>CM033646.1:156829257-157429257 GCA_019512145.1 Engystomops pustulosus
TATCTGCACAGCACACAGTCCTACTACTCCTATCCTGTGTTATTGCCACAGCTACTACTACTCCTATCCTGTGTATATCTGCACACAACAGTACTAATACTTCACTATTCCATGTGTATATCGGCAAACCGCACAGTACTTACTACTCCTCACCTTATACATGGGCCAATCATAGTATTCTTCATGTAGACTTTATACTGGGACACAGTACTACTACTCCGATCGTGTATATCTGCACAGCCACAGTACTATACTCCTATCCTGTGTATATCTGACAGCACAGTACTATACTACTATCCTGTGTATATCATGCACCGCACACAGTACTACTACTCCTCTCCGTGTATATCTGCACAGCACAGTACTACTATCCATCCTGTGTATGCCACAGCAGTACTATACTCCTATCCTGTGTATATCTGCACAGCATGGTACTACTACTCCTATCCTGTGTATATCTGCACAGCACAGTACTACTACTCCTATCCTGTGTATATCTGCACAGCACAGTACTACTACTCCTATCCTGTGTATATCTGCACAGCACAGTACTACTACTCCTATCCTGTGTATATCTGCACAGCACGGTACTACTACTCCTCTCCTCTATACATGGGCACATCATAGTACTTCTTCATGTATACTTTATATATGGGCACAGCACAGTACTACTACTCTATCTGTGTATACAGCCACGATATATCCTATCCTTATACATGGGCACATTATAGTACTTCTACATATACTTTATATATGGGCACATCACAGTACTACTACTCCTATCCTGTATATATCTCCACAGCACAGTACTACTACTCCTCTCCTCTATACATGGGCACATTATAGAACTTCTACATGAATACTTTATATATGGGCATAGCACAGTACTACTACTCCTATCCTGTGTATATCAGCACAGTACTACTACTCCTCTCCTCTATACATGGGCACATTATAGTACTTCTACATGTATACTTTATATATGGGCAAAGCACAGTACTACTACTCCTATCCTGTATATATCTGCACAACACAGTACTACTACTCCTCTCCTCTATGCATGGGCACATGATAGTAGTCCTACATGTATAGTTTATATATACGGGCACAGCACAGTACTACTACTCCTATCCTGTATATATAGACACAGAACAGTACTACTACTATATATCTGTGCAGCCTAATGCTACTTCCCCTATCCTGAATATATAGGCACAGAACATTACTACTACTCCTATCCTGTATATATGGGCACAGCACAGTACTAATACACTTATCCTGTATATATGGGTATGGAATAGCACTACCACACCTATGCTGTATATATTGAAATAGCATATTACTACTACTCATAGCCTGTATATATGAGTATGGCACAGTACTATAACACATATTACTACCACTATCCTTTATTTATGGGCAAAGCAAAGTAGTATTACTCCTATCCTGTGTATATGGGCACAGTACAGTTCGTCTATTCTTATGCTGTAAAATGGGTACAGTGAGGGTACTGCTCATTCTATCCTTTATATATGGGTATAGCACATTACTACTACTGCTGCTATCCTGTATACTAATACACTTATCCTGTATATATGGGCACAGTACTACTACTCTTATCCTGTATATATGGCACAGCACAGTACTACTACTCTTATCCTGTATATATGGGCACAGCACAGTACTACTACTCTTATCCTGTATAATAAGGCACAGCCCAGTTTCTACTACTCCTATCCTGTATATATAGGCACAGCACCAAGTACTAATACTCTCATACTTCTGTTATCGGACACAGCACTGTACTATACTCTTATCCTGTATATATGGGGCAGCAAGTTACTACGATCCTATCTTGTATGGGCACCGCACAGTACTACTCATTTATCCTGTATATATGGGCGCAGCACAGTACTACTACTCCTATCTTGTATATATGGGCACAGCACAGTACTACTACTCTTATCCTGTATATATGGCACAGCACAGTACTACTACTCTTATCCTGTATATATGGGCACAGCACAATACTGTGCAACATTATTTTTATTTTGATATAGTGAGTAAATTTCCAATATTTCTCATTGTAATACAGTATTTTTCGTACTATAAGGCGCACCGGAGTATAAGGCGCACCATCAATAAATGCTTGCTAAAACGTCTAGGTTCATACATAAGGCGCACCTGATTATAAGGATGAATGACCAGCAGGTGGCAGACCTGTGCACAGTTCAAGGCAGCTGTTGTCTGTAAGTAGGGTTCATATATAAGGCGCACTGGACGACAAGGCGCAACTTTGATTTCTGAGAAAATGAAAGGATTTTTTGTGCGCCTTATAGTCCGGAAAATACGGTATATCTTTGTAGTGATACATCGGAGACCTAGTAACACTAGGGGTCACTGTTCTCATATTACCCAATTTGTTTATTAAACATTGATCAACTGTTCTGTTTTATTCTGTATTCGCTCTGAAAATCTATAGATAGAGAGACTGTTACCGAATTCTAGACTAATCCTGCTCAGCGTAGCGCCTAGTGATATTGGCTTTGTCTATCGGTGGTAAACTAACTCTTAGAAGTCACCACTATATCGATTGAACAGTGAAAAATCTTGTTGATCCATCACACGCTATACTAGTCTGTCTAACTGAGGTGCTAAAATAGACCTAAGTACAATGCTAAAACCCCCACCCTGACATGTTTCGCCACTGTCGTGCTCAGGGGTGCCGGGGCTAAGTGTGAGTGTTACTTTTAACATTCACTCCTATCATTGTTAGGTGAAATAGTTTCTCTTATTATATACCCTTACAGGGATTGTCTGAGACTTATTGGGGCACATTTACTTACCTGGTCCGAGAAAGTGCGTTGTCCGTGTTTAATGCACTGTGCCGCAATTCACTAAGATCGTGCACCCGATATCCTGCATGTGTCGCTTCCCCGCTCAGGTCCCCCGGAGTTCACCTTCTTCTTCCTGGTGCATGTAAGTGCATTCTCTTGCGACACAATTTGAATCTTAAATCCCGTGCTCAGTCCGAATCAGTCGACCGATCAACCCCCGATTTCTGTCGCATAAAAAGCCGGCGCAGCTGTGCCAAACTCCAATCCCGTGAGACACAATCCCAGCACAGTCACCTGTTAAATACCTATCAAAGCTGCGCAAATCCTGAAAAAAACGTGAACAGTCCGACGAAAGTGCAATCCACGATCCCATTGTTTTAAGCAGCCCCATCCTGGCCACATATCATTTTTATTTAGATCTCGGAAAACCCCTTTATTAAAAGTTACATTTTAATAGTCACAAATGGGTTCTAGTGAGTTCTTTTGGATCTTTTTTGGTAAATGTACATATATTTAAATGGACCCAGTCACAAAATGGGGCTCATTTACTTAAATTGCCGCTGGAGTTCGCAGAACGATAATCGATTTCCAACGATTCACTAAGATCGTGCACCCGATATCCTGCATGTGTCACTTCCCCGCTCAGGTCCGACAGAGTTCACCTTCTTTTTAGTGAGTGTAAGTGCATTGTCTTGTAACACAATTTGAAAGTTAAATCCTGCTCTCAGTCCGAATCAGTCGGATTGTCCAACGGCCCAACCCCGGATTTGTGTTCCATGGAAGCCAGCGCATCTGCGCCAAAAAAGGATTGCACCAAAATCCCAGCACAGACACTTGTTAAATACCTGTGCAAGCCGTGTAATCCCCAAAAGTAGGGGCGTAACTACAGCGGTAGCAGCCATAGCAGCCGCTATGGGGCCCGCAGTGTCAGGGGGGCCCCGTCATCTGACCTGACACAATAAAGAATGGAGGATGTGCACCATTTTATCTATATTGTACTGCACATTGTCCAGCATAATATGTATATAACATATACTGTGATGTATATATGCAATATCTGTGATGTATATATGGTGTCTGTATACTCTGTATGTGAGTTTGTTGCATATGGCACTGTATGTGTGTCTATATGTTGTGTGTGCACATGAGTGTATTTATATGTGATTCTAACTCGCATGTGTGAGTATAATAATATGTATATTTTTTAAGTGGCAGTACCCTGCTAGAGGGCCCTGTATCTTCTAGTTATGCCACTTCCCATAAGTGTCCCTGTGCCAAGTTCATGAGGAATTAATAGAGGAACCTATGGAGAACAAAGAGTTGTGGCTTCTAGTCACTTGACCTGGGTGATGTTAATGCGTGGGGTTACCTCAGGGTAATAACCAGACATTACCCGTAATGAAACAGCAAACTGAAATCTATGCCCGGAATGTGGAATGTTGGTGATTGGCCACAGAGATTGGACTAGGACTCTCGGAGCGGTGGGAACTAGGCAACAATAATGAAGTAGCTGGAGACCTGGGAGGTAGGTATACAGACAACGGGACAATTTGATATATACCGGAGAACGCAGAGAACAAGTTTCATAACCAAAGCCCTCAAGATAGGACAAGAAAGTGACAATATTAGGTTCTGTTTTCTAGTCATCATAGGAGCATCCATTGATCTTACAGAATCTCTTCGCCTCCATCATGACCATAACACGGCATATCCAGAGCTGGGTAACCTTACATCCCTCAAACCCAGAACCTGGAGGATCCGGAGAAGCAGAACTTATCCGTCAGGAACAAGCAATGAGTGAACACAGTTGTATCTCTCTCTACGGGATGTCTGAAGATGAGGTAAGACACAAACCTCCTTCCAAAAGACACAGAATTATTCAGGACACACAAGGCCCCATTGTTGTACTTTTTGGGATTTTGATTTGGATTATTTCTTCATCAGTAATCTGCTTCATTTAAGAAGTTAGTGCTTAGCATTTCCACATTCAATGTAATTCTTTAGTTGTGATTCACGGTTCTATGTGAGCAAACGATAAAAATGTCTATTAAAGGACATCTACCACCAGATAACCTGATGGTAGATGTTTATACTCCCCTCCCCGTCCAATCCCAAACAGCAATAACCTTCTTTTGTCATATTTTAGAATGCCGAGGCCTCGTAAGAATAGAGCATTATATCATATGCAAATGAGCCTGAGGCAACGAGCGTCTTTTAATTAATTTATGCACACCCCTGGACGATTGACACACCAACACTATGCTAAGAGAGCCGGTAACATCACCGCCTCACCCTCTGCTATTCTCCTGCTATTATAGCATATTCTGTATTATATGATTTATAAACATTGCAGCCATGGATAGGAATCTTCTAGGGATAAGGGCAATGCTTTTTAATCATAGTTTTTAATTAAATATTTATTTTGGGTGGCTTAATTTAAAGGAAGCTTACTATTTAATTTGATGCATTATGAAGCAAACATACCATGAGAATGCTGGAGCTACACTAATGCAGGATCATATCTTGGTTATCCCTGAGCTGAGTGGTTTTGCTGAAAAAAACTATAACAAAAAAAATTATAACACTCAGTACCTTGGAAAAGCTGGGTCATGATGGCTGCCTACATAAACACATTACACACTGAGCTTGTAATTATAAATGGAGGTTAGTCAAGCATGACTAATCAACCTGATCTGGATGACTCATACACAGCAGCTGGAGGATGGTGCAGCAATTGATTATTCTGTCTGGCAGGGAGAAAAGTGATTGCATTATCCTCTCCTGTACAGAAAAACCCACGTGCTAGGACAAGCTCTGAACCAAGGCTGAAGGAGCCATAGAAGCGACAGAGCTTCATTATCATAATGTTATATCAGTTTTATCAGCAAAACCACTCAGCACAGGGATTAACCAAGATATGATCCTGCATCAGTGTAGCTACAGCATTCTCAAGGTATGTCTGCTTCATAATGCATCAAATCATTGGAATAATTTCTCGTTTTAACAACATCATTTTCTCTAAAAAGTTCTAAATCCAAAAGCTAATTCTCTCTTCCCCATTCTCATATGTGAATTTTAAATTAAACTATTTACATCTTTAAATCTTCCTTATGCGTTTCCAAATAATAATGCAGTCGTCAATAGATCTCCTAAATAAAATGATATTTTTGGCAAATTTCAGTTCTTGTGAATCCCTCAAATAGGAAACCATATTCTTCAACTGCAAAGGCTACTGGGGCGTGGTGTAGCCTTTGCTCCCATTGCACGGCCAAGGTAAAACACGCCCCAGTAGCCTCTGCAGTTAATTTACATATTACTAAAATCAAGTTTTTAACAAGTTAGGTTCCAGGATTATTAAATTTCAGTTTAGGGCAGAGGCAGGTGGGAGGAATCTACCATCACATCTACTTCTGATAGTAGATTCCTCATGGTAGGTTTCCTTTAATACTCAATTTGATGCCTATGGGATTGACAGAGATAGATAGGCACAGTACTAGGCCGCCCTGGTCACCACTCAATTCACAGCCTACGGGACTGACCAAAACTTTATTTAAACATAGGAGACAGAAACATTCTTTCAATGCTATGGAGTGTCGAGAGGAGAATTTTACTAAGACTGGACTTTTTGGAGTCGGTTTTAAAGACCCTTGTATTTCCCACCCTAATTTATGACAAGGCACATACTTTATCATAAATTAGACGCATGAATCTTGCAGACCATGGGATTTCTATGCTAACACTGGACTATAGCCTATAAGGATCTGGGAAAACCAGACACCACATGGTTGCATATAATTTTCTAAATCGTGCGGTCGCACATCGAATTGTGGGTGCTTCTCTGGATTAAGGTACCCACCCCGAGTATATCCAAGCACATGGTTGCAAATTGGCTATGACCAATGTCCCTTTTCATGGCCAATTTTCTGGAGTAAAACTAGTTAGCATAGGGTAGAGCGTTGTCTTCTGATTATTCCATGTGAGTTTTCCAATCCATGACAGGTGAAGTACTGTAACCTCGTCTTTGACCCGGTACCAGAACTTCTGACAACAGGATCACCTGCAGATAGAGATTTTGTCCAATATTCTTGTCAGGTCAGCACTGGTAAGAGAAATCTGAAAAATAAATGTTACTTCTTTTCTGTAAGACAAATAACCACCACAATTTCTGTGAAAATCACTTCTTTCTACACCTAGGCTACATTCAGATGAACGTATGGGGGACGTATATACAGTATGGCTGATATACGTCCCCCACAGACGGTAATGGGCACAGGGCGCCCAACGGGAGCAGTGTGGTGGGGCACACGTGCGGCACCATACCACTCCGAACCTTGTAGAAAGATAGGACATGTCCTATCTTTCGACGGAGTACGGCGCCGTGCTCCATATATTCCTATGGAGAGGGGCGGGGGTGAGCGACGCTCCTCCTCCTCCTCTCCCCGGCACTGCCGTGTGCCCGCCGTACCCGCCGGCAGTGTGAATGTAGCCTTACTTTGGCTCGTATCATCCTTCCTACCAATCTCCTACTATTCTCCTAATGGTTTCACTTTAAAAATCTTTGCTTAATGTAGTATTTATAGACAGACAAAAGCACCAGATTACATAGAGCTGTATGGAGAAGGGAGCGGGAGTAGTGAGTTACAGCAGCTAGGTACCCACCAGTTTAGAGAGGACTGCAAATTTGCAGACAGATACTGCAGAGGATACTGACTCAAGAAAGTCAGTAATGATCTAGAATACTAGTTACCGTATTCCTTATGTACACACACTGGAATTTTGGCTTCTGGTTCTAAACTTTATTGGAAAAAGGATGCCCGAAATTTGTTTAAATGGCACTAATTAATTACCGAAATTACAAAGAAAATTTTTACCAAAAATTGCAAGCTTAGTTTATTTTTATGCTCTTATGTTTAATTTATACTCCAGATAATGGGTTTTCACAAACACATAGGTTTTTTTTAAGCTCAAATCTGGAAGCGGGTCCAGCAGAATGGAAACCATAGTTCCAATCATTCCCTTAAATTTAATAATCTTCCTGTCTTCTTGACTATTTTTGGTTTGACTCGAATAAAAGTGGCCTGCAAATCTGCCACAAAATTGTTTATGAAACTACGCTAAAAATGGTAACTAGGCTTGTCTTTAAAATACAGTATACGGGTTCTTTATTCTCATGATTGCTATTGGTTGAGTCGGACTGGCCCACCTGAGTACTAGAGAATCCTGTGGTAGGTACAGGCTAATGGGTCAACGAGGTCAATAAGTAGACAACCCAATTTATTGGCTGTTTTTTTTCCAAGAGTGGGCCCCTAAAATGATTATTTGGAGGGCCCAGGGAACCCCATTCCGACAATTTTGATGGGATACATACCCACAGATCAGGATATTATTTTCAATAAAATACACCTATGAAGGGGATTTTTTATATCCAAAATATACATCCTATCTACAGGATCCCCAGTAATCAGAAGCATGGGGGAATATTATAGCCCCTACAAGTCTGGAATTACTTCCTAGATATGTTTCTAGAATCAGCTCCTTGGGGAATGGAGGATGTGTCCCTTTTTCCTGCTTTCAGTCTGCGGTTTCAGGACCTTTGGAGGACCTTTCAAGGTCCTGGAATGGCTCTTATGAACATATGTATCGAGAGCAGGAACATGCAGGGATTCTATGGGTTCTTGGTTAAAGATTATTGGTATATAATTCTTCTCCTTAGTTTCTCTACAGAGCAGAAGGCCTCAGACAAATCGCCTCTGTATCCTCGTCATCGCCGCCATTGCTCTGGTCTTTGTGTTGATTTTTAGCCTGACAATGGGGATTCTGATGAACAGTAAGTAACGGACAAATCTTAGATTTTTCATCTTTCACATGTGGACCAAAACCTAACACTAAAAAAGTACACATATTCTGCATGGTACAATGTGGTAGGGCATTGACTATCCCAGTCCTTGAACCACTCAGGGTCGGTGAATGATGCCTTGCCGCCGAAAAAGCTTTTAAGATCTTTGATTTTTAATGGAAAACCTATTAATTCCTGGATGTTCAGACTCAGGCTCCGAAAATAACATCACATCTTGTTTGTCGCTTTCAAAACCAGAATGAATTACTCCATCAGTAAACAACCAGCAGATCCAGATGGGAATATCATCTTCCCAGGCCGAATAATTGTGTGTGGGAACGAGTATTTACTGTACAATGTGGCACATCCGTCCTTATAATTACTTACTGTAAGATGTTTTATGATGACACTATTGGACGCAAAGGTCTGAAATAATAAAGAAATTAAAGGGGTCGTCCACGATTCAAAAGACATGGCTGCTCTCTAACAGAAACAGCGCCACACCAGTCCACAGGTTGTGTGAAGTACTGCAGCTCAACCCAATGCAGTTAAACCACTTGGCGACCAGTGCTGTACATTTACGGCGGGTGACTGCTGTATTGTACTGTAAACACCCACCGAAAACACATAGGGGCAGATTTACTTACCCGGTCCGTTCGCGATCCAGCGGCTCGTTCTCTGCGGTGGATTCGGGTCCGGCCAGGATTCATTAAGGCAGTTCCTCCGACGTCCACCAGGTGGCGCTGCTGCGCTGAAGAGCATCGGAACGCACTCAAGTACACCGGCCTATCCTGGATGAAGGTAAGTGCGAGTCCCGCAACACTTTTTTTTAAAAACCTTTGGGTTTTCGTTCGGCCACGCCCCCCGATTTCCGTCGCGTGCATGCCAGCGCCGATGCGCCACAATCCGATCGTGTGCCCCAAAATCCCGGGGCAATTCAGGTAAAATCGGCGCAGATCGGAAATATTCGGGTAACATGTCGGGAATACGCGAATTGGGCCCTTAGTAAATGACCCCCACACTATCTGTGCATTGCCATTTTGGACAAGATCACTGTTACTTTTGGAAGAAGGGGTGTAAAAAAACCTGAAAACAACAGAAAGGGCTGTGGTGGTAAAGGGTTAGATGACCCAATCCGCAGCCATGTGACAGGTGGCTTGGCGTATTTTTATTACAGGTTATCTGCAGGGTCCCTATTGTCTTACACAGGAGAGACCCGGGAGCAGGGTGTGCGTGCACCTTCTACGTGTCTTGTGTGTAACATGTATAACTCTTATCTGACACACAGGATATAAAGTTGATGATGTGAAAGCAGTGGTTTTATTATCCAATCAGAGTGTAGCGACAGCCCCGGAATCCAATGTGATCACTGAATATACAGAAACTCCTCCTGGTTAGTATCTCTTCTTTTCATACTTTAAAGGAAATCTACAATTAATATCCATCATGATAAACCAGGGACATTACTCATAGACCCAGGCACAGTGACTGTGGGAATCTTCTTATATCTGCTATCCATGGCCTCCTTCCTTCTAAAGTCAACTTTTATAATTATGCTAATGGTGTTCCCAGAGACCCTCTGTGGTGCAGCATCACCAGCTGTTAAAATTAGCAGAACATGTCTCATCCAACCCTCTGCTTTTTCTCTCCTCCCTCTGCCTGTGCAATCTAGCAGCAGCAGGAAGTACAGGGGAGGGGAGACCTGCTCTGCTCATTGTAACAGCCTGTGAAGCTTCAGCACTGTGGGACTCTGATGAAACCCACCAGAGCCCCTCAGTCTCATTAGCATTATTATAAAAGTTGATTTTAGAGGGAAGGAGGCCAAGGATAACAAATATAAGAAAATCAACACAGTCACAGTGTCCCCGTTTATTTTGCTGGAGTTTGATAGTAGATTTTCTGTAAATACTGTAAATTAATTTAAAAAGTTATTTCACGATATATATATCAAAACTTTTCAATTGAATCATTAACATGTGTCTACATATTTCTGTTGTTCTCATTATGGGTCTAGCTGCCCTTGGTAAGTTCCTCCTGCTCTATAACATGCAGCCTGCAGATAGGACACTATGTACAATTTGCTCAGCTGCACCTGCTTTATAACATCCTGCCTGCAGAAAGGACACTACATACAATCTGCTCAGCTCCTCCTGCGTTATAACATGCTGCCTGCATATAGGACACTATGTACAATCGGATCTACTCCTCCTGCTCTATCACATCCTGCTTGCAGTTAGGACACTATGTACAATCTGTTCAGCTCCTCTTGCTCTATAACATGCTGCCTATAGATAGGACACTATATACAATCTGCTCAGCTCCTCCTGCTCTATAACATGCTGCCTGCAGATAGGACACTATATACAATCTGCTCTACTCCTCATACTCTATCACATACTGCTTAAAGTTAGGACAGTATGTACAATCTGCTCAGCTTCACCTGCTCTATAACATGCTGCCTGCAGTTAGAACACTATGTAGATGGAGATAGTAGGATTATTTATTTTTAAACTTTGAGGATAAAAAGTAAGTGGTTAGCCAAGTACATGGATCTGCCTTTTGATGTGTGATAGAGATTAGTCTTTGCTCTGTAGTGCTGTGCATCCACTCATGCAGGTTGTGACAATGTTTTGTTTCTCAGATGACACTTATGACATTTAGGACCTTTTCCTATGTTCCTCTGTAGCATGTGGTGGATTTTTAAGAGAATCTGCAGGATCAATAAGTTCTCCAAATTATCCTTTCCACTACCCCCCGAACTGTCACTGTACTTGGATGCTGGAGGCAGGTGAGGGGCGTCTTGTCCAGCTGAAGGTCATGGACTTGGACGTGGGACGTTATGGATTTTGCCTCTTCGACTGGTTGGAGCTTCGAGATGAAAATGTATCACGCAGGTAAAATTTACATGTAATGCAGAGGATATACATGATGTCATCAGTGATGGATCCCGCTCTGATTTCAGATTCTGCGGTTCTGTGGCGCCCACCACTTACATTTCGAGATCCAACTGGTTGCAGGTACAATTTGTATCTGATGACCACACTAGTGGCACAGGCTTCCTTGCCACGTATGAAATGGTTGACGTCAATCAGGGTAGGTAAGTCTGGGTAAAACTCATAAAGGTATATTGGCTTTTCCTCTTCACCGATGGTCTCTTTTTTGGAAGGGCGCTGCTCCTGGGATGAATTCTTGTGTGATGGAAGACGTTGCCTCCTACTTCCTTCCTTGTGTGATGGAATTCCTGACTGTGCTGACCAGAAAGATGAGGAGAACTGCAGCCAGAGACAATGGGGTAGGTCTACGGAGGGGTTGGATGAAGTTAACATGACTGAAACATGTCCAAAAGATTAAAAAGGTCAAGAAACCAAGATATACACATGAAAAAATTGACCAAACCCAATGATTTTGGTTTAGACAACTATTTGATGTGTATTTGTGAACATTTTATTTGTATCTAAGTGTGCTGACTGGCCACTTTCTCTGATGTGTGTATAGGTTAGTGATGGGTCGTTACGAAGGAACTAGCGCAAAGAGACGACTCTTGTTCGTGAACGACCTGAGCCGGCTCCCGTCAGTGAGCCGATGGCTCACTAAACCCCGCCCCTTTAGGGCTCACCACACCCCCTATAACCCGTTTAAATCGGGTTAAATGTTGTGTGATGTGGAGTGACTGACTGCTCTGCGGCTCCCTATTATATATTTAATAGGCAGCCATAAGAGCCGGCTCTTCTTAGTGAGCAGAGCCTAATGATCCAGCTCACTAAGAAGAGATGGAATTCCCATCACTTGTATAGGTGTGTGGGGCAGGATATCAGGTAATTTACCAATATAAAGGCAGTCCCCGGGTTACGTACAAGATAGGTTCCATAGGTTTGTTCTCAAGTTGAATTTGTATGTAAGTCAAAACTGTATATTTTATAATTGTAGATCCAGACAAGAAGTATTTTTGCCCCAGTGACAATTGTAGTTTCAACATTTTTCGCTGTAATTGGACCAAGGATTATCAATAAAGCTTCATTACAGACACCTTACAGCTGATCATTGCAGCCTGGGACTAAAGTAAAGCATCCACAGAGCTTCACCAGAGGTCACAGTGGGCAGAGGGGTCTGTCTTTAACTAGGGGTGGTCTGTAAGTAGGGTCCTTAAGTAATTCCGCTCCGCTTTCATGATAAGAAATGAAACCTTTTACCTCATCAGCCAGACATTTCTGACTATAAAATGGCCGCTGATGGCGGGTCATGTGATGTCTTTTTGTCCATGAGCAAGGACCTTATGATAGCATTCATGAAATTCAAGGTCCTAGCAGGGCGATTGCTGATGGTCATAGATCTCAAGACGTTCCATCTGCGGCCATTTTATGGATAGGAAAGTCTGGATGATGAGGTAAAAGACAGGAATTAATATCATGTCCCCACGTTAACATACACCTTACAAAAAATCATGAGGTAAAAAGGCCAGCTCCTTCATGACATGCCACCTACAGGCACCAATAGTGGTAGCTTGTCTCCCGTAAGAACAAGAAAAATTGGGAAAGATCAACATTCCAGATTCATTTGTAGACAGGTCACCATTAGTGATGTCTGGCAGTGGCTTCACCCCTATCAGTATTCTGAGTAGTCCTAGGCGAGTATGCATTTGGAGGGAGGATCGAGCTATAAACCGCTATAGAGGCACCCTAAATGGGTAGTCTGGTCCTTTGGCTATTATTCATATAGTTAGGACCCTCCACCAATGGAACTTATGCAGGAGATGGACGAAGTAGTTATAAGCAATGTCCCTATGTACAGTGGTGGTTCCCAACAGAAACTGTAGAAAAGTATTGTATCCTATATAACAAGTACCCTCATAACATGGAAATGAACATGAATAAATTCCGGGTCACAGAATAACATTTTATATGTATGGTTTTAGATTGTGGGGGCTCGCTAACTAATCTACAGGGATCCTTCTTCTCACCCAATCATCCGGAACTATATCCCGGGAAAACAGTGTGTCGGTGGCTTATCTCCGTCCCTGATGGATTGATCATTCAGATTCAGTTCCAGAATTTCAGCTTAGAATCAGAAAAAGGCTGCACTTTTGACTATGTGGAGGTCCATGACAGTGCTGGAATGGGAATCGCCAGTTTAATGGGAAGGTAAGTAAAAATCCTAGCATTTATGTATACTTGCCTACTGGCCCACATCTGCTCTGATAGGCCCTTATCTTAAAAAAGCTGTCTGGGCAAATTTGGAAATGTTCAGGTCTGAAAAAGGGCCAATGTTTCACAAATTTAGCAGCTCTTCAAAGATAAGGGTTGGCCCATAGGTATTCTCGATGGACAGGAATTAATTCACAATTTACCAGTTGTAAAGACCGGTATATCACACTCTTTTATATACTTATACATTCTTAAACTTTATTTTATACTTTTATATATACAGCCCTTACATTTTACATTAAATTCCCTCCTCTGCTTAAATAAACTACTTTATCTAGATTTTCTGTTTGCTCTTTCTCTTTTCTATGCTATCAATCCCATGATGCCTCATCACAATATGATATGACAATTTAGATACTAAACCAACAATGATAGCTCAAGATGCACCACAATTATCCTCTCTCTATATATTCTCTATACACTAAGTATACAGTTAGGGATGGGGAAAATGCACAAGACTTATCACACAGGTATGCTGGGTGGACAGGGCATACATTTCAAATTTTGCTAATTATAAAGACAGGTATATCACACTATGGACTTATTTTATACATCCTGCATTTACATTTTTGCAGTGAAGTCTCTGTACTGCTTAAATAAACTACTCTATTTTGATTTCCATTTAGTTTTTTCTATTCGGTATGCTATCAATCTCTTGATGCCTCAGTACTGGACCAGCAATGCTAGCTCAAGATGCACAATGATTATCCACTCCCTCTATATTCTCCACACCCTAAGTATACAGTCAGAGAGGGTGAAAATGCACCAGACATATCACACAGGAACTGTATTTTTCGGACTATAAGGCGCATTGGTTTATAAGGCGCACCATCAATAGATGTCTGCTAAAACATTTAGGTTCATATATAAGGCACACCTGATTATAAGGATGAATGACCAGCAGGTGGCAGACCTGTGCACAGTTCAAGGCAGCTGTTGTCTGTAAGTACGGTTCATATATGAGGCGCACTGGATTATAAGGCGCACTTTTGATTTCTGAGAAAATCAAAGGATTTTTTGTGCGCCTTATAGTCAGAGAAATAAGGTATTCTGGGTGGACATGGCTTAAATCCCTAATTCTGCACTTACTATTTTGCAGAGAAGTTTCTCCTCTAAATAAATCAATTACTCTATTTTGATTTCTATTTTGTTCTTTCTCTCTGTGGTGCTATCAATCCCATGATGCCTCTGTACTGACCAACAATGCTGACCAATAATGCACAGTGATTATCCTCTCCCTCTGAATTCTCCATATCCTAGGTATACATACAGGTAGGGTGAAAATGCATCAGATTTAAAAAGGTATGCTGGGTACATATGGCTTAGATTTCTAATTTTACTAATTGTAAAGAACAGTCTATCACACTCTGGTCTTCCTTTATACAGATAACACTTACTTTTTAGTGTAGTCTCTCCTCTGCTTAAATAAACTACACCACCTAGATTTCCAGTTTACTCTTTCTCTTTGCTGTACTATCAATCCCATGATGCCTCAGGACAACATGATATTGCCATTTAGATATTGAACCAACATTGCTAGCTTAGGATCCACTGTAAGTATCCACTCCCTCTATATTCTCCATACCCCAAGAAATCAGACAGGGAGGGTAAAAATGCACCAGACTTAGTTGATAAATTTGGTGCATAGACTGTCACTGATAGCAGGGCGTATTTGTTGGACTTTTCACCTACTTTCTAACATTTTTAGGTTCTGTGGGTCTGACATCCCGCCCACCCTGACTTCCTCTGGGGCACAGATGACCGTTTTGTTTGTAGCAGATGAGGAAATATCAGACATAGGATTCTTTGCCACATATAAAGCATTCAATGCTACAGAAAGTAAGTGACAATGCATATAATACATCCCAGGCATCAGTCCTGGTCTGGACATGTGACGCCTCGACATCCAAAAAGTGGATGGTGCCATGTGGAGCGACAATCCTCTGCAAAATGACGGCTTTGCCTGGAGTATTTAAAGAGTAAACACACACGATCTGTGTTAAATGGCCGGCTTGGGTGGTGGGTGCATGAGCCAAACTCAAACTTTGTCTCAGCCTAAAGTTCTCCAATGCATCAGACCTGCTGGGAAAGACAAGGTCACATTTACTTACAATGTCTCAATAAATCAGTTCCAATTCTAAAGAAAAGTTATCAATCCCATGATGTCTCAGGACAACATGACATTACCATTAGATATGGAACCATTATTGCTAGCTTAGGATGCTCAGACAGGAAGGGTAAAAATGCACCAGACTAAGTTAATGAATGTGTTGCATAAACTGTTATACGTACTGTGACATCACTGTTTGTATTATCTCTGTACTGTGACATCACTGTTTGTATTATCTCTGTACTGTGACATCACTGTGTGTATTACCCCTGTACTGTGACATCACTGCGGACTCATCTTGACTGATTGAACGGGATCTTCACAATTTGTTCCTGGCTATCTATTTGAACGCGTTTGGTTTGTTGTCTTGGTACCTGGCTTTGACCCTTGTTGCGGTTTCTGATATGTTCTAGTTGTTCTTGCTGACTCCTCCATCTTGAACTCTGATTGAACTGGATCTTCACTACAATCTTGTTCCTGGATCATTATATTTGATGTCTTGGGTTGTTGTTTGTGTACCTATGGCTCTGACCCTGGTGCGTTTGTTTTCGACTATGTTCTCGATGTTCTCTTGGACCTCATCTGAATCCTGATTGAATGGATCTACCAATAATTGTTCATGGTATTTATTTGACTGGTTTTGGTTTGGTGCCTGGTGATCTTTTTCCTCTTACACTGTCTTACCCTTGTGCTGTGACTATGTTCTACCATGGTTCTGCTTGACTCATCATTTGACTCCTGATTGAAGCTGGATCTTCCATATACCGTTGTTCCTGGTAACATTATGTGGACTTGTCTTGGGTTTGGTTTGCCTGGTAGTCTACACTGGCTCTACTTGACCTTGATGTGATGTCTACTTCATTTGACTCCTGATGGAGCGGCTTCAATCCGTCGGATTTGTGGTCTGGGTTTGTTTCTCTGTGGATTACACTGAGCTCTGACACTAGTGCTGTTCACATCCCGTGTTTCTGGACCTACTTGACTCTGATTAAACGGATTTTAAACTTGTTATGATCATGTATGACTGTTGGTTGTTTTGCTGGTGTCTCACTTGGCTGACCTTGTGCTGTTTCTGAATTTATCTCGTTGTTCTTCTGATCCTCATCTTGACTTCCTGATGACTGGATCTTCAATCAACCTGTTTCGGAATTATTTTGAATGTTGGGTTTTGTTGCCTGGTGGTCTACAATTGGCTCTGAACCCTTGTGAGCTGTTTCCTGACTATGTTTCCGTTGTTCTCTGATCTCCTATCTTGACTCCTGATTGAACTGGATCTTCAATCAACCGTTTTCTGGACATTTATTTTTGACTGTCTTGGGTTTGTTGCTGTGATCTAACTGGCCTTGACCTTGGTTGCTGTTTTGGACTATGTTCTCCATCGTGACGATCCCTTGGCTACATTCTGAATATTTCATGATCAACGTAGTAGAGTTACACCACCAAAAAACTAGATAATTGTAGAGGACATTGACCTGGGAATTTTACAGAAAGTTCTGAACTAATTTGGCAGGTGTTGAGGGGAAAACCAACCGATTCTGCAGGTACCCAGTCTAGCAAACACCAACCAAATGTGCTTAGAGAAGAGATGTGAATTGGGTGTACAAACTAATTATGTGCCTGTAGGTCAGTAATGTGGGATGCTGATGGACTAGCAGAGCACAACTCCGAACACAAAATTAGAATGAGTGCTGGTTATCATGGAAACTGCACATACTTGAAGGGAGCATGTGTACATGAAATGTAACAGAGGTGTCTAATGAAGATATTGACAAGTGAATGTGTCACATTTGATTACCCACTGGTGTTTGTCTTATCTGCAGCAGAACCCATGCCAGCGCTTAAAGGTCCTCTGTTGGCCCCCAGGGGCCTGGTCCTACTCTCACTGTATTTCCTAACTGGGTTTCTCTTCTCGAGGCAGCCGGAGCCAAATGACAAGTTAGAGGATAGAGGTAGTGATGTTATGTCTCTAAATTTTGCTACATGATGTTATTGTTTAAGTTTTATCAATCCATAATATTAGCTCAATGGCTACTCATACGGAAGGGACAGTTAAATCATGACTAGGGATGATGGAGTAGAAGAGTTTGTGTGATCCCATTCTTTTATTTACCATGAGGATTCTTGAGTGGATCAGGTTATTACAGCATTTGACATTCCAATTATTTATCTGTGTTGTTCTGTACACGCTGCCTGTTTCATGTGTGTCTAGGATATCAATAGACAGTGTGTATTATTACCTACTTAACATCACTGTGTGTATTATCCCTGTCCTGTGACATCACGTGTATAGTATCCTCGTTCCTGTGACATCACTGGTGTAATCCCTGTACTGTGACATAATGTGTGTATTATCCTCTGTCGTGAACTCTGTGTGTAACCTGTACTTGACATAATTGTGTATATCCCTGTACTGTGACCTCACTGTGTGTATTATCCCTGTACTGTGACATACACTGTGTGTATTATCCCTTCACTGTAGACATCACGTGTGTAGTATACCTTGTACTGTGGACATCACTGTGTGCGACCCTGTACTGTGACATAACTGTGTGTATTATCCCTTACTGACATCACTGTGTGTATATACCTGTATGTGAATATGTGTATTATCCCTGTACGTGACATACTGTGTGTTTATCTCTGTACTGTGACATCACGTGTGTATTCCCTGTACTGTGACATCACTGTGTGATGTCCTGTACTGTGACATCATGTGTGTGATTATCTCTGTACTGTGACATCATGGGGTATGTATCCTATACTGTGATATCACTGTGTGTAATCCCGTCTGTGACATCACTATATATCTCCATGTACTGTGGAAATCACTGCATTAAAGCATTTGTTCCGTGAATCATTGTTGTTTTACCCTGTACTGTGATATCACTGGTGTATTATCCCTGTACGGTGACATCCTGTGTTGTATTATCCTGTACTGTGACATCACTGTGTGTTATTATCTCTGTATTGGGAACATCACTGTTGTGTGTATTATCTCTGTACATGTGAATTCACTATTGGGGCAGACTACTTTTACCGGTCCATTCGCGATCCAGCGGCGCGTTCTCTGCAGTGGAAATTCGGGGATCCGGCCGGATTCACTTAAGGTAATTCCCTCGACATCCACCAGGTGTCGCTGTGCGCTGAAGAGCATCGAACGCACTGGAAACACGAGCCGGTGAGCGTTGAGTGCGAAGGTATGTGCCAATTTTCGAATCCCGTCGGGTTTTCGTCGGCCACGCCCCGATTTTCCGTCGCATTGCATGCCAGCGCATATGACGCCAAATCGCTCGCGCTGAGCCAAATCTCGCGGCCAGTACAGGAAAACGGCGCCAAATGGAAATATTGGGTAACACGTCGGGGAAAACGCGGAATCGGGCCCATTATAAATGACCCACTATGTGTATTTCTCTGACTGGACATCACTGTGTCTGTATTTGTATTATCCCTGTATGTGAATCACGTGGTATTATCCTGTTGCTGTGTGTATTATTCCTGTACTGTGACATCACTGTGTGTATTATCCCTGTACTGTGACATCACTGTGTGTATTATCCCTGTACTGTGACATCACTGTGTGTATTATTCCTGTACTGTGACATCACTGTGTGTATTATCCTTGTACTGTGACATCACTGTTTGTATTATCCCTGTACTGTGACATCACTGTGTGTATTATTCCTGTACTGTGACATCACTGTGTGTATTATCCCTGTACTGTGACATCACTGTGTGTATTATCCCTGTACTGTGATATCACTGTGTGTATTATTCCTGTACTGTGACATCACTGTGTGTATTATCCCTGTACTGTGACATCACTGTGTGTATTATCCATGTACTGTGACATCACTGTGTGTACTATCTCTGTACTGTGACATCACTGTGTGTGTTATCTCTGTACTGTGACATCACTGTGTGTATTATCTCTGTACTGTGACATCACTGTGTGTGTTATCTCTGTACTGTGACATCACTGTGTGTATTATCTCTGTACTGTGACATCTCTGTGTGTATTATCACTGTACTGTGACTTTGCTGAGTTGTAAATATTCCTCAGATGAATGTGGATCCACAGAGTTGAGATGTGATTCTGGAAGGTGTGTACCGTTGCAGTGGGCCTGTGATGGGTGGCTGGACTGCCATGATGGACAGGATGAACAAGGCTGTCTGGTGGTTCCCGATCCTGAACCAGGTAATAATAATTATTATCAGTGTCAGATAATTGATTAATATTAATCCACTATCGTATATGCAACACCAATGCAGATCTATGTGTCTCTATGGATACAGACTATTGTTCACTGCAGACGCTTCCAGTGGTCGTCTCCACTGGTGGTCACAGAACCACACAACACTCTCCACTCTCTGCCACAGCGCTTTTAGGTTTGGCCTTGGCCTTGTCTGTTCAATGATCTTTGGTTGCCATAGAACGTGGTGCTCTTGTATGACATATCGTAGACTTTGGTAGTCTATTTATTCTTACTACTTCAGACTTTGTTTAACCCCTTCCCGCCTCGGCCCTTTTTCGATTTTGCGTTTTCATTTTTCACTGCCCACATTCAAAAATCTGTAACTTTTTTATTTTTCCATGTACAGAGCTGTGTGATGGCTTATTTTCTGCGTAACAAATTACACTTCAAAATGGTGGTATTTAATATTCCATGCCGTGTACCGGGAAGCGGGAAAAAAATTCCAAATGCAGTGAAATTGGTAAAAAAACGCATTTGTGCCGTATTCTTGTGGGCTTGGATTTTACGGATTTCACTGTGCACCCCAAATGACATGTCTACTTTATTCTTTGGGTCGGTACGATTACAGGGATACCAAATTTGTATAGGTTTTATAATGTTTTCATACATTTAAAAAAATGAAAACCTCCTGTACAAAATTTTTGGGGGGGATTTTGCCATCTTCTGGCGCTAATAACTTTTTCATACAATGGTGTACGGAGCTGTGGGTGGTGTAGTTTTTTGCGGATTTTGATGACATTTACAATGTTATCATTTTTAGGACTGTACAATCTTTTGATCACTTTTTATAGAATTTTTAATTTGTTTTTAAATGGCAAAAAAGTGCCATTTTCGACTTTGGGCGCGATTTTCCGTTACGGGGTTAAACGCAGTGAAAAAACGTTATCATATTTTGATAGATCGGGCATGTGTTTAGATCATAATGTGTTTATGATTTTTACTGTTTATTTATATTTTTATCAATTCTAGGGAATGGGGGGTGATTTGAATTTTTATGTTTTTTTATTATAATTTTTTTATTTTAACTTTTTTATTTTATTTTTATTTTTACTATTTTTCAGACTCCCTAGGGTACTTTAACCCTAGGGTGTCTGTACGATCCTAACATATACTGCCATACTACAGTATGGCAGTATATGGGGATTTTACTACTCATACATTACAATGTGCTGACAGCACATTGTAATGAATGGGTTAACCCGAAGTAGCTTCGGGTCTTCGTGAGACCGGAAGCTACCATGGCGACGGATCGCCGCTCCCCAATGACGTCACGGGGAGTGGTGATCCACGGAAAGATGGCGGCGCCCGCGGTAAAACACCCGCGATCGGTGCTGGCACCGATCGCGGGTGTTACCAGTAAGCCTTTGCTGCAATATGCAGCAAAGACTTACCGGCTATGGAGAGGGCTCGGCCCGTGAGCCCTCTCCATGTACCGGGACCCGACATGTGACGTACTATTACGTCACATGTCGGTAAGGGGTTAAAGAATTTACCTTGGTTCTTCTGACTCCTCATCTTGACTCCTGATTGAACTGGATCTTCACACAATCTTGTTCCTGGATATCTATTTTGACTCGTTTTGGGTTTGTTTGTCTGGTACCTGGCTCTGACCCTTGGTGCTGTTTCTGACTATGTTCTCCGTTGTTCTTCTGACTCCTCATCTTGACTCCTGATTGAACTGGATCTTCAATCAACCTTGTTCCTGGACATTTATTTTGACTTGTCTTGGGTTTGTTTGCCTGGTGATCTACACTTGGCTCTGACCCTTGGTGCTGTTTCTGACTATGTTCTCCGTTGTTCTTCTGACTCATCTTGACTCCTGATTGAACTGGATCTTCACATAATCGTGTTCCTGGATATTTAATTTGACTCGTCTTGGGTTTGTTTGCCTGGTGATCTACACCTGACTCTTACCCTTGGTGCTGTTTCTGACTATGTTCTCCATGGTTCTTCTGACTCCTCATTTTGACTCCTGATTGAGCTGGATCTTCAATCAACCTTGTTCCTGGACATTTATTTTGACTTGTCTTGGGTTTGTTTGCCTGGTGGTCTACACTTGGCTCTGACCCTTGGTGCTGTTCGGGACTATGGCTCGGTGTTTTGACTCTATCTTGATCTGATTGAATGGATTCATCAATAATACCTGTTGAGGTATCTGATTTTGACTGTCATTGGGGGGTTGTTTGCTGGTGTCTCACTTGCGCTGACCCTTGGTGCTGTTCTGACTATTTCTCCGTTGTTCTTCTGATCCTCATCTTGACTCTGATTGGACTGGATCTTCAATCAACCTGTTTCGGAATTTATTTTGAATGTTGGGGTTGTTGTTGCCTGGTGGTCTACACTGGCTCTGACCCTTGGTTGTGTTTCCTGACTATGTTCTCCGTTGTTCTCTGACTCCTCTCTTGACTCTGATTGAATGGATCTTCAATCAATCTGTTTTCTGGACATTTATTTTGACGTGTCTTGGGTTGTTGCTGGTGATCTACACTGGGCTCTTGACCTTGGTGCTTGTTTCTGACTATGTTTCCATGTGACGATCCTTGGCTACATTCTGAATTTTCATGATCGTAGTGCTATATACCACCACCAAACACTAGATAATTGTGAGGACATTGACCTGGGAATTTGACCAGAAAGTCTGAATAATTTGCAGGTGTTGAAGGGGAACAACCAGAGATTCTGCAGGTACCCAGTCTAGCCAACACCAACCAATGTGGCTTAGAGAAAGATGTGATTGGGTGTACAAACTAATCTATGTGCCTGTAGTTCAGTAATGTGGGCTGATGGACTAGAGAGCAAACCCGATACAAAAATTAGATTATGTGCTGGTATATGGAAACGCACATCTCTGCAGGAGCTGTGTACATGAAATGTAACAGAGTTCTATGAAGACTATTTGCAAAGTTGTGTCACATTTGATGTACCCACTGTGTCTTGTTCTTATCTGCAGAACCCATGCCAGCCGCTAAAGGTCCCTCTGTGCCAGGGGCCTGTCCTACTCTCTACTGTATTTCCTAATCTCTGGGTGTTCTCTTCTCGAGGCAGCCGGAGCCATGACCAAGTTAGAGGATATGAGGGTAGTGATGTTATGTCTCTAATTTTCACATGATGTTTTGTTCTAAGTTTTATCAATCCATAATATTAGCTAATGGCTACTCATAGGAAGGGACAGTTAATCATGACTATGGATGATGGAAGTAGGAAGTTTGTGTGATCCATTCTTTTTATACTTCATGAGGATTCTTGAGTGGATCAGGTCTATTTACAGCATTTGACATTACCATTATTTATCTGTGTGTGTACTGTACACGCTGCCTTTTTCATGTGTGTCTAGGATATCAATAGACAGTGTGTATTATTCACCTACTGTAACATCACTGGTGTGTATATTATCCCTGTCCTGTGACATCATGTGTTATTATCCGTTCTGTGACTCAACTGTGTGTAACCCTGTACTGTGACATAACTGTGTGTATTATCCCTGTCTGTGAATCACTGTGGTTAACCCTGTACTGGACATTAACTGTGTTGTATTATCCTGATACTGTGACCTCACTGTGTGGTATTATCCCTGTACGGACTAACTGTGTGATTACCTTTACTGTAACATCACTGTGTGTATATACCTGTACTGTGACATCAATGTGTGCTAACCTGTACTGTGACCTAACGTGTGTATTATCCCTTTACTGTAACATCATGTGTGATTATACCTGTACTGTGAATAACTGTGTATATTATCCTGTACCTGTGACATCATCGTGTGTATTATCTCTGTACTGTGACATCACTGTGGTATTACCCTGTACTGTGAAGTCACTGTGTGTATTGTCCCTGTACTGTGACATCATGTGTGTATTATTCTGTACTGTGACATCCTGTGTGTATTATCCCTATACTGTGACATCACTGTGTGTATTATCCTGTACTGTGACATATTATATATTCTCCATGTACTGTGAAAATCACTGCATTAAAGCATTTGTTCCGTGACATCATTGTTTGTTTTACCCGTCTGTGATATCACTGTGTGTATTTCCCTGTACGGTGACATCCCTGTGTGTATTATCCTGTACTGTGACATCACTGTGTGTATTATCTCTGTACTGGAACTCACTGTGTGTATTATCTCTGTACTGTGACATCACTATGGGGCAGATTTACTTTACCCGGTCCATTCGCGATCCAGCGGCGCGTTCTCTGCAGTGGATTCGGGGTCCGGCCGGGATTCACTAAGGTAATTTCCCTCGACATCCAACAGGTGTCGCTGCTGCGCTGAAGAGCATCGAAACGCACTGGAAACACGAGCCGGGCTGAGTGAAGGTATGTGCAATTTCGAATCCGTCGGGTTTTCGTTCGGCCACGCCCCGATTTTCCGTCAGCATCAGACGCATGCGCCAAATCGCTGCGTGGCCAAAATCCCGGGCCAGTACAGGGAAAACCGGCGCAAATGGAAATATTCGGGTAACACGTCGGGAAAAACGCGAATCGGGCCCTTAGTAAATGACCCCTATGTGTATTATTTTCTGTACTGTGACATTCACTGTGTGTCATTTCCCTGTCTGTGACATCACTGTGTGTATTAATCCCTGTACTGTGACATCACTGTGTGTGTTATCTCACTGTACTGGTATCACTGTGTATCTGATCTGTGACACATGTGTGTATTATCCCTGTACTGTGACATCACGTGTGGTTATCTCTGTACGTGACATCACTGTGGTATTATCTTTCTGTAACACTGGTGGTGATATTCTGACTGTGACATCACTGTGTGATTTCCCCTGTCACAACTTGGACATCACTGTGGTGTATTACGTGCTGTAACTGTGACATCACTGTGTGTATTATCCTGTCGTGACATCACTGTGTGTATTATCCCTGTACTGTGACATCACTGTGTGTATTATCCCTGTACTGTGACATCACTGTGTGTATTATCCCTGTACCGTGACATCACAGTGTACGTACTACTTCTGTTTGACAACATGAATATTTGCATTACTCCTATTCTGTGACATCACTATACATTCTATGATATCACTGTTTAGACTTCTCCTATTTTGTGACATGACTATTTGACTTGCCCCTCTGCTCTGGCACCACTGTGTGCATTTGACATCTGCCATTGTTGCCTCTAGAATCTTTACACATTAAGGTCAAAATGATGATAAGCTTTCCATATTCTTATGCTGCTGCATGTGTCCATGGTGTGAGGTCTCATTACTAATGTATCTATGGGGCCTCTGGGTCTCCCCTGTGAAATGGATATGTCAAGGCTTAGGTAATTGTGCGTTACAGTCTTCGTTTTCGGATTTTAACTTTTACTAGAAATAAAACTTTGGAGTACTGAGCTTAATGCCGCAGAACACCGCAGAGACGCCTCCTCATATAAGTAAGATTTCGGTTCATTTCCTCCAGCCCTCTACATTTAGCCGTGGAGGAAATGGAGTGTAGAGAGCGGCTGGAGGTGCACACACAGGGCACAGCTACGTGACGCCACCATTGATCTCATACCCCGAGCGTCAGCCGTAAAACGGATCAATTTATGAAACCGCCAACGTTAATGTCTTCTTGGAAATGTGATGCCTTTAAGATCTCTGGCATATTTCTTCTTCATTCCGCTCCATTAAAAGCCTCCTGGATAGAAGCTGAAGCCGCGTGTATGAGGTGCAGGGGCGTTCAGAAAGCAGATGATGTTAGTGCAGTGGATATTATGTGGTAATGTGAATTCTGACATCGGTACATCAGTTACATTTAAGTTTTTGGACTCCACAGCAAAAAAAAAAAACATAATTTTTTTTTCATTTTTCAGTTTACAGAGGTTTATGAGGGCTTCTTTTTTGTCTTATGGGCATATGTTTTACATTTTTCAATGACAAATCCACCTTAAAGTGGTTGGCCACTAATACAAAGGTTTACCCGGATAAGTACAAGACTTGAATAAGATCACCCATATTATACTTACCCTAGAAAACTTTCTCTGTAGCCTGAGGGAACCCTGGGTCGCGTGACCAGTCAGCAGCAGATCTTGAGGCTTTTTGTGACATACCAAGTTAATTAAAGGAAGTCTACCATCAAAATCCATCATGATAAACCAGGGACACATACTCATAGATCCAGGCTGTGACTGTGGTAATCCTCTTATATTTGTAATCCATGGCCTCCTTCGTTCTAAAATCAGCTTTTAACATTATGCTTATGAGCCTAAAGGGCTCTGGGGGTTGTTACCAGAGTAACTCAGTTCTGTAGCTCCACCTCCCCCTGCTCTTTCAGTACTTTCCCCCTCCTTCTGCCTGATGCTTTATCATGGCAGCAGGGAAAGTTTCAGCAGACAGTGGGAGGGGAAAGTGCTCCTGCACAGTGTAACAGCTTGTGAAGCTACAGCATGGAAGGGCTCTGGAAACACCACCCAGAACCCTTCAGGGTTATTAGCATAATTTAGTTTATTTTATAAGAAAGGAGGCCAATCATAACCAATAAATAAGAACATTACCACAGTCACCTCATCTGGATCTATGACTAATATATTGCATTGGTCACAAATAAATCTCTATTTGTCTAGGTTGAAAGTAGGAGGGGTTATGCAAATGAGATCAAAATAGATGGGGGTTTTTAAGGAAAATGTAAATTTTTAGGGTTTTTTTTCCCGCTCAGGACACCATCTGTAGTTGATGTGATGCCCTCTAACACACTTCTTTTTCCCCCCTGATAGATTCTTCAGGATCTGCCATGTTTTCCCGCCTTGCGTCCATTACTGTGTGCCTTACTGCTTCCCAGCTGTTCCCCCGATGGCGGAGAACTGAAGCCATGCCGCTCAGTCTGTCTTAACGCAATGAATCTATGTCTGACACAGTTAGAGCAACTCGGCCTGTCATGGCCCTTTAACTGTGACCACCTACCAACCCAGAGTCAGCAATCAGATTGTGTGATTCCCTAAAAATTCATCACAATCCATCCTCACGAATATTAATGGCGATAAACCTGCATCGGATCTACGGATACCGGATCTGTAAAGCTGTGTCTGTGTTATCATGCATCATGGCTGACTGCAATACCTTTATGTCCATGTGAACATGGCTTTATTATAATGTATAGTGTACAAATCTGCTTAATATATGAGAAATGGGGGAGATTTATGTTTTCAACAGCAACCAATCACATCGTAGCTTTCGTTTTTCGAAGGCAAAGTATGGAATAAAAGCTGCATCATGTTTAGTTGCTTAGCTTTGTTGTTTTTGACAGTTTCATCAATGTGTCCTATCACAGCGCAGGTTTTATTTGTTCAAAGCTGTTTGAAAAATTAAAGCTAAGCTCTGATTGGTTGCTATCATCATATGAGGCCCATGACTGGATTTTCTGCCCAGAGCAACCAATAACAGCAGAGCTTTCATATTTCAAAGGCGCAAAAAATAAAATACAAGCTGTGATGTGATTTGTGTGTGGTTGCTGTGGGCAACAGAGACACTTTAATAAATCTCCGCCAATTTGCTGATTCATGATTTTTTCAGCATATATGCCTATATTTATATGTATAGTTTTAGTATATTGTAATTCTAATTTATGATGAATAAATAGCAGTTCTCTTTGAATTATCCTTTCCTGCTAAATTTTCCTTGTGTGCGTTGCCTGAAAAACCAGATCAAAAGAAATATAGGCGCGAAACTTGAAGGGCCAGAGGCCTAAGGAAATATAACATTAAAACTAAGCAGGATAAACCAGGGACACTTACTCATAGACCCAGGCATCGTGACTGTGTTGATCTTATATTTGCTATCCATGGTAAAAGAAACAATCAAATCAAAACAGTTACATCACTGGGAACTTAAGTCATGTGACCAGGTTGACATCATCTAAGATCCTGTAACATTTGCAACATCTACCCTATGTATTTATCTGATCACATGAAATCACAGCATGCCTATGTGGAGAATGGGGAGGAGCAGAAGTCCACGGAGGCGGCTGAGATTTGTTCATCTTAACCGACGCTTGTCTTTGCTAGTCTTGACACGCCGGGATCACCTAAAAAAGAAACTTATATTCAGCATCACAAGATGTCCGGCGCTGCGGGCTACTAATGCACGCCCTTGCCACCATAGTTACAGCAGCCACACAGTAGCCCATATTGTAACAGTGCCCGCATACAGAAGCCAATAGTCATAGGTATCCACAGTAGCCAGTAGTCACACCAGCAGCCCCCAGCAGCCATTAGTTAAGATGCCCAATCACTGTAGCCATAATAGTGCCACCAGTAGCCACGATAAGCCACCAGTAGCCACAATAATGCCACTAGTAATGTAAGGATACATTATACCCAAAAATGAATGGACTAGCTGGTGGTGCATGTGGCTCTTTTCACTCCTATGGGACATCTTGTGAGCGCAACACTCTGGCTATCCCTGACACACTCATAGAGAAAGGAATGGATGGATGTGCTTTCAAGACTATGGGGCAGATTTACTTACCCGGTCCATTCGCGATCCAGTAGCGCGTTCTGTGTGGTGGGTTCGAGTCCGGCCGGGATTTACTAAGGCAGTTCTTCCAACGTCCACCAGGTGTCGCTGCTGCGCTGAAGAGCATCGGAATGAACTGAAGTACACCAAGCCATCGTGGGTGCAGGTAAGCGCTTGTCGAGCGACACTTTTTCTTTTTTTAAATGCGGCGGTTTTTCCAAATCTGTCGGGTTTTTTTTACGGCCACGCCCCCCGATTTCCGTCGCATGCATGCCGGCGCCGATGCGCCACAATCCGATCGCGTGCGGCGAAATCCCGGGGCAAAACGGAAAAATTCGGTTAACCCGTCGCAAAAACGCGAATCAGGCCCTTAGTAAATGACCCCCATTAACTTTCTTTTGTCGTTACAAGGCCGTGATTTTCCTGTATTTGGCGAGAGTTTATCGATTGAACTTTTATATTCAATATAGTTTATCGAAAAGAAAAGCCAAATGTAAACAAGAGTCAACTACATGTACCAATCATTTTCAGGGCACACAAATCAAGGATCACGCAGGATCCGTGCACAATGTAACATCACAGAAATTGTACATGGTGAAGAGGTAGCAATCTCATATAAAGATACAAACAGTGAGCTATAGCTTGGTAGCTCTTGAGTCATGCCCAGGGCCGATTCTAGCATATTTGCTGCCTGAGGCGAATATTAAAATGCGGCGGTGAGAAAGAAACGGAGAAGAGTCTTCTTCTGCGTGCCAATACTGCCCGGAAGAATTGATAGTAACCCTTTTTTTTGCTGAGGCCTCCATGCGGCGGCCAGTGACCAGGTTATAGGTGGAGAAAACCTTGTCCCAAAAGGGGCGTATATCGTCGCATTCCCACCAGATATGTGCCATTGTGCCCCTGGAATTGTTACAGCGCCAGCATGTATCTGGCACCTCTGGCTAGATTAAATTAAGAACCACGGGTACACGATATCACCGAGATATTATTTTGTAATT
This sequence comes from Engystomops pustulosus, assembly GCA_019512145.1. Lineage (NCBI taxonomy): Eukaryota > Metazoa > Chordata > Amphibia > Anura > Leptodactylidae > Engystomops > Engystomops pustulosus. The sequence goes on from CM033646.1 coordinate 156,858,946, forward strand.
CTTCTCCTGGGCAGCACATGCCATGGAGAGTTTGTGAGTAAAAATGTACATTTTTAGTTTCTCTTGTGAAGAGAGTTCAATGCCCAACTCCTGCTCCCATTTACTCACGAACCCTGGGTCTCCTGTATGCAACTCGCTCTGAAGGATAGAGTATTTCTGTCATATAACGTTAGTCGGTGTCGTAGTGGGATCGAAGAGGTCCTCAAACGCCGTAAGGGTGTCTGAGAATTGTGTCCGGTCCCCCTGTGTGCAAAAAAATGACTGCAGTTGGGCGTATTCCAACCACGACACTCTAGTCTCTGGGTGCAGCGTGGCTATTTCGGTGATAGGCAAAAGGACAGAACTATTACATTTTTAAGATATTGTTTTTACCTATAAAATAGTTGGGGAACTACCCTAAACTACAGGTCCCTCTCACATCTGTAAGTGCTACCACGGACTACTCTGAATTCTTTAGTTAGTGATTCACCTTCTGATCTGTAAGTGTGTTTTGCACTCAGAGTATGGATATGTTTGATTTTACTATGTAATTCCTTCTCTATTACTCACTGCCCCTCTACAGCCAAGTGCTATACGGTTTCACGTGCAGCACGCTCCTATTGTTACATCCCTATGTCCTTTTATTCACTTGTTGAAGATTTTACCCAATTGTCTGATGTTTTTTTTGTAATTTTTGCCATTCCTAATTTTTTACCCTCCATTAACCTTGTCGTGTACTCGACCTTTCATTTCCTGCCTCTCCTTCGCTTTCTTCCCACTGTTCTGGATTTTTTTTTCCCTTGTGGTTTTTGGCTCCCTGATAGAATAGTTTGACTCATTAAAGGGGGAGAAGGGAGGAAAACGTCACGGCTGGAAGGCAGAAAAAAGAAGTTTAGGACTGGATCAGACACCAAGGGATGAAGACAAAGAGCAGAGTGAGTACAAAGTGTGGAGATCGAATGCAAGGAGAATAGAGGGATATAAGGGAATTTTCCATAATAATTGTGCTCAGAGTGAGGCACAACAAAATTTGGGTAACCAGGTGTGTATATATAGCAAGTTTGGACACAGCATGAACATATGCATAACTCTGGGCCCAAGTTTATGTGACTTTCTGTTATACAGACTAGACTTGATCTAATGCCAAGTAGTGAGATCCCTCATCTTTCCCTCTACACTAATTCACTGCTTTGCTTACTGTGACCGATCAGTTTTCTGCTTCCTTTAGGCTACGTTTACATCTGTGGCATTCATGACATTTTTTTAGTTCCATTACAACAAAAGAAAGATGGAATAGTAGCCAAGGATGGATCAGATGCACAATGTACTATAGCAGAGTCTGATATATATCATTGATTGCAGCAGGAACCTCCATTTCCAAACTTCTTTGTCGACAGTTTCTTCAAATATCTAAAATTCCACCAAAAATCCCACATAAAAAAATTCTGTCTCTACTGTATGAAACCTCCAAAGGAGTTTTAAGCGTACTGTAAATGTATTATTTGGATGTTATAAAATGCAAGTGCACTTTAGAACATTATATATATATACCTGTTCTCGGGCAGCCCTGCTATACAGGGCCCATATAGGATCAGATGCATGGGGTTCCTGTTAAAGGAAACCTACCACTTGAAGTGGCAGGCTTCAGAAGAAAATACCGAGCACCAGCTCAGGGTGAGCTGGTGCCGGAGCTTATTTTTATTAATGTTTTAAACCGCTGTATCGCGGTTTAAAACACTTTTTAAACTTTATAGCCGGCGCAGGCAGGTACGCGCTTGGCACTCACCATGCGCGCGGCTCTCCTTCACTTCCTATGTAGCCGCGCGCATGGTCGCGCGCATGGTAAGCGTCGAGCGCGTACCTCCCTGCGCCGGCTGTAAAGTTTAAAAAGTGTTTTAAACCGCGATACCGCGGTTTAAAACACTAACAAAAATAAGCTCCGGCACCAGCTCACCCTGAGCTGGTGCTCGGTATTTCCATCGGAAACCTGCCACTTCAAGTGGTAGGTTTCCTTTAAAGGAAACATACAGTGAGGAAACTTCTACCAGAAGTAGATGTGACGGTAGATTCCTCCTGCCTGCCTCTGCCATTATCTGTAATATAATAATCCTGGAACTTAATCTAATTTGTTATAAACTATATTTTAGCAATATGTAAATTACCTGCAGAGGCTACTAGGACGTGTACTAGCCTGGCCGGGCACTGGGAGCTAAGGCTACTCCACACCCCAATAGCCTCTGCAGGTTATTTACATATTATTAAAATAAGGTTTTTAACGAGTTACATTAGGTACCAGGATTATTAAATGACAGATTAGAGCAAAGGCAGGCAGGAGGAATCTACCATCAAATCTACTTCTGATGGTAGATTCCTCATGGTAGGTTTCCTTTAAACACTTTTAATATGCTTATGTCATTGTTGCGGGTGCTCCCGCGAACCCATATCTCCAGCTCACCCGTGCCCCTCTGTGTTCACATGCGCGGCGCTCGCACTGCTTACCTCTCCCCGCTCTTGATCCCGGGCCTCGGGCCATGAGTGCGCGCCCCCATCTCCTAGGTTTCAGAAAATTTAAAGGGCCAGCACACCATTAATTGGCGCAGGCCATTTCCCAGAATCCCTGCCGGATCTTTGTGCCTTGAGCCTTAGAGAAAACTTTGTCTCATGCCCTCTGCTGCCTGCCTTGACCTATTGCTACGTCCCCAACTCTAATCCTGTGCTGCCTGTCCTGACCTCCTGCCTTTCCCCTACTATGATTCTGATTAACGTCTGTGTATCTTGCCATGGCTGCCACCGCGGACAAAGTCGCACCTGTGGAACGACCTGGTAGTACCCTGCCGCAGCAAGGCCAACCCGCTTTGCGGTGGGCTCTGGTGAAAACCAGGCACCACTTAGACTCCGGTCCCAGGTGTCGGCTTATGTCATCCTCCGCAGTGGTCCAGTGGGTCGACTAACCCAGAGGCCCAACAGTCATCAATTTAATGTGTATTTCTAAGTATGTTGAAAATCTTACTATGTCCATCTAGAAGACTAAAAATAACTTGTATCTACACAATAAAATCTTAGTTACATGCAAAGATGCCCTCATACAAGCAAGAGCATGCCCAAATTTCAATAAAATACGTGCAGTGAGTTTACTACTATTAGGGAATATGGATATAATATGTGGGATCCCCTGCCCAGAAGCCAAGTAGAAACTTCACCTCTGGTAAGAAAAATATCAAGCTAATATCAATAATTCCGATTCATATCCATTTTTATGCAATTATGTGTTTTCTGTCCCCATTTATTTATCATAGGACTATATCAGTGTTTGGTGACTTTATTTGACATTCATCCTGGAAGTATAGGGGTGAGGTAGGTACGGCCATGAGATTTCTAGCTTCCTCCATTGCTTAACTTCAGTTTCTGGTGGACACTTGGGTGGCATTCGAGATGGAAGCCATAGTTTCAACATAGTATCTATTTATTGGTCTTTGGTTTCTCATCCTAGCATGGAGATTCAAAGGGTTGTGGAGGATTAGCTCAAGTATCTATCTATGTGTCTATCTATCTATCCCATATCTATCTATCTCTCGTTCTAAAATAACTAACTTGTATCCCTGATATCTTGTTTGACAGGACAATGCTCCTTCGTGTCTTTGTTATATTTGCCTTCATATCAAGTTCTTTACAAGTAGAAGATAATCAGATAAAGTCACCCTGCTGTGCAGCCCCTGGAATTCCTGGGATTCCCGGAACACCTGGCACTACAGGGCCATCCGGAAGGGACGGCCGAGATGGTCGAGATGGGGCACCAGGGATAAGTGGAGCAAAAGGAGACCCTGGAGACCCAGGTAAAGAACACAACACAGTTATTCACTGTCAAAGGGGAAAGTTTGTCTTTAAATCACAATGACCATGAATACATTTTTTCTTTAAATATTATCTCCATTTTACAATGCAGTGTGGTTCCTTGGGCCCACAAGATAAAATCATTCTGGGGGACCATTCTTCATCATTCTCAAAGAAATAGAACCTAGTAGCCTCCAAAGTAGGTTGTTTTCTGCTGTATCCCTTTAGTTCAGTATCAGGTTAGAGCCTGGACCCACCAGAGTCCAACAATGTTCCAATGCATTTGTAGTGTCACCAAAAGTGATGTGACCTCACACAATTGGCCCCCAAGACCAAATAATTTATCATCACTATTAATGGTAATTCCATAGCCCAACATATTGGTCGGTTTGTAAGATCTATCCCAAGTCTGCGCCGATCATCTAGTCTCAGGGTTTCTGGCTACCTACCTTACAATGACCAAAATGTTTGACTTGGGGATGTCCCCATTGGTAGAAATGTGTGTAAACCTGCCATCAATTATCCAAAGTTTCAGTCAATCTGAAAAACAAATGAAAATGTTGTCTTAACAGGAATATCTGGAGCCAGGGGTCAGCCAGGTGAAGCGGGGCCTCCAGGTCCACAAGGAGAGCAAGGCAAGCAAGGAGAGTGTGCAGTTTCTCCTCGTTCTGCTTTCAGTGCCAAGCTTTCTCAGTCGCGGAGTCCTCCAATCCCAGGACAACCCGTCCCATTTGGGAATGTTCTTACTAATGAACAAGGACATTATAACCCAGAAACTGGTCGCTTTAAATGTGTCGTCCCGGGACTGTATTACTTTTCTCTCCATGGCACGGTGTACCGGGGAAACCTTCATGCACAGCTGATGAAGAACGGACATTCCCAGGCCTCGTTTTTCCAGTCAGGAGATGCAACAAAGCCAGGAGGGTTGTGTGGTGGAGCGGCATTTCATCTAGAACCAGGGGATGAGGTGTGGGTACAAGTGGGAGACTATCCAGGTCTTTACTCCAGTGGGGGAACAGATAGCGTTTTCACTGGATTTCTTATCTACTCCGACTGGGAACCAAATCCTGTGTTCCGTCCAGTGACATCAGCCGATCATAAAACAGTATAAAGTCTTAAATGTTTAACAGCTGGCTGCCAAATTTTTTACAAATTCTTTTATACAAATGTAGGAAATATGTTTTCCATGGATATATGGACATCTCTGGTGGCACCTTATCTTCCTTGAGAACAAAGGATTGGGCTTACTGAATATCAACATGCCCAACCCTTTCTTCCCAAGACATAGGCCAATGGAGAGTTAGCCTAGCATTCATACTTCCACTTTTAAGGCCTAGTGATTGGCTGCGGTGATCACAAGATCAGTCAAAGGAAAGTAAACTGGCACGGACCTTTAGAGCGGCATCACACAAGCAGCAGGAAGTTAATTTATTTTAAAGATGTTTGGATCCAGGACAAGAAAGCTCGACTAATGTTAGTTGGGTTTTCCTGATCCCGCTCCTCGGATGTAGACAGTTTTTATAGACTCATGCTGGTTTAGAAATTCAGAAATATGGTCTAAAGTTGGAGCTGAAAACATGAAACTCTTATTTCAATCTTCTCTAGATGAACCTAGAGTGAAGATTCTGCTTCTGTTGTAAAGAGAAGATTCACTAGTCAATAGTGAGGAAGGGTCCTGCTAGTAAGGACATATCTTAACACAAGAGATGTGAATCAACACCATAGGTAAGGGGGGAAAGCTGCATTCACACTACCGCAAGGGGGACGTATATACGGCCGAAATACATCCCCCATAGACGGCAATGGGCGCGCGGCGCCCTACATGTCCTATTTTTTCAGGGCATATGGCGCCATGCGCAATGTATCCCTATGGAGAGGGGCGGGGGTGAGCAGCGCTCACCTCCTCCTCCTCTCCCCGCGCGCTGCCGTGTGCCCGCCGTGCTACGGTACGGCGGGCACTGGTCGTGTGAATCCAGCCTAAGAGATAGTTTACAGCCTAGAATCCAGGACACTTCACTTGTTCTGGAACGCTCCTGGGCATGTGATGTCGCACAGGTGCACGGGTCGTTATATCCCTGGGCATGTGATGTCACATAGGTGCACTGCTCATTATATATCTGGTCATGTGATGTCACACAGGAGCACGGCTTGTTATATCCCTGGGCATGTGATGTCACACAGGTGCATGGCTCGTTATATATCTGGTCATGTGATGCCACACAGGTGCACGGCACGTTACACAGAGCTCTGATCACTCTTTGTGATATAACGAGCTGTGCACTTGTGTGACATCATATGCCCAGGGATATAATTGGCCGCGCACCTGTGTGACATCACATGACCATTGATATAATCGGCCGCACACCTGTGTGACATCACATGACCATTGATATAATGAGCTGTGCACCTGTGTAATATCACATGCCCATGGATACCATTGGCCGTGTACCTTTCTGACATCACATGAACAGGGATATAATCGGCCGTGCACTTGTGTGACATCACATGACTAGGGGCCAGTTTTTATCCAAAGAAAGTAAACATAAAATGACAGCAAGCAGAGATCCACAATACCATGACAAATTGATAAAGAAAGTACATTGGAAAATTTGATTACTTTTTATTACATAAACAATATCAATTATTTGCTAAAAGTAGAAAACCCCTTAAATCCCCAGGACCTAGTGATCTTATCAGTGTTATGTGGTCAAAACTTTATACAGACTCCTTTTTGTATTGTAGACGTAATGTGGCAAGAATCAGTTTTACGCTGATCTCACTTTGAATATGAAGACATATATCAGAGCACATACACACCATGTACATTCCAGGCACAATAAAAGTCATAAAACATAATCTTATATACTCTATAAAATGCTCTGTTACAACTTCAATTGTTCATGTTGAAACTACCTGACAATAAAATGTGGTGTAAACCAAAGATGACAGATCTCTTGAATGTCTAGATAATTAAAAGGGAGAAAAGACATTGACCCTGATATACCCTTATTTAGGATGTAATATGGCAGCATGGTGGCTGAGTGGGTAGCACTTCTGCCTTGCAGTGCTGGGGTCCTGGGTTCAAATCCCACCCGGGTCAACATCTGCAAAGAGTTTGTATGTTCTCTCTGTGTTTGTGTGGGCTTCCTCTGGGTCCTGCGGTTTCCTCCCACACTTCAAAACATACTGTTAGGTTGTTTAGATTGTGAGCCCCATGGGGACAGGGACCGATTTGAAAAGCTTTGTGCAGCGTTGCATAATCTGTGTGCGCTATATAGAGAATTATTATTATTATACAAGTTGCAAGACCAGACAATATCAAAAACACAAATTAAAGAATTCTGGTTACTTTTCAGCAGTTGAATGACTTTAGCAGCATAAATACGGACAACTTTTACAAATGCTGTCTAATATTTAGACTAGTATAAAGATGCGCAACATAAATTGTACAATATCCAGGGGTAAGCATCAGCTGTGGCAGAGAAAGGTAGAGTCAGGATATTATAGTTCTGCATTTAGTGATTTTAACCACAAGATGGCGCAAAAGTTTCTGAAAACTTCTGTATTTATAAAGCGTATCCGGGTATCCCAAAAATCTAAAATTATGATGGTAAGGGACTGACTTCTGGCACCCTAACCAATCACAAGAACGAGGGTCCTTTGTACCCCTAAGGAATGGGGCTGCTGAACAATGATGAGTGGTCACTCCATTCATTGATTTGGTACCGGAGGTAGCTGATGGCTACAGATGGATGGACCACCAACTCATTCATCTTCGCCCACAGTATATCCACTTTCGAGAAGAGCTTGTATATACATTAATAATGACAATCCGTTAGTTTTAGAGGGTAAGGCTTGAGGTAAACCCTAAGGTCATAACTGATTTTTCATATTTTTAGTTCAGAAACAGCAGGTGAGAAAATGTAACCCTAGATATGGGACCATATTTGAGCCTAAACAGATATCCCCTATTGTATGTTATGATTAAAGGTTTCTGATTTTTAACGCCTTAACGTACCATGATGTACCTGGCAACATCACTTAATAATAATAAAATTTTTATCCTTTTTTTATTTAGCACACACAGATTACATAGCGCTACACAGAACTTGCCAAATCAGTCCCTGACCCCATGGGGCTCACAATCTAATCAACCTACCAGTATGTTTTGGAGTGTAGGAGGAAACCGGAGGACCCGGAGGAAACCCAAGCAAACATGGAGAGAACATGCAAACTCTTTGCAGATGTTGAGACTGGGACTTAAACTCAGGACCCCAGCGCTGCAAGGCTGTAATGCTAACCACTATGCCCCTACCTGAGAGGGCTAGTAGTTTAGTGGGGTAAAATCTGGTGACAGGTTCTGTTTAAGTGTTCCCAATGTCTCTTTTGTGGTTAAAAAACTAGTTGTAGCGGTGACGTGATGACATTACTGATCCCTAACATCACAAGACCATCATGTAACACCTTGTCGTGCCTTCCTTATAGTGAAGCCAATTACTACAAGCGCATCTAAAAAGGGTCTTCCTGGATGAAAGGGAGCCTTTACCCCTCTTTGTCTCCCGAATCTGATGATTCGGCTCTAATACTTCCGGTTTTGGGCTTGCGCCTGGTTGTGATCTGATGGGGTCCAACTAGTGGCCTTCTAGAACCACCAGATGTCACTTCCTGTACTGTCCCATGGTCCATGGGAAGTGATTCCTATGGCCCCACAGTACTTCTGGTTTCAGACCTTTGCCTGATTTGAAGTCTTGGATCAATGCCGGAACCAGCATCTAGTGAGGAGTAAGTATAATCCCCCAACCCTAGGGTTTCCCAGATTTCTGGAAAACCCATTTAACTAGCTATACTCCAAATTCATGGAGTCTTTGAGATACATCACGCCCTGTGAGATGTCCCTCACTGGCCCATGTCTACCTGCTCCCTTAAAATTCAAGTCAAATCTCGCATGATTGAACCTGATGACTACCTGACTAGACAGATGAAGTTGCTCCTCACCCCATAACTAGGAGACACAATCATTTATATAACATATTCAATATTCTATTAGACCGATTTGGTTGTGGCCATCTTGTTGTGGCAGAAGCGTTCAGAAATTAACAGAAGAAGCGCCCGTAAGGGGTCACAGTGTCCTTTTTCCTTCTGGTCCAGGCTTCTCACAGTAAAGTTTGTCTGACAAGGTGTCAAGAAAAAGACATTTCATGGGCAACGTGATGTACACACACAAAACTGAGACAGCCATTAGTCCTATAGGAAACACTTATCTGTGAAGACGTATGATGTACTTCCCAATGTTAAGTGGATGCGAGACATTTGAGGATTCACTTTGACAAAGTGAGGTCACTTCACTCAGTCACTAAGTATCTCAAGTGCTTTACAAGGACCCGGTGCCTATAGAACATATCATTCCTTTATATTCTTACTTTTTTTCAGCTCTTAAAGGGCTTGGCCACTTTACCTCATGTTTTTTGTAAGTGTGGGGGGGCTGGATATGAGGTAATTTACCTAATATACATCTATTAATACTTCTGCTCTGCTTTCTTGATATGTAAAGTGAAGTCTCCCGTCTTTTACCTCATCTGCCAGACATTCCTGACCATAACATGGCCGCTGATGGAAGATCATGTGATCTCTAACTGTCCATCGACAATCGTTAGTTAGAGATCACAGACAGAGTTCATGGACAGGAATGTCCGGCTGATGAGGAAAAAGACAGGAGACTTCGCTTCACATATCAAGAAAGCCAAGCAGAAATATTAATAGATATATATTGGTAAATTACCTCATATCCTGCCCCCCCCCCCCCCTACACTTACACACACATTACACAATATATGAGGTAAAGTGGCCAACCCCACTGAAATGAGATTGTGTAGAAGAAGCAGTCACTACCGGGCCTGGTGTCTCAGTTGCCCCCATATTAACTTTATAACGGCACATGTTAGGAGGGGGTCCTGTTACATACTGAGATTCCTAGCCCAGACTCCATTAAAAAGCAAAGACCACTGATTGACATATTTTAAAATGGGACTTTGTAGTGTTAATCGTCAGATATTTGTCATGTGCCTTTCCTGAAAGGCCTCACTGTCGATAATACTGCGGCTAAGAATGGGGGATTTTGGTTTTAGGCAGATAGTAGGCATCATAGTAACAACCCAAGGTCCAGACCATCCCCTCCCTGGCTTGTCTTCTTCCCATAATGCATCCCGTTTACAGATCTTGCCTGGATAACTTTTCTGGACCATCAACGTTATAAATACTTGACACATCAGACCAGACCACGTACTTCTACTACCACATGGTCCGGTTGTCCATTGCAGGTGCTTTCCATCAGTGGTGAACAGGGGTCACTCCGGATGGTCTGAAGTTGGATACCCAGATACCTACAGATAACCATCAGTAACATGTCTGTGGTACCCCCAACCCTTGTACCATATCTTCTGTTAATGAAAGGGGGACTATGCATCTTTCCCAATTTATTTCCATAGGAATCCGAAAAACAACCAAAAAATGAATAGGGAGAGACGTATATGGTGGGTGCCATATAAGTACAGAATATCCCATAAATATTTGAGGTGTGAATACCCTCTTAAACGACCACAGAAAATTAAAGACATATTTGGAAGTAGAGAAAAACCTCCAATAAATTTTCTAGGGTTTCGAAAATCCTTATTTATCGCTGCAGGATTTTTTTTTCACACTGATTTATCGCCTGGTGTTATTACCACAAGACCTCAGCTACACGGGGACATGACCACAAGACTAAACTAACAATATATCTAAACTCCCAGACTTGACAGTAAAAGCACAGGAAAGGAAGATGACAATTTACACTGAAATATGACAAGAAGTTCTTGGGAGGTTTGTATGTACAGGTTTCATTCTCGATTTCCAGGTCTTTGTGCCGGCGGTTCCTGTTGTAGCGCGTTGCATGCTAGCCTTCTACAAACTGGGGTCGAAATGTGACTCTAGACAATAAAAGGAAACTGACAAAACGAGGAAACTGACTTAAGGGCTATGATGTTTTCTTAAGGAATGATATTTCCATCGAGTCAACCACATTTGACCTCGGAGTCCAAAACTGTACTGTACATTCCTAGTTATTCCAAAATTAAAAATCCTCTTTTATTCCATGTTTATTTGGTATAAGTAGATGCAAATTCTTTGCAAGTCACTGGTCGTGGAAGATGGTGGCTTGGCACCTGGCATGATGAACTGATGAACTGAGGGTTTAGTCTATACTTTAAAGTCTCTGATTGCTGGGACCCCCAGCGATCACAAGATCAGGGGTCTGGTGAACATACTTGTCCAGTGCTTCACTTCTATAGGACTTCCAGGAAGGCTATCCTCTTCAGTTCCATAGACGCAATTGGAAATCTGGTAGCACCCGCACACCATTCAGGTGAAGGACCTGAGAGCACCTGCTGATCTACATTCTCGAGATCACAAGGGATCCCAGTAATTAGTTCCCCAGTCGTCAGACACTTCTGCAGAGTAGATACGTGTACATTGTAGGACAACCCCTTCAAGCCGGCCACAGACCTTGGATAGTCTCCATATGCATTCTCTTTCAGTCGACAACTACTCATCAGAGTGTGCATGTCTTCTCATCAGTGTATGTCACTTCCAGACAAGTCCACAGCAGCTTATCTTCCCTCAGAACAGTAGAGTATATTGAAGAGAACCAGTCATCATGTTTTGACCTACCAATCTAATCACAGGTTCCTATAAAAAAAAAAGTCCTCTCCTCAATAAAGTGTGAAATATACCTGGCTCAGTGCCAAATTATAACCAGAGTTATGCCAGGGGATGTTTCACATAGATATCCGAGTCATGGAGTCGGCTTCACTGTCTCCTTGCGCATGCGCTTGGAAGTAAGTGGGAGAGGAGGGATTCACAGGATAACTCCATGACGCTTTGTGAGTCGCCCCAATGACCTAGGTTCTACTTTGTCAACGAGCCATGTACATTTTAACCCAGCCCAGTAAATAGAACAGTACAGAGTCAGTGTCTGGAGACTTGGCTGAACCTGAATCAATCGCTTTCTCTGTGATTGCATGTGTAGGCCATAGAAAGGAGAAATTATATTGAGGACTGGATAAATGAATACAGTAATAGGGTTTTTCCTTCAATAGACTGAGGCTGCCATTGCTGAATCCGCTATGATCGGAGCAATGATCCCTGGGGTATATGACAAATGCGGGGGCACAGTGCGTTTTTTTTTTGGGGGGGGGGGTATATAATATTTAGGAGCACAGTGCTGTTCTCCAGGAGACAATATACTTTCAACTTTATAATTATGCCAATGAATTAGAGTCCCATAACCAGAGCCCACCATTCTGTAGCTTCACAAGCTGTTGCACTGTGTAGAAGTACTTCTTTCCTCCCACTGTGTGCTAAAGATGTAAGATTACATCAGGTAGTGGGGAAGAGGGGGGTAAGTGTTGCGGGAGCAGGACTTGAGGGAAAGACAGTGTAACAGCCTGTGAAGCTGCAGCATAGAGGGGTTCTGGTAACATCCTCTTAGCCCTTCTGGCTCATTATCATAAATGATAAAAGTTGATATTAGAAGGAAGGAGGCTGTGGATAACAAATATAAGAAGATTACTCATAGATCCAGACACTGTGACGGTGGTAATTTAAAAAAAATTACTATATTTCTGTCCATTATGCAGTTGTAATCCATATGCTAATGAGACAGTTTGTGCACTGTTATTACTGCCTGAACCGCTAACATCTCTGTAAGCTAAGCAGGAGATTTCTCTTGCGTGAAGCATAGCTCAAACCTGAAAGAGGGAAGTGATCTGGGGGTGAATAGCAGTGCCTCCGGTGCTAAAGGACACAGTCTGGTTGCACCAGCTACCTCATTAGCATACAGATGAAACTGGAGATTACTTGAGAACAGCATAATGGACAGATATAATAAAGGTTAGCTCTACAACACCCCGGGAACATATTATAATGCTTGGGGGAAGGAGTAGATTGCCTTTAAAGCAAACCTTGAATGTAAAACTTGTCCAGTGGAATTATGCATGTCTATGATTTATAGTAGATTGCTTAATTATGTCTAATGAATTTTGTCTAATGGGTGGAGTAGTTTAAAGGTTTTGTACCAAATTTGATTGTTACTCCCTATCCACAGAATCTGACGGCTGACTGCATGGACTCCCAGGATCCCGTTCTGACTACCTAATAGCGCGGTAGGTCCTGCCGCGCAATGCAATACAATGGGAGCTAAATATCAGGCACTCACCTAGATAGTGAAAGGAAGTGTCAGAGAATGGAGATACCCAAACGCTGTGCTCAGCGATTCCTGACACCCCCACAGTAGTGATGGATGCATGCTTGACCCACCGCTCCATTATTTGGGAAACTTATTCTCATGATGGTCAGGATCCCTGCAGTCAGACCCCGACTAATCACTTCCACAAAATCAACTAAAACTTGTGCAGCCACTTTAAGACAGCATGTACTTTAGGACAGCTTACAGTTATCTTGCCCAACTCCAATACACTCATGCACGCTCGGCTTTATGGAGTGGTTGCGTGTGAACAGAACTGGGTGGGCAGAGTTTCACTGGAAGTTTACCCTCCCAACAACAAAACTTCCCAATACTAATCTCTTATAACATCTGCCATGTGGGGAGGAGATGGAGGGATCCTTCAAAGGGTTAAAGCTATATGACAAGTGCACCTGCCACCTATACATAATAGAACAAGCAGGGGCTGAGCGAGCTCAGGTAATAGACCAGAATGAACAGAACCGCTCTTCATAAATAATTCCTGTACAGGTGACAGCTCTGCTGTAAGTGTGTCATGTGTTATATTCACATGTTTTCCTGTTCATCAGATATGACATGGAGAATACATGCTATACGTGTATTATAACTGCACTCAATAGCAGCGCCACTCCTGTCCATAGGTCACGCCTGGTATTGCAGGTAATCTCTGATGAAGTTAAAAAGGAAGACCGCACATAACCTGTGGACCGGTGTGGCACCGTTTCTGAAAGAAAACAGTTGTCTGGTTACAAAACTGGAACAGAAGCAGAATTTAGACTCTGCCGGGAGCAGGGGTGTCTTATCTTACTAGGCACACGTGTATTCTGTGCACCAACTATAATGAACTATAAAAGAGATGTTAAGTACAAGTGTTTTCCAGGATGTCCTCTCCCACACTCTAAACCAAACAACACTGACTGTACACTGTGTAGTGGCAAAGATAGGGTACTACAGTTAGATCCCATTTTACTACTTCCAGCTCCATACAATGGGGAAATGTATTATCGTATCTGCGCCCCAAAAATGCCGGGATTTTACAGGTTTTTTTGCGCAGAATTGTTGCGGATCATTTATAATGAGTTTGCGCCAGAAAGAACAGATGTTTCCGACTATCCGGGCACCTTGGTTTTTTTTTTTTGCGCAAGTGGGCATGGCCTAACGTTTCCATATTATCCGTCACATTTATGTGTATTTTGCCGGCATTTTTAGGCGCAAATTTTGGCGCACGATAGACCAGGAAAAAATTGGTCAGAGAGTAAAATTAAGGCACAGTCCATGTAAGATTTGGGCGCACACTTCATTACTGTTGGCATTTTTCTGGCGCACGACTGATTAGTTCCGTCTACCCAGTAATCACTAACAGCCATGCACCACTTTAATACATCGGGCTGTGCTTTCCGGAGACTGATCTCCGATGCCGACAGTCGTCCTTGCGCCAGAATTAGTAAATCCCCCCCCCTCCCCAATGTGTTTGTTCTGAAATTACTGCTGCTGCCTTCAGTCCTCTGCTGATCCAATATAGATGACGTATCCTATAGGATTATCAAATTTAATATCCTGGAAACTTCAGTTCTGTAAATCTTTGGAAATATGCAGAGCTGTAGAGCACCTTGTCTTGTCAGCGATACACAGGACAGCGATGGCATTAGTGGAGCAGGATATGTCATAAGCTGAGAGCTATGTTCACCACCGCAGCCAAACACCAGCCTCAACAGTGACCTGCCTGCTGTGTTACAGGGCACCAGTGAGGTCAGTTGTTTCCTTCTGTTCGTGCGTCGAACGTCCACTTTCAGCAAATAATTGATATTGTTTGTGTAATGAAAATTTATACAATTTCCAAATATACTTTATGTATCAAATATGGTTTTCTACATTTACTGTTATTCGACACGACGGCTCGTTAAATATCCCTGGTCATGTGATGGCACACAAGTGTATGCCTCACTATATCCCCGGTCATGTGATATCACACAGGTGCACTGCTCGTTATATTCCTGGCCATGTGATGTCACACAGGTGCGCGCCTCATATCCCCAGTTATGTGATGTCACACAGGTGCGCAGCTCATTATATCCCTGGTCATGTGATGTCAGACAGTTATGCAGCTCTGATTATTCTCTGTGATATAACGAGCCGTGCATCTGTGTGACATCACATGATCAGGGGGTTTTTATCTCCAGAAAGTAAACAATAAACCTTCCTGTAGAATAACAGCAAGCAGAGCTCTAAAAAGCCGTAAGGAATTGATACAGAAAGTATATTGGAAAATTGAGTAACTTTTACAAACAATATCATTCATTTGCTGAGAGTGGAAAACCTGTTTAAATGGGCGGAGGTCTGACACCCGACTCTTCGATCAACCAGCTGTTGAGACGTTGATAGTGTTTGGCCAGCACAGAGCCTTACAGTGTGCATTGGCTGTGTTAAGTTATTGCAGCTCACCCAATTCACTTTAAAGGGAACCTGCCAGGAGAATCTGTGACACAATCAATTGCCCTGATAAATTCCCTTTAAAGAGACTGCACTGCAAAAAGGCCACGTGACAAAATAAAAGTGGCACTATGGATTTTCTATCCTAATCAATAGGATATAAAATAGAGTTCCTTTAAGTGAAGAAACATCCTTACACCTATAACAGCTGCAGTTTTAAAGGTTGCAATAAAGACCCATCAGTGAATAATGTGGGTGGTTGTATAGCAGTAGGTTTAATCCAGTGTTCATACAGCAGTGCTGAGAATTATACTGTGAAATGGTAAAACAGTGAAATGTAAAGTCGTCACAACCAGAACACAAACACATGGAATTCTCCAACGACAAAATGGAAAAATGTGATAACATGGAAAACAGCAATAATTCCAATCCCTTTCACAGCTTCACAGATAATGGTCCCTTGTAATGTGTAGAAAAATAGGTTTCCCTGGAACTTTTCTTAAAAAGGAGGAAGATCCGATGTCCGACTAACAAAAGGTTAAAAAAGAGGAAAGAAATACTGCGTGGCTTTTATCTCTCCGTAGATCACATGTACACAGTGAGTGTCTGCAGGATCATCTTCCGGCATAGTGGACAGTTCCGCTGCAGGATCGGCTGCTGCAGTAGGATCTCCGTGCACTGCGAGCACAGGCACAGATGGCGGCACGGCAGCAGGAGAACCGATTTGTTTTCGTCTTGGCAGATGACGCATTTCTTACTCTCCTCTTGCTGTTTCAGTAGCTTCCAGGGGTCCTCCGCAGTCACAGTCTCAGTCTCTTGCGAGGTTGATGCATACGGTAGCGGTACGGGTCGCGCTATTTGGGGAATCGGAGGCCGTGCAGCCACAGACTGGTGTTGTATCTGGGCAGGTGCCGGGTTCTGCGCCCGAGTAGCGGGTACCCTGACCACTCGTCTACCTGCTTGTCTATCCTGTGCTCTAGTCCTCATCAGGTTCCGGTCCCTGTCCCACGCGGCTCGGTACATTCTGACGAGCTGACGGAACCAGAAAGCAGCTCTCCTCCAGATCTCCGCGCTTAGTATATTGTGTATCAGTATTCGGACGAGGGGAGTGTGACGTCTCAGTCGTTCTTGGAATGATAGTAAAGCCGGTGGAGGCCGGAGGATCAAACGGGAGACCCAGATTAAGAACAGAAGTAAGAGGACCTCATAAAAGTGCCTGAAGAGGATCACCCCGATCCCCGTGCTGCAGTACACCAGTAAATCCACCGCTAACTGGAATGGCGTCCAGAACAGGATGACCACGGCGACGGCAGAGCTGGAAATCTGGGACAGCAACGCAATGATCAAGTCTTTCCCTACGAATATCACGTTTATGATGGTCAGCCACAGGCCCAGGGCAGCCGAGAAGATGTTCTGCACCCCGATGAGACACATATTCACCAGGCTGTTCACAATATAAGCTACTAACCCGCTGGCTATACCCAGCGCCTCCCAAACCTGGCGCTGAAAGTTCTGCCCGGACAGGGCGATGCTCAGGATACCACGCTGCATCATCTCCTTGGTGCGCAGCAACATGTGGCACATCAGGTTCCAGAGAAGTTGTAGACTGTCCAGTCCTGACAGCAGTCCTCGCACGCCATCGCCCAGCGCATGCACAGAGGACAGCGCCAAGTTAGTGCCAGTCTCGCCCAGCACGGCCAGCGACACCAGGGCATGCTGCCAGCAATGGAAGAGGCCCAGGAGGATGGTCCCTGGCAGGTTCAGGGTGAAGCGGATGGTCCAGAGCAGGAGGGACACAATGGAGGACACCAGCCAGTAATTGAGGTCCAACACCAGCAGTAGCAGGTCCAGGAGCCAGCCCAGGCCACTGATCACCAGCAGTATGCCCTGCATGGCTGAGGGGAGAAGAAGGAGCCTTCATCTACTGACCATCATGGAGATCCGCTCACTTCCCGCCTGTGCACACTGCATGTCACTGCACCTGCGGCTCTCCAGCTCTCGCACAGGTCCCAGTAAACAGTAACGGATCACCTATGCGCAGGGCGCCGCCATCTTGCTCCTCCAGCTGCTTCTTGTATAAGGAAGTAAATAGCCTCCAGGCGTGAGCAACGGAGCGCAGATCGAATCGATTCCTTCAGCGTAATCCAAGCGATGCCTGCAGCCCACAGCCGGCTTGGATAAGGTTAATGCCAGAGCGTTGTTGATTGGCGGAACCTTAGCCAATGAAGTTCTTCGGAGTGATTTAAAGTTTGTGCTGCGCAGCGTTTAAATAATGCGGGAGGGGCCGGGGACTACAACTCCCAGAATGCCACTGACGTACAAAGAGAGCTAAACAATAATCTACCTCTAGGAACCGCGGCTGGTGACTTGTGTAAGGGCGCGTTCACACGTGTCTTCTTGCAAACGTTGAAAATTACGTCACATGTTGTTGACTGATCGGATTTTTTTTTTTTTTTACGTTGTGTCGCATTTTTGCGGGCATGTAATATAAGGATAATTTCACACTACCGTTCCTTACCGTTAAAAAAAGTAAAGTACGGCGGTTTAATGTATCAATCAAAAATCCCATTGACATCAATGTACATTTTATCTCATCCGTTATGTTCCGTTTAGGAAGAAATCTGTTATCCATGTGTTTTTTTTATTTTTAAACGAGGAAAAGTACTGCCGCCTCCGTTTATTTTTTTTTTTTTCTGTCCAAAAAACGCATGGATAACAGGTCCCTGCCTAAAAGGAACATAACAGATTACATAAAATGTACATTGAGGTCAATGGGATTTTTGGTTGATACATTAAACATTCGTTTTTTACTTCTTTAATGAAGGTAAGGAAGATTGGTCAAGGAACAGTAGTATTAAATAGTAGGTATTTAACAGGTGTCTGCACTGGGATTGTGGCACATGCGATTGTTCGTTTTTTGTCGCAGCTGCGCTGGCTTTCTTGCGACAAATTGGCGGGCGTGCTGTCGGTCAATCCGGCTGATTCGGGATTTGACTTTCAAATTGTGTCACAAGATCAAGCACTTACATGTACCAGGAAGAAGAAGGTGAACTCCGGCGGACCTGAGCGGGGAAGTGACACATGCAGGATATCAGGTGCACGATCTTAGTGAATCTCCCGGCACATTCCATTATCGTCGGACAATGCACTTTCGGGGAACTTCGTCGGACAGGTGAGTAAATATGAGTAAATTTACTTACCCGGTTCTGTCGCGATCCCTGAGGTGCGTTGTCTGACGAGGATTAAGTTCGTTGCCATTCCCTAAGATCGTGCGTCTGATATCCTGCATGTGTCGCTTCCCCGCTCAGGTGCATGTAAGTGCATTGTCTTGAGACACAATTTTGAATTTTAAATCCCGCGCTCAGTCAGAATCAGTTGTGTTGTTCGACAGCCACGCTGGGAAGTCCGGCTCTACTTAGTGAGCTGCATCATTACACTCCGCTTACTACTTACGCTCTTCTAGCTCTTGAAGGCTATTAAATAAATAATAGGTGGCCTCAGTCCCCCCAGTCCACACCACTTTTGAACCGATCTTATCGGGTTAAAGAGGGCGTGGTGAGCTGATTAGGGGCGGGCTTAAGTGAGCCATCGGCTTATGTGGTGACGCTGGGAGTTCATCCTTCATCCCCCAGTAGGACATCTGGTACACACAATTAGATGGACCACATTGTGTGGGATGCTGGTGATGTTACCTGGGATGATGGAATCCTGATTAGTGTTATCCTGTCAGTGGTCATTATGTTAAGACAGCTTTTACATCTTGGCTGGTTGCAGGGAGTTGTTCCTGCTATTACTGGAGAGGATGTGATATACACCTTTATCCTTTTATTTAACATGCACAGAAATATGTGGGGTATGAACTACTGTGCCTGTTATTTCACTTGCAACTTGGCTCAAAATGCTTGGCTCAAAGTTTGTGCCCGTAATGCAAGATTTCAGCTCATAATGCAAGTATTTGGAACATAATATATGTTTTTTGCTCAAAATACAGGTTTTTACACACTGATGAAGCAGTTACGTTACTCGGAATCAATCATTTAAAGGGATAGCCTGGGAATTTGTTACGAGAGACCCTACTATTAGGGTAGGTCATTATTTTCACTTTGTTTACGCTCATCACGGTGTAAGGTGGGCACTGCACAGGACGGTGTGATGTTAAAAGAAAACTACCATCACAATCCATCATGACAAACTAGGGGCACTTACTCATAGATCCAGGCACCGGGACTGTGGTATCTTCTTATAATTATTATCCATGGCCTCCTGCCTTCTAAAATCAACTTTTATATAATGAGCTAATGAGCCTGACCAGAGCCTCTCTCGTAACAGCTTCACATGTTATTACACTGTCTCCCCCTTTGCGCCCTAAGAATTTCTCCCTCCCTCTGCTTGATGTAATCTCACTACAGCATAATTTTAAAAATTGATTTTAGAAGGAAGGAGGCCATGGATAACAAATATAAGAGGATTACCACAGTCACAGTGCCTGGATCTATGAGTAATGTCCCTGGTTCATCAGGATGGATTTTGATGGCAGATATCCTTTAAAGGGAACCTGTTACCACATTTTAACAAATAACGTTCCCAGGTTCCCTTATGGCCTTATAAACTAAACAAAACCCTTCTTTTAATAATGATAATAATTCCTTTATTTATATAGGTCACACAGATTCTGCAGCGCTGCACAGAGTTTTGCCAAATCAGTCCCTGTCCCCATGGGCTCACAAACTAATCATCCTACCAGTATGTTTTGGAGTGTGGGAGGAAACCAGAGGACCTGGAGGAAACCCACGCAAACATGGAGAAAACATACAAACTCTTTGCAGATGTTGACCTTGGTGGGACTTGAACCGAGCACCCCAGCGCAGCAAGGTTGTAGTGCTAACCACTTAGCCACTGTGCTGCCCACATTCTTTTAGCTTAAATTTGTTTTCCTCACATCCCCAAAAATCAACTTGATTTAGTTATATTTCCCGGCATCAAAGGGCGCATGTCCTGCTCGACTGGCCCCTCCCATCTACTCTATTCCCTTATGCCTCTTCTCACTATTTAGCACTCCATGTCATGTGACCAGGGTAATGTCATCTAAGGGCCCTTTGTCTGTAAAATTTTCCGTTTCCAACCTTGTGTATGCATCTGATCACATGAAATCACAGCATGCCTCCATGGACTTCTAGTTCTTCCTGTCCCCCATGGAGGTATGCTGTGATTTCATGTGATCAGATACATACATGGGGTAGATATGACAAATAGTAAGGGGTAAAGGACCTTAGATGACATCACCTTAGTCACACGACATAAATGTAACACAATGCAAAAATAATGTAAATAATTTCTCACATTTCTATAAGTAAACAGAGCTGTATACGTCTGTAGGTGAATATCGGCCGGCCCGAAGTACTAGTTCCATACAGCAGCATGTCCTGGCAATGAGACCTGTCATTCAGGAACAGTTACTCATCTGTTGGGGGTTCAACGTCAAGGTTTCCGTCACTTGTGATGGCCAGAATAGTGGGATATGCAGCTGAAGGTTACTGATACTTACTGTATGTCCTCTGGTGACCATCTGCACATACCTATCTTATTATAGGAGCGGAGTGCTGTGTCATCTGCTTCACCTCCGGCACGCAGCTTATAATCTGCACCACCCAAAAGAGGCCCTGTGTGTTCCTATGTTCCTATCAAGAGCTTAGTTTCATTATGTATGAAAATAGCATGTCCTGTGAGAAGTAGACTAAACAGATCTTCAATCATATGACCAGGGAGCGCAAAGTTACCCTTTATGGGATGTAAGGAAAAAGCAGGGTTTTTTCGGAACTATTTAAACCCTTGTGGACCCAGCTATTTGGAGATTTGAGGATTTGATATCTCTAATTCTTTTTTCCCATCACCGCATTCTGATTTTACTTAGTCTGATAAGGAGAGTAGTGTGAAGGCAAGGATAAGTACAGTGATGGATGGGGAAACAAGGTAAAAGAGGGTGCACCAGACCTTGTGGCCACACCCATAGAGCACCCCAATGGTCATTTGCATATAAATAAAATTAAAGATGACTTCACCATCGCGCACCAGAGCGCACCTCTCCACGCCCACTTGGTATAGAGGTAGGGCAAGAAGGATATAGTCGCACTTCCTGCCCATGTGTCGGGAATTGTGACTATTTCATAGTCATAATTATTTGCTTGAAGAAATAGGTTAAAACACTGATTTTATTTTAAACACAAAAATTTGTTAAAAACATGGTGGCGACATAGACAGACTGACGCATTTAGAACGAATGGTTCATAGTCGTAGCCTAAGGGTGGTGTCACGCATGACGTTTTGAACCCGTTTTTAGTCCGCTTTTAAGCATCCGTTTTTGTCCGTTTTTAATTAAGATAATTGGGAAAAGCGGGCAAAAACTGATGCGTTTTCAAAAAATGCACGCGTTTTTCAATAGACTGAAAACGGGTTCAAACTCCACGTGTGATACCACCCTAAGGCCTCGGCTCCGTTTTCTCCGTGCCTCGGGAGTGGCTCACACAGGAGAGCTGAATCCACACCAATGGTTTGTTTCATTTCACAGCTTGATAAACCTGTCCCTGGTGTATATGCACCATTACACAGATGTTTGCTTAAAGGAAACCTACCACCAGGATGCAGCATTGTAAACCAAGAACACTTACAAGCAGGTATGTGCCCCCTCTGGCAGGATCCACTCTTCTTTCAGCTTCTTATTCTCCTATTTTTTTTTTTTTTTTAAAAAGCCTTAAAAATGATGTAAAGGAGCAAGATGGGCTGCAGGCTCCATATCTGTTAATGGAGCCTGGAGCCCCTCAGGCTCATTTGCAATTTTTGGAGCCTTATTAATAAAAAAAAAAAAAGGCATAGGAAGCTAATAGAAGAGTGGATCCTGCCAGAGGGGGCACTCACCTGCATGTAAATGTGCTTGGTGTACAATCCTTCATCTTGGTGGTAAACTTTCTTACATTATAAATCCCCCCAAATGCATATAAATTCCAGGATGGAAGCTGGACTTAGAACATTGTGGTGCAGCCGTGTGGGAGATCTGGTCACTGACTCTGCTCTGGGTAAAAGCTTCGACTTTGGGTTGTATATTACAGAAGAGGGGACAGAGTGGGGAATGTAATCACTGAACACGCCAGTGCTCCAAGTCCAGCTACAATGCTGGAATATAAATTGCATTTATCACTGTCCTGCTGCTGCTAACACCAGCCACATAGGTATTGGCCCTGGAGATCTGTGTAACCTAACAGGCCCAATGAAGGAGGCGGAGCCTTATAAACATCGGTGAGGTATGCTATGGTCTCCTCATATCTGCACACGGTGGAGTGAATACATACAGTTTAGACTTTTTAAAATATTTTTTTACCGTCTGAGTACGAATAAAGAGAAAAATTTAAGTTTTTGAAGTAGAATTGTGTCTGTGGTATGTTGGTTTTGTGCAAATCTGCTGGTAGGCACCCTTTTTACGGGAGCATAAAATATAGTGCTCTGTCCAGGTTCCAGCATCATGGCGGCCTTTAGTTTCCTGACACGATTGCGTGACCTGGAAGTGTCGGAGGGGAGGGGCTTGGGACCCATTGCTGTGGATTAGTGGACTATGGTGACGTAGATGATGAGCCGTGGCAACTGATTGGCAGCCAAAGGTTTAGTGACCCCCAACGCTTCCAGTATAGGTGACAGTGGAACCAAAGACTGCCATGTTACTGGAACCAGGATCCAAATTCCTGGAAAACCGCTTTAGCCTTTTCAGTAAATTTGACCCTTATTCTGGAGATATAACATTGGTTATTCTGTGATGTATGAGCCGGCTCGATAACTTTGCTGTGTTGATAAATGTACAGTTGCTAGGGGGGAGCGGGGCCGGGGTCCTGTGTCTGGTGAGAAGCTCGGAGCAGCCCAAATTTAGAAGCACAGAACTATTTCTGCACCATGCAGATCCCAGCGAGGAATGTGGCAGGGGGGTCAGTGCCTGGTATGTGGCGCGGCTGGTAGGGAATCGCATGAGGGCTGGCATGAGGTCTGTTGATAGAGATGAATTCGGAACGGGAGAGACAGATGTTTATACTAGGGGAGGGATAAAGGAACGCGCTGAAACATTGCAGTATGATTAGACCTTTATTAGGGCTACTGTAATCATACGGGAGCCAGGGGGATCCACAAACTGCTCTTATAAAATAATACAAATGTCGTTGTTTTTGATTTTTAACCCCAAGTGATTTGTGACCTTTCTCTGACTCTTTGTCCAGGGCATGATGTGACCTCCGTGTCCTCAGCGGTCATAGGGGTGGGATCGTCACACTCCAAAGACCACTTATTAGTGGACAGAAGTGTACACATAGAATCCGGGGGGCTTTGACTTTTGGGGTGTTAAGGTCATGCTGGATTTGAATGAAGAGCTACAATCCCAGCAGTTTCCGCTGGTGGTTGTCAGTCACAGGTTTTGGGTGGTCACCAGCATGTTCGTGTATGGTGTCATGTAGTAAAAGGGGTCATCTTGGGACGGACACATATGTTATGATGTAGGAAGGGGTAAAGGACAGCAGTGACAGCAGCGATGAGTACAGTAGGAAAACCGCATGTCAAATCTTATGATGATTATCTGATGTTAAGATCTGAATGGATCCACTCACAATTGCATAAATAGAGTGTTCATGGTGATAGATAATTCGTAGTTTCCTATCTGCAGGCAGCATGTTATAGAGCAGGAGGAGATGAGCAGTTTGTACATAGTGTCCTATCTGCAGTCAGCATGTTATAGAGAAGGAGGAGCTCAGCAGATTGTACATAGTGTCCTATCTGCAGGCAGCATGTTATAGAGCAGGAGAAGCTGCGTAGATTGTACATAGTGTCCTATCTGCAGGCAACATGTTATAGAGCAGGAGGAGCTGAGCAGATTGTACATAGTGTCCTATCTGCAGGCAGCATGTTGTAGAACAGGAGGAGCTGAGCAGATAATACATAGTGTCCTATCTGCAGGCAGCATGTTATAGAACTGAAAGAGCTAAGCAGACTGTACACAGTTTTCTACCTACAAGGAGCATGCTATAGAGCAGGAGGAGATGAGCAGATTGTACATAGTGTCCTATCTGCAGTCAGCATGTTATAGAGCAGGAGGAGCTGAGCAGATTGTACAGAGTGTCTTATCTGCAGGCAGCATGTTGTAGAACAGGAGGAGCTGAGCAGATTATACATAGTGTCCTATCTGCAGGCAGCATTTTATAGAACTGAAAGAGCTAAGCAGACTGTACACAGTTTTCTACCTACAGGGAGCATGTTATAGAGCAGGAAGAGCTAAGCAGGTTGTACATAGTTTTCTACCTACAGGGAGCATGTTATATACCAGTTTTGCATTTTATGGCCAAAACTGATATCATTCTTAACCATTCATCCCTTAACGGTTATTTATAAACCCTTAAAGGCATGGGGCAGCGGTCCCACGCCTTGTTAGTCGTGCAGCTCTGTGGACAAACTCAAAGTATTAATAGTTGGGCCGGGCAGAGGATCAGCATGGTCCCAATACTTTCATGTGAAAACATTTGTTTTCACACTTTGGCCTTAGATTCCTTTTGGAATAGAAAGCGGATGGCGCTGCACCCAGACATGAGACTTTCCTCCTGACATTGTTCCATGAATGTGCCATGAGATGGAGAGCTGGCAGGCAGAAGAGGGGAAAACCATCAATCATCTTCTTGGAAGCCTCCAGAGATGGATTTAGCTCAATGGAAGGGGCTAAAATTATCTTCACAAGGACCAATGCGTAATATGGATCTGATGTAAATCAGGATGCAGCACATATTTGTGCATATCCGATATGCAGGGTCGACTCCAGGTTTCTGTAGATCCCTGGGCGGCAGAGCCTTAGTGGGCCCCTTTGCAATAAACTCACATGGCAGCATAAAAAATTCAGAATCTAAAACAGTTCCCTAGTTTATCATTCCAAACAGCCCCCCTCATAGTTATTTTATATACAGCCCCTTTGTGGTTATTTTATATAAGCCCCCTTCACTCTCCTATGGATTCATTAGATACAGCCCCCTCAACCCCATGGATTCCTTATGTACAACCTTATGTGGGCCCCTCTAGCAGCTCTGGGCCCCGGCATTAGCCCAGGTATACCCAGTGCTGGCGCCAACTTTGCCGATACGCATATACTTCTTACCAACACCTTCCACTAGTCCTGCCCAGGCTAAGAGTCTATAAATGGGGTGCACATCTGTAGTTTGGCATGTTTGCCTTTCTAAATATTTGCAATATCTGCGCCCTGGTTCTATAGCTCTACTTCTGTACAGAGCTTGATTCAGGTGCTGTATTTATGCATTCTGCTTGATTCTGGTGTATTTATGTATTGAGTTTAGTTTTGTTGCTCTTTTTATGAACTCAGCTTGGTTCTGCTAGTATTTATATGTATTGAGCTTAGTTCTCGTGCTTTATTTATATATTGGGCTTCGTTCTGCTAGTTTATGTATTGAGCTTAGTGCTGGTGTTATATTTATTTATTGAGCTTCGTTCTGCTAGTGCGTGTGTATATATATATATATATATATATATATATATATATATACATATAGATATATATATATATATATGTGTATGTATTGAGCTTAGTTCTGGTGCTATATTTATTTATTGAGCTTAGTTCTGGTGCTATATTTATGTATTGAGCTCCATTCTGGTATCGTATCCATAAAGGAGGTTTGCTTCTGATGATTTATTTCTATACTGCTTCATACACTGAATTTTATATTATCATTCTATAATATATTTTGAGGGATACTGTACATATTTGAATACATTTTATATTGTAAAATTAATTTTCGGGGAAGCAATGTCTATACTAATACACTATGTATACTAATACATCCAGATGCACTGTATTCAATATTTAGAATTTTTATGTTATAATTGTTATTGTCAGTTTGGGGCATTGTTTATATTTTAAGATATATATTTTTTTCGATATATATTTTTTTTTTTTCAGATTCGGTATAAATTCTCCTGGATCTACACCTGACTTTATGATAAGAAGATTGCAGACATTTGCATAGAAATGCCCAGTGTCTGTCACTCTCCTCTACCGGTCTACCAGTCCTCTGATGCCCCTCGCTGCATTTGTTATTACTATTACGTGTTATTATCTCTCACCTGCTCCTCTCACACTGGATGAGCCGGGGACAGCTGAAAGGATCTCCTCCAGGGCTGCCAGCGAGAAATCAATAGTAGATTAGCAGAAAGTATCCGCTTACAGCGTACATAGCATAGGGGGCAGCTTGTGCTATAGAGATATGAATCAGACCAATTATTAATGGTTTGTGTCGTGTTTGCAGGAGACGGGTTCATACACAGCAGTTTTATGTAAATAGCAATTTTATGACTGTTTTGTGCAGCCTAAGGCCTCTTCCACACTACCGTTGCGTTTCACGTCAGGGTGCAATGCGTGAAAAACTGACGTTTTTGGCTGCGTTTTTGTTCCATTTTTCCTTGGAGTAATTAGCGTTTTTGCGTTTTTCACGCGCGTTGTTAGCGTTTTTTTTGCGTTTTCGGCGCATTTTTCACGCGCGATTCAATGGGAGACTCGAGCATTTTTCAAAGGGACCATGGTTTGGGATTAAAATGTGTTATTTAATTGAAAAATAATGTCTTCTGATAATTTGCAAACATCTGCGATCTATTCTTCACTGTTCCGCGCGTATATTATCTCCCGACAAACAGTTAGCGATGAATGAATAGAATAAAAACATTGAACAGACACTGTGACCACAGGATCATTTAAGAAAACACAGTGCGGAACACCGTGCAAATTGATTACAGATGTTCGGCACATCTCTTTAATTGTCGGGAGATACGCGCGGAAACGGCGCGAACCAAATAGCATGTGAAAAACAATATATATGTGTGTGAAGACACATTGCAGATGTTTTAACTACATCTGCAATGTTGTTCTTCACACATATATATTGTTCTTCACATGCTATTTGGGCGCACCGTTCCGTGCCATCTCCCGAACAAGTAAGCAGAGTGGCCGAACATCTGTAATCTATTCGCACTGTGTTCTGCACTTGTTTTTTCTCTTAAATGATCCTGTGTTCTCTGTGTTTAATGTTTTTATTCTATTCTTCACTGTCCTTGCATTGTGTTTTTTTAATTAAATGCTCGATCATACGAGCAGGGGAAATACTGTTATTCGGTCACCTAGCAACCCTTACGTTTAAAACGCATTGCACTTGCAATGATTGCGAGGGCAATGCGTTCTTGATGCATCTCCATAGACTTGAATGGGGCGTGAAAACGCGCGTGACCCGCAAAATAGCATGCTTTCTGCGTTGAGCGCTGAAAACGAACGCAAGCACACGCGTCAAAAACACGCTAATGGAGAAAGACCCATTGAATACAATGGGACAGAGTGCAATGCGAGTTCTGCGCGTCAAAAACGCCAGTGTAGAAGGGGCTTAACTGTGGTCTTTCTCGGGCAGCATGTTACAGAGCAGGAACTAAGAAGATTATACATAGTGTCCTAGCTGTAGGCAGCATGTTATAGAGCAGGAGGAGCTGAGCAGATTGTACATAGTGTCCTATCTGCAGGCAGCATGTTATAGAGCAGGAGGAGCTGAACAGATTGTACATAATGTTCTATCTGCAGGCAGCATGTTATAGAGCAGGAGGAGCTGAGCAGATTGTATATTGTGTCCTATCTGCAGGCAGCATGTTATAGAGCAGGAAGAGCTGAGCAGATTGTACATAGTGTCCTATCTGCAGGCAGCATGTTATAGAGCAGGAGGACTGTAATAACCATATATTGGATACACCTGCTTTAATATGCGGGATTGATCTTTGATTTGTAGCCAGTATTGGCACCCTGGTCTCCTGGGAGATGAATATCTCTGGTAAGGTATCAGTAACTTGCCCCGTTTCCTCTTCTCGAGCTGCTGCAACTGCGAAAACTGGGATAAAATCTCATTAAATATTAATAGCAGTTCCTGCTCTTTGTATATAGGAGGGAGAGGCGGGAGATAAGATCAAAGCGGAAGAAATGGATAACCCACTGGATGTTCAGGTGATGACTATGATCCCTTGCAGCTCACAACTTCAAGCTGCCGGATCCAGACATCCAGTGTGTCATGTGCCCTTGTGTATGTATTTTATACCGTATTCACATATACAAGAACATTTTTCATCCGTTTGCTGGTTACGTGTCCTTTGTTTCCTTTATATGTCATCCAGTTCCTAAAAAAATGGAAGGTCCATTTTTGTCCACAACTTAGGGTGATGCCACACATGGCGTTTTGAGCCCGTTTTTGGTCCGTTTTTAAGCAGACCGTAAAAAAAGTATGTGATTTTTTTTAAAAACAGACCCAAAACGGGTTCAAAACGCCATGTGTGGCATCACCCTTAGGCTGGTGCCACACGTAGCGCTTTGTCTGCAATTGAAAACGCAGACAAAGCCGCGCCTACCAGGGCGGGCCGCGGCCCGATCGCGTTTCTATGGAAACGCCTGCGATCGGGAACAAGCCGCCTGTGTTTTGCATTAAATTAACGCGAAACACCAGCGGCTCGTTCCCGATCGCAGGCGTTTCCATAAATAATGCAGATGTGATCGGGCCGCGGCCCGCCCTGGTAGGCGCGTCTTTGTCTGCGTTTGAGTTTTCAAACGCAGACAAAGCGCTACGTGTGGCACCAGCCTTAAAGGTAAAGTCACATGACCTCATAGATACATCCACATATTAGATGTTTTCAATGACTCTCTGGAAGGGGTGGATAATTGCAGATCCACAGTACAGGTGATCCGCTATTAAGAAGACCCGACTTACAGACGACCCCTAGTTAGTAATTTGGTAATTTATTGTACTTTATCCTTTAGGCTACAATAAACAGATATAACAGTTA
This sequence comes from Engystomops pustulosus, assembly GCA_019512145.1. NCBI lineage: Eukaryota > Metazoa > Chordata > Amphibia > Anura > Leptodactylidae > Engystomops > Engystomops pustulosus. The sequence continues at coordinate 156,888,350 of CM033646.1, forward strand.
TCACAGGCGTCTGTAATGAAGCTTTATTGTTATTCCTGGTTCTTATGATGATCCAACATTTTTAAAATCCAATTGTCATAGGGATAAAATTATAAAATATGCAGTTCTGACTTACATACAAATTCAACTTGAGTACAAACCTACAGAACCCATCTTGTATGTAACCCGGGGACTGCCTGTATATATATAGTTTATATAGGTTTAATTATGGTTTAATACATTCAAAAAGTCTAAATCTTGTGTCCAAAAAAAAAATTCCTATATGCTGAGGTATAGATTTTTCAGACTAGGGTGATGGCACACGTGGCATTTTGAACGTGTTTTTGGGCCGTTTTTAAGAAGTGCGTTTTTTTGAAAATGCATCCGTTTTTGACCAGTTTTAATTAAGATAATTAGTAAAACCTGTCAAAAACGGATGCGTTTTCAAAAAAGCATGCATTTTTTTTTAACCGACTGCTTAAAAAAGGCCCAAAAACGCGTTAAAAACGCTATGTGTGCCATCACCCTTAGGGGATGACGATCCAAACTAATATAGTAGGGATGGAACTTATATTATTAAAGGGGTTGGCCACTTTACCTCATGTTTTTTGTAATGTGTGTGTAAGTGTGGGGGGCAGGATATGAGGTAATTTACCAATATACATCTATTAATAGTTCTGCTTTGTAAACTGAAGCCTCCTGACTTTTACCTCATCAGCCGGAGATTCCTGTCCATAAAATGGCCGCAGATGGAGGATCATGTGATCTCTAACTGTCCATGAACAATCGCCCTGCCAGGACCTTAATCTAATATTCATGAATACTATCATAAGGTCCTGACACACACATACACACACATTACAAAAAAAACCAAACATGAGGGTAAGTGGCCAACCCCTTTAACACCGTTGATCAGTCACATGACCTGTTTGTAGTCCACTTTCATCCTATTGTATGATTACATTGCACTGCATTGTATTATAAAATTTAATATCATACACTTAGATGCATTTTATCCCTTTGCTTCTCTCTGTTACGGTTTTTTTTTCCGCTCTGCGTCGGGCAGGTGCCTGGCATCTATCAGCAGATACAGCTGCGTACACAGTTTAGGAGAAGAAGCAGGTGGCGGTATATGGGGGAGGGCGGGTCTGCTTGTGCAGTTGGCGGTATGAGTCAAGGTTACGCGTGATTTAGATGCACTTGTTTCGGGAATTACAGGGGTCTTTGTCAGTATCTTTGATGTGTGACGACCTATTATCGGACCTTCAGTTTCATCATTGCACAATGATCACTTACCGTTCTCATACCAACCTTCCTGCATCACTCCTTAATGCCTTCTGCAGAGCTCGTCTCCTCAGAGAATTGCCTCTAATTTCCTGTGTAATTATACATAATCTATGCTTTCTGTGCTGCGTTACTTCTTAACAAGTGTAACATTGCTACAAGCAGCATTACCTCAGAAAAATCTTTATATAACTGCACTAGGGGATGGTCGGACAGTACCCCAACTCTACAAAGATAAAGGGGCTCTAAATTATGAATGACCTATCCAGATATTAATAGGTTATGTGACACCCAGCACCCTATTGACCACATAAGTGAGAGTGGTGCCTGCAGTGAGCCATGATGGCCACTACACTGTGGATGGAGCTGTCTGCGTCTGGCTCCATCCCTAATTTATGTTAGATTCAGCAGGGGTTTTGCACCCCGTTCCTTTAGATATATAATCAATAAATTAGCTCCAGAAAACCCTTTAGAAGAGCTTCACATCCGCGTTTTACAGGTAACTCTGAGCTAGACTGAGGCCGGCGGCACGCGTGGCGTTTTTGGGCGGTTTTTAAGCAGTTTGTTAAAAAGCGCATGCATTTTTGAAAACGCGTCAGTTTTTGACCTGTTTTATTTAAGATAATTGGTAAAACCGGTCAAAAACGCATGTGTTTTCAAAAACCTCATGCGTTTTTTAACAGACTGCATAGAAAGGGCCCAAAAACCTAAGGGTGATGCCACACGTGGCGTTTTTGGTCCGTTTTTAGGCATGCGTTTTTAAACGGGCTGAAAACGCATGCTTCCAAACGGATCAAAAACTCCACGTGTGGCCTCAGACCTATCTACATATAACCAAAATTATTTGTGGAATCTAAAAGTAAAAGTCCAGCAGGAAAGTTTCATACTCACATCGGCCATTGTGGGTAGACAGAGCTGAAAAGGAACCTGTCACCAGAAGTTTCCCTGTTAAACTACTGCCCCCTCAGGTGAGGTATGAAATTCTAGAATTCTGTCTTTTATGTGAAATCTCACCGTTATACCGGTAAAAGAAAAAAACCTATTCCAAAGTCATATGCAAATGAATAGAGAAGAGAATTTTGTCTGAGATGAGTCAAGTTTAGACCCTTCAGGGTAAATGTCACTTCAGACGCCCCTATCTTTGGTTCTATAGCAGCTAGAACCATGCTTTTGGTGTCTTATTTAAGATAATCTCATCTTTCAGATCACATCAGGCTTTTGAATCTGTGAGCTACAGAACTGGAGATACAAGCGGAGGACATTTTATACCCCATCTGAGGGGGCTGGTAATTGAGTGAGGTAAAAGTTTGTGACAGAGACCTTTAAACCTTGTACAGTACCAATACAACACGGTCCTAACTTTACGTGTTCCCATATGGTAAAGCATTAAATATCCTGTTTGTATCCTGATCTAAGCCTGCGCATGTGAATAAACTCTAAGGGGAACTTCACACAAAGCACATTATTTGCATTTCTTCACACAGGTTTTTTTGGTGGGAATTCTGCAGCCTTAAAGTGAATGAGTTTATATTTTGTGTGGATTTACATCTGGATTTTTAGCATGACAATCCCGAACATAAGGCTATGCAGTCGGTGATATACAGACTACATGTCAGCCATATCTCTTTGACTGAACACTGGGTGGGGGACCCAGACTCCCATTATCATAGTCATGTATAAAGCTAGGAGTCACTATCTCCTCTTGGGACTGTCTTTTATTAAGAGCATGTATTTTTGTACATGTCAGTCCTTTCATTGGGAGGCAGTCAGTCAGCAGTCCGATTATTCATCATTTTTTGTGGGGCCTCAGCACTCGTATTGCTTAAACAAAGTGGCAGAACTGCTGAGCTAAGCGCTCGGCCCTTCATTTCTGATCGGCTCTCCTCAAAAAGCAACGTAAGGGTGTCTGGAAACTATATATACGTTGCTTGTCCATGCTGATCAATAACAATGGGTCAGGCTCTCCCTTTGTGCTCGATGGTGGTCTCAACACCTGGACCCCCCACAGATCACAACTTCTTACACGTCACTATGACATATACATAGTTTTGGAGAAAATGACTTTTTGTTATAGATAAATTAACAGGGGTCACTGCAGCAGTAAAGATAGTTTACACCAGCCGTCTCTGGCGCTCCAGCTGTCGTGGAACTACAACTCCCAGCATGCCCTGAGAGCTCTGGGTCTGCGGTCTCTAGCCAGCTGTGAGAGGACAGCCCGGGAGCACGATTTCAAGTCCAGCTAAGGGACATGCCGTATCAATGGAGAACTCTTGAGCCTGAAATAGAAAGAAAACCCTGGGAAAGAGCCCAAGGCTCGTGAGAAGAGCCAAAGTGTTGGAGAGAGGATGTGTGCCCCCCTCATCATTCCCCACCTTCCTCTGGGGGATCAGCTTCAAGTGTTTCTCTGGGAAACAAGGACCTTAGTATCCAGAGATGTTGCTGAGTGACAGAGGCAGCTGCGATGGCTGCCGGGCGAGGAGGAGTGTGGGAGGGCTATCTGGGGTGAAGGGGAACGTCGCTATAATCAAAAAGTTATGGTGGACAATGACATAAGCCATGGAAATAGGCAATCACTAATGAAGCATGAGGGACTGGCCACTAGTCCAATGACGAATAAAATAAATATAACACTGACATTTAGGAAGACACAAGTAAAGAGACAGCAGAGAGAGTGCCGCCTGTCAAGGAAAGTCAAATCTGTGTCGCTTCATGACTAACTGGACACAGATTATACGTGGAGAGTGGTCACAATTAGGGTTAAGTTGTGCGGAGACATGAGAGTGTAAAGTATCGCCCCTACAGCTGCATTTCTTCTAAAGGAGAGATCATCTGCCATCATTTTCTTCCCAGTAAGCATTTCTACACCAAACCCAGGGCGGCCATGTACAGATTTCCTTGCAGAGGTTAGTTCACCCGTCTGAGCTAAGTATATGCTCTGTGGAAAACTGGGAGGTTTCATCTTGGAGTAGGGAACGTTGACCAGTTAGCACCACGTGCATCGCCTGCCAAATAGGCAGGGACAGAGATCATGGGTAAGCTCAGGGCCTGCACCTCTTTTTCTGCCTTGACATTATCCATGTTATTTTATCTATCAGACTGACTTCTGTCCACAATGTACATGATAATAAAGTGCAAAAGATTTCTTTGACAGTAACTGGCCTTAACCCTTATTATAATTGACTCATTTGCCACCGAACAGATGGTAAGAAAGAGTTTCCAGGGCATTGCATTTCTTCTCCTGACAACCTTTGTCTGACCATACAGTATATATTTTTAGTGTTACGTTACTGTCAGGTCATTGAGCAGCGCTACATCTGGCACTTTTTAACTTGAAGTATGCTATAAGCTTTTTGGTAACAACTTTGTCAATTTTTTTCAACTCATGTTTCTTAGGAAGTGTAATGGACAGCAGGTATTGGACCTCTTGACCCTATTGGCTTTAGGCTACTCCCAAGGGTGTTGTCTAAGTGACTTATACAAGCCTCATACAAGGATCACAGCTTTGTTACAACAGGGTCACCAGGTTGCTATCTCTAGTAGTCCCTGTGTAGGTGACAGCTGACCGTGACTCCACTTGAAAGTATGGTTGGGTTATGCAGAGAGTAGTCAGGAGCAAGCTGAGGTCAAAGCAAGGAAGGTACAATTGTAGTAAAAAATAAAAATAGGCTAAAAGCCAAGGTGGGTTGCACAGAATCATAGTAAGCAGATTAGGAATGAGATTTAGAAATAAAGTCATGGAACAAGTGAGATCAGGACTGGTGTTGAGTGTACCCACACCACAAAGCTCATCAGAAGTTAGGGTGCGTTCACACGTTGCAGTTAAAACTGCATCACAATCAGCTTTGAGGTGGTTTTAGGTGCAGTTTTGTCAATTGAACAGGTGAAAGACATGAACTGAACGAGTGAATGACATTTGTGGAGCAGGATTCCCCTTCAAAGTCAAATTCACTCATTCAGTTCATGTCTTTCACCTGTTCAATTGACAAAACTGCATCTAAAATCACCTCAAAGCTGATTGCGATGCAGTTTTAACTGCAACGTGTGAACGCACCCTTAGAGTCTGGTTCCTACCCCACAACTCCCCCACCACAGGGGGAGATTTTGAGAACGAAGAATGAGAATCGCCTATCTGGGGATTTGGATAAGTTGTCTTCATAACAGATCCACAAGATGTTTTGCTGCTTTCCTGACACTGAAGATGCCTACCGCTAACTTTATCCAGGGAGCAAGTCAAGGATCTACACTGTATGGTCTATCCAGAGCCCTTATCTCCATCTGTAAATGGTAGGGAGGTGTTGGTAGTAAATTTTATTAGATGTCTCCTATTTCTGTTTTCTACTAATTGTGGGGCTGAACTTTGGCCTTTAAAACATTACAGTCTAATTGGGCTTTGGTACCCACCAGTCACTAGAAGTGGCCTCAGGGCTAGGAAGGGACCACAGAACTTTATCTCATGTTGGCTCTGCTTCCTCCTAAGGCCACTTGTCCTGAGACAACCTCTTTACATTTTCGCTGTACTTTCTCTTAGATTCACTTCCAGACTATTTTAGATACTGACAGATGCTCCACAAGTACAGGATACAAACTGCTACTTTTATTTTTGCATATTTTAGTCTGTTGCTAAGATTTTAATATCACAAATGTTTCAGATTTTCCTTTTTGTATGCATGTATAGAAAGTGCATAGCTTACCTTAAAGAAACATTTCAGACGAACCCTTAATGTCTAACATTACTAATAAAAAAAAAGGAATTTATCTGAAAATCTGGTGTCAAAAGCAACTTTCTGAGCTCAATTGGGCAAAAGTTTTGCTACTTTTTCTGTTTGGGTAAGGGCATATTCACACAAACTTGTGCCCGCCGTACCGTAGCACGGGGGTGCACAGGAGAGGGGCTGAGCGCTGCTCCCCCTTGCCCCTCTCCAAAGAGATATATGGCGCATGGTGCCGAATTACGGGGAAAGATAGGACCTTTTCTTTAGGTACTGAACAGTACTGTGCCGCACATGTGCTACAACGTAACGCCCTGGACGGCTACCTTAATAAGGGCACAAGATGGGGGGGAAAGTAAAAGGTGAGTGTCAATGAAAAGGAGGGTTTGAGCTGGGGGGCTACTTATAAAAGGGAATGTGGTGGGTGACTACTGAAAGGAGGGCCTAATGTAAATGACTATCTTAATAATGATATCATGACATAATGTGGGGGGCTACTAAAACAGGGGCTTAAAGTCATCTGCTACTAAAAGGAGAGTCTGAGGTGGGTAGCTACCTATGCAAGGTTATATGGTGGGGGCTATCGAAAGGAGGTCCTGGGGTGGGCAGATACTTAAACAAGGGAATGTGGTGGGTGACTACTGAAAGGAGGGACTAAGGTGAGCAGCTACCTAAAGGAAGACATAAGGTGGGGCAGGTGCAAAAAGGGAAACATTAGTCGAGGGGGGCAACAGAAAAGGGGGCATAAGGCCTACATAAAGTATGCCATTTTAAGTGGAAAGCTTACTAAGTGAGGAGGAATTAGCAGGGGGCCATTATACTATGTGGGGGCTCCTAAGAGGAGTGTTATATTTAGTGGATACTCTATGGGATGAAGGCAGGACACTAAATGAGGGGTATCTGTACATTGTGGTAGCAGCAACATACAGTTAGTAGGGGGGAGCAGGGCTAGGCAGCACTAACAGGACCCCCAGAGAAAGGCAGGAGCTGCAAATGGGGTCTGGTGATATTCCCTATTCCTGTAAGTGACATGTTACCATGTGCAGGGATGTCCGCATCCTAAGAATCACTGCCGCGCTCTACACTTGAATGGAATACTTGGAAACTCTTCCCCCACCTTTCCATTGCCTTATATAGCAAGAAGTTCATCACATTTCCACCAGTATCCTGTCCTCACCCCTGCCTTCCCCTCCAGACTGCTTGTGCATATTCACAATGTGACCATTTCTACCCTTGAGAATAAAACAAAAGATTTCATATTTTGGAAGGCAAAATCTATAAATAACCCCCCGTCCCAACGCATCACTGAACAATTTCCTGGAGAGGGGCAGAGGATGAGAACTTCCTTAAGAAGAGGATTTCATTAGTGTCTTAATGGTTTCAGCATTTTCTCCTCCATAATGTATCTAGTGAGGGTCATTTATGGAAAAGACCTTCATTGGAAGTGAACGCCGTGGACTATGAATGTATGAGAACCGACTGTACAAATACACATAGGCTAGAATGTATGGAAATGATGCATAGGGGACGTTACTTTATATGGCAGTGGCCCCTATAAGAAAACCTCAACATATGTCTTTCATAAACTACAGATCCCTGATGTGTTGTTACTGCTGAAACAGCTCGGAGCAGCAGCAAGACGTCTGATAATATCTATTCTGCTGCTGGCTTTCTATTGATACCCCCATTTTATTGTGTACCATGTAGTGCCCAGATAATATGGCAATTAAATATACCGACGGTAACCCTTACATGCCTGACCATCGGGGGTCCAGAAGTTATCTTAGCTATTTTGTACATGACAAGGGCACATGGATTCTGCTGTGGATTTTAGAAATATCCAATTCACATACAAGTGGTTGTTCCAATTAAAAAACCCATGTTCCTATGTCTATTGAATTATATAGATATCATATAGGGTATTTTATTTAATGTTACAACAAATCTTCCCCTTGTGAAGTAAGTTCTCTGGCTTCATAATAATTAGATAAATAGCTATGAGATAGATATGTGATAGATAGATAGATACATAGATAGGAGATAGATAGATATGTGATAGATAGATAGATAGATAGATAGATAGTCACAGGAAAACAGCAGCACTCCAAATAGTGATCAAAGCGGGGTGATCTTTATTTCAAAGGTGCGACGTTTCGGTGAGCATTTCACCTTTTTCAAGCATACAAACAGTGGTTTAACATGTGATATAAATAGACCCAATCACATTCCGATTGGTCAGCACAAGTACAGGTAAATATATAACAAATTGGTGAACAAGTTACTGTGTAGAAGTATACAAAACATTATTTAATCATGAGTGATAATATGAGTGTAAAACACACAGTGAGAGTGGTTTAAAACATTAGTAACGCCTCCAGGTGCAGGACCGCCCCGTCGTCAACAGCATTCATTCATAAAAAAGAATTGGCACATTTACAACTGCTACAAAGTAACCCACTTCATTAACAAGCGCTTCCGGGATAACAGCGGAGTAAACAGAGGTGGAGTGTGTGTCACACAATTAAAGCCGGTTGCGGGCACAAAGCGTCCAGGCGCATGCGCACTGCGACAACTTATGCCGCGGCGGCCATATTGGAAAAGGGCGCAGGAGCGCTGACCAAGGACAAAAGTAAGTAAAGGGTATTTTAGTCCTGGCAGGCCGTCAGAGTCACACTATGTTCACCCAAGGGGTGCGTGTGAACAATAGGGGCTAGCGGAGCACAGGGGGGCCGCGAATTAGCAGTCCACCGTGCAATCGCTAATTGTCCCAGACAGCCAGCATTTCGGACCAATATCACAAGCAGGAGAAAAGAAGTCATCAGGCCAAAGATGGGGATACCATCTTTGGCTCTGATACTCTTTTCTCCTGCTTGTGATATTGGTCCGAAATGCTGGCTGTCTGGAAATTACGATTGCACGGTGGACTGCTAATTCGCGGCCCCCCTGTGCTCCGCTAGCCCCTATTGTTCACACGCACCCCTTGGGTGAACATAGTGTGACTTGACGGCTCCACTGCCAGACAAACACCCTTTACTTACTTTGTCCTTGGTCAGCGCTCGCGCCCTTTTCCAATATGGCCGCGCGCAGATCAAGTTGTCGCAGTTGCGCATGGCCTGACGCTTTGTGCCCGCAACCGGCTTACATTGTGTGACACTACACTCCACCTCTGTTTACTCCGCTGTTATCCCGGAAGCGCTTGTTAATGAAGTGGGTTACTTTGTAGCAGTTGTAATGTGCCAATTCTTTTATGAATGAATGCTGTTGACGACGGGGCGGGGTCCTGCACCTGGAGGCGTACTAATGTTTTAAACCACTCTCATGTGTGTTTTACACTCATATTATCACTCATGATTAAATTTTTGATACTCTACAAGTACTTGTTCACAATTTGTTATATATTTACCGTACTTGTGCTGACCATCGGAATGTGATTTGGGTCATTTTATCACATGTTAAACCACTGTTTGTATGTTGAAAAGGTGAAATGCTCACCGAAACGTCGCCCTTTGAAATAAAGATCACCCCGCTTTGATCACTATTTGGAGTGCTGCGGTTTTCCTTGGACTACTATTGGATCCCCTGACCGAGGAGTTACCAGATTTTGCACCCGACAAAAACTATAAGGTTTGCTGCCTTGCTTCTCTTTGGTTAGATGATACTGATATAAGATAGATTGATAGTAGATAAGTAGAGTAGATATGTAGATAGATAGATAGATACATAGTGGAGATAGATAGATAGATAGAAGATAGTAGATAGATAGATAATAGTCGATAGGAGATAATGTGATAGATAGATCGATAGATATGTGATAGATAGATATGAGCTGATATGTGATAGATAGATATGAGATAGAGTATGATAGCTAGATAGATAGATATTGTGATAGATCAGATAGAATGATTGATAGATAGATAGATCAACGTATATAGTTAGATAGGAGAGAATGCACACTAGATAGATCGCATAATAGATAGCATTATGATAGAATAGAGTAATAGATATGTGATAGATATATAGATAGATATTTGATAGATGAGAATAGATATAGTGATAGATAATAGAATAATGTTAAGCGTAGATATGTGATGATAGATCGATAGGTGATAGATAGATATGAGATAGATATGTGATAGATAGATATGAGATAGATAGATAGATGGATGGATCTTAGGCTGACCTTCCAGTAGTAAGCAGCACTGCACATGATTTCCTGAGATTACACCAGTTTATACATTGCAATGAGAAAACGTAAAGACAAAACTTCTACAAAGGTCTACACACTATGGAACAGAAGCAGAAAGACGTACAAGGTTGCTATTAAAAAGGAGTAAAAATTGAAGATTTAAAGGGGTTTGCCCATGAGAAAGTTCTCAAATTGTAATCCCCTTGTGATGTTTTCACAATAAAGAACATTTTAACCTCTAACTTTACAATTTTATTCAGTTTTATTGCTGTTCAAGCTCCCATCCCTTCAGTGATGATCAGTGTAAAATTCCCAAGCAGACACTTCATGATCCCTCGAGTGCTGTGTGCTGACAATGTGCTTAGATTATCAGGGTACAGGGTTTATCTATACTTTCATTTAGCTTCTAAACATTTACAGGTATCTGGCACATCTGAAAAGAGAGATGAGACAGAACAGAGATGAGAGATCCATGAGATGCATATAACACACAATGACACTGTCAGCTCTGTTAACTTACCTATAACACAGACAGAGTCAGCTCTGCTATATGCCTCCCTCTCAGATAAAGATCTTATCTATAAGGCCCCTTTCACACTTGTGTTTTTCACGCGCGTTTTCTGCGCGTGCTTATGACGCGCAGAACTTGCATTGCACTCTGACCCATTGTAACTAATGGGTCTTTTCAGACTTGCATTTTTTTTCACGCACACACAAGCTTTTTTTTAACGCGCGTTTAAATCTCGACATGCTCTAATTTTGCAAGTGACGCGCGTGAAAAACGCACCATACAAGTCTATGGAGACGCATCAAAAACGCATTGCACTCTGAGACACAAGCAAGTGCAATGCAAGTGCAATGCGTTTTTCACGCATCAATTGCCATAGAAAAGATAGAGCTCAGTCCTACGCATTGAAATTGCATTGAAATTGCATCGAAAACGCACATGAAAAACTGAGACACTGAACAAACTCTGACTGAAAACTGATTGCACTCTGATGCAAAATGTGCGTTTTTCACTGACCAAACCCTGATCGCTCCCTGATAAAACTCTGACGTGATCTGCAACGCACACTGCTGCTTGCAAAGAGAAGAATACGACCATAGTCAGAAGATTTGCAGTCATATCCCGGGACAACCAAAATTGTATACATCACAGATTGGACTTATATCTGTGAAATGCTGTATTTATGTTATCCTGAGTATATTTAAGAATCTTGTCTTCATGGGAATTCCCCTATAAGGAGCAAAAAAAGAAAACAAAGACTTAACCCTTAACAAAACAGCACAGAACCAACTGTGTCCAGAACCAGAGACCTGAAGGAACCTGAACATCTAATGGTAAAAAGACCATCCAGCACCATCACCATAGCCCAACTAGGAAAAATAAAACATTTATAGAAAATAGAAAATATCCAAAATTGATAGACATAAAGCAAAACAGTGTAAAAGTCCATAGCAATATTCTTAGGACCGCAAACATCAGGAGGACCTTCTAACATATATCTGGGTTATTACTGTAGAACCCAATAAACACCATCAATATATAAGTATCAATGTGAAAAACTTGAACTCACACATTTCAGTCCTGTACCCTCCTTTCCCACAATCCATGAGTCTTTCCCACTGATATTTACTATTGTGAGACAGAGGATTTATGATGGAAGTTATGCAGCGCTGCTTTTCCATACTTGGAAACTTGGAAAGTTGTAATCTGTGAAGATGATCAGGATCCGTGCACGTAGTAATGCTTATCTGTTTTAAAGGGGAAGCGTAAGAACATATAAAACTTTGTAGGTGAAGTATTGTTTTGTGAAAATCCGTGGCTTTTATCATATGCAAATGAGCATTTCGTTGCACCTAGGCCGTGGCCATGACGTGGCTCAGTGCACCCTTTCTTGCCCAGGTTCATAAGTTAAACTGGGCACTGGGGAAAAGTTTGAGCGTTGGGATCATGGTGGTGAAACTGGTGCACTGAACCTGTTATAGTGCATTAGGCTCTGTGTTGCATCCTAGTTCCAGACCCGAATGAGGCCCGGCCAGGATACAGCGCTCACTTGTAGCGTGAAGAAATATTTAGCATTCATCCTGCGAGCAAATGTATTATCCTGTGCAGATCCACAAACATATATCTGGCCTGTTGTATATAAACTGCTGTGAAAAATGATCCTAGGGCTCTGTAGTTATCCAGTCAGATATCCATGTGACCCATGTGAAAAGTCTCTGACCCTTTAACATAATGGCTTCCACTCGAATAATTGCGACTAAACACTTCCTATAATTTATCAGTCTTTCACGTTACCGATAAAGGACAACCCCCATGTGAAAGTTGAAGCCAAGAATAATGTATATCGTGTGCCCTGTTGCTAATGTATGTATAAGTATGAGTGCAGTTAAAAGTCTCGATAGCTCTGTCCAAATCGCCTATCACACCTTTGCACCATAACACAGACTCTTAGGGGAGATATTTAAGGCAGTTTTTCTATGTATCTGTCTCACATAAATGTGTGGAGACTACAGGCATAACTTGAGGGGGTGCAGAGGGTGCGACCCAAGGGACTTAGAGGGCCCATAAGCTGTCACTTTCCTATATGAGAAGACAAGTACCATAAACCATACATCATAGTCATGGTCCTGGCACAGACTTTTCACTGGTACCCATCCGCTTCAAGTTACGCCACTGATGGAGACTATTGAGTTATCTATCAAGACCGGAGATTTTCACACAGATCTAGACATTGCCCTAGTGCAGGCTCCGTCATGCATTACGACCCTAGGAAAGGCAGGCGTTGCCATTAGGGGACTGGATTCAACTGTATGCTTTCATGCCAAGAAAGATGGTGTAAGTGTTCATATATCTGGCGTTGGTCCTGCCTTTTACCCACCCTCTCTGCTATTTTTAGAAAGTGGCTAGCGCTGAAAAAAACTGTGGTTTGCACTTTTTTCTATGCCTAAAAGGCTTCATACTTGTATCCCAGGGACTTCTGGTCCAGAGTGAAGAGTTCATATTATTCAAAGTGTCACATGATATAATGGAGGACTGGGACAGAGCTACAAAAATCAGCAAAATATGATACCCCCTAAAGCAGTGGTGAACCTATGGCACAGGTGCCAGGGGTGGCACTCAGAGCCCTCTCTGTGAGCGTTAGACAGGACTTACAGTATGGTCTCCTCCTGTATGTCCAGCCACAAACCATTCTTGGTTGTCTGAAGGAGGGGGTGTGGACAGGGCTGGTTATCATTTGAGCACCTACTGCAAGCCCCTCGATTATTCCAGTCATCATGGATAGATGCTACAATGTTAATCCAAATTTTCCCAACCTACTTCGAAAATATTTGAGCTTATACGATTTAAAGCTGAGGCAGAGCATTTAAAAATCAAGATAAACTTGAAAAACCATATGCTGACCAGAGAATAGAATATACTTACCCCATTCCCTGTTGAAGCTTGCCCTGGTGCTCACAGTTGGGCCGAAACATCAGGTGTACCCTCAGCAGACACACAAGTAGAACAAGCAATGTTAGCGGAGTCCCGGCACTTCTGCTTGACTTGGAGACCTGGGAAATAGGCATATTCCAGGACACTGGAATTGGGAAGAGGATAGGTATACTGTACTTTAATTTTTTTTATTACACTTACGCTGGCCCCCACTGGGTTTTCCAGCATTGCTAGAAAAGCCCTCAAAGGGAACCTGCCATCAGAAATTGACTGAATAAACCACTACATTGCTAAGCATCTGATCACATTCTAGATGATGTTTCTTTCATGACCCATTGCGGTGGCATCATCCAGAAAATCAACTTTTAAGTGAGATGTAAATTGGTTTTATAAAGTCAAAGAGGAGGAGATTTTAATGCTGAAGTTAAGCTCTCTTCCTCAGAAAGCCCCTTTACTGTAATTGATGGTCCTGCATCCAGAGACATTACTAACGAGATCTCCTGAAGTCCTGTGCACAATGTCAAACACATAGGAGGAGATGTCCAGAGCTCCACACCTTGACTTCAGTGTTAAACTCTCCGTCTTCTTGACTTTATACAACCAATTTACATCTCACTTCAAAGTTGATTTTAACAAATCTTATATCACTGCACAATAGAATGGGAATGGGAATTAGTTGGTTTATAATTTTTTTTAGGGGTGCGCCCATGACAAGGGGTTCACTCTACACAAAGAGAAAAGTCAGAGATCAACCAGTACTTTCAACATATGACCAAATTACAAACTCACTGTAAGTAACAAATCACTCTTGATATCCCGAATAAGTGGTCAATGTGGAACAGTGACACCATGGAATCCACTTCCCATCTAACGTTGCGACTGATGACTTATGAATAAGGAATCTGGCTTTTTGTTTAACGATATTATATTACAGCTTATGTATACTAGGTTTCAGGAGTTATTAATCCAAGGATTGACTGATTGCCATATTTAAAGTTGGTTGAGTGTTTATTCCCATAACATAAGCTGGTGGACGGCTACCTCAAAGTGTCCTTTGCCATCTTCTGGTTCAGCACTATTAGATTTTATGATTGTTTAACTTTACCAACTATTTGATTATATTACATGCATCAAAAGTGGAACTTTTTGAGCACAGCGGGGTCAGATTTTCTAGAATCCAAAAAACCTAGAAGTTTTTCACAGAAAACAGAATTGGAAAGAATGCATATAGAAGAACCTTAGTGTAGACCCAAAGGAGTAGGTGGACTTCTGGTCAGCACCGAGCTACAATGAGCTTAGATGTAAGAGCGTGAATGTTCACTATGTTTACTGGAAGTGAACATTTTTGTATTTTTTTAGACTGACCCTGGACAAAGTACAGAGAAGTGTACCAAACCATGGTGACAATTCATGTTCTCTGTGCATAAAAACTTGTCACTGTTGATTTAAGAGACTTTGCCCGAAAGGTTCCTGATGTAGATTTAGGGGAGTGTGACTCAGTTGAATTGAAATCTGTTTCTCGAAATCTTCTTGTGAGTTATCAAAGACCTTGTTGTTTTCAACCATCAGCTTTTGTGTCTACAACATCCTGTCAAGCTCTCCACAACACCCCTCACCCCATGTCACAATGAGACATTGATCCGGAGATTTTTTTGGACATATTTTTGTACATATTTGGAATCAGGAAGGAATATCTTTTATATTTTTTACCAGTTAGCATTTGTGGTAAATGGATTTTTTGGTTAAAAACCTGAATAATGGTTAGAATTACTGCTTGAGAAGATGCTCCTCCTAGTCCCTAGGTTTCTCAGTGCGTTAATCTTTACATCATGAAAAATTTGAGTGGAACGGGACCACCGTTTTTGAGCGCGGTTGGGTTCCCAGTGTCCATTGTGAGTGGGATCAAGCAAAGCAGAAACATTATAAAACTCAAGATTGACACACATCACGACTCCAAGGACCTGTTCTCTCTAGATGACATTAAGTATTTTCTTGGGCAGATTCTCTCTGCTCCTGCTCTGATAAGTCAAGGTGACTTCATCTTAGCACTAGAAAGGAATTCCTTCATGACGCTATTTTCTAACACTTGCTGCGGATTCTCTAAATGTCATTTGGCACCGGTTCACCTCCCTATTAGGATCTGCACTTTGTCTATCAAGGGAACACAGAACGTTAGATGGTTGGGAGGTTTCTGTATATTCTATAACAACCACTCAGCCTTTTTGATGATCTGACTTTGTTACATTATTATTGCAGATGGTGATATGCTACAGCAGAGAGGTCTCCCTCCTCCCAATACTAAAGTAGTGCTCAAGTTTTCCAATTTATTTCAAGGTGCCCCCACATTCATCTACAGTTTTACAACAACTAGTATGAGAAATGATGTGGTATAATTTATCAACCAGCATCAGAGGCTTTTTCATAGTCTATGGAGCAACACCATACAGAGGCATAACTACATACATACATAACTAACTACTTTATACATGTATAAATGTATGTATGAGGGAATAAATGTGTTTGTATGACTGTATACATATATGTGTGTGTATATAAGTGTATACATGTGTATATGACTGTATACCTGTTTGTATGTGTGTATAAGTGTATAAATGTGTGTGTGTATGACTATGCACATGTATGTGTGTATAAGTGTATACATGTATATATGAGTGAATAAATGTGTGTGTATGACTGTATACATATATGTGTGTGTATATAAGTGTATACATATGTATATGACTGTATACATGTCTGTTTGTTTGTTTAAGTGTATACAAGTGTATATCACTGTATACATGTTTGTATGTGTGTATAAGTGCATAAATGTGTGTGTATGACTGTGCACATGTATGAGTGTATAAGTGTATACATGTATATATGAGTGAATAGATGTGTTTGTATGGCTGTATTCATGCATATATATATATATATATATATATATATATATATATATATATATAACTGTATACATGTGCATAAGACTGTATACATGTTTGTATGTGTGTATTAAAGTGTATACATGTGTCTGTATGACTGACTGAATAAATATATGTATGTAAGTAAAGGTGTATAAATGTGCAAATTTGTGAGTGTACAAATTTGTGTATATATATAAATGTGTGTATATAAGAGTATAAATCTGTGCAATGTAGAGGCCTGCTATGGGACTCAGCCTTTCCTAGGTATGTCCCTGGAGCCACACCTTGTATAGTGGCTGTGCTTGGTATTGCAGGTGAAGCCCGTTCCCTTAAAAGGTACTAAACTACAAACCATAAAACTGATACCATGATGCCTGGAAAGCACAACTAGAATTTTGGTTTGTATCTGACAAATGATAACATCCACAAGAAGTAGCTTATATGTAAATGTCTATGAATGGACTTGTAGTTTGTGCCTGGTTGGAGAAATGTGAATGTTTTGTACATACTGGTTTATGTTCTATAAGATTTGTTAGAAATAATGAATGAGGTCATTGAGTGATTTCCATAGCTGCCTGAGTGTCCACTCCATCTACATCCTCTGAATTTATCATCTTTCATTTTCTCTCTCGTCATTATAAACACATCCCATTGTAGTCATGGATAGTAATCCATTTATAGAGAGATGCGACTTTCCATCTGCTCGGCCGGTGACTCACGCGGTGCGTGTGTATAAGATCAGACTGACACTTCAAAAGCGTAAATGGCCGATGCCTTGTCACAAGTGGTTTTCACATCATCTGAGTAAAACTTGAACCTCGGTGGTTAAATACTTATCCTCCGTGATCTCCTAAATCTGTTGTTTCAGCCGTTGTTGGATGATGATCCATTTGCTTCATTCGTCATCTTCTCTTTTTTTTCGGTATGGTGGGTTCTATCTTCTTACGTCCTGGATGTGGAGGAACAGTGGACCCTATTATATGGTTATGAATGGGGGTCGAATTTAAGAGGAAAGTTCATGTATGAAAACAAGCACAGACAATGTGACCACATTGTTGTCAGATTATAACCTTCACATGCAAAATTTTTTTTTACCCTAATCCAAAGTTTGCATTTTCTATTATACGTTGGCCTAGCCTATCATCCGGATATGCCATCAGTAGTTGATCATGGTGGGGCTGTCCACCTAGAGGTCATTGCTATAGATGTGGCTCCCCCTAAAACTATTCTAGTGACTGCTTCTGTGTCTGTGCCCAGGGGCGTAACTTGAGGGGGTGCAGAGGTTGTGTTCGCACCTGGGCCCAAGAGGTTTAGGGGGCCCTTATGGTGTCACTTTCCCATATGAGAAGACTAGTACTATAAACCATACATTATAGTCGGGGGCATAGCACAGACTTTTTACTGTAGCTTCTAGTTACGCCACTGTCTGTGCCATGTGTTTTCAAAGCCCTGAACAACCGATTGGCAGTGTGTAGTCCCCCACGATCAACCATTAATGGCCTATCCTGAGGTCAACCCCAGATTTGTTATTTCATTGTAAAAACAACAAGTGTTGTATGAATATTTTTTGAGTATTCGTTATGAATATATTTTATATGATATTACATACAATGTATATATTGTTTATATTTTTTGGTCAGACATGTTTGAACTATTAAGAGTTACATATTATAAATAGGAGTAAGGTAGATGTGGTGACGCCCCAGATGAAGCCGAGGAGGTAAAGAAAACCTACCATTTGATTTGATGCATTATGAAGCAAACATACCTTGAGAATGCTTTAGCTACACTGATGCAGGATCATATCTTGGTTAATCCCTGAGCTGAGTGGTTTTGCTAAAAAAGCAATTATAACATTCAGGACCTTGGGAAAGCTGGGTCAGGCTGGCTGACATAAACACACTAGACACTAAGCTTGTAATTACAAATGGAGGTTAGTCAAGCATGACTAATCAACCTGAGCTGGATCACTCATACACAGCAGCTGGGGGATGGAGCAGGAATTGATTATTCTGCCTTCAGGCACAAGCCAGGGATCACATCATCCTCTCCTGCAGTGAATAATTCACGTGCTAGGAGAAGCGCTGAAGGAGCCAAAGAAGCAACATATATTCATTATCATAATGTTATATCTGTTTTATCAGCAAAACCACTCACCACAGGGATTAACCAAGATATGATCCTGCATCAGTGTAGCTACAGCATTCTCAAGGTATGTTTGCTTCATCATGCACCAAATCAAATGGTAGGTTTCCTTTAATAACAGTGAATTAGAGAATGTGTTATTTTGTTATCCTGAGTATATTTAAGAATCTTGTCTTCATGACAACTTTCCAATCAAATTAAAGTCTCACATTTCATGAAAAAAAGAAAGTGTTGTGATTTGTAATGCTATTCCACAGATATCATTGTTTAAAGGAAACCTACCACTTTAAAATGACCCTTCTGACCCACAAATACCTTAAGCTAGCTCAGGATGAGCTGATGCCGGACCATATTTTCAATTAAACCAGAAACCGCTGTATTTGTACAAAAACGATTTTCTTGTGGTAGTAAAATCTCCCTTCGGCGCTTCTGTAAGCGTCATACGGCGCGCACCCCGGACCCTGCTCCGCGATCACGCTCGTGTCAGCGCCGCTCCCGTCGCTAATTTTGCTGTGCCCGAGAGCCGATGACGTCACCGAGCTCTCGGGCACACTAGCACATGTGCACCACCTCCTCCCGGCGCGTCGCGGACGGATCCCATTGCGCATGCGCGAAGTCCCGAAGCCTCGTAGTATCGCGAGGCTTCGGAGAGAAGACCGTGGGGGTGAACGAACCAATGATCCACTGCCACCAATGAAAATTAAAGTTTTAATGCACTTCAAGCCCCCTGACACCAATGTTTTAATGTGCCTGTGTAAATATAAATATATATTTACACAGGCACATTAAAACATTCTTCTCTCTTAAAACGGTCTTCTCTCCGAAGCCTCGCGATACTACGAGGCTTCGGGACTTCGCGCATGCGCGATGGGATCCGGCCGCGACGCGCCGGGAGGAGGTGGTGCACATGTGCTAGTGTGCCCGAGAGCTCGGTGACGTCATCGGCTCTCGGGCACAGCAAAATTAGCGACGGGAGCGGCGCTGACGCGAGCGTGATCGCGGAGCAGGGTCCGGGGTGCGCGCTGTATGACGCTCACAGAAGCGCCGAAGGGAGATTTTACTACCACAAGAAAATCGTTTTTGTACAAATACAGCGGTTTCTGGTTTAATTGAAAATATGGTCCGGCATCAGCTCATCCTGAGCTAGCTTAAGGTATTTGTGGGTCAGAAGGGTCATTTTAAAGTGGTAGGTTTCCTTTAAAGAAGAGCAGAACAGAAGTGTAAAAACTGTCCTGGACATTCAGACATCAATGATCGTAGTTCATGAAAGGGTTAATAGGTGTTGATCCATTGGGGGAATCCATGAAGACTGCCGATTTCAACACAAAACTGGCAGAGAAGGCACAATGGATCTCTCCCAACGATTCAGGTCCTAACTGTCAGGTGGGCGGTCCCAGACTGTCCAGATAAATGTAACTCTGCCCACCTGACAGTAGCAAGCCTAATTTGCATAATAGGTATTAAAGTAACAACACTGTTTGCTTGGGGACAGCGTGGGCAAGAAAAATAATTCTGGATGGAGAAAGTATAAAAGAAAGTTGAAAAAAACACCATAAAAAGTTCTATACTCTTAATTAATTAATTAATTAATAATTAATGTTGAAGTTAATGCAATAAACCAAATCACTCATTTTCCAGAGCATAAAGTGTGATATGTGTATAATGTGCTTGTAATCTATAGGGGTTTATGTGTTAATTGGAGCATTAGACGGATGTTAATGTAATGTTACGTTAATGCGGTTATTGGTAATGAGTGCAAGGTGATAGATGGGTAATGGGAGAAGATGTAATGGGGATGTACAGAACTAAAGTGCTCACCCATTATATAATCTCATGGAGATGTTTAGATTTAGAGATGCAAAGTTATGAGTACTGCACCCCATAAATGTTACACTGGCAAGGGGTGAAAAAAGGGAAAAACATGTACTCAGTTTTCTGCCGGTCCCCTCCTTTCAGCTCTCGTCAAACCAGAAGTGATGACATTTCTTGTACACGACCACTGAGCCAATCACTTGTTTGATGAATGGCATGTGGCCCTTAGGGCTAGTAGCTAGAAGCCCAGGCAAGCAGAGCACTGGAGTTCATTCTTTTTAATTGGGCCATAAAAGTCAAAACAAACTTTTTAAATAACCCTTTAAGTCTCTTTATCTTACCTCCCAATTTTTGGTAAGGCACAAGAGGAACAAAGGGGATTTTTTTTTCCCTCAAAGCCACACCTTTTGCCCAACTCATTACTCCACTCCCACACAGTATAGTTCCCCCATTAGTGCTCCACCATCTCCCTCTCACATTGTGTCTCCCCCAACTCTGTCACATTGTGATTGCCTGATATTCAGGCCTCACATTGTGTTCACCCCCCCCCATCCCAGAAGCTACCCTCCATATTATGTCCCCTCCAGCTCCCTCTCATAGTGTGCCTCCCCAGCAGCATCCCTACGTAGTGTGCCCCCCAGCAGCTCCCTTACATAGTGTGGCCCTCCCCAGCAGCTCCCCCTCATAGTGTGCCCACCAGCAGCGTCCCTACATAGTGTGCCTCCAAACAGCTCCCCTTCATGCTTTGCTCCAATTAGCAGATCCCTATCATATTGTGCCCCCAGTAGCTCCGCTTTATACTTTGCCCCATCTAGCAGCTCCCTTTCATACTGGGTCCCTCCCCACTAGCAGCTCCCCTTCATACTGTGTCCCTCCCCACTAGCAGCTCCCCTTCATACTGTGCCCCTCCCCACTAGCAGCTCCTTCATACTGTGCCCCTCCCCACTAGCAGCTCCCCTTCATACTGTGCCCCTCCCCACTAGCAGCTCCCCTTCATACTGTGTCCCTCCCCACTAGCAGCTCCCCTTCATACTGTGCCCCTCCCCACTAGCAGCTCCCCTTCATACTGTGTCCTCCCCACTAGCAGCTCCCTTCATTACTGTGTCCCTCCCACTACAGCTCCCCTTCTACTGTGCCTCTCCCCACTTGCAAGCTCCCTTTCATTATGTTTGCCCTCCCCACTAGCAGCTCCCCTTCATAATGGCCCCTCCCCACTTGCTAGCTCCCCTTCATACTGTGCCCCTCCCACTAGCAGATCTCCCCCTTGCATACTGGTGCCCTCCCCACAGCAGCTCCCCTTCACTGTCGCCCCCCCTCCCACTTAGCAGCTCCCCTTCATACTGTGCCCCTCCCCACTTGCAGCTCCCCTTCATACTGTGTCCCTCCCCACTAGCAGCTCCCCTTCATACTGTGCCCCTCCCCACTTGCAGCTCCCCTTCATACTGTGCCCCTCCCCACTAGCAGCTCCCCTTCATACTGTGCCCCTCCCCACTTGCAGCTCCCCTTCATACTGTGCCCCTCCCCAGCTAGCAGATTCCCCTTCATACTGTGCCCCTCCCCATTGAGCTCCCCTTATACGGGCCCACTCCCCCCTGCAGCTCCCATTTTCATACTGTGCCCCTCCCCACTTGCAGCTCCCCTTCATACTGTGCCCCTCCCCACTAGCAGCTCCCAAAAGGACACTGTCCCGCTTGTCTGCATACAAAATATATTCGTGGAGTAGGGCGGGGCTTAACTGTAATAGGGGAGGTGCTAGATCGCCGAACCCTGTGGGACGGAGCTAGCAGCAAGCTTGCCAAGGCCCGATCCTTGCGCTGCGAATCTGTGGCTGTTGGGTGAAGACTACGTTCCGCCTCCTGGTCCTGATGAGCGATTCTTTGTGGTGAATAGATTTGCAAGTAGGCGGGTAGCCTTGCACTGGAGAAGTGAATAAAATAAAAGATGGCAAAGGGGCTAAAATGGTATAGGTAGCTCAAGTCGTAAAAGTCATTAAAAAAAAAAACAACAAACTCAAATGCCAAATATATCACCCTCTAAGATAAATTAAACAAGCCCAAAATTAAAAAAAAATAGACTGGTGCAAAGTCCCAGATTAAAGATAAATAATACTAATACACTACATATTTTTTTACATTTATTTTATTATTTTTACAAACCAAAATGAATGACCCATACAGTATACATCCAATAATTTCTCCTTACAATCTTAATTTACATATATAGTATAGAAAAATATCACACAATTTATTTAAACCCCTTCTCCCCTTATTGAATGAATATATGAAATGATTCATTAAGTGCAGTACAGTAAATTTATGTTTTTAATGTTTTTTTTATGTTTAAACACAGCAAACACTAATATTTTTATTTTTAAAAATGTTTTTACATGTTTTTTCAATTACAATCAGTCTCACGGCTCCCAAACATCATCCCACAACTAAAAGCAGCATTTTGTACATTTTCTAGACATACCTTTCCTGTTTCCCAGCGATATGTCATTCTAGAGAAAATCCCACATTTATCTTTATGCAAATTACATTCTCCCGGACCGGGGATGGGGGTCTTGTCTGCTGGTTGATGGGGAAATTTATTTGCATTAAGATAAGAACTGAATAAAATACAATTAGGAGTTGTTAGACCCAATTTAGGATGTTTAGGGTAAATGTTAGCAGCATTTAAATTCCTACGGCAGCACAACTTACCTGCGGGGCTGCGTCATACTATTTTGGGGAGGGTGTTCCCCGATAACACCAGTAAACTGGTGGTAGATGTCCTTTAACAGCACGGGGTAGAACCAAATCTGGACCTAACCCAACTTTCTAATGAAATTTACGGAAGGATCCGGTGGACCTGAACCCGCAAAATTCGGGTCTGTAACTGAACTACGTAGACACTGCCTATTATATTTTTGCGGAAATTCCTGTAGAACTGATAACAGCCTGTCAGGAATTCAGAGGGGTCAGTCTGTCAGGAAGTAGGATGGCACTTGCTGATTCAATTCCCAGACCTTTATATAAAGGGGTTGTCCGGGTAAACATTCTTTTTTTATAACATAGGCCTCAACATAATAAATTGAACTCCAAAGTCTACTTCATGCTTCCATATGTAAACAGACGCTATGGCAAACCAGTAACCAGCCGTAAGCAATTTCGAGGGAAAGTCAAAGCTACTACCGATTTGGGAGAAGCAGCAGTTTCCGTAAAAAGAAGAAGTGAAAATCTCTGATGGACTTGTCCACACTTAATGGTTTTTTGGTTCCAAATACTTAGCCTCCTCAAGAATATAACCAACATTCAAGATGCCCTACTCTCCCTTAACCTGGAACATCTAACAAATCAAGACATAGCATAATTTTGCACGTTTGAACAGTAACAAGAAATGCCATAGCTTCTAATTGGAAAAACGAAACCCTCTCTATTGTTGTTGGAATTGGCCGAAAATAGGACAGAGCAGATGAAATCATATCTATGTGCAGTGTTTTATTGTAAAAATGTCATAAAAATGTAAGTTATATAAAAAAATAAAAATTAATGATTCTCATGATTGCTTGCGGGTTAGCTTCTTGCAATTTAGCAGTATTTTTCTTAACCACTTGATCAATTTCCAATTTATTTAGTCTGGAAAACAGATGACTAAGAGGGGACGTGATTAATTTATATAAATATATGAATCGTCCATACAAAAAATATGGTGGAAAGTTGTTCCAGGTTAAATCAAATCAAAAGACGAGGGGGCACTGTCTCCGTCTGGAGAAAACAAGGTTTAATCACCAGAGACGGCAGAGCTTTCAAAGTGTCAAAGTGTGGAATAGCCGAGCTCAGGCGCTGGTCACAGCAGGGACAGCAGAGAGCTTCAAAAAGGGTTTACATCTAAATACAATTGACGGTTATGTGTCCAATCCCTTCCCTTCCTTGGTTGAACTTGATGGACATGTGACTTTTTTCAACTATATAAACAATGTAACTAAGTAACAAACTACAATACAAAATGGAAAACCTCACAGCTAAAAAAAATGGGAATCATATTATCATTACATTCTTAAATTCAATACATTCTTGATTTTATGAGATCAAGTCATCGGAACACGACAAAAAATGAACACTCCCTTTAAGGGTTAAATCTCAGGTAATGATTATGTATCTTGTGCTTTTGCGTGTCTATATTGCTGATATTGTGCGGTGGTGCTGACAAGTTATTTTGTGGCTTCATCTCCCAGGAAGAATTAGTAAATGTTTCCCGCTGCCCATCCCCCACCCATTGCACATTGTTCTGCATTGTCAGGCCATTAAATAACCACTCTCTCCTTCCAGTCTCTGCTTTTTCCAGCCCGGCGTCTGAAAGATATCCTTCATAGTAAGGATTTTACACTGTACCAAGGATGCAGAGAGGTAGATGTGACAGCGGCCATGAACTAAGGCCCCACAGTAGGTAACGGGGGACTGTATTACAGACACAGAAAATGTCAATAACTTATGAAACTCACAAGGTTATGGAACGGGTTCAGTAAACCACTTAGGACGCGGCTGATAAGGTTTGCGTCACTGTTCTTGGAGGAATCATGGGAGATGAATCGATGCAAGTAATAACGCCAGGGAGATCCCAGTTATGGGAAGTTTCCAGTTATTACAGTAAAACTCCCCTCATCCAACCACCATTTGCCTGAGAATAGTATCTGCACCTTGAATACTCATTGTAACAAGTTAAAGGGGTCTACATTCTAGTCAAGGAGATACCCCCCCCATTTACCAATCCATACCTAATGTTTCTATGCATGTATACTGGCATTTAAAGGGGTTAGCTGAAGGTCCAATACTCCTGGGTCCTTTTAGCGTCAGCTTCTTAAAACATTGGAAGGTAGTGACCGGTCAACTTTGAGTTCTGTGATTGGCCGAGAGCTCATTTCCTGTCTATTAAAGGGAACTTGTCACCACTTTTTCACAAATATAGCTAGTTACAGGTTCACTTAGAACTATTATTAACTTACTAACACACTTTTTGGAGATAAAAATGGTGTTCCTCACATCCCCATAAAATCAACTTTATGTTATCCTACCTGGAATCTAAGGGGGCTTGTCCCGCTCAGCCAGCCCTACCCATCTACTCCTCCCATACCATATGCCTCCTTGCCATTCATGTCATGTGACCAGTGTGAAATCATCTAAGGTTCTTTACTTAGTAAAATTAACATCTACCTCATGTATGTGTCTGATCACATGAAATCACAGCAGCCTCCATGGACTTTTACTCTTCCCCATCCTCCATGAACTCTCCTGTTATTTTATGTGATCAGATAGATATACATGAGTGATTACTGGGTAAATGTCATTCTGGTCACATGACATGAAGTGCTCAAAGATGTAACAGAGATCTCTCTCAATGTTCCAACAAGGCACTATGTAAATATTTGACACAGCATTTTTTTTTACCCCTAGTGATAATTAAACAGAGCTTTATATCTCTGTAGTTGAATATTGGCAGACGGTCCCTAAGTAACAATTCCATACAGCAGCATGTCCTGGCAGTGAGACCTGTCACTCAGGAACAAGGAGGCAGGGAAACACAAGTAAAATTTAATATGCAGGACTCCATTAATATCATTGGACCCACCTCAGGTGAGTTGCATATACGTTTAGAAACTAATTTGTTAACATTGCAGTGATGTAAAGGAACCATTTTAGGTGTAAGGGCAAAGCTTTTTAATCATAGATTATTATGAATCGGGTGGGTTAATTTAAATGACCCTTCTAAAAAGGTTATCAGGAAGCAGAGATGAGTGGGGACTAGGAGAATTTAGCAACAGGAATTGGTAAAGGTGAAAATTATTTAGGGCAGTTTGACCTTAAAATAAAAAAAAAAATGTTAATTAAAAATTTTAATCATGAATGCCAGTGATAGGCTATTATGTGAACATCTATAGATCATCATCACAGTCGGACAAGTCATGGGTGGAGAAAACTAGAGCGTTGGTAGATTTACCGGATCATTATACGTTTTTTTAAAATTGTCATATTTATTTATTTATTTTAGCCTTTAGCGCATTTTTTAAAAAATAAATGCTGGACAATCCCTCTAAATTTTTAATAAAACACTTTCTCAGATAATCTAGAGATAGCTGAGATAGTTGAGACCGATAAGTGACTAGATTTCCTCTACCTGACCGCTTCAGTCTTAGTTTGTTGGATGTCAGGCAGGAGGCGCTCCGCAAATATTCTGGGGCTTATTTACTAAGGGTAGCGGATTGCACTTTCGTCGGATTATCCAACATTTTCGGGGAATTCTTGGCTGTGGCAGGTATTTAACAGGGGATTGTGTCGCACGTGATCGGATTGTGGCACGGCTTAGCTGGCTTCCATGTGACAGAAATCGTGGAGTGTGCCGTCGGACGATCCGACTGATTCTCAATGAGCGCCGGTTTTAACTTTCCAATTGTGTCGCGAGACAATGCACTTTCATGCTCCTCTTAAAAGAAGGTGAACTCTGTCGGACCTGAGCGGGGAAGCGACACATTCAGGATATCGGGCGCACGATCTTAGTGAATCGCGGCACAGTGCATTATCGTCTCTGTCTCGCATTACTCAGGTCTTCGGCTCATGACAAGTTAGTCATTACGCTAAAATCGGAGAAGTTACAGGTAATATCCACTCTATAAACTTCATAGTTACCACCAAGAAGTGGAGTAGCCATGATAACAACCATTAACATTCTTCAGTTCATATTCCAAAGAACCTTAAAGGGGGTTGGTCACAATTATCATTTTCGTTTTGATTATAAGGAGAAGTTGATCATAAATTACAAGTAAACCCTTGCTTAGCGCTCTCTCCTCGGGAGGGTCCGTTGCTCCAGTCAGGGCAACATTTATTATTAATCTGGTCATTTGATGTTTTTTTGCATACGTGGCTGCCCATGTCTTTAAGACCACGGGAACATCCTGCTATGATAGAAACAGATGTGTTCTTCTTATATCCCCAAGAACTCAGTGAGAATTAGTGAATCTTGAACTTTCTCTTATGAGTAGCGTTCTGTAGCCCTGGTTAATATATTGAAATAATATAACATAAGATATGTAAATTCATTGTATATTATTTTAAGACTTCTATCGTGATATTGGTGAAGTCTTTCTCCAAGACTTCCACTTCCGTGTCCAATCGGTCAAAGCAGCGGAGGTACACAATAACATGGCAATTACCTTGGTTATAAACTCTCTCCCTGCAGCGGCACTGTCAGGTGGCAGTCTGGTATTGGCAATTGGTAGTGTTTTTAAAGGATTGATGCATAAGTTCTGGATCCTTTGTTACTTTACGCAGAGTTATTTAAGGAAGCTTCCTCATAGGGAGGTGCCTGAGCAATGCGGATCCTTTTCTTTTAATGACCCTTCAGAGGTGTCTGTATAAATTCTCCTGACCTCTCTCGGCTTGATTTAGTTTCATGAATCTTTTTTGAATGTTCTGGTCCCTTTCCCTCCATATTCTGATTCCAAGTAATGTATAATAAGTTGTGCCATAGTTCACATTGAGTCTTTATTGAGCTGTGATAATAACTAAGGTACGCCCGACCTTACTGTGGTTAGTGGAGGGCTTGGGATTTCCGTAGGTGCAGATTTTTCATGTATGACCCAGTCTTCCACCCTTGATGGGTCTGGTGGTGATGACCCTCCAGCTGTATGCCATCTCCAGGACATCACCCTAAGGCAGAAATAGATGTCAGACTAGAGCCATCCGCAGAAAGCAAACCCTTAACTTTTTCCCCACTAAAAACAGACAATAAAGAAAGAAGAATCTGGCACTAGTCTCCAACAAAGGCAAGAAAGCAGAATCCCAAAGATGGAGGTAGGGTGAGGTATGATCTTTCAATTCCATCTTCCACGCTCTTTAAAGAATTGACCTTCTTTCTCTATGTCTGTTTGGGTTCTGGTGATTGTTGGCTCAGAAGTGAACCAAAATTCAGTTGGTTCTGGTGTTTCAGGTTCTGGTACCTGAAGTCCTTGAAATAATTGCACTGCCTAGAGAACCTCCGGAGATTGCTATTATTTTGCCCTTTAGGTCATCTTCACGCCAAGTCCACGCTTAATCTTACCAAAACGGAACTTCTTGTCTTTGCACCGTCTACTAACTGACCTATCCCTGATGCATGATGCTGCACCTCCCTACCACTCCTCTCTCAGTCTATCAGTCCAGCCCATGCTCTTTGATCTGCTAGTGATCTTAGATTATTCTCTTCCTTAATTTGAACTTCCCTGGCACTTCTTCAGGGCTGCACCAATTCTCTGGAATGCCCTACCCCGGTCTATCAGACTAATACCCAACCCCCAAAGCTTCAATTGTGCAATAAAAACTTATTAATTTAGGCAGGCCTATCACACTCTGCATGCAACTAGAACTCTTCTTCTTCTTCTTCTTCTTCTTCTTATTATTATTATTATTATTAATAACCAATTTTGGGTTCTCCCCCTGTATGTTAACCGGAAAATGCTTCTCTGCAGTTTCCCTAACTATGGACTTTGTATATAAGATGGAGTCTGATGTCTGGTTCAAGCAGAAGCGTTGTTTTATGTATTAAATTATTTTTATTCCATTCCCTTATAAAAATGGCTGGACCATTTTACAAGTTTCCACCTCTTTTGTCACCCCCTCATCCTCATATACTGTAAGCTCTTGTGTCACCCCCTCATTCTCATAGACTGTAAGCTCTGGTGTCACCCCCTGATCCTCATAGACTGTAAGCTCTTGTGTCACCCCCTTCATCCTCATAGACTGTAAGCTCTTGTGTCACCCCCTCATCCTCATAGAAGGTAAGCTCTTTATGGGGTGTTCCACCCCCTAGATTAACTCATGATGTACAGCTTGCGTGTGTCACCCCGTCATCCTCATCATGACGTAAGCTCCTTGTGTCAACCCCCTCATCATAGAATGCAAGCGCTTGTGTCACCCCCCATCCTCATAGACTGTAAGCTCTTGGTCACCCTCATCCTCATAGATGTAAGCTCTGTGTCACTCCCTCATCCTCAGAGACTGTAAGCTCTTGTGCACCCCTCATCCCATAGACTGTAAGCTCTTGTGCACCCCCTTTATCCTCACTAGACTTAAGCTATTGTGCACCCATCATCCTATAGACTGTAAGCTCTTGTGTCACCCCCTCATCCTCATAGATTGTAAGCTCTTGTGAGCAGGGACCTCACTCCTATTGTTTCACATGACTCTTGTTACTCTGTAATGTCTTATTTTAAGCGCTACGGAATTTGATGGATTTGATTGAATTATATATACCATAAACAAACATCAAAACTCACCTGATTGTGTTCTGGGGATAGTGACCTACAGCAACCTCCCACTACCCCTTTAAATACATGTATGAAACCTTCCCCTCTTTGATCCCTAAGTGTTACCACTGTTGTTACCATATCATATCTACTGTGTATATAACACGTGATATGGAGCTCTCTCCAGAGCTGAATCCTTCCTACTTATTATTTCCAATCTTGTGCAAAGTTCCATGACTTTGTGCCAAAAGTTAAATGGATTTCCTTCACTTATGAACAATATCTTCTTCCTGATACTTCATTGTTCTGGAAAATACATATTTGTATATTTGGTGATACAGCAGAAAATAAAGTTGTTCCCCTTGACTTAGTTACACTTCATCTTAACTGTCCATAGACTCCTCCATAGGGGACAGTCTACTCTAGATAATCCAGTTTGCGTGACTTTTGCAGTTCCTTATGATTGTCCTGTTAAGAATTTTTTTTCTCCTTTTTTTTCTGACCTGTAAAACAATAAAGATTGTTTAAAATTGTCTTATGTAAACAGTAAAAAGCTGTCCCTTCCTTAAAGACTCCTGGAAGTGAGTTAATCCGCTCACATGTTTAACCCTATTGTGTAAAAGTCTGTGATGCGTGCCTTTGGTGTTCTTTCCTCTTGGACTTCAGGGTAATACTATATCCTTCCTGATGAATTCTTACCTTATTGTGATGGAGAGATTGTCTAAGCCTTCAAAACAGATCCTTATAAGGAGGTGAAAGAAACTATTATACAGCTTCCTTATAGGAACAACATGTCGAGCTCAAGCACATATCAACTTCCTATGACATCATTTTCGAGAAAATATCATTGTCCTTATGGTAGATTGTGGAAACCAACATTTGCTATGTAAAGCTTGCTATTCATTTAGCACATTCAGCCAACACCTATTCTTCTTAACCTTTAGGTCATTTATGGCTGAACATCCAGATGTTGGGAATGTTGGGAGGGCCGCATCTTCCCTGAAGACAATAATACAACTGTCCAATCCTTCTTCTCCTTAAAATCTGCAGTGGTAGAGAGAGGTCCATGCACTCAGCCCACGCTCACACTATGCCTGATGACATCATAGTGTGTGCTCGGGCAAAGTTCATAAACCTGTCTCTACCCACGCTTCTACACAGGAAGCCGAAAGGTTCGAGGACCTGGAGGGCTCCAGTGGTAAGTACTACGTTTATTTTTTTTATATGTTGAGGGGCCGATTGCTGGGCATGTCATATGTAAGGGGAAGCTGCTGGGTATCTCATTAGTGAGGGGAGGCTGCCGGGCATCTCATTAGTTAGGGGAGGCTACCGGGCATCTCATTAGTGAGGGGAGGCTACCGGGCATCTTATTAGTGAGGGGAGGCTGCTGGGCTTCTGATTAGTGATGGGAGGCTGCTGGGCATGTCATTACGAGGGGGGGGGGGGCTGCTGGGCATCTCTTTAGTGAGGGAAGGCCGCTGGGCATCTCTTTAGTGAGGGGAGGCTGCTGGGCATCTCTTTAGTGAGGGGAGGCTGCTGTGCATGTCATTAGTGAGGGGAGGCTGCTGGGCATGCCATTAGTGGAGGGAGGGTGGTGGGCATCTCATTAGTGAGGGGAGGCTGCTGGGCATATCTTCAGTGAGGGGAGGCTGCTGGGCATCTCTTTAGTGAGGGAAAGCTGTTGTGCATGTCATTAGGGAGGGGAAGCTGCTGGGCATGTCATTAGTGAGGGGAGGCTGCTGGGCATGCCATTAGTGAAGGGAGGCTGCTGGGCATGCCATTAGTGAAGGGAGGTTGCTGGGCATTCCATTAGTAAGGGGACGCTATGATCAATGCATATATCACCCTAGGCTTCACCCCGGATCAATAACTTTTCAGATTTTTGGGGTAAAATTAGATGCTTATATTCTGGTCGGCTTATACTCAAGTATATACAGCATAATTTGTTGGCATTCAACTAAAATTGTCTAGCTCGGTCAACATTAACCTAATTAACCTAACCAAAGCTAAACATAATGTTACATGACCAGAGACACAACCATGGCAAGTGTGCCCCCAAACAGTAGCTGATAGTCAGGGCCAGCGCCAGCACTGAGAAAACCTGGGCAAGTGCCGGGGCCCAGAGCTGCTGGGGGACCCACGTAAGGCTGTACATAAGGAATCTGTGGGGGAGGAGGGGGCTTTATATAAAATAACCATAAGTGGGCTATATGGGATGATAACTAGGGAATAATTTAGTGAACAGGAGACTGTTTTATTTTCTGAATTTTTAATGTTGCCACTGCAAAGGGCTCACTGAGGCTCTGTTGCCCAGGGGCCTACTGAAACCTGGAAGCCACCCAGGTTAGAGTGACCCCATAGCAGCCACAGTGCCCCCCACAGATGCCACAGTGCCCCCCACAGAGGCCACAGTGCTCCACGCAGTTGCCATTGTGCCCTCCATGGTTGCCACAGTATCCCCACAGCTGCTAGAGTTCCCCTACAGTTGCCAAAGTCCCCCCCTAGTAGCCAGTGCCCCCAAAGCTGCCAGAGGACCACCTACAGCAGCCACAGTGCACCCCATAGATGCTACAGTGCCGCCATAGTAGTCACAGTACCCCCACAGCTTCCACAGTGCCCCCTAAAGTAGGCAGTAGCCTCTGCTCTGGAATGTCTCTCTGGAAAAAAAACTTTACCCACCTTTCCCCGCTCCCCCTGATGCTGCAGCCGTCATCTTCTTTACTCCAGTGAACTGTACGTGCCAGCACTGAAGATGGCAGATGTTACCCTAGTTACCCTACACTCCTGACTAGCACAGTTTAGGGGCAGAGAGCCGGACCGGATGACACAAGGCTGCGCGCCGGATTTGACCCATGGGCCTTTTGTTTGACACCCTTGAATTACAGTATTTGTTGTTTTATACTCAAACCATATTCTCATTACAATTTTATATGTCAGTTCTTAGTTTTCATCTGTTCACAAAAGAAAATCCATCGTAATCTGCACCAAAATGGAACCCTTGTACTCAGGAATGAATGAGTTGCTACTATAATCAATCATCCACCCCACCACTAATCAGCAAGTTTTCTCCTTATTTTGTAGATAACTCAACAAATTAAATTCTTACCCTCATTTTTATCATTTATCAGGGAAAAGTTGTGACGCTCTTAAAGACTTCACCGTTGAGATTTTTTTTCTCTGTAGAAGTAGTGGTATAGAAGGAAAGATTTTTCATTCATAAAATCGATGAATCAAATGAATTTATGGTGTGATACTTTAGACTATGTTTAACTTCATCCTTATAAACTAAGACAGGAAGAACAGTCCCAAAGGAAGGGGTTTCCTCCATACAACAATCATCACTACTGTGCAGTCATACTGTAGTCAAATAAATATGTATTAAAAAATAGACAGAAAATAATTTTTTTTTTACATCTCAGTGTGGGACAGAATTTATATTTCCCACTGAATTGCTGTGAAATACATATTTCTGGATCCCCCTCGCTAATCTTATGTCAAGGCATGGACTCTACTTGGCACCAAGACAACAGCAGCAAATTCTTTCATACAGAATTTTTTATGTCGTATTCAAATTTTAAAAATCCTGAAATTTTGCAATTTTCGCTATACAGGCGGTCCCCTACTTAAGGACACCCGACTTTCAGAAGACCCGTAGTTACAGACGACCCCTCTGGCCAC
The DNA here is from genome assembly GCA_019512145.1 of Engystomops pustulosus. Classification (NCBI taxonomy): domain Eukaryota; kingdom Metazoa; phylum Chordata; class Amphibia; order Anura; family Leptodactylidae; genus Engystomops; species Engystomops pustulosus. The sequence continues at coordinate 156,921,759 of CM033646.1, forward strand.
TGTGACCTCTGGTGAAGCTCTCTGGGTGTTACTATAGCCCCAGACTGCAGTGATCAGCTGTAAGGTGTCTGTAAAAAAGTTTTATTGATAATCCTTGGTCCCATTACAGCAAAAACTTTTGAAAATCCAATTGTCACTGGTGCAAAAAAAAATTTTTCCTGGATCTACAATTATAAAATATACAGTTCTGACTTGCATACAATTTCAACTTAAGTACAAACCCAGGGACCACCTGTATTTATAGTCTTACTCTTCCTGTTCTGTAGAGATCATTTCTCAGTAGCCATCTTAATATTACACTCAAAGGTAACACCTCTTACATAGGATCACCATTCAAAATGGGTGACAATCACAACTTACCTGCTCCCCCTCCCCACTCTCTCTTATAAGAACAGAATACAGGTTACCGTTTCTCATGTAACAAATGTTTAAATTCAAGATGGCTGCTCCATGATAACTTTCAGAAAATATACCGTATATACTCGAGTATAAGCCGATCCAAGTATAAGCCGAGGCCCCTAATTTTACCACAAAAACCTGGTAAAACCTATATATTTTTTACTCGAGTATAAACCGCATTTGGGTTTTCAGCACATTTTTTTGTGCTGAAAAACTAGGCTTATACTCGAGTATATAAGGTAATTAAAAAATCTTCTTAATTTGAAAAATAATTATTGGTTATACATTCCCATTACATCAGGTAAAGTGCAAACCATTGGCACAATGGGGAACATTTATCATAAGCCAAAGCACCACCCTGTCAGTACATATCTATTGTGAGATTAACCAGCGACCATTCAAGCCTGGCTCTAGCGAATGTGCAGGACAGTGACGCTCAACACCCACTCTGCTACCGGCTGTGGTCCCCCACTTCAAGCCATGCACGCTTGGCATGGAGATGGTATAAACGTTCTCAAGGAATTACAATTATTTCATGGCTTCTGCACCAGAAAACTGGTGTACCGGCCCTGATAATTGTTCCCCTATGGATTGAACTTGGTTTTTTTTCTGCAGTCAACATTTTTTTCTCTTTTTTTCTGTTAAATTTGCAACTTTTTTCATAGCATTTGCATAGTTGCGCCAAATTTTGCAATTTAAAAAAAAAAATGCAAAAAATTAACAGACACACATGCCTGATATATCACCCTGTAAGAAAACAAGTCTAAAACCTAAAAAAAGGCAAAAAAAAAGACATACAAAAATGTCCTGACTACAGATAAGTGACCCCCTTTGTTTTGTTCCTTTTGTAACCACCAATAAGTGTCGTAGAAGCGTCCACATGTACAGCATGAGAACATTGCCCTGTTACTACCTGCTCCCATTGTGTATTTGATGCAGGGCTGGCAAATCTGGGCAAGTGTTGGGGTCCACATAAGGCTGTACAAAAGGAATCAATAGGGAGTGAGGGGGGCTATAGCTATTGAATCCATAGGGCACTGGGAACTGTATGGGTGCCCCACCCCCTGTCTCCCCGCTCTGCGCACATTAACTTACCCATCCTTGCTCCTGCTTCCGGGTCCCCGGCCATGTGTGCGGATCCCCGTGTCCCACGGCGTGTGCATGCCGGGTTCACAAGATTTAAAGGGCACACACCCTGCCGGATCTTTGTGCTTCTGTGCCTTAGAGAAAGCTTTCCTGATGCCCTGTGCGATTATCCTGATTTCCCGTTGACCTCGATTCTGTTCCTGACCTCTCTCCTGTGCTGCCCGTCCTGACATTCCGCTACGTCCCCGACTCTGATCCTGTGCTGCCTGCCTCGACCTCCTGTCCCCGACGATCTTGCCTTACTACTCTGCACCTCACCTTGGCCTCCACCGTGGACAAAGTTGCACCTGTGGAACGACCTGGTGGTACCACGCCGCAACAAGTCCAACCCGCTGTGGGGCAGGCTCTGGTGAACCAAGTGCCACTCCTCCGGTCCCAGGTGTCGACTTACACCATCGTCCATGGTGGTACAGAGGGTCCACTACTCTGATCCTGACAATGGGATGATAAACTAGGGAATATATTAGGGAACAGGAGACTGTTTTAGTTTCTGAATATTTAATGCCGCCATGCGAGTTCACTGCAAAGGGGCCTACTGAAACCTGGAGCCGACCCTGACGTGCTGCACAAGAAGATGAGAATCATTGGCCACCCCACCTTACTCCATTACTCAATGGTCCATTTCTAAAGCTTTTGTGCTTGTTGTAAATACCTTTGGTGAAGGACAGAGGCATGGACACTCTCACCATATGATCCTATACACGGCAAGCTGCGATGCCATATTTGTTCTGGAACCTTTCTATCATAGCCAGAATTATTCTTCCTTAATCTATTCTCAGCCGTTCTTCTGACATGAAGGCCTTTTCTACTCACAGGCATCAAGAGATTTTATAGTTCATTATCATGTCACAGATTCATCAATTATTCCCTCTTGAATTATTATTAGTAGGTCCATGGGATCAACACACTACTCCTGCTGTTTTGGAGAAAGTCTTGGAGAAACTTTGGGGGGCATTTATTACTGATTTTCTGTCAGAAAATATGTAGTTTTTTTTATTTCCTTTGCGCCTTATTTATAAAATGTCCCAATATTGGTGCTCTTTTTTTCAATGCACAATTTAGTCTCTGCTTTGGAATCCAACACTTTTCCTGCTCTTCTCTTTTTCCCCACATGTTTTTGGTGCAGACAAAGCTGGTCTATGGAGTTCTCTTTCATCTTCATTAATGGGGAATTAGCTTAATCCATTTTCAGTCATGCACCAATTCTTTAACCCCAAATGCCACAATCTAACATCCCAGTGTAAATTGTAGCACAATTTGTGCACCAAAAACACAGACCCTGGGCATCAAAATCCATTATGATAAGCCAGGGACCCTTACTCATGGATCCAGGCGCCGTGACTGAGGTGATATTCTTATGTTTTTTATCCATGGCCTCCTTCCTTCCAAAATCAACTTGTAAAATTATCCAAATTAGCTTGAAGAGCTCTTTGGGGGAGTTGTTACCATAGCATTTCCATGCTGCAGATTCACAAGCTGAAGCACTTCCCCCTTACACTGTGTGCTGACTTTCCTCTGCTTCAGTGTAATTTACATCAAGCAGAGGGAGGGGGAAGTGCTAAGTGAGCTGAGGGGAGACCGTGTAACAGCCTGTGAAGTACAGCACAGTGGGGCTCCTCTAACACTCCCATGAGCCGTTCAAGCTCATTAGAACACTTATAAAAGTTGATAGTTAAAAGGAAGGAGGCCATGGATAACAAATATAAGACGATACCACAGCCACGGTGCTTGGATCTATGAGTAAGTGTCCCTGGTTTAGCATGATGGATTTTGATGGTAGATTTCCTTTATGCAGGACACAATACTGTCTTTCAGATCCTTTTTAATGCACATTTTGGATCTTACCCTGGTCCCGTTCCCCCTCAATGTAACACTGGTCAACCCGAACCAACCAAGCATTTATCATCCTTTCCCTGAAAGAGCAGTCAATGCTTCTGTCTGTAAGAGCCATTGCTAGTTTTCCAACTATTTCAGCTCTCGTTTTACAATGTTTCCAAATCGTTCTGGAACCAGTTTGTAACATGACAGTCGTAGGAATCTGGTTCTAATGCAACTCTGCTCATGTAGTAACAAATGTACATGGAGTTTTTGAATGCAAATATCCAAATGCTCCAACATTGCTGTCTCCACCGCGTGCTTTTTTGCGATTTGCAACATGGTCAGAAATAGAGAACTGTGATTGATGTAATATATTAAAAGATGATGCTCCAGATCAGTGGTGGCGAACCAATGGCACAGGTGTCAGTATGGTGTGGTACTCACAGCCCTCTCTGTAGGTACCCAGGGACAGAGGGGGCACATTTACTTACCCGCTTCCACGGAGTTCATGAAAGTTCATTGTCCGAATATCATGCACTGTTCCGCGATTCACTAAGATCATGTGCCCGATATCCTGCATGACACATTCCCCACACAGGTCCAGAGTTCACCTTCTTCTTCCTGGTGCATGTAAGTGCATTTTCTTGTGACACAATTTGAAAGTTAAATCCCGCACTCAGTCCCAATCAGTCGTATCGTCCAACGGCACGCCCCCCCCCCTTCCGATTTCTGCCACATGAAAGCCAAAGCAGCCGCGACACAATCCCAGCGCAAACCCCTGTTAAATACTTGTCAAATCTGCGCAAATCCCGAAAACAGTGAACGTGAACAGTCTGACGAAAGTGGGATTCGTGACCCTTAGTAAATAAGCCCCAATATTTTGTTGCCGCTTGTGAATCTTGAATCTTTTTGGCATATTTTTTCCCATTTTTTCATGTAGATGAAATAGAACTCCATAAACCATTTTTTTACAGCTCTTGTGCACCAGAGCAGAGAGCAATACGTTATTGCTTAAATTGTCTTGTTGGCACTTTGTGATAAACAAGTGGGTTTCAGTTGTAGTTTAGGGGGCATTTATTAAAGACTTTTAGATATTCTTTTCCCCTTGCTGCACCTGTTTCTTTATGAAGTGTCGGTGCCACAATATTGGTGATTTTCCAACACATTTTTTTTAAGCACTTTGAAATCTGACACTTTTCCGGTGCTGTACCGATGTTACATTTTGGCACAATTTTAGGTGCACACTTAGAGGAGCAATAAGCTGGTCTAGGAAGTTCTTTTTCACCTTCATGAATGAGAGTTAGGCTAGGCCATTTTCGGTCATGCGCCAATTCATGAACCCTTGTGCTGCAAACATACATCCCACTGAAAATTAAAGCAGGAGTCCTGCGCCACAATTGATGTATAGCCGCCTAAGTCTCTAAATTCACCATCACTGCCCTAGATATAAGAATACACAAAAATAGTTTAAAAATCACTGAACACCTTGAGGGTAGATTTATACGACTTTGGCTGTTTGTGCGACATCAAGTCACAGTTAGAGATGAGTGAATCAGCTCATTGATTCATAGATCTGGCCATTTTTCAGGCCCCAAATCTTGTCCGATTCCCTTCAGACAAAACATTTAAATTGGTGGCTAATGACTTGTGTCAATCATCCAAGAACTTAGGGAAATTTTTTTTTTAAATGAGCTTTTCATAAGAAACCTGTGTTTTAGAGAACTATATGAGGTTATATACGGATTTCCAGGACAACTGCAGCAACATCAATACAGAATGTATAGATTCGGAACCCGAACCAAATCCTTTAATAAGTATACAAGGATCGGTTGGCACCCGGCTCCTTCCCCTCATACTCGTGGATCCTCTTTAGTAATATAAAAATTAATAATCCCGGCACCTCAAGGTGAAAGCAAAATTTCTCCTTTTATTGCTGATGAAGGCTCAGGAGAGCCGAAAAAACGCGTTTTACTATGTCATCTGTACTTGTTATATGCTCCGTGCATAAAAGGAGAAATTTTTACTTTCACCTCGAGGTGCCGGGATTCTTCATTTCTATATTACGAATCCTTTAATAAGTTTGACAAAGCTTCTACGAATCCCAGATTCGCTCAGTTCTAGTCCTGGTGCTGTTTCACTGGAATCGTGCGACTATTTTTGGGTGCGATGGGACTTGCCGCTTCCATTATACAGTAAAGAAAATAGTTACAATTGTTCTGCGACACATTCTTACATTTATGCTGACAAATCCATATACGATGTATCATCTGCGACAACAATGTTGTCACATTTTACAATCGCACTCACTTCTTGCAGCGTTACGATGCAGCGCTACAATCGCTCCAACCACGTCGCCCGATCGAATCGAGCAATAGATCAATTTTTGGGGGAATTGTAGCTTTTATTATATCCAGTCGTTCCGTCTTCTTGTGCTGCATCAGGTTGTGGCCATCACCTGGATCCTGGAGCAGCAGTAGTCATGACTGCTGGGATGTGGTGGGGTCAGTGTGTTGCATGTCCGCCCCCCTCCCTGCCTCCGCTCCCCGCACACCCTCTTCCCGCCCTCCCTCTCCCACCTGACGTCAGCCTGGCTCTGCTCTCAGTCTTCTTCAGCTTCTGCAGGCTGCTGTATACAGTAACATACAGGACCATGGATATACTGATCCTGCTCTCCCTGTGCCTGCTCAGCTGCAGAGGTAAATGGAGCACATATTGCTATGGCATGTGAGACTAGCTCTGCTATATATATGTATATACATATATACATATATATACTGGACTGATATATATAGGTGCACCCACTGCACTTATTACATTACATGAGTGCCTAATGATGTGTTTATCTGATGTGTTTATCTTATTACCTATGTAGCGCTGTGCATGACTATGGTCATAGAAGGATTATTGCCTTTTTTTATGACGGGCAACTTTACAGGAATAATAGCTAAAATTTCCAATTTATAATTTTGACCAAAAACTAGAAAATTGTGTCTTGTATAGTATTGCCTATGATATTATTAGGGGATACAGAACTAGATATATCAAGTGCTTTAGTCTAGTGCTATAATCTAAACTATACTAGATATATTTCTATTTTATTTCTATTCCAAACTAACTAATAGTTGTAATCAATTTTAAAAATTATTGAAATTTGCCATTTTTTAAAAATTAATATTTTGCTATGTTTATAAAACAAAGTTGTCTTCCTATAATAATATCTGTATGTAAATGGGCGGCTCCGGTGATCGTCACCCATGATGGATCACTTAGAGCGATCACTTGATCAGTGTAAGTGCATAACAAGAGCCAAGGAGGTTTCTCCCTTAGGGTATGTTCACACATTCAGTTTTTCAGATGCAGTTTTCAAAGCCAAAAACAGGTGTGTATCATAATGGGTAATAGGTGCTACTCTCTGGTTTGGACATCAAAAACTGCATCTGAAAAACTGAACGTGTGAACGCACCCTTAAAGGGCAAGTGTTCTATGTTTAAGTCTCATGACTTTTCCATGTGTATCTGTTTGCATAGGATTTGTGTTGAGAGTCGGAGTTTTATACTGGAGCCTCAGTGGAAAAATATGGTGCAAAAGCAGACGTGAACATTTGCCTTATTTAGTAAAAGCTTTGACGGCCTCATTATAAACAATTAAAGCTCCCGGGCTGAACATGTGCATCAGTGTTATGGCTAGTTATGTAGTCACACAGTCTATGGGAGTCACTGGGAGTGTATGGGATTTAGGGAATGTAACTGGGACTATTTCTGTGATGCTGCTGATGATGTACAGCCTGGCCCCCCCCTCCTAAATTCTTCTCCATGGCCTTTCAGGGGGACACATACTATGGAGATAATTGTCTATTACTGGTAATTATTCATCATCATCAAGAGATCCCCCAATTCTTACAATGACCTCATAACCTTTCTGTCGTCATACCCTCCAAATCCGTCTTCCTACCCCTTTCCTTACAAGTTTACTAAACAATAGCTTCTTGTGGAGCCTCCATAATGCCGTTATTAAGATGGGATGTGATGCCATTCATTTACTGGCAGAGGAAATTACACATGGGAATCTCGTCCCTCTGCATATCACGGAAGATGGAATTTAATTAATTCAACCATCTCCGTATAGTCACTCCAGGTCAACTATGTATTACTAAGTATTTTATGTACAGATCCGTCTTTATTTGGTATTACTTTGTGGAATGCAATAATCATTCATGGAATAATAGTTTCATGTATTATTATTGTTATTATACTGGGTCATGCATTATCCCTGAAAATTATATATATATGGTCCCCGACTTACAGACGGACCTCTGGATGTTGGTAATTTATTGTACTTTAGCCCCAGGCTACAATAATCAGCTGTAACAGTTATCAAGATTGCCAGCAATTTAGTTTTATTATTTATACTGTTTCCTATGACAACCTAACATTTTTAAAATCCTATTGTCACAGAGAGCAAAAAAAAATTTGGGCTGGGGTTACAATGATAAAATATATTGTTCTGACTTACATACAAATTCAACTTAAGAACAAACCTACAGAATATATCCTGTACATAACCCCGGGTGTATACCCCTGCCTATATACACCTGAGTATATCCTGCAATGCTACATTTGTGTATTAATTTATGTTTAACCTGTGGAGCATGGTATAAAATGTACTACACTGTATACAAACTGCTCAGTTCCTCCTGCTCTATAACATGCTGCCTGCAAATAGGAAACTTTGTAAAAAATGATCAGCTCCTCCTGCTCTATAACATGCTGCCTGCAGATAGGCCACTATATACGATCTGCTCAGCTCCTTCTGCTCTATAACATGCTGCCTGCAGATAGGAAACTTTGCAAAATCTGATCAGCTCCTCCTGCTCTATAATCTGCTGCCTGCATACAGGACACTAAATGAAATCTGCTCAGCTCCTCCTGCTCTATAACATGCTGTCTGCAGATAGGCCACTATGTACAATCTGCTCAGCTCCTCCTGCTCTATACCATGCTGTCTGCAGATAGGCCACTATGTACAATCTGCTCAGCTCCCCCTGCTCTATAACATGCTGTCTGCAGATAGGCCACTATGTACAATCTGCTCAGCTCCTCCTGCTCTATACCATGCTGCCTGCAGATAGGACACTATGTACAATCTGCTCAGCTACTCATGCACTATAACATGCTGCATGCAGATAGTACTCTATGTACAATCTGCTCAGCTCCTCCTGCTCTACAACATGCTTCCTGCAGATAGGACACTATGTACAATCTGCTCAGATCCTCCTGCTCTATAACATGGTGCCTGCAGATAGGACACTATATAAATCTGATCAGTCTCCTGCTCTATAACATACTGCCTGCAGATAGGACACTATGTACAATCTGCTCAGCTCCCCCTGTTCTATAACATGCTGCCTGCAGATAGTACTCTATGTACAATCTGCTCAGCTCCTCCTGCTCTACAACATGCTTCCTGCAGATAGGACACTATGTACAATCTGCTCAGCTCCTCCTGCTCTACAACATGCTTCCTGCAGATAGGACACTATGTACAATCTGCTCAGATCCTCCTGCTCTATAACATGTGCCTGCAGATAGGACACTATATAAATCTGATCAGCTCCTCCTGCTCTAAACATACTGCCTGCAGATAGGACACTATGTACAATCTGCTCAGCTCCCTGTTCTATAACATGCTGCCTGCAGATGGACTCTATGTACAATCTGTCTCAGGCTCCTTCCTGCTCTACAACATGCTTCCTGCAGATAGGACACTATGTACAATCTGCTCAGCTCCTCCTGCTCTACAACATGCTTCCTGCAGATAGGACACTATGTACAATCTGCTCAGATCCTCCTGCTCTATAACATGGTGCCTGCAGATAGGACACTATATAAAATCTGATCAGCTCCTCCTGCTCTATAACATACTGCCTGCAGATAGGACACTATGTACAATCTGCTCAGCTCCCCCTGTTCTATAACATGCTGCCTGCAGATAGTACTCTATGTACAATCTGCTCAGCTCCTCCTGCTCTACAACATGCTTCCTGCAGATAGGACACTATGTACAATCTGCTCAGATCCTCCTGCTCTATAACATGCTGCCTGCAGATGGACACTATGTACAATCTGCTCAGCGCCTCCTGCTCTATACATGCTACTGCTGCCTGCAGATAGGACACTATATAAATCTGATCACTCCTCCTGCTCTAATAACATACTGCCTGCAGATAGGACACTATGTACAATCTGCTCAGCTCCTCCTGCTCTATACCATGCTGCCTGCAGATAGGACACTATGTACAATCTGCTCAGCACATCCTTCTCTATAACAGGCTGCCTGGAGATAGAAAATTTTGTAAAATCTGATCAGCTCCTCCTGCTCTATAACATGCTGCCAGCATACAGGACACTATGTACAATCTGCTCAGCTCCTCCTGCTCTATAACAAGCTGCCTGCAGATAGGACACTATGTACAATCTGCTCTGCTCCTCCTGCTCTATAACATGCTGCCTGCAGATAGGACACTATATACAATCTGCTCAGCTCCTCCTGTTCTGTAGTAAGTATACATACTAAATACTACAACTATGCTTACCGCTAAAAGTTGCGAGATAGATACTGTTGGCAAGTGGGATTATTTTTGCTACTAGATCAAACTAAATGTTCAATTCTTAAAAATTCATCCCGGGTCTAGTAATTTGAACTACCCTTTATAATTTCTGATGGGTGAACCACCTGCCATGGGAAAACGAAACTGCGCTGATAATGTTTATTCTTGTCATGCATCATTTATGCAATTTCCAAGGCCAAAATAGTTGACCAATGATGACATCATGATGACATGTGCAGAGCCTTAACCTGCTGCCGGTGGGGCGGGTGGAGGGACAATCCTGCTGTCATTAGAGGAAGGGGGGGGGGGGGGGGGTAGACCGGTTGTATGAGGGACAATCCTGCTGTCAGTGCCTGTATTCTAGGATGCCCTGTGGTATTAGAAGGGTTAAAATGGATGTTTGATAGGGGGGCAGCACACTTGCCATATCAGTTTAAGTAAATACCCCCCAAATAACACTTTAAAACATAATTTTGTTGTGCTGTTCCTCCGTTATTCCTCCTGAATACTTATAATCGGGGTTCTTTCTCTGTTAACCCTGTCATCAATTGTCTCTTTACGCAGCATTACGCATCATACCCATTGCTTCTGCCAGTGGGTTACCTCTCATGGCCTCATCTCAGAACACATGAATGCTAAGCCGAGCTGAGAGTGCATGTGCATTGGGAGGTATGGAGGAACAAGCATCAAAGTATTGTACCCAAGCAACAGGATAAGGGATAAATGTGTTATTGCATTGGGTCTGAAGGTCTAATCCCATAAAAGTCAATGGAGTCCAGGCTGGACCTCCTGTAGAACGGCAAAAATGAAACGGAACCACTTTAAGATGAAATCTATGTAATGCATATGGGTCTTGCTTATCTATCTCCCCTGTATCTAGGATTGCATTGCCTAATACAAGATATGGTGTTGATTTCTGGGTCATTTAGGGTCAAGGCAATTCACTACTAGGATCTCTGACTTGCCCGTGATCTATTTTAAACCTTCCATTTGCTCTCAGCCTCAAAATCTCCAACCAAGACTTTCCTTTCTATCAATCATTCTGTGCTGCGGAGTCCCACCCCATGTTTTGTTTACAGGCCGTAGAGACGCCGCTCACCGCTATCTGCTCTCGACAAGATCTTTTACCGTCGTATTCTACGTTATTGCTTCTGTCTTCCCTTTGGCCGTGCTCCTGTTTTATGGATTTCAACGTGAATGTGATTTACAGGAACATCTAATCCGTGCATCATTAATGCTGGGCCGGAGTGTCTATAAATGAATGATAATGTTTGCTTAGTATAGCGTTTGCTAATGAGGTGGCAATTTGTCTTCTTGTTGAGGGTCCGAATCACGCGATTCCATCGGGTATCCCAACGATTTCCGATTTGCGCCGAACTCCGCCGGGATTTTGGCGCACGTGATTTGATTTCGGCGCGTTGCATGCGAAGGAATTTGGTGGCGTGGCTGTCGGAAAACCCGACGGATTCAGGAAAACCTGCGGTATTTAAGAAAAAAAGTGTGGCTTGACACACACTTACCTGCACCAAGAAATAGAAGGTGAACTCCGGTGGACCTCGGCGCAGCAGCGACACCTAGTGGTTATCGGCGCACAGACCTTAGTGAATCCCGGGCCGGACCCGAATCAGCGTCGGAGAACCCGCCGCTGGATCGCGACTGGAAGTAAATCTGCCCCATACTGTTGCAGTCAGTATTTGGTTGTTGACGCTTGGCCATTGCAGTTGTGTGGGACTGGCCATGGATGAACGGCTCAGTCCACCTCGTATGGACTCATCATGGTCATCACACACTTGGTCTCCGTAACATTCAACATTCTCGGACCAGACAGTGGATGGAAGGACCTCTGTCCATTGTGTGCTTAGATCTCTGGCAGTCACGTATACTCAATTTTACAGGAACCAAGTGTATGAGAACCATGGATGAGTCCTTACACAGTGGACTTTCACCCATGGCCATTCCCACACAGCTGCAATGGCCAGTCATCACTCTTCCCCTGATCAGATATTGACCCAAAAGCTTTTACACAAACACAACTTGTCCCCTTGGGGGTAGTGGGGGCAAACCTATGGCAAGTGTGCCGGAGGTGGTACTCTGAGCAATCTCTGTGGTAACCTAAGAGATCACCCCAGCGTAAAGTTCACCGTAGAGGACTATTCCTGCAGACTAAGGCAAGACAAGATACACTGATCTCTGTGATATTTTAACGCTGTATTCACCAAGGACATATCTCATACATCCTCACAGGTTGGCACCTTAGTGTCCAATTATGTATGAGATACGTCCGGCATTCTAGGAGCCATAACTTACATTAACCTATCTGTATCCTAGTTATCATACGAACCATAGAAGATACTTTACATGTTTACCACTAATACTGAAACACTATGGGGCTCATTTACTTACCTGGTCCAGTCGCGATCCAGCGGTGCGTTCTCCGACGAGGATTCGGGTTCTGCCGGAATTCACTAAGGTCCGTGCGCCCGATGTCCACCAGGTGTCGCTGCTGCGCTGAGGTCCGCCGGAGTTCCCTTTCTTCTCTTCGGTGCATGTAAGTGTGTGTCAAGTGACACTTTTTTTAAATACTGCGTTTTTTCCGAATCCATTGGGTTTTCCGACGGCCACGCCCCCGATTTCCATCGCATGTTAACCGGTGCCAATGCCACACAATCCGATCGGGTGCGCCAAAAACCCAGGGCAATTCAGGGAAAAATTGGTAATAATCAGGAAATCCAGCGATTCAGCCCCTTTAGGTCATATAATATTTGGAGGTATCAGTTCAATCAGGTCGACCCATTGTTGATGACCCAACATGTCCCATTGTTTGAAGTAAAATTTTGAGTTACTTTTGAGTTTTTGTAAACTTAGTGGGATATAAAAGTTTGATATGTATTGTTCTGAATATAACATATAAACCTGACACTGTGGCTAAGTGGTTAGCATTACAGCCTTGCAGTGCTGGGGAACTGGGTTCAAGTCCCAGAGTCAACATCTGCAAAGAGTTTGTATGTTCTCTCTGTGTTTATGTGGGTTTCCTCCAAGTCCTCCGGTTTCCTCCCACACTCCAAAACATACTGGTAGGTTGATTAGATTTTGAGGACAAGGACAGATTTGGCAAGCTCTGTGCAGTGCTGTGTAATCTGTGATATTAGTAATCTAATATGTGATATTAGTTTCAGCAAACAATGCGGCAAATGTTTAGAACGTCAGACATAAAATCCCCCCCACCCCACCCCGATCCAGTTCTGACCTATAGCCCAGATTGGAACTGGTGGAGATTTTTGCTATAACCTCCCCCAACATGTTATCTAGACTATATAGAGTCAGAGGCCAATAGAAAGCCAAAGCGATGATACCAATTACCATAGAATAGAGGCTAACGGAAGAAAATTCCAACTGCATCGGATTCAGTGGGCAACGCCTATTGAAGGATGTAAAGACTTGGTAGACGTGGTGATAGGTCCTCTCTAAAGTTTCCTGTGAAACTTGGCACAATTCTTATAAAAATTTTCGTAGGCTCTGTATAAAGGTCCATGCATTTGTATATACAGTAAAGTATTATAGACTTCTATGGGCCCTAATGATGGTGGTAATATTGAACCATAATATGGCCATGTGTGTGATTCCTTATGCTGCACATCAATCCACATGCACTTTCCTTTACTACTTACTCAGATAATAACAGAAGAGGTCACCACCTCCTGCTGCTGTGGACATTCAATCATCACTAACGTTGAAATCTTCATAGTATAGTAAATATGTACAAATGGATGGTGCTAGAAATGGTACTTTGTCGTTTTTTGGATTTTTCAGTTTTTTCGATACAAATGAATTCTAAAATCTGTAAAAAAAAAATCCTACTCCATAGAATATGTTTTATTACTGCCTTTATTTTAGAATTATCCTTTATTTTTGGTCTGCAGCTCTGTTATAATGCAGTCTGCTAAAAGATCATACTATGGATTACTGAGCTGCTGATGCAGCGGAGCCAAATGGGCTCCAAAGGGGACTACACAGGCTTTAGTGTCTCCAGTGTGCATCCCTGACCTGATGTTGACACCAAGGGCCTCCATTCTGCCACCTGTCAAGGATTGATCACCTATGTACATCAGGAGGGCCCCATGATTCCTATCTACCATACCCTGCCTCCCCCTCCTTTTCTTTCTTCAAACCCTGCTGGCCGAGAGAGGGTTGCATGAGGCCTAATTTAGGACTGTGACACCGGCCACATTAAGGTCATTACCAAGACAGACTCTTCAGTCCTAACCACCTAGTTCCCATTATTATTGGCATATGATGGAAGTCTTGCACCTCTGCTGCGTCGTATACATCAAGTGGGTCCAGCCTCCTGATGAATCTGGTGGTGCACTGTGCTGGCTGAGAATTCTACTCCAGGCAGTGTCTGATGTAGAATTGTGCTATTACCAGTGACTGTTTAGACCCAAATGGTCCCATGCTATAGCAAGTGCACAAGCGTAGACAGAAAAAACCCCATGCCGGCCTATTCTGCTGCTGGGCACCCCCCTTCGCACACCGCCCCTACTACTTCTGGGTGGGGGTGTATGGGTAAAAAGGTGGGAAAAAAGTTGGTAAGTTTTAAGGTGCCTTACCGAGGAGCACATTATCGGGAGAGAGTCTGATGTGGAACGGCAGAGAAAAGTAGTCATGCCAGTAAATTCTAGAGAGGAAACCAACATCCCAGCCGGGAAGAGGTCATATTTTTGTAATTTTACATAAATTAGGCTAGGGGTATGTATGCAGTTGTACATGTTTATACTCATATGGGATCCAATACTTTTAGTCTGTGTTGTATACCCGACACTGCATAAATATCACCATTATATTAATTCTTAGCAAAAGAAAAAATATATAAGATGAGAGTAAGATGAAATAAATCTGTTAAGGGCACAAACTATTTTGGTCATTAGGACACGGCACATATTTTAACATTTTTTCCATCTGAGCCTTTCGAAAAAACATAACCTTTTTCTATTTCAGTTGACAGAACCATAAAAGGACTTGTTTTTTTTGTGGGAACAGTTGTAATTTGAGCTGGCACCATTATAGAGTGTATTTGGTTTGTCTTTTGTTGATATTTTGTTTTTTCACTTTATTTTTTATTTCTGTAGATTGTTAAAATTATGACAGAAACAGATTTAGGTTGGTATTGTTATGTTGTACTACTCAACTGCACAAGGCATCTTACTTTGCGTTATTAAATTCTAAGACCCGTAACTTTATTAGCTTTTTGTTGGAATTTTGTGGGGGCTTGTTTTTTTGCAGGGTGAGCTGTAGTTCTTGATTGCATACAGTGGGGCAGATTTACTTACCCGGCCCATTCGCGATCCAGCGGTAGTGCGCCCGATGTCCACCAGGTGTCGCTGCTCTGAAGTCTGTCTGAGTTCACCGAAGTTCACTATCCTACGCTGGGTGCAGGTAAGTGTGTGTCAAGCGACACTTTTTTTTTTAAATACAGTGGTTTTTCCGAATCCTTCGGGTTTTCCGACAGCCACGCCCCCCTATTTCTGTGCATGCCGGCACCAATGCGCCACAATCTGATTGCGTGCGCCAAAAACCTGGGGCAATTTGGCGCAAAACAGGTAATATTCTGGAAACCCAACGGAAAAACTCGATTCAGGCCCTTAGTAAATGACCCCTAGTATGTATCATTCTTCATTATTTTGAGTACTTGCTTTTTGGAGGCAATGTGATCAAAAATGACAATTCTGACATTGCAGAAATTTATATGTTTACGAAATTCACAATATATGATATATAAAACCATTCCATACCAATTAGTTTTTAGAGGGTAATTGGACATGGGGAATAGGCTTTGAACTTTCAATATTTTTTAATTTAATTATGTAAATTTGTAAAAAGTCTTTTCACTCTTTAAAGAAAATGTCTGTATCTATTGGACTTGATCACTGGTACAATACACCTCTACTTTTTCCTATAGCTGTACATTGCATCATAGTAGAAGCCCCTAAGCATCTGTATACCGTGACCTGTGTGCAAAATAGGGGACATGTCCTATATTTTGACGTTTTATGGTGGCTTTCTATGGAGAGGGGAAGGTGAGGAGGGCTCACCCTCCTCCCTCCTCCTCCTCCTCCTCCTCACCTTATGCTTGTCCTAGGTATGGGATATACTCTGGCCTAGGTCAAACTATAACCAGGTATAATCTGGTACACAGTTATTCTGGCCTGCTACACCGGATCTACTATGAGGCTCTGGCCCGAGTCTTCTGATTGACAAAATTGATTTGTGAAGAAGCCATGTGTGAAGTCTTTATTACATCTGTCTTTTATATCGGGGAGGATATTAGAGCCAGATCTTTCTTATCTCAAACACTTTATTACAAGACTCTTCAAATTCTGGATAAAAACACAGTGAACGTCTGAAGTTGTCTCAAGTGGTTGATGTTTATCACCATGGGGAAAGCTTAGAGGCTCACTTTGACAATCAGTCTTGTGCCTTGTGATGGTGGCTGTTATGGTTGATCGGTTTACCAAAATTTTACCTGGACCAATGAGCCGTGATCAGGAGAAAACATATCTTGGTTGCACATACAAGTGCTGGTAGTTGCTATTTTATACTTATTTTATGCTATTTTATGCATATTATTTTATACATATTTAGACCTGAATAAAAGCTGTCACCAAGAGGTCAGCCGAACGCAGCCACCTTCACACTAGCCGGTTATCGGGATTGACATTCCAAGGAATAGGCTTCTGATGGACACATCAAGCCAGCAAATCCGACATGTACTAGAAGATCTGTAGTAGAGGTTGACACATGGATTTCTAAATGCATTTTAAATCCTGTTAAATTAATCTTAACCTAAGTAAGAGGGGTAAAAAAGGGGCCGGTCACCCTAAAAGGGTGTGAACAAGACTTGGAAAATGAAGAAATGGCAGTGGTAACATGTGCACTACTGTTTCTTCATTTCCTAGTAAGCACGCTGCCATTCATTAGACAGTGGCTGTGTTTGGTATTGCAGCTCAGCCATGTGGCCATATAACTGTTGATAGTGGTGAACCCCTGCTGATCGGAAATTGATCACCTAATGATAGCTGATCAGTTTTTCAAAACCTGACAACCCCTTTAACTTCAACTATAATTAGTGTTCTGCCCATATCTTCTATGTATTTTCCATGGTATGGTAAATCATTAACTTAGTGAATCTCAGAATTGTATATACGGTATATATATATTTCCATGTAAGCAATTATCTCAACGCTTTGTGTTCCTTTCATTTTTTTTACCATAAAACGTCCATGGAAAGTGCATAAAGGAGTTAAAAATCAATGAGATCATTAGTGTCAGGAGCAGCAGTACATAAAAGCTATCGGCCATCTAAATAATGTATTTTGCAGTCACTCTGGCTTCTGTAAATGGTATATACTAACCTTGCTGAAAAATGCATATCTCCACTAAAACGGGAGCACACAATCAGCCCCGGCCCTGACTGCTGAATGCCCCAAACATACACATACACAATGATGTATAACCCCAATCTGACATCCTGAACCCAGATAGCTAAAATAACATGGCAATGTAACTATTCCATGTTTGAGGTTGCAGTAATGCCACAAATTACAGCATTGTGGTAAAGCAGGCTGTGCATATGTAAAATATGACAGACTGGTGCCTTACCTACTTATCTGCTCTCTGGGGTCTCCCCTAAAATGGACACTGGTTTCTTGTGGTACAGTACGAATAAGTCATAGACACGTCCCATCCACTGCAACGGGAATGTGTACTACTCATGCCTAATGTGTTTTCAAATATTGTTTCCTGGGTCACTAGAAGGCATCAGGTACACTAAAAGGCATCTGAGAATTATATATTGGGGCACATTTACTAAGGGTCCATTGGACACCTTTCCGTCAGGGTTCCCGTCTATCTCTGATTAGTTCTGAATTGCCCCGGGTTTTTGGCGCACGCGAACAGATTCATGCGACACAAATTGGGGGGCATGACCATCAGACAACCCGACTAATTTGGACAAACCGCGGAATTTAAAATTCAAATTGTGTCGCAAGATCAGCACTTACATACACCGGGAAGAAGAAGGTGAACTCCGGCGGACCTCAGCGGGGGAACGGCACAAGCAGGAAATTGGATGCACAATCTTAGTGAATCGCGGGAGCTCCGAATCCTTGTCGGACATTCCGGATCAGGCATCGAGACGGGATGGGTAAGTGAATGTGCCCCATAGAGTCTAAAAATACAGAATACAAGTCATGAGAAATAGAAAGGGATCCTCCATACAACTCAGATAAAGGTCTCTCTGCACCCCTTACCCAGGTCAATCTGCACTTGTAATAATTAACTCTGGACTCCATACGACCCATTTACTATAACAGTTAATTACCATAACTAACACTCAGGTGACATCACAAGCCTTTGGGGGTCATTTACTAAGGGCGCGAATCACGTTTTTAAGTCGCGTCACCCGAATTTTTCTGTTTTGCGCCGATTTTTCCTGAATTGCCCCAGGGTTTTAGCGCACGCGATCGGATTGTGGGCAACGGTGCAGGCGAGCACGCGACATAAATCGGGGGCGTGGCCGAACAAAAACCTGATGGATTCGGAGAGAGACCGCCAAATTTAAAAATTTTACATTTTAAAATAAAACTGTCGCTGGACACGCGCTTATCTTCACTCGGCCCGGCTTGGTGAAGTTCAGTGCATTCCGATGAACTTCAGCGCAGCAGCGACACCTGGTGGACGTCGAAGGAACTGCCTTAGTGAATCGCCGGAAGGCCCGAATCCTCCGCACAGAACGCATCGCTGGATCGCGAATGGACCGGGTAAGTAAATCTGCCCCATTGTGTAGGTCTAACTCTTCCCATTTAAAAGATAGCAGCGCATGGGTACTGCCATCTTTGTTACGATCATTGCTTCCCGGGACGTCATCTGTGATCGGCGATCGTTTGCCATGACAGCCTTAGGTCTTCGACAGACTGCAGGCTGCATGGCTTCTGAAGATTCGTTACAATGAGCCAGTGACTCATTGTAATGAATACTATGTAAAAATGCCATAACCTGCAATACAGTACAGTAGCAAGTGATTAAAATTTCGAAGGTAAAGAGCGAAAAATGAACGAAAAAACCCTGTGTCCTTAAGGGGTTAAGGCATGACGCTAAAACAGGGTGGCATGGTGTGCCAATATGTTCCCATGGAGACTTTGCTCATTTCTGGCTTCCCCTAATGATAATTACTTACCCAGTGTAAGACTGGCCTGGTGAGCCTAGGCTCTGACCTAATACTGGATTCTATAGATACAGCAGAACAATCTAATTTGGAGTAGTATTTAATGGGGGATAATGAAAGGTTATTCCCCAGGATAATTTTATCTGGTGGTCCCAAGGAACCCCATTCCAACAGTGGTCTTATCAAGCTCACATAACCCCCTAGTCTTCTTTCCCTCTCCTTCGTCATGTTACCCCCTCCACTTGTCACCCTTAGTCCTTGTTCAAACTTCAGGCAGAGGTGTCAGTGTATAGCGCTATCCTTATCTGTAACTACCATTGTGATTTACACTAAATGACTCGCCCTGACAATAGACCTTGTAGCGGATAAGTTTTTTTTTTAAAGGGATGCAGTATATTTATAGTCAGTTTCACCCGAGATAACCGGAAATGAAGACTCACTATCTAATTCTCACTCTTCAAAATAGACAGCTGGAAGTGATCAATTATACAAATAAATGTGAAAAACGTAAGCCACCCCTTCTGTATGTACGAGCCGGAAACGCCTCAGATCGCTGACTTTTAATGCTTGTTTGGTGCTAACACAGCATGTCCTGCCATGATAATCTATAGAAATTACACCGCAATCTCATGACAATGACGTAAAAGATGTAATGCCGCTATAAAGTGTCTGTAAATGGTACATATCTATATATATATGAAGCGTGCGGCCTGGATAGAGTGACGGAGAAAGCTGGGTAATTGGGACGTCTTCAATGCATCAAACTGTTCTGTTCTAAAGGCAAATTCACAGTAATAAGATTAGAGGCCTGCACAGAAGCGTGTGCCTGCTTCTTGTCTTACAAAATAAATCTGGCAGGTGATATATGGTGTCCTATCTGAGATCAGGTTATGGTAGAAGGGAAGACACTGAGTTCTGGGATATATAACATGATAGAATTTGGTGGAGTGTTTCCGAGAAAAAGTAAATCCTGTCAGGAGATGATGAGAGTCCTGATAATCCCGCCTACAGGACTCTTAGGTGAGACATTTCAATCCACCACACACAGTGATTGACAGCTCTCCCTCATCATCCTGCTTATCCATTCATTGACCGCCTGCTCCATTAGTGTGTCGGAGCAGCGAGGTGTCACTTTCGCGTTCGTTTTCACGATCACTCCCACTGATCGGCAAGTTAACTTTAGTTTGCGGAAAACCCCTTTAAGTGATGTGTGTTATCGTCTATAATACATGAAATCTTGGAGCAAAAAGCTCTGTTGTGTGTTGGTCTAGCCATATGATAAGTGGCTACCATATGTGTTAGCCATTTTGTGGCGTGGGAAGCACTTAGTAAAATTATTAGGTCGATTTTATTATTATTAGGTCAATGGAAGGCTAGTCCACCGACTATCATTGGATTCCCATAGAAGATGACAGTAATAAAGATAAACTGAGATATTTCCTTTTTCGATAGAAAACAGACGTCCCAGATTACCCCCCCTCTACCACCACCACTGTCAGCCATTCCCTCACTACATGCCTGTATCTTATTGTATTAAATTCATCACAGATCTCCTTATTATCTACAGGATATCCTCAACAAGTCTAATGGATGGAAAGCAGATTGCCACTCAGGGTATATAGATAACAGATATATGTATGAGCCATATGGAAAAGCAGTCCTAAAAAGATGAAAGTGGAAAACTTTCGTCTGAATGGAATTTGGAGGGAAAATGTGACCACCGCACCTCTTGCATGTCTCCAGTAGTGATTCTTTTCGGCCCTTCTGTCGTCAGTCTTTGAGCTCCACTGACACTCCTATGATAGGAGAAGAGACCTACTAAGCCAAAAACTTGGCTTGGCAGGAATATGGGGAATAATTCAGAGCTCACAGAAATGTACGGGCCCCTGGAACTCATTGGGGCACATTTACTAAGGGCTTTGCGCCAGTTTTCTATCTGACTTTGCACATTCTTTCTAGTGGAACCTGCTTGCATGGGTAATTAAGAAGTGTCTGCGACACTATTGTGTCGGACACGACCGCAGCCGCACTAGGCACCATGCCACACAAATTCGTCGGCATTCCGGTGCTCAGTCGGATGTGCACCAGATTTAATAAGCAAATTCTGTCGCATGGCCTATATTAGAGGCTCACCACAAAAAAGTTGGTGAACTCTATGGGGGCCGGTGCAGGAAAGTGACAGATTCATGATTTCTGGTGCACGTTCTTAATGAATGTGACGCACCGAATATTATATACAGGCAGAGCACTTTTAGTGAAGTTTCCTACATAAATGTTCCCCTATTGTGTAAGGGGATACATGATGTCACAGTACCTCATGTTTTTCTAACTGTGGCTACTTAATTTTACCTCAGGTTTGAGGTATTGATCATTTCTGTGGTATTTCATATTTGTGGTTTTTCCCGCTCTTTTGCTCTCCATGTTTTATCACTGCATAGAGATAAGTTGTGATTAGTCACAAGCTGGGCAAATGAAATGTTTTTTTCCAGGTAGGAGCTTATCCAGGGATGAACCTAAACTCACTGCTCCATAAGGAAAGCTGTATAATGGCGACCCTTCTGCCCCATCCAGTACTAATGTATCAGGTTATTTTTTAGTAAGTGGGTTCTGCATACAGTGTCTCACATCCATGCTGACACCGGGTGTGAGGAGACATTATTAATAATTTTAAAGTCCTGCTTGGTAGCAGGTGACTGTGCTCCTGATGCTGCCCCCCCCATCTTACAGCAGGTGGTGCTGCCTGATGCAAGATGCTCAACTTGCCTCATGGCTGGTGCAGCTCTACCCTCATTAGATCTGCTCAGCCTTTGAAACAGCGACTAGCACATGTCTTAAAACCACAGTCGTGTGCACGAGGCTTATGTTGAATGTTGCCCAGAACCTCAGTGCTCCAAGATGGAAATGCCAGCCACCCCTTTTGAGAAGCCCTTACGGGTGTTATGTTTGGGTTCCTTCATACTTATGGTAATGTAGTGTGCATGATTTTGCTGGCCACTTATGGGCTCCTTATAATGAGGTGGTCAATCATAAATGGCACATTCTTGACTTCAGGCCAGTCAGAGGCGTTGCAATATCATGAATATTTATTTAGGGCGGGAGTGATTGTGCTATCAGCAGAATGATGTATATATACACACACGGCCCAAACTTGGGGGTCTATTTCATGGCATAATGTTTAGATCCACCAGAAAAGTTTTTGGAATTGACATTATGGTACTCTAATGTATTGCTTTACTTTGGATACTTCTGCTTATTTTGCTGGTCTGACTCCATGTTTCGCTTCATACTTTGCGTTGCTGTTTTCTCAAATTTCTTTGCCTCGTGAAAGCTCTGTTGTATGAATGAAAAATACATCTTGTTACTAAGCATCTCCCCAGCTGGATCCACAGCGGAGACTGAATACAGGACTTGTATTATACAAGAAGGACCTGCATTGACCGAGACAGATAGATGTCAGGAAGAAAGACGGATGTATTTACGAGCGAGACCAACAATAAGACGCTAAGTTCTGCCGAAACATATAGCGAGGGAATGAAGTGTAGATGTGGGTGTCAAGGACTAACATAACACAAGTGGAGCAACTCCTTCACTTCGAGTGATTTCCATGGATGGTCGTCATCAGTCACTGAAGAGATTCCATTCTACATTCCGCAGGGAAATCGTATAAAATCTGAGTGACAAGAGTTTTATTGAGAAAGTTCTAAATCGCACACTGATCTTTTGTCTACAATGTGAGATGAATAATGATGGGAGATTGAGGGCAGTGACCAGTATGCAAATAAGAAATTGTTCTGGCGATTTCCTTATGCTATGCAGACCCACTTTTAACGGGAACTTACTGCCATGAAAATGCAGTGTAATCTAACTAGATCATGTGATATAGCAGAAGGGGCTCAGCCAGTTACACATTGGGGGACATGTATTATCGTAACTGCGCCTAAAAAATGCCGGGATCTTTTGTTTTTTTTTGGGCGCAGAATTGTTGCGGATCATTTATGATGAGTTTGCGTCAGAAAGAAAAGATGTTTACGACTATCCCGACTCCTCCATCTTTTTTTGGCGCAAGTGGGCATGGCCTAACTTTTCCACATTATCCGTCACATTTATGTGTATTTTGTCTGCTTTTTTTTGGCGCACAATAGACCAGGAAAAAAATGGTCAGAGGGCAAAATTAAGGCGCAGTCCATGTAAGATTTTGGCGCATATCTCATTGATGTCGGCATTTTTATGGCGCACGACTGATTATTACCGTCTACCCATTATTTACTTACAGCCGTACGCCATATTAATACATCGGGCTGTGCTTTCCGGAGACTGATCTCCGATGCTGACAGTCGTGCTTGCGCCAGAATTAGTAAATCCCCCCCATAGTAACTGATTTTCAGTCAGCATGTCATAGAGCAGGAGGAGCTGATCAGATTGCACATAATGGGCCAGATTAATCAAAAGTAGTGCAAACTATTCTATGTGTAGTTTTCCTCACAAATTTTCTGGGTGCAGAAGATTATTGAATACTGACGCATGGGGGCATTTAGTAAGGGTCGTGCGTCCGTTTTTTCTTTCTAGTGCAAATTGCTTGCACAGGTATTTAAGAAGTGTCCTTCATGCACCACAAATTTCTGCTCTAAAGGGGGCGCTCTGGTGCTCAGTCGGACCGTCCGCCAGATTTATCATGCAAAGTCCATCAGAAGTATCTTGCGTGCCCTATGTTAAAGATGCACCAAAAAAAAGTGAAGGGGGCACCAGACTCACGAAGAACAGGCGTCACAATTCATGAATCTGGCACCCCCTGCACACTACACAGGCGACTGCACACAGTACAGACTGCACTGTTCTTAGTAAATGTGCCCCATGGTCTTCAATTATCTAACGCCCCCTGCACCGCTCAGGAAGTGCACACCATCTTTTTTAGGTGCACCTTTAACATACAGCGTGTGACACAATTGTCGAGTTGCTGTAATAAATTTGTCACAAACTCTGACTAAGCACTAACAGTCTTTTTAGGTGCACATTTTTTCTGTCTTGTCAGACACAGTGCAGCTGCGATGCAAATCTGGTGCAAACACTTCTTAAATACATGTGCAAGCTCCAAGGAGTCTTATGTGCAAAGTTAGACAGAAAACTGACGTAACCGGAATATTAGATCTGGACCAGTGTACTATTTGTAGGACGTATGTTATAGAGCAGGAAGAGCTAAGCAGATTGTACATTGTGTCCTGTCTGCAGGCAGCATGTTATAGAGCAGGAGGCGCTGAGCAGATTGTATATAGTGGCCCATCTGCTGGCAGCATGTTATAGAGCAGGAGGAGCTGAGCAGATTGTACATAGTGTCCTATCTGCAGGCAGCATGTTATAAAGCAGGAGGAACTAAGCAGATTGTACATAGTGTCCTGTCTGCAGGCAGCATGTTATAGAGCAGGTGGAGTTAAGCAGATTGTACATACTGTCCTGTCTGCAGGCAGCATGTTATAGAGCAGGAGGCGCTGAGCAGATTGTATATAGTGGCCTATCTGCAGTGAGCATGTTATACAGCAGGAGGAACTAAGCAGATTGTACATAGTGTCTTATCTGCTGGCAGCATGTTATAGAGCAGGAGGTGCTCAGTAGATTGTACATAGTGTCCTATCTGCTGGCAGCATGTTATAGAGCAGCAGAGGCTGAGCAGTTTGTGCATACTGTCCTATCTACAGGTAGAATGTTATAGAGCAGGAGAGTCTGAGCAGATTGTATATAGTGTCCTATCTGCAGGCGGCATGTTACATAGCACGAGGTGCTGAGCAGATTGTACATAGGGTCCTACTTGTGGGAATGTTGTGGAATAAACCATACATCTTCATTGGTCTTTGGTACTCCAACCTAGTTACTGGCCCACATTTACTAAAAACAGTGCAAAATGCATTATATGCAGTTTGCCTGTTTAGTGAGCAGGGGGAACCAAACGCCCCCTGCACTGCCCCAACAGAGTGCACCACTTTTTTTTTTGGTGCACCTTTAACATGGGCCGTGCAACACAATTCTGTCGGACGGTCCGACTGAGCCCCGGCATCCCCTCTAAATTGTGTCGCATGATGCCTATTGCAGCCGCGCCACAGAAAGGACGTGTGCGACACATATGGGGTGCGGACACTTCTTAAATACCTGTGCAAGAAGTTTGCACCCAAAAAAAAGTGCAAGGTCCACCAGAAAACTGGCGCACGGCCCTTTTCTTTTGATTTTGACATGACAAAATGAATCACCACTTAAATAACATGTCCTAAAGATGTGACTTCCCTGTACAATTCAACCCTGAAAAATCCGAAAATTGTGGATTGCTTTTGTTGTTTCTGAATTCTTAATAATTTGTAAAAACGCATCTTAATGGATCTTAAAAGCTCTAAGACTCATTACAAGGAAAACTTCATGTGGTGTGTACTAGCAGCTCCTTCCTCTGCTTCCCTGAGCCCAGGCTTACACTATCCCCAAGGATTGTAAGAACAGAGCCTTATATATCATGAATACAAGGACCTGTCTGTACGTCCTGCTGCAGACCGGGTTTTGTGAGCTTCTATGGATCGCTTGTTGTGTGATTAGGGACTGAAATGTCATTTTTTAATGTATGGAAAGTTCCAGCTTTAAAGTGCATCCATTATTTTGCATTATATTATGAGGGTAAAGCAAAATAGGTTTAAAAAGGTGCAAAAATTCACATAAATGGGGGTCATTTACTAAGGGCCTGATTCGCCTTTTCCCGACGTGTTACCCGAGATTTGCGCCGATTGTACCTGAATTTCCCCGGGATTTTGGTGCACGCGATCGGATTGTGACGCATCGGCGCTGGCATACACGCGACGGGAAATCGGGGGGCGTGGCCGAACAAAAACCCGACGTATTCGGAAAAACCGCCGCATTTAAAAACCGAAAATGTGTCGCTTGGGAAGCGCTTACCTTCACCTGGTCCAGCTCGGTGTATTCCGGCGTGTTCAGATGATTTTCAGCGCAGCAGCGCCACCTGGTGGACGGCGGAGGAACTACCTTCATAAATCCCGTCCGGACCCGAATCCTGTTCAGAGAACGCGCCGCTGGATCGCGAATGGACCGGGTAAGTAAATCTGCCCCAATGGAAATCGGAAATATTCGGGTAACACATCGGGAAAACGCGAATCGGGCCCTTAGTAAATGACCCCCAATGTGTCCAAAAATAGACCAATTTTCATCCATATAAATGTTGTATCCTAATATCACTCCCCTTAATTGTCATCGTAATAATGGAAGTATCAGTAGAGCCATTGCCTTGTATGGGCCCATGTGCTAAGATCGGAAGAGAAAGCCTTTTAGAATAGGCCCTAATTTTAATTTTCATTGAGTTTAAAGGAAATTAACCACCAGGATGAAGGATTGTAAACCAAGAACACTGACATACTGGTATGTGCCCCCTCTGACAGTATCTGCTCATCTTTTAGCTTCGTATGCCCTTGCTTTAAAACAAAAGGCTTTAAAAATTATGCAAATGAGCCTGAGGGGCTGCAGACTCAATTAACAGTTATGGAACCCAGAACCCCTTGGGCTCATTTGCATAATTTTTAAAGCCTTTTTTTGTTAAACCAAGGGAATAAGAAGCTAAAATAAGAGCAGATCTTGCCAGAGGGGGGCACCCACCAGTATGTCAGTGTTCTGGGTTTACAATGCTTCATCCTGGTGGTAGATTTCCTTTAAGGAAAACTTATTGTTTGTGCCATATTCATAAAAAATATATTATGATTAATAATATATCTAGCATTAATCTTGTGGCAATGAATTTTGCCCAATACTAATACAATTTTGGCATACAGACTGCCCTGGGGAAGACTTCTAACCATTCCAAGTCTTCTCTATGTGGAGATAATGGCATTGTTATCTAATGGAGCCGTGAGGTTTAGAAATTGATTTATAAACTTTTTGTTACTATTTTTTTTTCTACTTTTTGTTTCATCGCACATTTCCACTGATCATGCCAATAATGATTTTGATGTCCCCTTACCTCTTATGGTTTGGTTTAATATATAGCGAGGAATGGAGTCAATATGGGATTTAAAATCATAAAAGTTCTTTAGACAAAAATTTAAAGGAAACAACAAGGATTTAGTGGTTTAAACCCAAGTACACTTACAGGCGGGCGTGCACCCCTTGAAACAGGATCAGTTCTTCAGTTAGCTGTTAACAGCTTATCTTTCGTGAAAAATGACTTTCGTGAATGAAAATATGCAGGTGAGCCTCAGGGGCTCCTGTTTACATCATAGAAGCCCCTTCTGGCTCCATCGGCTGCTTATTATTCACACCTCCCTTCGGTTTTTATGTCCACCTCCTCCGTTCCCCTGCCAGAGAGTAAGTGACAGCCAAGGGAGCAAGAAGGGGCTTCTGTGATATACACAGGAGCTCCTGAGGCTCATTTGCATATTTTTAAAAATCCATTTTCACAAAAAAAGAAGCCATTAACAGCTGATGCACTGATCCTGTTTCAGGGAGCACATGTCAGCCTGTACGTGTCCTTGGGTTAAAACCACTAAATCCATGTGGTGGATTCCCTTTAAAGCCGGTGGCAACTAACAGCTTGGGAAGTTTTATTGGGGGTTTTCCAGGGTCTGACAGCTACACCCATAGTTAAGCAGAAGAAAGGGTTATTGCAGAGCCTGGACAGATGTTGCGGTATGGAGATCTTCTGGCTCCGTTCACATTCTAGTCTTGACTTGCAGGCAAAGGTGGCTATGAGCTGCACCTGTACCGATAATGTGTTAATGAACGAGGCCTTGGAAAACAACCGGGGGGGGGGGGGGGGCGGCGTAGGAAGAAAAAGTGTGTATACTTACCCTGCTTTAGTTTCCCTGTTGGTTTAGTACCTCTAGTTTTAAGACCTGAGTCAACCTTGAAGTTTTGGGGGATCAAGGGACCTGCTTGTGCCTATAGGTGGCCTCCTCCGACCAGTGGTCAATAAAGGAATTCCCCTGGAATATGGAAGTGATAACCTGTGGTTCGAGGAGGTGACTTATAGACTGCATCAGGCCCTATACCCCCCTGGAAGTGCGACCAGAAATACTGTACCCCTAACCCACTTTAGGAGGTTTCTGCTTTTAATAAGCCCAGTTTCTGAGAAGGTTTGTGTAACAGGATCCTCAGTGTCGTAGTGATCAGCTATAATCTGTAATGGAATATAACAGCAAGTGTTCTAATTGTCTGCAGCACCACCACACTGGGAATGAAGCTCTGTGACATTAAATCATATTTCCCTCAAGCTTTCCAAACTAGATGCTTCAAGGACAATAACTAGGTCCATCCCTTGTAGTTTGTCCTGTCCACCCTGACACATAACACAGGATCCTCCTAATAAAGGGCAAACCCTCACTGGATCCGACCTGTGATGCCCCCCTATGTACCCCCACATTAATATCATGAAATTCCCGAAAGAAAAACTAATATAAAAAAGACATTGGAAAATTATAAACACAGAAACAAGAGTAGCTCCTGATGGACGTCAGACTCATAGTGGAGCCACCTACCGACCCCAGTGCAACAGTCCAGTAATATTACACTATATATATATATATATATCACTTTGATTTTTTAATAGATGAATAGATAGATAGATGGATGACACCTCGAGACTGCAAAATTATTCTTTTATTCTCCAAAATCAAAGAATTAACATAAACATAGCATCAGCACCAGACATGTTTCAGCTCTTCCTGAGCCTTGGTCAACTGTGTGTACGGTATATATACTTATATCTCATATTAATAGGGGATATATAATTTCGTTAACACGGGAAAGTGTAGCAACTTTGAGATGATTGTTGTTCTTATCTTTTCCAGAGTTGTTTCCAGCTGTTTCCTGTTGATATCCTTCATTTTTGCAGAGTTTATATGTTACATTTATTCATTATTTATACTCTTTTCTTTTGCTTTATTTTTTTTTTTTTGTTCTTGTTGTAGGGACACAGGGGCAGCATGATCATGTACCCAAAGAAGAGCATGTCATGCTGGGTCATAAAGTCATTCTTCCATGTGACGTCCACAGCCACGATGATTCCACAGTGCAGTGGTTATATGTAAGTAACCATAAATGGCAATCACTTTTCTACCAGTTTACAATGAATACTGAAAGTATTCAGACCCCTCTAAATTTTTCACTTTTGTTTCATTGCAGCTAATTGGTAAAATCAAAAAAGTCTTCTCCATCTTGACAGAAACAAAAACCTGAAATGTAGATAATTTATTAAACAAGAAAAACTGAAATATGACCTGGTGATAAGTATTCACCCCCTGGTGATAAGTATTCAGCCCCTGGTGATAAGTATTCGGCCCCTGGTGATAAGTATTCAGCCCCTGGTGATAAGTTTTCAGCCCCTGGTGATGAGTATTCAGCCCCCGGTGATAAGTATTCGGCCCCTGGTGATAAGTATTCAGCCCCCGGTGATAAGTATTCAGCCCCCGGTGATAAGTATTCGGCCCCTGGTGATAAGTATTCAGCCCCTGGTGATAAGTATTCAGCCCCCGGTGATAAGTATTCAGCCCCTGGTGATAAGTTTTCAGCCCCTGGAGATAAGTATTCAGCTCCTGTTGATGAGTATTCAGCCCCTTTTGATAAGTATTCAGCCCGCGGTGATAAGTATTCAGCCCCTGGTGATGAGTATTCAGCCCCTGGTGATAGGTATTCAGCCCCCGGTGATAAGTTTTCAGCCCCTGGAGATAAGTATTCAGCTCCTGGTGATGAGTATTCAGCCCGCGGTGATAAGTATTCAGCCCCTGGTGATGAGTATTCAGCCCCTGGTGATAGGTATTCAGCCCCCGGTGATAAGTATTCAGCCCCCGGTGATAAGTATTCGGCCCCTGGTGATAGGTATTCAGCCCCTGGTCATAAGTATTCAGCCCCCGGTGATAAGTATTCAGCCCCCGGTGATAAGTATTCAGACCCTGGTGATGAGTATTCAGCCCCTGGTGATAGCTATTCAGCCCGCGGTGTTAAGTATTCAGCCCCTGGTGATGAGTATTCAGCCCCTGGTGATAGGTATTCAGCCCCTGGTGATAAGTATTCAGCCCCTGGTGATGAGTATTCAGCCCCTGGTGATAGGTATTCAGCCCCCGGTGATAAGTATTCAGCCCCCGTGATAATAATTCACCCCCGGTGATAAGTAGTAGCCACCCGGTGATAATATTCGCCCCTGGTGATAAGATTCACCGCCCTGTATATATCACCTGTGATTAGTCCATCCCTGGGAGATATTCAGCCCCGGTGATGAGAGTAATTCAGCCCTGTGATGAGTATTCATCCCTGGTGATAAGTTTCTCAGCCCCCTTGGTAGATTAGTCGTCCCGTGTGAGAAGTATTCTCCCCTGGTGATAAGC
The DNA here is from genome assembly GCA_019512145.1 of Engystomops pustulosus. Classification (NCBI taxonomy): domain Eukaryota; kingdom Metazoa; phylum Chordata; class Amphibia; order Anura; family Leptodactylidae; genus Engystomops; species Engystomops pustulosus. The sequence goes on from CM033646.1 coordinate 156,952,303, forward strand.
ACTATGGTAACGCCCCCGGATAAGTTATTTCGCTCCTGGTATAGTATCATCTCCCTTGGGTGATAAGTTCAGCCCCCTGTGATAGATTCAGCCCCCGTGATAGTATTCAGCCCCCTGTGATAAGTATGAGCCCCCGGTGGTAGTATTGCATCCCCCTGGTGACATTTCGGCCCCTCGTGAGTATCGGCCCCTGGTGATAAGTATTCCGCCCCTGGTGATAAGTATATCAGCCCCCGGTGATAATTATTCGCCTAGATTATCAGCCCCTGTGAAAGTTCACCCGTGAGTATTCGCCCTGGTGATGAAGTATCTCCCCCGTTGGATAAGTATTCGGCCCGCTGGTGTAAGTTCGCCCAGTGATCAAGTTTCACCCCTGGGTTAGAGTATTCGCCCCCCGTGATAAGTTATCAGCCCCTGGTGATAAGTTTTCCACAGCCCCCGGTGATAAGTATTCAGCCCCCTGGCTGATAGTATCGGCCCCCGTGTTAAGTATCGCCCTATCAGTATTCAGCCCCTGGTGAGGTAGTCAGCCCCGGTGATGAGTATCAGCCCTGCCGGATAAGTATTCTGCCCCGGTGATGTTTCAGCCCCCTGGTGATAAGTAAGTTCGCCCTGAGTGATTACAGGTATTCAGTTCGCCTGGTGATAAAGTATTCAGCCCGCTGATAGGTATTCAGCCCCGGATAAGTTTCAGCCCGGAAATTCCTGTATTTTCAGCCCCTGGTTTGATATCATCGTCAGCCCGCTGATAGGTATGTCAGCCCCGGATGAGTATTCAGTCCTCTGGTGATTTAGTCCTGTGATCACCCCGGTGATAAGTATTCAGCCCCCCGTGATAAGTATCCACCTGGTATTTTGGATCCCTCTACTCTTCCTTGCAGCTCCCTCACATTTCCCTCGGTTGGATGTGAACATTGTGGAAGACTTTTCAAGTCTCTCCAGACGTGCTCCATTGTTATAGGTCAGGGCTCTGGCTGGCCATCATGATGGTCCACAAGAGATGCGCGGAGCCCTCTGCTGTGTTATTTTAACTGTGGTGCTTGGTCCAGGTTGACTTGCTTGGAAGGTCTTCCCGGTCCATTAATCGGCCATAAGAGCCCGATGGTGGAGGACTGCGTTGGTGTAGTTGACTTGGTGCACTTTCTCCCATCGCTCCTACTGTCGCTGGACCACACAGTAATATTGGGTTCTTATCAGTATTTCTCCCGGGTGGAGTTTTCGCCCCTGGTGATAATAATTCACCTGGTGATTCGTATTCAGCCCCTGGTGATAGTATTCACCCCCGTGTTAAGTATTATTCAGCCGCGCGTGTGTGTAGTATTCAGCCCCCTGTGATAATTCTTTCGCCCCGGGATAGTATCAGACCCCTGGTGATTTAGGGGGGGGGGCGGGGGATATTCAGCCACCGGTGATGTATATTCAGCCCCTGGTGATGAGGATCTATCCCCGTGTTATGATTATTCAGCCCCGCTGCTGATATGTTTTCGGCTCCCGATGATAAGAACTTTAACATCCCCTGGTGGAGGTATTAGCCCCGTGTGATAAGTATTCGGCCCCTGGTATAAGTAATTCAGCCCGGTGATAAGTATTTCACCCTGGTGGATAGTATTCGTCTCTTGGTGCTAAGTATGCTCCCTGGTGATCGTCTCAGCCCCCGGTGATAAGTATTCAGCCCCCGGTGATAAGTATTCACACCTGGATTTGGGGATCCTCTACCTCTTCCTTGCAGATCCTCTCCAGTTCCCTCAGGTTGGATGGTGAACATTGGTGGAAGCCATTTTCAAGTCTCTCCAGACATGCTCCATTGGGTTTAGGTCAGGGCTCTGGCTGGGCCAATCAGGAATGGTCACAGAGATGCTCTGAAGCCTCTGCTTTGTTATTTTAGCTGTGGGCTTAGGGTTATTGACTTGCTGGAAGGGTCTTCCCAGCCAGAATCTGCCATAAAGCCCCGACTGGTGGAGGGCTGCTGTGATAGTTGACTTTGTGGCACTTTCTCCCATCTCCCTACTGCATCTCTGGAGCTCAGCTACAGTAATCTTGGGTTTCTTCTTCACCTCTCTCACCAAGGCTATTCTCCCACGATTGCTTAGTTTGGCTGGACGGCCAGGTTGAGGAAGGGTTATGTTTGTCCCAAACTTCTTTCATTTAAGGACTATGAAGGCCATTGTGCTCTTTGGAAATTTGAGTGCATCAGAAATTCTTTTGTAACCTTGGCCATTTCTGTGCCTTGCCACAATTCTGTCTCTGGGCTCCTTGGGCAGTTCCTTAGACCTCATGATTCTCATGTGCTCTGACATGCACTGTGAGCTGTGAGGTCTTATATAGACAGGTGTGCGCCTTTCCTAATCAAGTCCAATCAGTTTACTTAAACAGCTGAACTTGAAGGAGTAGAACCACCTCAAGGATCAGGAGGAAATGGATGGCATGTCAGTTAAATATGTGTCACAGCAAATGGTCTGAATACTTATGACTGTGTGATATTATAGTTTTTTTTGTTTAATAAATTAGCAAAAATATCTACATTCACATTATGTCAAGATGAGCAAAAGAACTTTTTTGATCTTGCCAATTGGCTGCAATGAAAAAAATATTGAGAAATTTAAAGGGGCCTGAATACTTTCCATAACTACCGTGGGTTCAATTTGCTTAGGTCATCAACTTCCACTTTATTATTGTTAATTTGTCTATAGTAGTATGATACATTGTACCAGTACCAACATTGGAGTATCTTAGGGTATCTATTGTCTATAAAGTCTTGAGTAGACTCAGTAAGTGCATTGTAACAGACCCATCCAAAAAATGTATCACTATACAATTTTCAAGATAAACTCAAAAACAAGTGGGGGGCAGGAGGAAATAGAAGAAATTTCTATATTTACCCAGCTTGAAGATGTCCCAGAGTTCTGTGGTGACCATTTGCTCTGTAAAACTTCTACTTCTCATGCACCATCAGAAGTCATGTTTTAGGCCAGGGATTACATCACATACTACTTGAAACTGACCAGAGACCTGTCGGGAGCAGAAGCAATGGGGATTTGGAAGCAATGGAGATTTGGAACGTCTGAGGGGTTAGGATAGCATTTTTTTTCAACCCCCCCCCCCCCCATTTGGGGTTTGTAAGCAAACCCGTGAATTACTATTGTGACCAAAATGAGCACCCTATGTAGATACATGTACAGTTTTGTTATATGCTTTTCCATTTTTCATAGGAGAAGAATGGAAATCACCTGATTTTAACAACTGGCCCAAAAGGAACATCCATGGAAGACTCCGACGTGAAAGATCGCGTCAAGGTTAAGAAGAATATGCAGCTGGTGATTGAAAATGTACAAATACCCGATGAACGGCTATTTATTTGTCGGATCCAGGACCAAAATGGTTTAACCAAAGAAAGCAAAGTGCAACTCAGAGTCTACAGTGAGTATATACAACTATTCTCATAGTATAGGCCGAGGAGAACAACTGGGAGTCTGCCCAACGTTTGCCATGAGTAGAGTCTCCAAGAAAGAGTCAGTGAATTACAGATCATAGTCATTTTTATAGTGGCTTGAGACATTTTTATTAATTAACTGGCACGTGATCGACATATTTTACTACTGTCAATGCAGATTTATTCAGAAATAACTCTCCTGGTGGTGGCTGCAGGTACATCTGCTGTAATGATAAGCAGATGTACCATGATAATGATGAGTTTAATGTTGGTCCCAGGACAATAAATATCTGATATCTTCACACAGAGACACCCGATGATCCAGAAATCACAATGGAAGAAAATGGAATTCCCATCACAGATGAGAGTGTTCAGGTAAGTGGAAAATGAATCATATACACAATAAATGTTCCTCTGTATAAAGGCAATATAAAAACTGTCACCTATGGTGGCAATGATTTAAAGGAAACCTACCACAACAGATCTACCTATTGAGGTAGATCCGGTGGCAGGTTCCTCTCATGTAGAGTTGTATAGCCCTTTTTAGGGCTAATTCTTTGGTGGCCCATAACTTACGTAAATTTTAATTCACACAATATTCAAATTTTCTAAAGAGGCCACTGGGGCGTGGAATAGCCAGAGCTGAGGCTACACGGCGTGGCTACTCCACGCCCCAGTAGCCTCTTGTGTTCCGCTACCCTGACATCTTCAGTCTGAGAAGCTGGGTTCTGCGCATAAGCCGAGACTGTGCAGTGCATGCGCAGAACCCAGCTTCTCAGACGAGTGCATGCAGCTACCAGGAACTGCGCACTGAAGATGTCAGGTGGGAGCTCCGGCTACTTCACGCCCCAGTAGCCTCTTTAGAAAATTTTAACATTGTGTGAATTAAAATTTACAAAAGTTATGTACCACCAAAGAATTAGCCCTAAAAAGGGCTATACAACTCCACATGAGAGGAACCTGCCACCGGATCTACCTTAATAGGTAGATCTGTGGTGGTAGGTTTCCTTTAAGGTGAACCTGTCAGAAGTATATTTTAGAGAAGGAAAAGTTGAGCTTTGCAAATTAAAGGCTTAAATGTTAAAACAGCAATGAAAACCCTGAAAGGACTCCAAAGAGAGACAGTAAGAGTCCAGCTGACCCCACCTACACCCAGTGATTAACAACCTTCTGTGTACAAATGCTGATACAGGGAGAGCTGTCAATCATCCCACGTAGGCGGAGTTATCCGGACTCTCTGTCTCTCCTAAGAGTCCTGTGAGAATATGCTAAATTTTTTGGTGAAATCCGCTCTTATTCATAAATCTATATATCATAGAGCTTATCTTTTTTCACTCAATCATATACCACTCACAGATTCACTTTAACTAGTGGTTAAACATTAAACTTAAAGGAAATCTAACATCAAAGTCCATCATGATAAACCACTTACTCATAGATCCAGGCACCGGGACTGTGGTAATCTTCTTATATTTGTTATCTATAGCCTCCTTCTTCTAAAATCAACTTTTACAATTATGCTAATACAGGCAGTCCCCGACTTACGGAGTTCCGAGATATGAACAACCTGTAGATACGAATGGGACACTCGGCACCACGCGCATGCACATTGCACTTCCGGTTTCAAGAGCTGGAGCGCAGACACGGAGATGCCGGGGATCAGGTAACTAAGGATGTGTTCGCTGGTGCGATATAACGCTTCCTTAGTTACCAGTCAGTGGGCGAAGGAAGAAGCACAGGGGCACAGGAAGAACTGCAAGACGGTGGTTGCGGGTAACTAAGGAAGCGTGAGATTGCACCAGCTAATGCATCCTTAGTTACCAGCAACCCGTGGGCTGTTCTAAATACAGCGATTTGCATATTTGGGCTGGGATAACATTAAGATGGCAGCCCTTACATCTATACACAGACGTGCATGAAGAACTACGATCCGCTGGTATCAGAGGTGTCAAAGGTTTCATCTCACTTTCTGACACAACAAAAAGTCACAGTCTCCATACCCTATGGGTAAGAGAAAGTTGTCAAAGGTTATCAAAATTTTGAAAATCCTATTGTCACAGTGACAGAAAGTGAAATAAAATCTGAACAAGGGCATCAAAACCAACTTGACAGGGTTGTTCACAGAATCCTATGCCATACAAAACAAAAAAAAATGTCTGGAGTTACTGTACATCTACAAAATATACCAGTTCCAACTTACATACAAATTCAACTTAAGTACAAGCCTCCGGTCCCTATCTTGACGCCTGTAAACCTGTAAATGCTCTGGGGGGCGTTACTAAAGATCCACCCCATGCTACGGCTTCACAAACTGTTACACTGTCTCCCCCTACTCCCTCCCTCTACCTAATATAATCTCACACAAGGGGAGGGGGAAGTGCTTCTGCAAAATTTAACCGTTTTTGAAGCTACATAACAGAAGGACAGCCAGAGAAGTTCTGGCTCCTTTGCATAGTTTTAAAACTTGATTTGAGAAGGGAGGAGGCTATGGATAACAAATATAAGAAGGCCATGGTTTATCATGATAGATTTTGATGATAGATTTCCATGAAGATTGTAACTCCTGAAGATTGAAACTCTTAAGTAACATTGTAAAAAGACAAGCTACAGAAGTGATTCAGAGAAGGACAATGGGAGTGACTGGCACCATTAGTGCCTTATCTGTCCTGTAAACAAAAGGATTGCGCATGTTGAAGTTTAACATGAAGATTCTTCGGGTATAGGAGAGTGGTACAAAAAGTTGGGTAAAGTACTGATCTGTTGCTCAGACTTCAGCCTAGATGGAGCCCGGAGCGCCACTACTTACCTAACTTTTTGTACCTCTCTATAATTGTGCCTACAAATCCAAATCTATTGGACATCAGGAGACGTGCATCTCTACTACGCCACGGTGCGCTGTGTGTCTATCATTCTTTTGTTGAAGTTTCTTAAGACAGGAGAACATCACAGCAAGAACTCGACATTAGAACCAGGAGACAATTTGTTTAATGATGGTTGTCATAAGACATGTTTCTTTTATTTCAGATTGGATCATGTCAAAGTAAGAACGGCTTCCCCACACCCAATATCACGTGGTATAGGAACGATACACAGATGATCAATGAAAAGAATGGTATGTAAGAGTTGGAGACCACAGATGACCTTGTTCACTTACCGCTCTAGATGTGATACTTTGCAGACATATGTAGAGACTATGAAGTTGCCAAGTTTAATGGCATTGTATATTTTAAACTCCATGTGTAACCTAATTAACATAAATGTCCCATAGATGTGGATCCCTACACAGGCGGGTTCATCTATCTCAAGAACAGGGTTTCCCGACCCTTGTATGGGTACCACTGTCAATGGACTGAGTTGTGCATGCGCTGCCACCTTCTGCTTACATTGTTAATCTCATTGTTGAGATATTTTTCCCCCCATTGGAAATTCGTTTGTCACTTTACTATAAAGAATCATCATTTTTGAGATGGGAATACATGTTTAGAGCACTCATACACCAAAGACGGAGGTGTTTGCATTTATACAGGTCCAAACTGTAGGGAAATGTCTTACTGTTTCTGAGGGAAAAATGGATCGCATGCTAAGACAAAATAATTCAGGAAGGGAAAGCTGTTGACTAAAAGAAAAGTTTCTGGTCATCATCTATTGAGGTTGTATGGGCACCCACATGGGTTTACCCTTTCCAAAAAATATTTTAAATACCTCTTATTTTACAGATCCCACACCACAACGTTCCCAATACTGCCGCCCGCATGTCACTCAGGACATCATGGTCCAACATTGACCTCTCCACAATGGATGCTGTGCAACCATTAAAGAGGACCTTCTACCACGTCCATCAACTCTTTGCATTCTTGAATAGGATCCACTACTCTGACAGTGTAGTTTGAACTTTCTCCATAGCCACCACCATTCCTAAATATTCACCTTCCTGTTTCTTCCAACCTAGGAATACCCATCTTCCAATTAGAGAGATCTATCACCACCTTATCTACTATCTTGTACTACTGTTTGAGGCTGCTTGGTCTCATTTGGGACTTTTTGGTGTCAACTAAGACAAAAAAGTACCAACTGAGACCAAAAAGTCTCATAAAGTAGTAGAAGAAACCAGACAAGGTGGTGATAGATCTCCCCCATAGAGTATTGAAACTGCCCTGGTTTGCTTTCTAGAGGGAATTCTAGAATGGAACTTTCATACCCTACCTGAGGGGGCTGGTGGTTTAATGGGGTAACATCTAGTCCAAGTTTCAAGTGACTATGACTATGATTAGACTATGTTTCGGCAGAATTTACCAGCCTGGACCTGAGTTAGATCTACAGAGCCATGTGAGCCATGCACATAGGCCCAAACCCATTTGCAAGTAAGGTCAAAGTCGGCATTGTGAATTAAACACCCGTTTCTACCCTTTCATCTACAGGTGTAGTGGTCAGCACTCAGATCACAGTGGAGTCCAGTGGTCTGATCGCGGTCAAGAGCGTTCTGTCCTCTCCAGTATACATGTCTGATGTTTACTCTACTTTTTACTGTGAGGTTTCTTATCACCTTCCGAAGGGGGCTTATATGAAGGAATCGGGGAAGCGAAATATTACAGTAGACTGTAAGTAATTACCCAATGCCTTATTTCTTCTTCATACTATATGTATCAGTCTCACTACAGTTCTTTTTTTTTTCATTTTATATGGTTTTCACAGACCCAAATACTGAAGTACAGATATATGTGAAGAGTCAACATGACATGATAAAGGAGGGGGATGAAGTAGAGCTGATATGTAAGGGTAATGGCAACCCACAACCTCAGATTACACTGCACAGGGTAAGACGACATCTTAGCTTTCCAGTTCTAAATGGTAAGGAACTTAACAAACTTTACATAAATCAGTAGTAAAAGTGACTACAAGAATCTTTATATCAGAGGAAATTGCTTCCTGCTCCACTTACTTTGGCTTTTATCAACCTCTGTACTTTACTTTCTGTTTTTCCACTCTTTTGTTTCACTCTATTGTTTACTTGTTAGTTCTTCTTTTCTTACCACTTTTTTTGGAAGGCAGAATAATTGAAAACCAGTCGGTCTGCTATGTTTAACCCGTCAATAGGTTTTAGAGTTTGGGAAATATGAAAGGGGATACTTACTATTAGAACGCGTCCAGCAGAGGTTGGATACTCCTGGGTACATTTTTAACAATCTAAATGCAATAAGACGTGATCTTATGGTAAATGTAGTACTGTAAGGTAACATTTCATATTATTTCATTCCTAAAGTATTTGGAGAGGCCTAGATGATTTCAATATTGGTACATCAAAGCTAAATGCATTCCTATTGTGCAGCAGATAAGAGAGGTAATAGCCAAGTTGGGATCCTTTAGCCAAACATTGGAACTTTTTGCAGCAAATAACTGATACATAGATGATGGATCTCAGCTCATATAAGACTTGTAAGCAGTCTCTAGTAGTGGTTTATTAGGCCATATTTTGATGACAAGGTCAGAGTCTTGGAATGATCAGGTCATCCAAAGAAATCAAGGTGGGTAGGGAAAGACAAAAATTGGACCCGATGCGCCAATAAGGACCATGTCAGGTGAAGGTAGAGTTCATAAGGTTAATCAAAGTTTACCACTTTCTTCATCAGATTTGGAACTCCAGACGGAATCAAGGTTAGCACTAATTTACTAGGGCGTTCCGGATTTGATGAAGAGGGAAGTAAACCTCGATAAGGACTATGTCAGGAGCAGGTAGAGTTCGTAAAGTTTATCGAGGTAGACCACTCTCTTCATCCGACCTTATGAAACTCCTCCTCTGCCTGACGTGGTCTTTCTTGGCATCGTTGAATTTTGTCATTCCCTATCCAACAAAAAAGCACTCTTCTATTAGAAACACAGAATTGTATTAGAAAAAAAGAATCTCATTAAAAACATTTTCAATTAAAAAAAATTCCAACTTCTAAAATTTTCGAAATTTAAAATTTTCTATTTCAGAAATGTGTACATTTCATTTAAAAAAGCATTGAAGGGGGATATGAGACATTTTGTCAGATTTTAATATATCTGTGTATTCCTACAGAAAGATGAGGAGGAGGCTCTCACAGAAGATTTCTCACACTCCTGGAAAGTCACAAGGCGAGACTCTGGAGGATATATCTGTAAAGCGCTTAATCTGGATACTTTTAATGAACTGGAAGCAGAGACTGAATTACATGTTCACTGTAAGTTTCCTTCATAAGTGTAAAACACCGTATTGTGTGAGACACCCCTGGTTACATATCTGCACCTTGTGTAATATACATATAGACCATGGGTAAAGACACTGGGAACCAAGCAATCTTCTCATCGATGGAGATTCTCTTAAGTTTGATCCTGCAGGAAAGTAAAGTTCCCTCCTGTGACCAAACCGATCAGTCTTACCAAACCAATCAGTCTTACAAGTCACCTATGTAATGGTCTGTGATATCAGATCGGTTATGATCTCTTCTCTCCTCTCTCACTGGATGGAACTGAATGACAAAATGTAACGGCAACGTGAACTATAAGTGTGATCAATTCTTTATGCCTCTATTTCTTCTCCGTTTCTTGTAGTTCTGGATCCTCCTGTTCTGTCTCAAGAGTCACCGGTTCATGTGGAGCTTGGGGGCGTTCTTAGTGTTTTATGCCAGGCAAATGCATCAGCCCAAACAGATATTCACTGGACGCGGGTGAGTATTGGTGTATATTTTAAACCCATACTTGAATTATTAGGGGTAATAAGGAGAACCCTGGCCCTGGGACACTTCTATATTGTTAGATGTATACAAGCTGTACATGTTGAGTAGTGATTATGCTCTATATCCAGTGACATCTTCTCTGAATGTAATAAAAATACAGTAAAATGATAATATTTCTGTATAGCCTGACATTATAAGCTTAATAAGGGGAACAGTGTGGCGGCTTGTGTCATAAATTTCAGTGCACAGAGGAAATTTGAAGGAGTTACAATGCTTAAATTGTGAGACAACAAATTGTGTTGTACAGAGGCTTGTTCTTAGGCAAAGTTCCCAGGTCCGACAGCAGTGGTCACAGTTGCCACAGGGCCTATAAATCAGGGGGGGGGGATTACCACTGCAGCTGAGGACTTTGAATAAAGTCATAAATGTGCACTTATGCTCAATTCAAGCTAAAAATCTGCAAATATTAAAGGGTTTGTCCAGTCACAACAAGTTAGTCCTATCCACAGAATAGGAGCTAACTTGCAGATCCGTGAGGGTCTCAGTTGAACACCAAAATAAGGGTTTGTTGTACTCCATATGAACAGAACTTCTGGTCAAACATGCGCCTTCCTGCTCTATCCAGCTCTATGGTACTGAGAGAGAGTGGAGTGCTGTATTTGGCTATCTTAGTCAGTTTTTTAGACAGGGAATGAAGTGGCACCGGGCATGTTCGACCTACTGCTCCAACTATTCTTTTGAGGTGCAATGTGGGTACAACGGATGCCCGTTCTCATGATTGGTGCCACCACTGAGACCCCCACCGATCACCTGTGGATAGGGGCTAAATTGTTGTGACTGGACAACCCCCTTAATTCATAGATTTCACTAACACTGACTTTTTAGCCATCAACAATTTTATAAAGTGTCCAGGGCAGGGCCCTCAACTATAGTGAATTATTTACATTATCCCTTTCAGTGATGGGTAAGGAGACAACTTTTGTGTCCCCTAAGGCACCGGAGGACAATGCATATTTACATTCAAATTTTTTATGTCTTTTTTCCTGATCTCTTGTATATTTTGGGCATCTCTAGGATGGTACCACCGTAGCCAAAGGTTCTGAGTTGAACCTTAGTCTTCAGGATTACACAGATGCAGGACGCTATGTCTGTGTTGCAAGTGTGACTAGTGTCCCTGGACTTACCCAGACCAAGGAGCTGCAAGTCATACTCAAAGGTAATAAAAATATAATTTGTGATAGAGATAGACTGAGATCACTGTGTATTCCATCTAACCATGTCTACTTATTGTAGGGAAGCCACAAGTGACTGTAAGTTCACAACTTGTAGAAGTACAAGATGGGGAAAAGATAACTCTGAAATGTATGGCCCTCGGCAATCCCACACCTACTATAACCTGGTATATAAATGGTTCGGCGGTAAGTGAACTGTTTCTATGATTAGTCTTTTTTATAACTTTGAGAGATATTTATACATATGTGCAAAATAATCCCCAGAAACTGGAGTTGTTTTTGACGTTTTGTGCCATGCAGAATATGGATTGTGGCTAAACGGTAAAGGGCCACGTTGAGAATGAACGTGACATGATTTAGGATACTACAGACTACTGTGGTTTCATCCGTGAATCACAGACTGTGCAGTGTTCTGAGTCGAACACAGTGTCCAGGATGGGACTCCTTGCATCATGTCAATATATGATGCATGGAGTCCCATGTTACTGATAGAACAGCAGCCCAGAACTATAATCATGATAACAGTTTGTTGCTGCTGTTTGGCCGAGAAACAGTGGCTCCTTGTGTCCTATATCGCTATATACGTCCCATCATGTGCATCACGGTTGGTCCGTGAAAACAGGACACTGTATGGTCGGTGATTTATAGACAGACAATGGCAGTGTGAAAGATGTCTTAACCAACCAGCACCCTGCTCAGTACCGATATAATGGGTAAGACATTAATCTGCATCAGTGGTGGCGAACCTATGACACGGGTAGCACTCTCTTTGGGCACCCAGGCTGTCACCCTAGCACTGAGTTTATCACTCAGGACTTATGGCCTCCTCCTGTAGTCCAAGGAAGCCCAGGACATACCGTGCTCAGTTCCTGAGATACTGGAGGAGCCAGAAGGTTTGGACAGAGCTGGATTAACATTGGAGCTTTTGCTTTGGACCCCACCAATTTTTCCTGTTCAAGTAACCCTGGCTGGAAGCTACAATAATAGACTAAATTTCTCCACTTTCTGTCTACTGTATTGGTGTCCTCAGGACGCTGACACGATTGAAAGCTGTGACCGAGCAGGGAAGAATAAATCACTGCTTAAATTGCAACATTGCACTATATAAGTGGGTTTTGGTTGCTGTTTGGGCACTCAGTCTCTAAAAATTCGCCATTACTGATCTACGTGATAGCTACCTATTGGTGGTATTGAAAGAAGAATTCAATCAGATGCATAACTTTCCCAGGATTCATTGGCTGTAAAGAGCCATAAACTACCTGGTGTCTCCTTAAAGATATCTATGGCATATTATGTGGCACATTTACTTACCCAGTCCTGCGCGATCCCTGTTTCGGAATGTCCGCCGGAATGCACATCTGCCGCGATTCAAGAACATTGTGCGCCCCATTTCCTGCATGTGTCGCTCACCCGATCAGGTCCGCCGGAGGTCACCTTCTTCTTCCCGGTGCATGTAAGTGCTGGGCTTGCGACACAAATTTAGATGTTAAATCCCGCGCTTATTCCGAATCCGTCGGATCGTCCAACAGATCGCCCCCCCCCCCCCCCCCCCCCCCGATTTCTGTCGCGTGAAAGCCGGTGCCGATGCGACAAAATCCAATTGCGTGCAACACAATCCCCGGTGCGATCCCCGAAAAGTCGGAGAACCGTCGAAAATGCGGCCACGGGACCCTTAGTAAACAAGCCCCTATATGTCTTTTGTAGTGCAAACCCTAATTGTGTCTATAATGTCCCCTTTACATCTATAAAGTAACTGTGTGCTTCATTCTACAGGTAGATGGTCAGAATTCTCCTATTTCTGATTATGAAGTCAGTAGTGAATTGACCTTTATAGTGACTGAAGACTTTTTTAATGAGCGAGTAATGTGTGTGGCCCAGAACGAGTACAACAGCAGCACAGAATATATCCAATTACAGGAAAGTAAGTCTGATATAGCATTCACCATGATGCTGTGGATACCTCTAACATAACGACACTAGAGGAATTCTGAAATGTCCACCAAAATTATTGTGCTCCCAATTGTGTATACTTTAATTCCTATGTCTTCACTCCAGTTTACTATGATGCCCTATTAATTTTCTCATTAAAGGGAACCTGTCATCAGCAATTGTCCTAATAAACCACTACCAGAATATTGTCTAACAGCGTAACTCCTTCTAGTTTTTGTTTCTGTCATGATCCAGTGTGGTGGCATCATCCAGAAAATCAACTTTGAAATGAGATGTAAATTTGTTGTATGAAGTCAAGGAGGTGGAGAGTTTAACACTGAAGTCAAGGTGGGAAGCATCCAACTTCATCGGACTTCACGAGAACTTGTTTAGTGATGTCTCTGGATGCAGGACCATCAATTACAGTGAAGGGGCATTTTTCAGAAGAGAGAGCTTGACTTCAGTGTTAAAATCTCCTCCTCCTTGACTTTGTACAACCAATTTACATCTCACTTCAAAATTGATTTTCTGGATGATGTCACCACACTGGGTCATGAAAGAAACATCATCTGGAAGGTGTTCAGCTGCTTGACAACATATTGGTAGTGGGTCCATTTCTGCTGACAAGTTCCCTTTAAGAGACACAGTTTATAGAGACTTACTTTACATCACATGAATATAAAAATAGTATCAGATAATAAGCTTCTTTCTCCTCTTACCTGGCTCTTTTCATCCTCACTTATTTGTCTGATATTTTCGTAAAGTATCATCTGAATTTGCCTGATTGCAGCTCACAGAGATATCAGATTACTACTGAGTACATAGTAGTCTGTGTATAGGAGAGGAGTGAAAACAAGTTGACTAATAAAAAGAGATAGAAACATGTTATAGGAAGCATTCCAGCTCATTGCAAGTGCTATACAGGCAGTCCCCGGGTTACGTACAAGATAGGTTTGTTCTTAAGTTGAATTTGTATGTAAGTCGAAACTATATTTTATAATTGTAGTTCTGGACAAATTTTTTTTTAACCCCCAGAGACAATTGGAGTTTCAAATTTTATAATAAAGCTTCATTACAGACACCTTACAGCGGATCATTGCAGTCTGGGACTATAGTAACATCCAGAGAGCTTCACCAGAGGTCATAGGGGCAGAGAGGTCTGTCTTTAACTAGGGGTCGTCTGTAAGTTGGGTGTCCTTAAGTAGGGGACCGCCTGTATTCACAATTTAAATACCCGATGCCACATAATTTAATCCGTCATGTCTCTGAGTGAGGGAGGAGAATCTCCTACTTTCCTGTGAGCAGTGTATGGGAGACATCATAGCAGCTGGTCTCCACCTGCCAGCTTGGGGAAACTTTGAAGGTGAAAAAATTGTTAAAAATGCAGAGTACAAAGTAATAAGTTGGTCAGATATAGTGTTATAAAGTGTTATACAGCAATATTTTCAAAATTAGCAAATAGTTATTGCTGCTGACTTGTACCTAGTACAATAGCACATGTGAACAGCGAGCATTATGAGTCATTATGTAATATCAGTCTAATTTATTTATTATCTTTATTTTTTTCTTACACAGAACCTGTGACCACAGTGACACCGGATGAAGACATAGGTATGTTCAATATTAAATCTGTCTGAAAATGTCATTTTTTTTAGGAATGAAGCTGTTCTACATGGTTACGGTCTAAATGAGTCACTTACTCCATGCAATTGCTCAACATCTCGGACCGAACTGAACTGAACTCAGCTGCTCTGCTCAGTTCAGTGATTCAAGTTCAGGTTGGTCCAGGAAATACCACAGTGTGCGGAGCAAATTTCTCGGATCTAACTTGCTCGTGGGCAATGAGCTTTAGAGAGACCCTGGATAGCACATTGTGGAATAATATAGGAGAAGGGCACATATATTTTTGAATATCTTTCCCTTGTTTTATCTACGTTCCACAAAGGAAGTAATGCTGCTGTTATTTGTGAGGACAACACGAGACAATGTGAGATAACACATCACTATCACTTATCTGCAGACTCACAAGAACAAGATTTTCGTAGAAACATTTTGTCCCATCTCCACACGGTTAAATATAGAAATGAGCACTTATGGTCTTTTTTTTTTTCACAGTTTTTACTTTTACTTTTCACATTAGTCTATGGCACAATTTGTTTTATAATATTAAGAGACAAGCAAATTATCCAAGATACGGTCGACTTTGCCTACGGTCATTTTTGATTTGATGTTTCAGGTCTGAATCTATTTGATGTGAACCAATGTTGCTCCAATTGGTAATCCTCTAAAACATTGCTTTTTTAAATAAAATTTTTATACATTTTTCTAAGTTTCTAAGTTCCTACGTTCTAGGATGAATGACAGCAGTATTTTACCATCATTTTAAAAGAAGTAAAGCCGGGAAGATACACATTCAATTTGGGACTTCAAAAATGGCAAATACAGACAGAATCTCCGAACCAATTGATAGATTCCCTTATCTCTAATTATATTATTTTAAAAACCTTTTTTAACATTGATACTAGATGTAGATGTTTGGCCATCAAATAAGATAACTCTTCATGGTACTGTGGAAAATTGTGCACCCACCACTATATGAGGTGCACAAGCCTACGGACAAAACGTGGGAAAAATGGAAGTAAATGCCCGATACAGTTACGACTCCCATGGAATGTTGGGAACAGTTCCTGTTAATTAATGTGTTTTAAATGTATGTTAAGGTTCACTTGAGTCATAAATGGTCATCAAGATGCTCAGCGTCAAAATGTCTCTAACTTCTGGTGCTGCAACGCACTTGTTCTATGGATTTTATTCTTAATAAAGAGGAACTGTTCACAACATTCACTGTGAGTCGTGAGATTTGCCAGGAATTTCCTTCCATTTTTTACTATAGACTATGGACTTGCTGTGTGGTAAGTCCCATAGCAGTGTACAGAGCATCACACCACCACTCCAATCTGTATGTGGTACAGTATTGGACCTACAGTCTCCAATTGATCCTCGTGGTTGATACTTATAGAAAGGAGATTGTGTCTATTATGGTACAGCACCTATATGAACTATAAATTATGTCTCGGTAATTTACCCAACCACAGGCAATCCTGTACCTCTGTATGACGCCAATTATAAATACTTGCATTTTACTGTTGCTTAGTGATGAGTGGACCCATCAGTATTTAGGTCCTGTGGGTTTGTGGACCAAGTGATCACGGGTGTCAACCCCTGTGAGTCCGCTCACCCACTGGTAACAGGCGCAATCGATGCTGGCGATGCCTTACATACTACTGCCAAAATGGATTGCTGGTGTTACCGGTGGGGGGGGGGGGGTTAACCGATCCTGGACTTTTGACTGAAGTCTTGGTTTGTGTTCTGAAGACCAGAATCCGCAACGTTCGGCAAAAACCCAAACATTGGGGTTTGGGCCTGCTCATACCGAGGATCATCAATTCCCCTCGCTTTGCCCACGGAAATGGATGTTACCGGTGCGGGAGTGTACCCAGTATACCCTCAATCTGTGGTGTTTGGATCTGGAGTCAGTCGACCCCGCTACTGTTCACAAGAAAACTTAACTGTTGAGCATGTATATGTATGGGGGAGTGGTGAGGAATAGCTGACAACTTGGGCTGTATGATTGTTGGTAAATTTCTTCTCCACTAATAACGAAATTTACTAAATTGCACAACTTTATCTTCTAGGAGCACAAACCACAGAAGAACCACTCCCTAAGACAGGTGAGAATTACTTGGATCTGAGTCCAGATTAATATCTCAGATGGGACAAGATGCAGCTCTATATATTGCTCATTAGATCTTATGCACATGGCCTTAGTACGATTTTGCTAACATTTGGACTGCCATAGGGATACACGTGCCTTTCATTATACAGTACGTGCACCATATCATGGAGCAGGCAATATTAAATGGAGAAAAGTCTCTGGCGGGCACAGCCCCAACGATACCGCCGACAGCCCAACGCGTGGCCCAACTCTCCAGGGGCAGGGGTGATCACGGCAGGACTTTCCAGTGGTGCTCAATCAATGTATATAAGAAGATATCCATACATAAACATAGAAAGAGATGACGGCACTCACCGGTTCCAAAAGCATGAAAAGCGTCCTTGGTGGGGAAGCATGCAGGGGGGTTAACAGACAGGTTCCGGCAACGGGGCCGTTTCACGCACTGTGACGCTTTCTCAAGCCGATGGCCACGCCCCTCCGCGTCATCGCTAAAATACACATGACCGCAGGTGGGCGTGGTCAAACCTAGTGGGCGTGGCCATACCCAGTGGACGTGGTCATACCTAGTAACAAGCAATGCATTACAACACCTGTGAGAATGAGACCGCAACAGTAGTTCAGTGATGCACATGAATATCCTTATATAAACACACAAGGAGACAAAGTATATGTGACAACCAGGTGATAATTAAAACTATTCAGGTAAGTGGGAGGATGATAGAGGTCCTTCCAAAACCCGGACCGGAGGTTCAATCCCACTGCTGAAGTTAAAAACAAGAAGACACTACAGCTGCGACGATCTAATCGTCGATCTATGCTAAATGGCACTTATGTACAGCGAACTATTAACACCACCCTAAAATTTGAAGAGGGTAAGGGGCGCAGGGTGCTATAAGGGGCGCAGGGCGCTATATGGTAAGGGGCGCAGGTCGCGGAATACTGTATGAGCATATGCTCCAAGTTATAGTAAAATGGTGGCTTGGGATTAAGTGGCCAAGGTAGCCTGACCAGTATGAAAGAAGAGAAAGGAAGAGATAGTAAATATCACAAGAATACATTGAGCTCGTTGCGGTCATTGATCCTGTGGGCCGATCTTCAGACGTGCTGGAGTCGGACTCTGTGGTCCAAAATTCTGTGGCTCTCAGCCTCCGATTCTGCTGCCCTCTGGTGCGTCTTCTTCTTGGGATAGAAGTGTTTCAGCAAAAGATCTTATCAAGGTCAAAGTCGGCCTTGTCTCGTAGGAACTTGTCCCTCTTCTTCTCCTTTACTTCAACTTGTGTCAGATTTAATTTCTTTTCTAGTTTCTTCATGAAATTCTGCCAGTTACTTTCTGACATCCTGGTTCTCAACTCCGTTTTTGCTTTGCATAGCTCAGCCGTGATCCTGCTGTATTCAGTCTCATTGCGCTGCAGTACAAGTCGCATAATATTCAAGGAATGTTGGAGATGCAACTCTTTCCATGCCTTCATAAACTCCGGATCCTCTTTGTACTCCGCGGCTTCTTTAAAGACCCTAAGGCCTCTAGGGACCCTGTTGTTGTCTCTATACGAACGTAGGGAATGATTGGTCCAAAAGATCTCTTTCTCTGCTAGAGTGGTTACTTTATGTTCTAATGCTTTTGTGCTCAGCATCAGCAGAGTGTCTTTTTGGTTGCATTGCTTGAAAAACTCTGCTGCATTCTCCCTCCCTGCATGCAAGTATGATTCACACCTGTCCGGTGATTCACTGGTCTCAATATCCATCCTGCGTTGAATCGGCGTAGGTTCTCAGGCGTGCAATACCGCCAGTATGGAAATAGAAGATGCAAACAATATTAAATGGAGAAAAGTCTCTGGCGGGCACAGCCCCAACGATACCGCCGACAGCCCAACGCGTGGCCCGACTCTCCAGGGGCAGGGGTGATCACGGCAGGACTTTCCAGTGGTGCTCAATCAATGTATATAAGAAGATATCCATACATAAACATAGAAAGAGATGACGGCACTCACCGGTTCCAAAAGCATGAGAAGCGTCCTTTATTGGTGGGGAAGCATGCAGGGGGGTAAACAGACAGGTTCCGGCAACGGGGCCGTTTCACGCACTGTGGCGCTTTCTCAAGCCGGAGCAGGCAGCCTCATGCTTATATGTACAACTCCTAAAAGGTGACATCTCTACTATGTATAAAAATTATGGAATTTATTATCACAAAGTTTCTATAATACTAATAATCTTATAATAATTTAACATTATTTAAAATAAATCTCCATGCTTACAAATTTTTAACATTTTCCCCATAGGATCTGATTCCACAAAAGACCCCAGCATAGGTAAGAGAAAACAATATAAGTACATTATGCTCATATTCTACTGTTTTTAAAAATGAAATATATTAGCAAATTAAGGAAATTTATTTACAGGTTTAGTAAAATTTTGCTAATATGGATAAACAGAGGGACCCTTCTCCTATAATCTGACCTTTGCTGTTCAGGTCTCCTCTCTGTACTCCGGTGTCTCCCGACACACTAGAAGATTGGCTGTAGATTCCTGCCCAGCCAATAACTCCAGAGAGAATCAACCCGCCTCAGTCATTGATTGGTTGATTGGCATTCTTTAAGAATATCATATGTTCTAGGAGACACCTATTAGAGGAGTGCAGGGAGGACACGAAGAGTCTCTGTATTGTAGAATTAAGTAGGGGATAGTGGAGATCCGAGTAATTTTGTTATGTTAGAGCCGCCATTTTTAGTGATTTTACCACCCCCTTAATGTTGCTTTTTCATTAATTGATACATTGGTTGATGTCATTTTCCAAAAATAGTTAAGTAATTAGACCCTCACAGGGATTTTGCAGAGTGATGTTATGCTGAGTGATATCATTTATTAATTGGTTTCCCCTTCCTCTTGGCTCCACTTTTAAAATAATTTATAAGGTCTAAAGGGCCATGAAGCAGTGCCTTTACACTGCCTTGCAATGATGTTCTGATTTCAGGCCACGTGGTCTCTGTGAGAAGCGTTGTTGCATCTTGTGACCAGGTGCTGAATTCATGCTGCTGTACTAAAGACATCCAGTCCCCTCAGTCCCAGCAGGGTTTATTGAGTTGACAAATGGCGCATGCACTTCTCTATAAAAAACATACACAATCCAGAAACTGCTGTGACTGAGGGGGCTGGATGTCTTGAGTACAGCATCCAAAAACCAGCCAAATACATGATGTAATGACGTTCCAACTGTTTGGAGGGAGAGACCATGTCATGGAAAGGCAGTAGAAAGGCATTGCTTCCTGGTCCCTTAGACTAGTAGATTTTTTTTTAAAAAGTGAGATGGGAGGGAACAACTGCAGACTTTTTATTTACCCCGGATAATCTCTTTAATGAGGTTGCTTGAGGTAAGAAACATTGGTTTAATTGCATCCAGTTGGTGAGAAGACTTACACGGGTTAATATGGGTCATATATCCAGATTTTATTTTTTTGGTCAAATTTATCTTGGGTCAAATATCTGGATTTGCAAGAAAACAATGTATTGGCACTTATCTAAATTTACATAAAAAATACAAAAAAATATATGGATTTAGCAAAAAACACTACACCCATTTTTTTTTTACCATTTAAACAAGGAATATAGAAAGTGTTGGACTGGCCCACCGGAGTACCAGAGGATCCTCCGGTGGACCCTTGTTCAACCGTACTGTATACTGAACTGAGACCCAACAGAAATCAACCCAATTTGGAAGTTGCTAGAGTCTATTTCCTGGCAGATAATGAAGATTGGGCACCAGATTAATTTTCTCTGGTGGGCCTAAGGCAGGATTGTGCCAGGATATAGATGTATATGTATTATATGTATAATGTTTGGTTAACTACATAAAGTACTATGTGTGCAGAGTCCAGGAGTCAGAAGAGCTACGGTGTGGTGATTGTGGCGGTCATTGTGTGTATCCTTCTGCTGGCCATCTTGGGCGCCGTGCTGTATTTCCTCTATAAGAAGGGGCGTATTCCGTGCGGACGTTCTGGAACAAAAGATATGTGAGTAGAAGTCTTCTACATGGCCGGACATACACGGTGGACTTTTTTGAATGGAAATCGCAGATCTGATTTCATTTACATAAAAGATAGCCCCATGTTGTCTTCATTAGTCATCCCAAATCAGTGTATAGCGATCTGCGACACTTCCTGTACAATATGAGTCACCCTCAGGCCGACCTTTATGTCTGTTACTGTACTTTTATGTTGTGCTTTCAGTTTTTGATATGACTCAGGATCATGTGCTGCATTTAAAGGGGTTGTTCTTATCTCATAAACTGATACAAAGAGAGTCCATTCAGCCCACTGTAATGACCGGGTTTCATTCTAATTACTTTATAAATTTACCCATTTTGTCATAAATTAAACCAAACTTTTTAATAGTGTTTGTTTAATATTAAGAGAAAGAGAGTACATTTAGTAAATTAAAATCACAGCTGGAGTACGGTGAACTCCATTCTTTATCAGAGTTTGTTCTCTACTGGTGGAGTATACGAATTTGTTAACCAATTATGTATGCCCAAGGAGCCGTGCTCTGGCTTCACAGACTGTTACACTGTGCAGAAGCATATCTTTCCCTCACAGCATAAGTTTCAGCACACAGTGGGAGGGGGAAGTGCATCGGCACAGTGTGAATCTACAGCACGAAGGGGTTTGGGTTACACCTTCCAGAGCCCTTCAGGCTCATTAGCATGATTTTAAAAATTGATTTTAATGTCAGAAACCCATTCAAAATATCCATGCTCTAGTAAATAATAAGTAAACACATCAGATGATGGCAGTTATGTCTCTTCTACTTACCTTTAAAGGGGTTGTGCACTTTCAACAAAAGTTGTTACATTTTCCAATACACTTTCTATATACCATATATAAGCCTAGTTTTTCATCACAAAAAAATGTGCTGAAAACCCAAACTCGGCTTATACTCGAGTAAAAAAAATATAGGTTTTACCAGGTTTTTGTGGTAAAATTAGGGGCCTCGGCTTATACTTGGGTCGGCTTATACTTGAGTATATACTGTAAATTCCTCAGTTTTCTAGACCCCTACTTGCTGTCATTCTATAGGAAGCTTCATTGTTTACTTTCTGAAATTTGTCCCTGGTCATGTGATGTCACACAGGTGCACAGCTCGTTATATCACATAGAGTAATAACAACTGAGTGTTATTACTGTGTGACATCACATGACCAGGGATATAACGAGCCGTGCACCTGTGTGACACCACATGACCAGGGATATAACGAGCTGTACACCTGTGTGACATCACATGACCGGGGATATAACGATCCGTGCACCTGTGTGACATCATATGACCAGGGATATAACGATCCGTGCACCTGTGTGACATCATATGACCAGGGATATAACGAACCGTGCACCTGTGTGACATCACAGGACCAGGCATATAACAGGCCATGCACCTGTGTGATATCACATCACCAGGGACCGTTTTTTACCCACAGGAAGTAAACTTAGAAGCTTCCTATAGAAGGAAAGCAAACAGAGATCTAGAAAACTGTGAGGAATTGATACAGAAAATATATTGGAAAACTGTATAACTTTTCCATTCCACAAACCATATCAATTATTTGCTGAAAGTGGGAACTTCTCACAAAATTTTTATAGCAGTTTATTCAAAGGGGAAAACATCTTAACTTTTCTCTTACATGCAGATAACTACTATATAAGTAAGGTAAATGATTATTATTTTTTTTAATTATGCTTTTTCCCCAATCCTTTCCCTAATTTCCAGCACAAAGCCAGGAGAAAAAGACCATATTGTTGTAGAAATGAAGCCGGACTCACCAGCTGAAGAATCCGTTCTTCTTCCGGGAGCACAAGACAAGAAGCAGCCGGTGGAGCAGGTAATTTGAAGGCATAGTAAGCATAAAAACTATGAGGCAGGTATATAGGTAGAGGTCATGACCTAGGACGGTAAATAAAGCTCTACTACTATGTAAGGCACCATTAGACTGCCCTCTGGTAACAACAGGAAGAGCATTTCCTTCAGGTCTCCTGAGATCTTGTAGATCCCAAGTAGAAGTCGCTAAGTCTTCCTATTGTTATGCATCACAAAGACAACATATTGGGGCAGATTTACTTACCCGGTTCTGTCGCAATCCAGCGGCGCGTTCTCCATCGAGGATTCGGGTCTTCCAGCGATTCCACCAGGTGTCGTTGCTGCGCCGAGGTCCGCCGGAGTTCACCCCCCCCCCCCCCGATTTCCGTCGCATGCATGCCGGCACCGATGCGCCACAATCCAATCGCTTGCGCCAAAAACCTGGGGCAGTTAAGTGCAAACCGGTAATTTTCGGGAAACGAAAAAGAGCGATTCGGGCCCTTAGTAAATGACCCCCATTGATTTTAATAAATAGAGTGTAATACTTTATTTCCCCAGTGGTGGCACTGCAGGCAAACTGAACACTTATCGCCAAGCAAGTCATATAGGGGCACATTTACTAAGGGTCCAAACGCCACATTTTTGTCGGATTTCACGTTTTTTTCCAATTTGCCCTGAATTGCCCCAGGTTTTTGGCGCACACGATCACCTCGTGGCGCATCGGTGTCGGCTTGCATGCAAAACAAATCGGGGGCTGTGGACGTCGGACAACCCAACTGATTCGGACAAACCGCGGAATTTAAAAAGCAAATTGTGTCACAAGATCAAGCACTCACATGCACCGGGAAGAAGAAGGTGAACTCCTGCGGACCTGAGCGGGGGAAGCGAAATTGGACACACGATCTTAGTGAATCACGGTAGACCCGAATCCTTGTCGGACATTCCGGATCGGCGGCGTCAACAGGACGGGTTAGTAAATGTCCCCCATAGATCCGATCTTACTGCTAGGAGTTAGAGGGAGCTAACAAGTAGGGATTGAGGGTGGCCAATCCTTTTGAAGGAGTACTGTTGGTCAATTTCAGTAGATTACACACTTTCTACTGTATATGAGAGGAGGCCAGAGGCCATTGTACTAGGGACCTATATAGGGTAAGTTAATAATACATTAAACACACATAAGTCTTCGTCCCTGCCTTCATCACTTCTCCGTGACTGTATCAAAGTCTCGAATTGACAATCTATCCATAGATCTGGTCATTAATATCAGATCTATTGGTGTCCCGATTGTTGGGATCTGATGTCTGAAACTGGAAAAATCCCTTTAAGCTGGCCGGACATTGCTTCAATTGACAGCTATATGTGGCCCCCTGTGCACATGCATGCTCAGCCAAAATCAATGTTATACACTAAAAAATGCATCTCCAGTTGGGGTTTTACTGAGCAATTTCAACTCTATTCTCCAGAATGTGATACTGAAAGATTTTGCTTGTGTTTTTTTTTTTAGGAAAAATACATGGACTTAAGAAACTGAGTTTCCTGAAACTTTAAGATTGAACCCCGGAGTAACAGTTACTGTCTCCATGTTTATCTGTAAATATGGATGTCGACGGTCAACCCACCAAAGATCTCCCAATCCACAATCGTATTGTAACAGCTGGCAGAAGTATATGCCCCCCTTTACCTGTACCCTCCGCTTGTACTGGACATTCTCTATGGACACAGTAATGATCCGTGTGGTCTCCACTTCTTGTTGACTTTGTTGTTTACTCTGTCCATGTATGATGAAACCAGGGTTGTCCGGTATGAATATGATGCAGACCTCCATTGAAGGTCTAGATTTCTGTCAAATGTAAAGATGTCCATACACTGTATATTAACATTATTTGAGCACATTATGATGGAGCCAGATGATTGTTGTCCCAACCTCCACCATGAATGGTGATATAAGGGGGATAAAGAACCAGACATGTTGAATCTGGGATATTTTACCAAAGTGATTGGGTATTTGAATGGACATTGGGACAAACAGCTGTTGGCTAAATAACCTATCGAAGAAGTTTGGCCAACTTAATATTGGGCTGGAATTTCTACTTCAAATTCTGACATTTATTTCAGAAAACATAAACTGATGGAATTTAAAATATACAAAAGACAATTCGATTTTCCAACCTTCTCAGTGTTCTACAAGATCCAATAGTTTCTACTTCAAAGTAAGAATTTAGTAAAGTACATGATGTACATTGTAGTGAAGATAATCATATCACTGATGGCTGTATATGTGACCTATCTGCTCCTTTCTCGTCCTGAGCTTTGTCATGTGCCCAGAAATCTGACTCTCTACCAGACTCGTTATATTAGGCGTATTATCGCCTCTATTCATTCCGATAAGACTTTCATTGAGTCTGTAGTAGAAAAATACATAGGGAAACTGACTATGCTCCACAAATAAGAAAATATGAGGTGGCAGGGAATCAGAATGCTGGTCATAGGACAAAGCTCAGGACCAGAAAGGAGAGGATAACCCATATGTACAGACATGGGTGATAAGATTCTTCCCTACAGTTCACATCATGTAACTTACGGTAAAGGAATAAAATAGTTCTACTTAAAGGAGATGGTTCCATGGCTTCATTTTAAACTTTATTAAATATTTATGAATTTTTTGGCCAAAAACAATTTTAAACAGGAAGCAGTAAGAAACCTTCCAGGCAACACACAATTCTCATATTCCCTCTTACCAAATCCAATCAGTTTTAATCGACAACATAATAGCACATGGGCCTCAGATATACACAGATAATGGTCTTTCGTTAGGATCAGGTCACTGGGAGTCTGAGACTTAGCACAATTTTAACGAGATCTTTGAGGGAACCAACATTTGCACCCATCCTTCAATACACACAATGATGGCAGATTGACAGAGGTGTAACTTGATTTTCCTGTGTCATATCTAAAATGTGCCCCCAAACTATCATCCAATAGCATTGGAGTGAGTTTTTGGTTACCCTCGGGCTTTGGTGCTTGAGTTACACTACTTTAAATGGATCATGGTGAAATTTATTGAGGCCACAGTTTTTGTCCCATCCAGTGGGAATAATGAGAGTTGGACCTCCACCTAAACTAAGGGCTTGTCTACAGCTTAGTGCCTTCTACGTAACTAAACAATGGTGGACCTGCCGAGGGAATCAACAGCCCATAGACTGTGTTCTAGAAATATGATGATTGCTTATTTTTTGGTTTAAAAAGTAGCAGAGACTTTGTCTATAATAAAAGGGAACATATATATTTTGAGAAACATTAGACATGGAGTTTCCACTTCTCTACAGGACTGGTGGTACCAGTAAAGTGGTTCAGCACAAAGAAGATGGATGTACGGCTCCGCCAGTATTAGTAGTGTCCCTCTGGTAACATGCACTGACAATCCTACAACCCATCACTTCACCTTCTCATCCAGAATGTTCTAGGTCATTCTTTCTATATTAGCTGGAACGTATAGGCCTTATCAACACATCCCCCATAGATTACACATAGACGTAACCTCAGGGCAAGAAGGGACTAGAAGAGCACATGGCTATACACGACAGGGTCTCTTCTACAGACGTTACTACTTCTTATCATGCTGAAGAAAATTCTATATATATATAAATATATTATATATACTTATATATTTGCATTGGTTTGTGTGTAAATTTGAGGAATCTAATATTGCTTTGCCTATGTTTTTTATGTATGTGAAAATAAAAAAAAATCGATCCTGGAATGTCCATAATTCTGTTGTCATTCCATCTTCTGACCATCAGGAGCACAAGAACAGAAGTAAAAGATTACCACACCAAAAAGCTGCGACTAAATGTCACCCTGCTACTCCTACACTGATGGGAGCAGAGTTGCATCTCAGTCTTTAGTATGTTTATTCTGGGCAGCACGGTGGCTTAGTGGGTAGCACTACAGCCTTGCAGCGCTGGGGACCCGGGTTCAAGTTCCATCCAGGTCAACATCTGCAAAGAATTTGAATGTTCTCTCTGTGTTTGTGTGGGTTTCCTCCAAAAAATACTAGTAGATTGATTAGATTGTGAGCCCCAGCGGGGAAAGGGGCTGATTTGGCAAGCTCTGTGCAGCGCTGCGTAATCTGTGTGCACTTATTCTCTTTCCAATTGTAGAGAGGAATAGTCCACTTCTACCCATCCTCCATTAGAACTGATGTAGAATAGGACAAATGTTCTTGAAAAAACTGATCTATGTACTTTGACAGTTGAGAGGGAACTCAACCTTCTCCTGAAGATCAGATGTCTAGGAAGTTCCGAATTGCAGTTTTCTGAGATACCAGTTACCTTATAGACATTATTCACAATCTGCATGGGAGGGTAGATGGACATAGTAGGTGAGGGAGCAGAGCTGTGGGATTGTTGTGTGTTGTAGACAATCCTAACCAAATGGGTTTGATATATTTTGGAAGAGTGTTCCAGAATATTGGAGTTGTAGAAGCAGAATGTTATATGAGGAATGGACATTACTGGCCCCCACACTATTCAACATCCCCCTTGGTACCCCCCACATTGTATACTGTCTTCCCCCAGAGGAAGGCGCCTTATGTGACCGATCAACTAATATTGCCCTTTAGTTTCCCTGTAGCATCACTTATTAATCTTTCCGGTCCCCCCCCCCCCCCCCCAACTACTCATTGGGGCAGATTTACTTACCCGGTCCATTCGCGATCCAGCGGCGTGTTCTTTGCGGCGGATTCGGGTCCGGCCGGGATTCATTAAGGCAGTTCCTCCGACGTCCACCAGGTGGCGCTGCTGCGCTGAAGAGCATCGGAACGCACTCAAGTTCACCGGCCTATTCCTAATGAAGGTAAGTGCAAGCTCCGCGACACTTTTCTTTTTTTAAATGCAGCGTTTTTTCTGAATCTGTCGGGTTGTCATTCGGCCACGCCCCCGATTTCCGTTACGTGCATGCCAGCGCCGATGCGCCACAATCCGATCGAGTGCGCCAAAATCCTGGGGCAATTCAGGGGAAATCGGCGCAAATCGGAAATATTCGGGTAACACGTCGGGAAAACGCGAATTGCCCCCTTAGTAAATGTCCCCCATTATATCTTCTTTTTCTTGGTTCCCATTTAAAATGTTAACTCCCACTTTTAATGCTCACTTTTTTGTAGCCCCCAATATATATATATCCACTGTATATCCCATTTTTGGTAACACCCACATATTGCCACTAATTTTGTAGCCCCATGATTGCAATGCTTCCATATCCATATAGATGACCTATGCGCCCAGGACCCCCTCCTAATAGCTGGTCTTGACAATGACATAGATTTTTCTGCTTAGCGGCTGGACTGGAGAACACGGCTATGAGAATTGGGCTGGAGTTCTGTTCTCTGTATTGATTCTGCTGCCTTATTTATGTGATCAGTGAGGATCCTGCATTGCCTACTGACCTGAGATGGATAAGTCATTAGCGTTACTAAGCTGGACAGGGTCTCTTTGCCTTATGGTAAAATTTCTACCTATGCATTCACCATGGATAAGATAAAAAATAAATAAGTAAATAAATGGTTACGTCGCTTTTTTTTCTGATACACCAAGGGCAAGTTCCGGGCCCAGAGCTGCTGGGGGGGCCACATAAAGCTGTACATAAGGAATCCATGGAGGAGAAGGGGGCTATATATGAAATGAGGAGCTGATTAATATGATAAAGTAGGAAAAATTTTAGGGAACAGGAGACTGTTTTAGTTTCTGACTTTTTTATGTTGCCATAGGAGTTCAGTGCAAAGGGGCCCACTGGGGTCTGTCGCCCAGGGGCCTACTGAAACCTGGAGCCGACCCTGGGCCTGAAGCGAGGAGCATGACTCTAGGTTCTAACAAGTGTCTAGGAATACTTGGAAAATGAGTCCTGCTCCTCCCTTCAGGTCCTGCTCCTCCCTTCAGGTCCTGCACCATGTTTTATTCAATGAATTAGCTCTGACTGGAGTGTTCTTTTAAGTAAGAAGTGAAAATAGCATCAATCAATATAAGTTACATTTTTAACATATACATTTTGTACACCAAAATAGTAACCAGGCTGCAAAAAACAAGGCTTAATACAGATGATCAACATAAAAGCTGCATGTTAATGCAAATACTCATCCTAAACACTACCCCAGGTAAGGGAAAATGTTACCTGTGATGAAACATGTAGGCCAAGTCCTTGTACGCCGTTACCTATTTTTAACTAATATGAAATAAAGAAAAGAAAGTTTTTATAGAGGAAGTGCTGTAACAGATGTTTTTTTTTGGAATTGGATTTTAGTATTTACGTTAGAAGTCAGTTTGCTCCCTGGATATACCTACCGAGTGAAGAAGAGAATCACAAATGAGGTTTAATTAGCAAGAAATAATTACTTTACATTCTCTATAGTTCACATTACTAAACTGCTCTTAAAGTGAACCTGTCCCCTGGAAAGTCATTTTTTTGCCGGTGACAGGTTCCAGTAGTCTGTGCTATGCGGAGTTTAAAAATGCCTTTGTCAGCATTCTGAGTCATTTCAGTACTTTATATAAGTGTAATTCACATTACCTGGCTCCCTGCCAGCAGCGTGTAGTGAGTCCCGGAAAATCAGCAGTTTCAGCTTGTGTCTCCTCCTGCATTCTCCATGTCCTCTACACCATCCCCGGTGCTCAACGCACATGACAGGAAGTGGGGAGGGAACTACATGATTGTGGGGAAGAGGAGACTGATACAGGCTGCAGCTGCTCCTCCCCTGGGACTCATCACGGGCTGCTGTACGTTGTTCAGGTAGATGCTGTATACTGACAGGGGCGGCCTTCATTTTCTGATTTCCTGAGGTAATTTAACACCGTCTCACCTCTGAGTAAACTTTTGGCCAAAATGTATTTTTGGTTTTTGGAGACTTTTGTAATAGGAGACTGTGTAAAATATTACATCATAGAAAAGTGACGATAATACCGGTAATCTTTATTTATCTAGCGCCATTATATTCCATAGTGTGTCAGAAGTGGGATATGAACCCACGCCTCCATTCAGAGACCGAAAGAGTATTAATAACCTTATCTTATTAAGAAGGGATATATAGAATGTGATCACTTAGGCTGGTGACACACATGGCGTTTTTGGTCCGTTTTTGCCAATTATCTTAATAGATAAACAGGTTGTAAGCAACCAAACGCATGGTAAACGGCCAAAAACGGACTGAAAACGGATCTTTAAAAACTGACCAAAAACTGCATGTGTGGCATCACCCTTATAGGAACACCTACCAAAAAAAAAACCTCAAAAAATCTTCCTAAAAATTGATGATTTTCATTTCCTCCACCAACAAAGAGTTAATAAAATCTCACCAATTAGCTACAGATTACCTAAAATTATGTACCAGAAAAGTGCATCTCATGTGGCAAAAAAAATAAGCCCCTATAGGTCCACAATAAAAAAAACAAAAAAAATTATAGCCTGTTCAATGTGACATAGCAAATCTGCTCTGGATGGCGCCTCCTTCCCTTCTATGCCCGGCCGTGCGCCCATACAGCAGGTTACCACCACATATGGGGTATCAATGTACTCAGGAGAAATTGGGGATCAAACTTTGTGGAGCCTTTTTCATTTAATCCATTGTAAATGTTTAATTTTCCACCCAAAATATTGCAACTTGTAGTCCGCAGCCATTTAGTTTTAACTCCTATAAAACACCTAAAGGGTTACGAGTCTCGCTATTATTTAGGCCTCTCACAGTCAATTAAAAGTTGAGCAGGTCCATCTAAATGTTAGTTTTGTTGATTTTCCCAAAAATTTGAAAAATGGCCCCCAAATTCTGAGCCTCATAACATTCTAGTAAAATATGTGGAATCTTAAAAAACCATCCAACATAAAGCAGACATTTAGGAAATTTATGAATTTATTTGGGTGCTATGACTATCTGCATCAAAACTAGAGAATTTAGAACTTTGAAAATGTTTTCCACATTTTTGCAAAATTTCTGTTTTTTTCATAACTAAGCACAAAAGATTTCATCAAAATTTTTAAACTAATTTGAAGTACAATGTGTCACGAGAAAACAATCTCAAAGTCCCCTGGATATCTCATAGCGTTCCAAAGCTGTAAGCACTAAGGGTGATGGCACACGTGGTGTTTTGAACGCATTTTTGGCCTGTTTTTAAGCAGTCTGCCAAAAAAGCATGCGTTTTTGACCAGTTTCAATTAAGATAATAGGTCAAACCTGTCAAAAATGGACGCGTTTACAAAAAAACGCATGCGTTTTTTGATGGACTGCTTAAAAACGGTCCAAAAACACGTTAAAAACGCCACGTGTGCCATCACCCTTATAGTGACACAGATTTGAAAAATAGGGCTGTGTCTTGGAGGCCAAAATAGAGTCCTGCAGGGGTTAAACGCATACGTTTTTGAGTGTTTCCATTGAGCTACATTAGGAGTGTCTGTCCATCATCTAGTGCAGTGGTTCTCAACCTTTCTAATGCTGGGACCCCGCAATACAGTTCCTCATGCTGTGGTGACCCCAAACCATGCAACTCGCAGTAAAAACACAGTAAAATTGCGGCTCCGATGGCTTTAGGCGACCCCCGGTTTTGGTCGTTTGACCCCCGCTGGGGTCCCGACCCACAGGTTGAGAACCACTGATCTAGTGCATCTACAGCGCCACCTGCTGGTGGCCGTGATTAGTACACTCTATATTTCATTCAATGTCCAGTCTGCTGTGGAAAATGGACATTGTACAAAGTTTGAGTAAATGGGGTTCTGCAGGCATATTTATTATTTTTTATTTTTTTTTTTTTTTATAATTATACAGTACAGAGAGAAAATAATCCTGTGAATTTATGGGGTAACTGGAAGACACCGTTTGCAGATGAGAATCTCAAGTGGAAGGGGGAGAAAATTCGGAAGGAGGGGAAAGTGAGGAGTGTAGTGCCGGCCTATTATTGATCACAGAGATGATAGTCTGGGCTAATCATTTAAAAAATATATATATATATATATTAATGAATCTTCCCCAATTTATTAGCCTAAGCTGCATATATCGAAGACAGAAAAATCTGCATCAAAGGGGCTTGAACAGAAGATGGAATACTGCAATGCTATTGGCCATAATGAATTTTACCAGGATTTTCTCCAAAAAGGTTAATAAATTATGCACTGTCTTCCCAGGCCTTGTTTCTCAGACATATTGCCCTTGTGTTAGCTCTGTTAAGTCAAAATATGGCCTTCACACAGAGGAGCTTCTGACAGATAAGAGCTAAAATGAAAACACAGTGAATTTTGAACATTATCTGTATACAGGTCAAAAGCATCCCCGGCTAAAACTAAAATGTCCACTTCTCCAAAATGTCTTCTGTTTGGTTCTCTTGGTCCAAGATGGCCACTGTAGAGAAATATATCTTTAATAAACCCTACTATGGCGTCCCGCACCACATAGACAGGTCACCCCAGGCTCTCTGACCCTATAGATATAACAGTACAAAAGCTGAGAGCTGTCTCACACTAGAAGGTTAGTCAGTGACTACAATACTGATCTGACACAGGAAGAAGTAGGATCTTGTACCTCACAGGTGTCACGTCTTCTCCTTCATGTCCAGAATCATTGTAAAATCTGGTTGCAGAATTTTCTGGCATATGTATTCAGCTCTGGGAAGCAGATCCCCCTCACTGCGCCCCTAAAAATACCACAGTTACTTACAGTATAATGTCACCTGGATAAAACACTCTACTTCTAAAGAATTTACATAAGAAACCCCCCTGTGCCCCAAGCATATCAAAAATGACATTGTTACCACCAAAGATATTACTATGCTAGTCCGTGAATAAATAATACTGTACCATTAAAACGTATGTGTGATCCCCCCCCCCATTAATTACATAATATATGGTTCCCCTGTGAATTATTTTCATGAATTTATCTATTTAATGTCCCTTCTAATTATTTTTATACATTTCCCCTACTAAAAAATGTGTTATATAACAATGAAAAAAAAAAAATGAAAATAAAATAAGAAAAGCTCTTTAGTCAACAGAAGAAAAGTCATTAAATAAATAAGTTGTACTTTTTTTTTCTTTTTAGTATAATCTACAATCGTTAAAAGAACACAGGCATAAAATACAAACGTATCAGGATGAGGGGGTTCACGGGGGCCCTCATAAGCAAGAAGATTTATTTACCTTTGGGGTCTCATTTAAAAAAAATAAAATAAAGACAGTGACAAAAAATATATATATTAAAAAAAAAAAAAAAGATAAAAACATCGGCATATGGTTGTAAAACATTCAAGCTTGTAACACTGCTATCTCCTGCGTTGTATACTGGAAATGATGGGAGCAACTTCCTAGGGCGGAAAACACACATGCAGTTTGGATGCAGTTTTTGAACCGGCCTGAAGGACGACTTTTTACTAAAATTAGACCCAGCAAATAAGAAAAAAAAGTTATAATACAATCTCTCCACATACCAGCCGTCACAATTTCTGCTAGAACTGACAGCTTGATGAGGGATCGGGTTACATGCTCCCAATAGAAGTCTATGGAAAGGAGATTAGAAGGGAGGAAGATTTGCTAGAGAGAAAGACACTGCTCAGCACTTCTCTATAACGTCTTTTATGCCGCTGCTCTTTGCGTGTGAAATTAAGGGTACGTTTATTTACAGACCCCCACGGTAGGTGGGGCAGGAACTTCTGTATTTTACACATGCAGTGTATTAGAGATCTCATAGCAGCTGGATCTGAGCCATCTTCTGTGAGACAATCTGGAATTAGAAACTGTCTCCAGGGGGAGGGGGGAAAGGTCACAAAGGTTTTAGTAGCAATGCTCCTAATATATAAACTAGCTTAGATATAATTTAGGACCTGCATCAAAACTGCATATGTTTCCAGCCCTAGGACCGTTTTGTACGTTGCAGCTCAATGAGTGGCACTTAGTTGGATACTTTGCCGACCTCTTGGTCAGTTCCATTCAGTGGTGTTTTGGCTGGTAACACGGCCTTGTAAATAGCTTATACACACATATATAGTATCTGTATCATAAGGCTGTGACATGGTAACCTCAACTACACAAAACCAAAATTGGCAACTGGTTGATCGGAGAATTTATATAGGAGTGTTATACCAATAGGCCAAGGTTCTGCTGGAATAATATAGGTGACCATATGTACCTGACCTTACACAGATCTAGTTACAGGACATCTACCACCAGGATGTCCTGGCAAATGTAAATCAGCCTGAGGTGTAAATGGAGCCTAGAGCCCCTGAGGCTTATCTGCATACATACAATCTTTCATCCTGGTGGTAAATGTCCTTTAAAGGGCATCTACCCACAGGATGAAGAACTGTATGCAAATTAGGCCAAGGGGCTCCAAGATCCACAGGTGTTATTTGAGCCTGGAGCCCCTAAGGCTCATTTGCATACAGTTCTTCATCCTGGTGTCTTTTAAGTTCTGTGTTCAAAACTTTCAGATTCTGAGAAAAAAAAAAAAAAAAGAAGTGCTGCATCAGCTTCTAAACGCTCCACGCTGCCCATTTCATATACACCAGGGATAGCAGATCATGTGCAAGGACACTGCAAGGTAGGAGAATAAAAACCCCACAGCATGAGGTAAATACGGATAGAAAAAAAAAAGTTACTGTGGAATTTAAAACAAACAAAAAAAACCTTTGGGTGAAAATTTATCGAATCCCTAAATTTTATTCCCCCCCCCCCCCCTGGAGTCAATCATTTGCATAACTCTGCTACATGTAACAACGTTCCCTCATAAGCCCAGAACATACAGGATAACAAAAATACATACAAATACAATGGTAACAGACAGAGAACATGGAGAGGACCTTTCAGCCCCTCTCTGGATCCCTTTCATAGGTGTCGCACAGATACCGACACAGTTGGAAGATTACTTTTCTCCGGCCCTCGCCACTCCATTAACTTGTCACGTGGGCGGTGCTAAACTGGACCACGTGGTACCACCCACCTGACAGTATAGAAAACAAAACAACCGGAATTAATTAAATCAGGAACCGTGAGATTTAAGGGAAAAAATCCAACTCAGCCGGAACCAGTGGAGCGCCTCCTATTGGGGCAGGTGGAGAAATACCTCTCCGTACAGACGTCTCAGGAGCAGCGAGAGGTCCTCTTTACTGCAAAACGAAGGTGTATCCAAAGAAAGGAAACGGATCACTTTATATACTGGCCTGGCCGGCATCCCCCACCCCATGACAATTCAAGGGAAGGGACCCTCATGATCTTACGGTAGGTCCCACAATTACCACCAAGGCCTCTACTACCTGTCTCATAAATGACACCATCACCCAATGGAGTCTTTGACCATGGGTGGTCCTCACATTTAGCATTTGCTTTCTTGACATTCAGTAGCGACGGAGGGGAAAGTTTTAGTTCCTTCTATGAGATCCAATACCGGTCGTCAGTGACTGGTAGACCAGTTTACATGTTTGGAGGTGCCCAAACTCTCCATGATGGCAGATAGCAGAGGAAGGAAGGGTCTGGTGGTGGAATTTTCAGTATTAGCTGCAAGCAGTTTACTACCCAGACCGAGTATGCATGTGTATTGAAAGATGTCATACGGAATAGCCGTTTTTATGGTCTATTAATTTAGAAGTTAATTAAGCCTTGGGCTAGTAGCCCCCGATCGAGGTCAGTTATTGAATCACAGACTATGCACTGGGCGAAGTGCTGAGTACAAGACTAAGTGCAACAAAGTGATATATAATGCAGAGTCCCCGCTTCCCTGCAGTACAGAAGTTCTGTAAAGCAGGGAAGAAGGGACTCCTTGTAACATATGTTGCTTAGATGAGCAGAGTCCTAAGCTCTATTCCCTACAACAGGATAGAAGGATATCAAATTGCTTTGATGAGTGGAGCCCCAACTTCTATCCTGCACAGCAGAGAATAAGGGACTCGTGTATATATCACTTGGAATGCGCAGAGCCCCCTCCTTTATTCTGTACAGCAGGGAAGAAGGGACTCCATGTATCACATATCACTTTGCCAAACTCAGAGTCCCCTTCACTATTTTGTGGTCGGTCCGTGATATCGGGGGCAACAAGTGGTCTGTAATTTACAGATCGACCAGGGTGGTGTGTTTCTCAGCCTTTGTCTCAATCCCTGGAGCATCTGGATATATATGTGGAATAGAATTCAAGATTTCTAAGCAGTAAAGAATGGATACAATAGATAAATCTGTACGTACCTTTTACATACAAGGGTATATATACACATTTTACATACACATAAATATTCTGTATATGTTACATATGTATACAGAGAATTACAAAGTCACACAATCATCAGTATACTTGGTAATGGGTTTCTCTTGTGTCATTTGGGGGGCGGGGCAGTGCCCCTTATTTGCTTCCTCCCAACATAACACCTCCCCTTTAAACATCCACACCCCGCCCCCAATCACCCTGAGTTATGCGGCATAAGTTCATCCCTAAAGTGGATGGAACCCCAACTTTTAGGTATACCTTCTTGCCTTCAGTCACAGGATTTATTACAAAAAAAAAAATATTTAAAAAATTAATAAAAAAAATGCACAGCAGGTAACAGATAGTCTGGGCCTATGACATAATCAGTAAATGCCAACCATTATATCATGATTTTTTTTTTTCCAAGGCAACATAATTTATATGAGCGAGTCCCCCCCCCTTCCGCATCTATACGCGATGCCGTAAAAGTATATTAAATAACACTGAATTGTTAAAAACGGGGAAAAACAAAAAAAAAAGTTGGTGGAAAGAGTCTACTTTTTGCCTAGTCTCGCCTCCGGAGCTGTACACAACATCAGAGGGGCCCTCTAGTGGGCGCCGGTTAAATGATAAAGGGTTAAGGGTGGAGAAGGCGGGTTCAGTGTATCCATGATAATCACCTGAGCCAATCAGAGCTTCCCACATCCGCACAGTCACAGTCAGGGCGGTTATCTTCCCGCTGACGCCAAGGGGAATTGGGGAAACTGAAACTTTTGTAGAAAAGTGCGTTCTGATTGGTTAGGAGTCACCTGATTTGTAATGCTTACCAGTGGGCAGGCTGGTGCCCGTACCCTGTATGCTTCCAGTAGGGGGCGGAGTACGGACAATTTCCTCCGTTTATCCATGTACCCGCAGTGACCTCCCCCCACCACTGGTCCCATAAGCGGCTGCTCCACGAGTGTAAGGATCAGAGGCGCGCTCCTTACTCTTCTCATGACACCGTGCGGGAGAATTTATTTTTCGGAATCCGTCCGCTATGTAGCCACGTGTGGGGGAGAGGGGATGGACACAAACTCGCGGAGGATATTTCGAGCCATTTCAATGTTGTTATGAGCGATGAGCAAGGCTTTATTCACATCCTGTTGAGAATAGCCCTGGTTCAACAAACTCTCAATCTCGCTGGAGAGTGGGGCGGAGCTTACATCACCAGCGGGGGGCGGCCGACGCTCAGAGTTCATCCTCCTCGGGTAGGGTTTCGGCGGACGCTCTGGAACAGCTGAGGATTCAAAGGCCCCTGAAGAATAGAAGAGCATTGATTATGGTCGAGTGTCACATAACCAGGGGGACATTGAGTGCAAGGATGCAGATCTGTGATATCCGATATGTAAATAAGGTAAAAGTTGTTGGGAGTGGTAGTAGTAGAGGAGTGAAAGAAAG
Organism: Engystomops pustulosus; assembly: GCA_019512145.1. Taxonomy (NCBI): domain Eukaryota; kingdom Metazoa; phylum Chordata; class Amphibia; order Anura; family Leptodactylidae; genus Engystomops; species Engystomops pustulosus. The sequence goes on from CM033646.1 coordinate 156,989,798, forward strand.
TAGGACCTGGAGTGATGTCACAAGCATGCGACTCATCACATGCTTCAGGTTGTCCAATTACAAAACATGCTGTTCCAGTTCATATAAATGCCCTTACTGCTCTGGCCTCACTGCCCTTGCCTGATGTCAAAACTAGAAAGTGTCGCCCAGTTCTTTCATTTTTGTGTTTCCATTCCCCCCCCCCCCCCCCCCCTTAAAAAAACCTCTAACTTTTTATTTTTCCACGTAAAGAGTGGGGAGTGGGCTTATTCTCTGCATAAAAAATTATAACTGACGGTATTTAAAATTCTATGACATCTACTGGGAAGTGGGGGGGGGGGGGAGGGGAGGGGAGGGGAATCCAAATACAGTTAAATTGGTGAAAAAAAAACGCATTGGAGACATTTTCTGGTAAAGTTGTTTTTTACAGCTTTCACTGTGCGCCCCAAATGACATTTCTCCTTTATTCTTTGGTCTGTTAAGATGGCGGGGATACCAAATTTTTACATGTTTTATTGCGTTTTAATGCATTTTAAAAAATATATTAAAACCTTCTAGACAAAAAGGGTGTACGGAGCCGTGTGAGGGGTCATTTTTTGCAGGCTGAGCCGACATTTTCTTTTCTGCATTTTGGGGACTGTACAACCTTTTGATCACAATTTATAAAAATTTTGGTAGGTTGCAAATTGGTGGAAAAGTCAATTGACAAAACATTTAGGTGCAATTTTCCGTCAACGCCGGGAATAATAATTATATTGTAAAAAGATGGGACATTTTGTGACGCGCCAATACCCAACATGTTTACGATTTTTACTGTTTGTCTATCATTTCTAGGGTGATTTGAATTTTTTTTTCCACTATTTTTCAGGTGCCCCAGGGTACTTTAACCCCAAGTTGTCTGATTGATCTTACCATATACAGCCATACAAACAATATAGCAGTATATGAGGATTTTACACATGATCTAATACAAGGTGACACTCACATAGTAACAGATCTTCAGAAACCATACAGCCTTGGGTCTTACAAAGATGATAGGGAGCGTCAATCTTAGCCAAGATGGCGGCGCCCACACGCCACAGGCTTTTTGACCGTCAACAGCAGCAATAAAAGGGTTAACACCTGTGATCAGTGCTAGCACCTATTGCAGGTGTTTGTACATCACACGTTGGCTGCTGTTGTATGGAGAGGCCTCATGGGCTGAGCCCTCTCCATACAAGGTGGGTGTTCACAGCAGACACGGAACCAAATTTGCTAAAAATCATTATTTCATCGGAGTAACTTTTACATACTAAAAGAAGAAGAGTATGTTAGGAAGCTGATTTTAGGTTTTGCAAGTAGAGCCACGTACCTGCTCCAGTGTCTCTGCCGGCGGTCGTGGAAGGAAAGGCGGGTACGGCATTAGAGATATCCGATAGGGTGCGGCGGGCGGGAGCCATTGGCAAGTGGGACTTTGGGATATCGTAACCATCATCTTCATCGTCCTCCGGCCCATTGCTGGACACTGCAGGGCATTCTTCTGCAACGAGCAGCAAAAGCCAGAAATCACATTATGCCGTCACATCACATCAGTAATAATCTTGTAAGATATTGAGAATGATATGTAAAGCCTATGTGCAGCTTATTCCCTGTTCCTGCTGTGAAGTACATGCACACTTGGCTGAGCAATGCAGGAGGAGATTAAAGGGTACATTACAAGCCTTTTCCCCACTTGAAGGAGTCATCTTCTCTCAATTGCTTTTTATTTTTGCTTTTACTCTCGTGGTTGTAGCCTCCACTCCAGCGTGTAGCCTCCTCCGATTACCTCCAGTCTCTGTTGGTGTATAGGAGCCAAGCCGTGATAATACATGGACATTACGCACCTGCTATTACAGGCCACAGGAGGACGCTACGTCACTGTTGCCCCTCTATATATCAACAGAGGCTGAACTGGACTGGAGGTAAGGACCTAGATAAGTATAGGGGTCTTTAGTATTTTTACATAAACTGGTGGTAAAACCCAAGCCCTGTAATGATACTGATTGGTTATCAATATGAGATCAGTGGGGGTCTGTCCAGCAGGACCCCCAGTGATTGTGGACAGACATACCTGCTTCTCTCCCCGTCTCCATTACCACGGGTGCAGCTTGGCACTGGATGTTGTACATGGTCTCGTATGAATCTCTTTCCAGCAGCTGTTCCGCAGGCCTAAGGCAACAAAACAAGAAGCAAAAAATATTTAGCCCAAACTTAACCATTACACGGCGATCCAAAGAGATAAATGTATGCAGGTACCTGATCCCAGGAGTTATCCCTTCCACCGGCCTCTTTGTCTCACATTTCGGTACCACGGGCGGGTTCACAGGTCTTGAAGATGGGCACATGTACTCCGAATCGTCAGCACTTTCTGAATGATCTCCTAATGGAGGTTTTGGCACTGGAAACGGCCTATAATGTAGGAGAATGGGGGAGGGGGGAGACTAATGAATAGAAGCCGAGACTGCAGAGGATGCCATCCATTCATCAGACGCAAAATATAAATCAATAGGCAATGGCATAACAAAAGTAGATCATTCGTTCAAGAAAGCAAGGCAGATCTTCTCCTGGTTTGACTTTCCGCTGTTTCTTAAGGGGTTGTCCAAACTGGACATGCAGAGAACAACTAAGGGGTGTGGAATAGGACCCTTATGTTGGTCTGATATCATGGACTGAACACATTGCACGGGATGGGAGTCCTTGCATCATACAGAAATATGGTCCGAGGACTCTTCCCGTCTGCTCAGGCTCTTGGTCTCTGCTGCTGAGAGTTAAGCATGGCATTGGAAATGTAAGTATGGCAGATCGGAATATCTTGATGAATCCAGAGGGCTGGCCTAACACAGCAATTGCAAACGGATCGTCAGAGAGATGGTTTAAAACATTGGCCCAAAAAGATTTGTCCCAGTATCCATTTTGCCTAGAGAGTATTCCTATAGGAAGGACAATGGATAAATGGTTATCCCTCCTTTCAGGAATATGGACATGTTCAGTGGTAATTCTAAAATCGGGAACAACTTCCTGCTTTATTGCAGAGTCAGCTTTTGTATTTTAACGAATAAGTCAGACGTCTCTATATTGTACAGTGAGGGAAAGACATCAGACAGAAGAAATGAGGACAATGTTCCCAGGATCTTATGGAAAAAATGCACTAATTTTCCCTATAATCCAAATGAATCTAAATTTAGTTTTATTACTTTGAGGGACACTGTCAGATAAACTAACCGTATGTTTGAAAACTGCTATAATACAGCAGTATGACTATCCCTATATTGTTCCTCCCCATGCCTGTAAAGTTCCACAGTCCGTTCATAAATTTGACTCACTATCTATGCTCATTTATGTTCTTCCAGCACAGCCTCACCTTCAATTTTCTCTTCAACCGAGATAACTCTGCTCCATGATTCCTACCTCAGGAATGAGACACTGGCTGTGTGACTTGCTGAAGAGAATTACCGAGGGAGAGGGAATTATGGACTTGATTTCTCCTAGCAGATCCTAAACTTGCTCATTCCCCTTCCTTCAGGAATCCTCTTCAGAAATTCACACAGCAGGCATCTCTATCAGGAAGCTGGTGGCATGGCTGGGTTGGAAGAACATGAATATGCTGGACACGGATCAAAGGAAAGACTATGATCAGACTGACACGGGATATTTTGCATAAATGGTGAGTAAACGTTGCGAAGGGACTGTGGTGCTTTGCAGGCATGTGAAGGAACAATATAGGGATAGTAGTTCTGCTGTATAATAGCAGTTTGCAAAGATATGTTTAGTTATTGTGGGTTAGTTTAACCCCTTAGGGACGTGGCCCTTTTTCGTTTTTGCATTTTCATTTTTCACTCCCCACCTACAAAAATCTGTAACTTTTTTATTTTTACATGTAAAGAGCTCATGTTTTGGCACTAATAACTTTTTCATACTTCAGTGCACTGAGCTGTGGGGGGTGTCCTTTTTTGCGACTTTTGATGACGCTTTTAATGCTTTCATTTTGAGGACTGTATGGACTTTTGATAACTTTTTATAGAATTTTTTATATTTTTCGCCAATTTCCGTTACGGGGTTAAACGCTGGGAAAAATCGCTAATATATTTTGATAGATCGGACATTTTGGGACGCGATGATACCTAATGTGTTTATGATTTTTATTGTTTATTTATATTTATATCAGTTCTAGGGAAAGGGGGGTGATATAAACTTTAACTTTTTTAATTTTTTTAATTATTTTAGATCCTCCAGGGTAATTTAACCCTGCAGAGTCCGATTGCTAACACTATATACTGTAATACTACTGTATTGCAGTGTATACCTATTTTACTATGATTTTTAATAGCCTGCACTCTGCTGGCTATTAGAAACCAATGCACATGGCAAGCCTGCGGGTCTCAATGAGACTCTAGGCTGCCATAGCAACTGATCGCTGCCCTCCGATCACGTTCCAGGGGGCGGCGATCGGCCATCCAAAATGGCGGCCGGCAGTGACAGGCGGCTGTTGGCTGTTTTATACAGCCATTACCCGGTGTGTATGGAGAGAGCTCAGCTCGGCCCAGTCTTTTTCACACCTCCATAAGTCTTTATATAAAACCAGAATTATAGTACAGACCCGGTTTTGTTTCAGTTTTTTTTTTTTTCCAGATAACAATTTACTTGGAGTAGATTTAAAACGTGGTTGTGTTACCTGGCGGCCAACGAGTAGATGGCATTGGCGGAAGATGATGGCTTCACTTTGGGATCGTCCATATCTAGCCCTGCCAATAGCTCCACACATCCGCTCTGTAAAAACAAGGAAAATCAATCCATCTGCATTCCTACCATATGTTATAGACAACATCTATGGGTGGGCGGTGGTCCCAAAGAGGTTCCATTGTAATTTTGGGGAACCTTGTGAAAAGTTAGTCATGTACGTATTACCACATTTTCAATTACCCTATGATAGAACATATGGTTATTGGTGGTCAAAGGGAGAAACATACACAAGATAGGTAGATTGGTGCTCTACTTACTGTACCGGCGTTGTCCAAGCTCTGTGTGCTACCATGACGGTCTACCCTTTTATCATCGACGTGTGAAGGCAACGTAAACGGCAGAGAGTGCCGGTTGGTGAGCTCCTTGCTCCCAGTCCATGGGTCGCTAGCATTCAAGCTGGGTGTTGGAGCTTTGGGAACGGAACGAACGTGCCAGGGGTCTGGACGACTTGAGGGAATGGGAAGTGGCTTTTCTGCGGGGGTAGAGGGAAGAGGTCTCCTCTGAGGTCTGTTGTCACCCACCATTGAATGTGGTCTATCTGGGGGTGGAGGCGGCGGGAGATCTCGAAGTGTCGGAGGGACAGGCAACGGTTTGTCTTTGTGATGTAAACTAGTAGAAGCCTGAATAAGTCAACAAAAACACAAACCGACATTATAGACCGAAACACAAAGAAAGCAATAAAAAAAAAACTTGGATGGGTATTGAAGATTTACCTTAGCGCTGGTTGAAGGACTACAAGCCCCAGGGGGATTAGAATTCCTTTGCTGCAGCAGGTCTAAACGAGGGGGAACGGGTGGTAGGGCCGTCGGTGGGGCAAGTGAAAGTGGAGATGGGGGTCTTTCAACCTATGGGAAAAACACAGAATTTTATAGTAATACCAGGTCAGATGATAGAAAATTCTGTATTGCACAGAAAACTTTTGAAAACAAGGAAAGTATTCAGACTATTAAAGCCTCTTGGTGACATCCACTAAACATGTACAGAGGATGTATGTAAGTAAAGGAAGCGGAAGCTATCTAACTAAATAGAAGGTGGAGAGGTTACCCTTAACCCCAATTGATGCATTGACTGCTGCGGAGTTAAAATAAATCTACCATTCAAATCCATCCGGATAAACCCGGGACATTACTCATAGACCCAGGCACCGGGACTGTGGTATCTTCTTATGCCTCCTTCCTTCTAAAATCTACTTTTATACTAATGAGCCATAAGGGCTCCTGGGGTGTTACCACAGCCCCTCTATGCTGCAGCTGCACGGGCTGTTATAACAGTCAATATGGTTGAAAAAAAAAAAAAAAAGGACACTTGTCCATCAAGTTCAACCAAGGAAAGGAAAAAAATGTGGAAGGTTTTTAAGGGAAACAATTCTATACAGGCGGTCCCCTACTTAAGGACACCCGACTTACAGACAACCCATAGTTACAGACGGACCCCTCTGCCCACTGTGACCTCTAGTGAAGCTCTCTGGATGCTTTACTATAGTCCCAGACTGCAATGATCAGCTGTAAGATGTCTGTAATGAAGCTTTATTGATAATTCTTGGTCCAATTACACCAAAAATTTTGAAACTCCAATTGTCACTGGGGCAAAAGAAAAAAAATTGTCTAGAACTTCCATTATAAAATATACAGTTTCGACTTACATACAAATTCAACTTAAGAACAAACCTCCAGACCCTATCTTGTATGTAACCCGGGGACTGCCTGTATTATAACTGTCAAGGATATTTTGATGAAAAAGGCATATAAATCCTTCTTTAGGCTCTCTCCTGTCCCTGCTGTGACCAGCACCTGAGGCAGGCTATTCAAGAGATCACAGGTCTTACATTAAAGAAGCCTTACTGCCAAGGGAGATTAAACCTTGTTTTCTCCATATGGAGACCGTGACCTCTTGTCTTTTGGATCGATTTAATCTGGAACAACTTTCCACCATATTTTTTTGAACGGCCCATTCAAATAATTATACAAATCAATCATGTCCCTTCTTAGTCTCTTTTCGAGACTAAATTCTTTTCATCTTTCCTCATACCCCTCTCCAGAGCATCCTTTTCATGGACTGACAGCTGGGGCTAAGAGAAGGAACATCCGATTAACTTTTACCACTGAAAAGCAAAACTTATCCCACAAAAAACAGTCCCCTCACAACTATGTTAAAAAGTGAGGCAGATGAAACTGAAAAAAATCTACATTGAATCCCAAATAAAAGCCAAGACTAGGCAAACCTTGGCTCCAGCCAACATGAAGAGCGAATCGTTTCCGGTGTCGTCATCGTCGTCTTCATAACAAGGCGATGGCGCCCCGTCTAGACAGTGGCGTAACAGCTCGGCCATGCCGCCGCCTCTGGGGTCGAAAGGGTCCACTACAATAGGTTCGGTTCCTTTTATTTCACAGCGGCAGAAAGGACACCCCTGCCCTTCGGACTCCTGGGAGGAGATAAATATAAAAGTATGAGCAGAGCCCTTATATAATATATAATAAATTGAAGGTTAAAGTCTCACCTGCCAGGAAGTGAGGCACAGCGTGCACATTAGATGCCCACAGGGTTCAATCTTTACATCCTTATCATTCTCGGCACATATCTTGCAGAGCTGGAAGGTGGAGCCCATCTCACAATACAGCTCATACTGCTCCTGGAATGGAAACACATAATATATCAGCCGCTGTCAACAAGAGCATCTACCCCCGGGGGCAGAGACCATTGTGTAGGAAGTATAACTGTATGGTAACGAGCGGGTATCCTCAGCGTCATTACGTGTCACCAAACCAAGCGCAAAAAGTCACACGGCCATAAGTTTACCTGAGTAACTTTGATGTGGTCCTGAGGAGTGGGTTCACATAGACCTGTTAAATCGGGGTTCTGATTTCGGCCATCGGGAAACAGATAACTGCAAAAATAAATAAAAACTACAGTCATAAGATCATCATAACACACAGCGAAAAATCTACTTGCAGGTGTCCATAGATTGTCACAACTTTGTAATATGCAGTAAATCTGGGAGGAAATGCACAAACCAATGGCCAGAACCTAAAATAAGCTTTGCCAGGTGTAAACTGCAGAGAGCAGAAGCTTCAAACTCCCCAGGTCTATTTCTGAGAAGCCTTGGTTACTTCTTATTGCACTTCCTGTAAAGCCGCGTCTTCACCACTGCTTTCTTCATACATGACCGTGCCGCTCCCCCCCTCTGTCACAGGATACAATGGCCGTCACCCACAAGAGCTAACAGCAATGGTGGAAGCCTGACAAGACCTACAAATTACATTTTCTACTTCTCGGTACCAGCGGGAAGGTCAGGAGGGACACTAGGTCTTCTAAAGGAGACTCAATTTCTCAAGAACGTAGAAACTTAAGGGAGATTTCTGGTCCCTAGGTTAGGACGGGTGATTAGTGGGCGATTAGTGGGTGTTCACCATCCTGACCCCGTTGCAGTTTCGCCTAGAGGACACGAGCTATGAAGTGGATGGAAGAAGACTGCCACCGTCCTACAGCTTAGCTGATATTCACTAAAAGGGGGACTGAGCTGCAGTTCCCCTGTACCACCACTATACAATGGATGGAGCTGTCCATCTGGTGTAAAGCTTCCAGCAACGGGAGTAAGTCCCTGATGACATGTCCTGGGAATAGATTATAAATCCCATGTTTGCTCCTCATCAGTGCAGAGCAGGAGCGAGCAGCTACACACCCAGGTACCCAAACCAGTACAAGGCACACGATAAGCTATTAGCAGACAACACTGCACTTACAATCCTTCCCGGAATCCATCGATCAGAGCCTGGAATAGAGGTTTGTTGTGTGGAATGGTCTGTAAGATGTTGCCATCCCCGGTAACATATCCGATGGCCCACTGACCCAGTCTTGTGCAGCTCAGGCGGAAAATGTAACTTAGAGAAAGGGAAAAAAAAAAACTATAAAATTTTATCCAAATAACAAACATGGCTGCTTTCCTCCAAATAACAGTGCCACGGCTGACCACGGTTTGTACCAATACTGCAGCTCAGCTGTATAGGGATGAATGGAGCTTAGTTGCAAATACCACATACTACACATGGGTTAATGAGGAGCCGTTTTCAGGCAGTCACGTTTTTCAACTTCTAGACAACCCCTTAAAGCCATAAATGATATTTCTAGTCTCCTCATGTATCGTAGGGGTCTATGGGCAAATTGCATCTGCCTCTGGTGCGCTTGCATAAAGACCCCATTTCTTGGGTTGTGTTGTATTAAGGACCCGTCAGACTTCCTTTAAAGTAAATCTACCGCTAGGAAGTATTGTACACCAAGCACACTGACATGCTGGTGTGTGTCCCCTGTGGTAGGATCTGTTCTTCAAGCATCTTTGGACCTTATTTTTACCAAAAAAAAAAAATCGTAAAACTTATGCAATTGAGCTTGAGGGGTTTCAGGCTCCATAGATAGAGTCTGGAGCCCCTCAGGCTAATTTGCCTATTTCTTAAAACCAGGGAATAAGTATCTTAAAGAAGAGCAGATCCTGCCAGAGGGGGCACACAGCATTGTGTCAGTGTTCTTAGTTTACAATCCTAATAAACAATTCCCAGTATGTTGTCACTCAGCTGAATGCCTTCTGGATCAGGTTTCTTTCATGACCCAGTGTGGTGGCATCATCCATAAAATCAATTTTGAAGTGAGATGTAAATTGGTTGTATGAAGTCATGGAGGCGGAGATTTCAACACTGAAGTCAAGCTCTCTCTTCCTCAGAAAGCCCCCCATTTCTGTAATTGATGGTCCTGCATCCAGAGACATCACTAACCAGATCTCCAGAAGGTTGATGCATGATGTCAAGCACAGAGGAGGAGGTGTTCTGAGGAGGGGAGAGCTTCACTTCCATGTTAAACTTTCCGCCTGCTTGACTTTATACACCCAATTTACATATAAATGCAAAGTTGATTTTGTGGATGGTAGATCCATGCAGGGCCATGAAAGAAACATAATCTGGAAGGCGTAAAGCTGCTAGACAACATTCTGGTAATCACTCATTAGACCAATTTCTGATGACAGGTTCCCTTTAAGAAACAAAAGTGTAGTTCTCAAACTTTTCCGTGATCATGTCCTCTTCCCCCGTAATGAATGTAACTGCTCTGTTCCAGCTTGTTCCACCAGAGCTCAGGTAACATACTACTAAAGGGAAATATTCTTGTCATACTTAAGGGAGAGGACGCGAAAGTGCTGACAAAAGCAACACAGGAGAAGTCACAAGACTGGAACACAAGGTTGACATTTGCATCTACAGTCTGGATATTATTGTGGATTTGTTGCAGATATTTTTGAATATAACATGAATATAACCCGAAGCTGCACAACTTTAACACATCCATATTAGATGGACATTTCCTTTAACGTCACCCCCCCCCCCCAGAACATTTCTCATCCATATAGTATAACACATTCAGGCCATACCCCAGCGCCGGCTCATCCTCTACACTCACCTCCCAGGCTTGTGAATAAACTTCTGAAGTCTTGCCTTAACTTCATCGTAAGTCAGGAAAGCCATGTAACCCGGGTGAGTCACTGCCAGGCTGTTCCAGTTCCTGAGGAGGGAAGACCATGGCTGCGGGAAGAGGAAAAAGGAAGAGTGACAGGGAAGAAGTGGCCATGAGAGTCACCGGCTGCTACTTACATCACACCCCATACTAGATTACTACTCAGGTATCCGTAATGTCCTATATGCCTTGTGTGCTCACCAACGAGAGGTTTAGAAGGTGGGTGAAAAGGTTCAGGGAGCAAAAGTTTTGTGAAAATTTGTATTTTATTAATTTGCCAATTGGACATTGTAGAAGATTTCCATTCAAGGGAATAACCCAATCTTTTGTATAGGAAATGTATTCATACTCGGGCAAATAATAAAAATACTTGTTTTACCAAAACTTTTCCTCCACCTCCTTTTGTATCTTTTGTATAGGGAATATCTTGGTTATCCGTGGGGATTCAAATGCTGGGACCAAAGATCCCAAAAACGAGGGTCTCGTTCTGCGGTGAAACTGTAGCAGATGCTCAATAATGTTATAATGTTACCCCCCCCCCCCCCCAGCTCTATTCATTCCCTATGGCTCTACTAGAGACATCGGTCATCCCTGCCAGTGTGATAGACACTTTAAAGGGGTTGTGTCATGATTGCAAGTTATTCCCTATCCTGTGACCAAGCCGATTAGTGGGGGTACCAGCAGTCTGGAAAAAATAAGAGAGTGACCCCATGCAATGCAGGGGACCGGGGGTCCCGTTCTCACTAGGGCCCCATGTACCTGGTCACGGTGCAGACAGTGCGTCTCACCACAGCGTGACCGCGACAGGGCAGCCGCCGGGCAGAATACAGGACATGCCACTCAGCTTTTTATGGAGAGGGCATGGATGAGGAGGAGAGGTCTATGGAGAGATCACCCATCCTCCCGGCCTGGGCAAGCACACATGAGCGCTAATGGATGGAGCGGCAGGATGAGCGTGTGTGCTGCCTCTCCATTCAATACTACCAGATTTGCTGATTTGCAATTTCAATTTCCAACACTCCCACAGTATTGAATAATATCCTGTATTCTACCCATTACCGAGAACGAGACCCCTATTCTATGTATCGCTAGGTGTAAAAGCAGTCGGACCCCCCACGGATCAGCATGTTCTCCCCTGTATTCTGTAGATAGACAGGACAATATGGACAATATTAAAAACGTGAGCCGTGTCTGGTCAAAGAAAAACAAACCACGTACCTGAAAGAGTCGAGTGAAGATGTCAAACTCAAAAACGGAGATATAATCGTTACACGTGAGGTCGATGGTGGACTTCAGAGCCATGGCCTCCAGACCAGAAGAAATGGGGTGCACTTCGTGTAGGGCGTGCCGGAATATTTTCCAAGGGACGATTGTTCTTTAGGGAAAAAAACAAAAAAACGAAAACATGTTTTAAATAATACAAGTAATGGTGCATAGTAATCAACTACCTTAACACAGGGGATGATAGTGAGTGTATAATATATAGGGGGCGCTATTTTTTTTGTAGTATTGTCTAGATTGTGACTAGTTGCAATGCTGTGGAGGACCTGCATCTTTTTGGAATATGGGGGCACAAGTCTCGTTCCTGACTACAAAATCATGTCCCCATATACGTGCGCAGTAATGTAATACAGCGGGGCCAGTGAGAGGCTCTGCAATGGGAAGTGAAATGTGCAGATACATTTAGAAAGAAGAAGAGGATTTTATGGTCACGGAAACAAAACGACCGTGCGGTGGAGGAAAAGCCAAGAGCGACGTCCATTGTTCTGTCCTAAAAGAAGAAGTGTTATATATAGCGACGGGACATAATCCCAGCCCCCGCCAGCTACGAGACCTTTAATGGAGACAAAATAGACCGGAACAAAAGTGGAAAAACTTGTATTATGAGCCGCCCTGCGATTGTCGAAAATCTGTCATTAAGTTGCGTTATATATAGATCCAGGTCCTGTTTGAGGCAGAACGGTAAAAACTGCTTCATTCTCGTTAAAAGGGGGAAACTAAGAGCAGGACCTTGGTGAGAAAACACAACAAGTATTGATGCAGTTATGGGAAACTGTTCACACGCAGGTTTTAATGTGGATTTTAGAAATAGGCAAAAAAACCTCATCACATACATTACAGTCATTTGGACACTGCAGAGCAGGATGAGCAAAGCGATGGTCTCATAGCTCCGTGTAGGGCCGGTCCAGTAGCGTTCGGGCCATATTCAGTTCATACACCCATGATAGGTCCAGGAATTTTAGGCTGTGTGATTCGGACTGAACACTGCTTTGTGATACTCGCCATAGGCCCATTGGACATGGCCAAATTTTGCCCAACCTCTAACACTGAGCCCAGAACTCCACAGCGCATGTCAGTTTAGTCTAGAAAATCCATGGACAGGGATTGTTGGACCAAAAGCGGCGCTGTAAAGTGACCCAAAGACTGGCAGAAGTCACAGCTGTGAGCAGGGGATAAATATCAAACCCCTTTAACCCCAGAGCCTTGACATAAAGCCTGCTGCCCTATGTAAACTCTGTTAGAGGTAAGTGTTCAAAACCTTGTGAATAGGTTTCATGGATTCCCCAGGGTATAGGATGGTATAAGGAACCAGCACCTGCTCCCAGAACCCAGGGGCTGGGGGGTGATAGGCACCTGTGATGGCCAATCCATTGGTCTCTTCAGACTTCTAGACGTCATTGCCGCTGATGCCCCTTGGTCTGAGGAGACCACCAATTTTCCCAAGTGGGTCCTGTGACACCCCCCCCCCCCCCAGCCACTTCTAGAACTAGAGACTTTTCGTATTCTGGGTTTTCTTTACTACCCGTCTCCTGAAGCTCCCCCTTTAATTACTATTCACACAGTATAATCAAAATAAAAAGGAAAAACAGATCCATAGATCCATACTTTTCTCCAAACGCTTTCCTCCAGAACTCAGCAGCATCCGCTTTGGTGATCCGGAAATTATCTCCTTGAAACAATCCATTGGGGAATATTCCTTTGAGCTCGGCGAGCATGTGACTGAAGATCAGGGATAATTTGGTCAAATTCCGTCTAATGGGAAGAGAGAGAGAGAAACGAGATGATAAAACCGTCATTATTATCCGTACACATAGTAACATAACACTGACCAAAGTGCAGCAGATACAGAGGGACAATGGGAGGAGGAAGCCACAGTAACCAAGTCTGTGGATGGGAGAATAGGCAAATACTGTCAGTAACCCGGTCATCATCCTGCAACCTGTCATGGGTTTGTTAAAGGGATGGCTTACCACGATCAGCCACAGGGCCAGAACCCCTCCCCCCTTTCTCTTTAAATCTTAAATATGACTATACGCCAGCAATACATAAGCCTCTGGCCTGGATATGTCTCCACACCAGCATCCGGCATTACAAGGCTCCAGGGAAAGTGGGGGCTCATCTAGGAAATCCTTCCCTTGACACAGATCCTTTAGATCCGGGGGAGCAGCTACAGAGACTTATCACACACAACCCATGCACAGGATTACAGCGGGTTTTTGACATCCTGTACAAACCCTTTAACACTTTGACAAGGAAGTCAGTAAAAATTATTTTTCACCCATAGGTCAAAAATAGATCAATCTTTCACATGTCAGATAAGAAGCATAAGATAACGTAGAGTCTCATCTCTCACCCCATATAAAAGGACAAACTTTGGTAGAATTAAAGGGAATGTACGTGGGTCATGGATCAGCTGAAAGATCATCTGTGGGGTCCCGGGGGTAGAGTCGGTGCGGACTCTCAGCCTCCAGCCCAGGGGTCCCGGGGGTAGAGTCGGTGCGGACTCTCAGCCTCCAGCCCAGGGGTCCCGGGGGTAGAGTCGGTGCGGACTCTCACCCACTATCATATAGATTGTAAGCCCTCACATGCAGGGTCCTCCTCCCACCTGTTCCTCTGTAGTTTTTGTACTTGCATGCATCCTTAATGTAATGTATGTGAATCCCTTACTGATTATGTAGTGCTATATAAATATTATCCTAGGAGTCCTATGGGTGGAGTAAGGGAGACCCTTGCCATCTAGCCATGATTCCTGTTGGAGATATTTAGTAGGAAGTCCTGCTTCACATTACATGAACCTAGATATCAGCTCCTCCTGCTCTCATATACACAATCGCTATCACCTGAAGCTTCACTTCCCACCTCTACAAACATTTCTACCAATTTTAGAACTAAAAGGCAGTGACTGAGCTTAAAAATTTCTGTATTGTGTTTCACAATGTTCATGCGTCAAAGCCCAACAACGAGTGCGGTCACATTCACTTCCTCTCCCTTTTTTTTTCCATTCCACGATGCAAAACTTCCTACTTTTACACAGAGAATTTATTTTCTGCAAGTAACAAGCGCTACAAGACGTGTATGTGATATAAATGACAGCTGCAATAAAATGAAGGTGCTGAGCCCCCAAGAGGTGGGACTCTGTGCGTCTATATAATGTGAACAAGAATGCACACGGGGTAGGGTGGGGGTGTCATGGGGGTACTTATCAAAAGCCTAAAATAGTCACAGTGAGTGTGAAGGCAGATGCCGAGGCTCTTACCCACTAATGGGTGGAGGGGCAGGCCAATTTCTGACACCCCCTAAGTATTTAATTGAACAGAAGGACAAGTGCTCTATCTGAAGCCCCCCCCCCCCTAATAACAAGAACTGGACCCCCCATTCTCTGGATCACTGGGGGTCACAGCACTCGGATCCTCTGTGCCTCTCCTTCCCATTCACTGACACAGGGAGAGGGTAGGGAACAGAATGAGTCATAACCTCCTTCTGCAGCTCCTCCTATTCAAGAGTGCTCAGATGTAAACAAAGATCCACGTAGAGTCGGCAGACAACACTAAAGTAAGTAGCAGGACTGCAGAATCACTTGAACATTCAAAGTTTATTATTTAGGCAGTAACGGCACATGGGCAACTTATGTAATAGAATTTGCCAACCCCTTTAAGGGTACCATTCCTTTTAAAAGGTTAACTGGATCCTAGTCAGTGCTCAGATGTGTACACCACCATTTTTTTTTAAATAGCAGAAAAACATCAAAATTGCAAGAGATTGCTTGTACATGTCTAACACTTGATAAGATTTTTGAAAACCCCTATAAAAGAAAAGTCCCAGAAGTGTATACAATGTACAGACTGACCTTGGCTGGGAATTCTCCTCATACATGCGTTCTTTGCCTTCCTTGAACAGGCTGATGGTCTGCTTGGTCTTCTTCAAGAGATTTTCCATGAAAACTCGAAAGTATTCGTTTTCCCCAAGAATCTCCATCTTCCCCTCATAACGAGACATAATGGTGCGGAGGTGCTGGTACGTGTCCGGCAGGAGGTCCAATATATACGGAGGGCTGTTTTTCAGGGCGAGCCTTTGGTTCTGGCACAAACGGACCACCTGCAAAAAGAAATGACAGAGTAAGTGGTTGGTTCAGAGGAAGGATCACCAATGGGTCATCTAATGTGGCCTCATGGTCTCTGTACAATGCTATGAATATCTCCGGTCACTTCAGTCCCTTAAAGGGGTTATTTACTATTGATCTAGGCTTAAGATCCGGCGTCAAAAGTGGGTCAAGTCGTGTAGTTTCACAGACATTGTGACTCCATGCACATCTCCATCACCAAAAGTAGGACAAATGACAGCTACACACAGGATTGTCGAGTCAGTAATTTCAGACTTGGATCCCTACATTTCCCCAACTTCAACAAAAGGGTCACCGAATTCCATAGTCCTGTTTTCCTGGAGCCTCTAGCAGTGCTGAAATAAATGCAGACGCCATTCCCAGAGTTTTATTCCTCTGGCCTATAGCAGAGGAGCTTCGCTACTGAGCATGTACATAAAGTGCGGTCACATTCATCTAAACTAAAAGCTAAAAAGAGGGGTGCACAGCCCACGCTGACAGGTCACAAGTGACCTGCGAAGCCTCAAATTGCATTCTGCACCCTGCCGATCCCACTGAGGACTTCCATAACTGATGGAAGAGCGTTCAATGGTGCAGGAGGCTGGGTAGGAGAGTACCAAGGAGTTGTAAGTACTTGTCAGCTGTACTGTACTGCTCCCAGGTCCTCTCCTGCCCTGGCTACGGATACCGCGGCATACAACCAGCGCAGGACACAGATGAGCTGCACATGGAACATAATAGAGCCCAGAATTTTTTTTGGACCATTTTGAGGACTGTGTGGCATTTTGATCAATTTTTTTTATTTTTCAAAAACGGCAAAAGAAAGTGTTATTTTCCAACTTTGGGCGCTATTACGGGAATAAATGCCAAGTATAACCATTATTATATTGTGGTAGATCAGACATTTTGGAACACAGCGATACCCAACAAGTTTATGATTTTTACTGTTTATGTTAGTTCTAGGGAAAGGGGTTTATTTGAAGAAGTTTGCTTTTTTTTTTAATTTTCAGACCCCTTAGGGTACTTTAACCCTAGGTTGTCTGATTGATCCTACCATATACTGCTATACTACAATACGGCAGTATATGGGGATTTTCCACATCATCTACTACAATGTGCAAATCGCACATTATAATAGATGGGTTAAGCCTAGGGTCTTCATATGACCCGAGGTAGTCATAGCAACGTATCACCGCTCCCCAATAACATCATGGGGAGCGACGATCTCAGCCAACATGGCAGCGCCCACGTGATGTAAGGGTGCTTGCACTGATCGCGGGGGTTGCCTGTGGGTGTTTGCTGCGACCGTAACAGGAGTACACCGGAGTCCGTCATTTATCACATCGCCCTCATATCCCTGGGTGCCTAACCTGGGACGCAAATACAGCGAGACCTCTCCAGAAAACCACCCCTACGAAAAGACCTCCTTCCTAGAAGATTGGGGGTTTTTTTCTGTGACCGATTTCCCGCCATTCTATGGAATTTCTCTTCACTCCATTACGAGACCAATTTTCTTTGCAAATTCGGTCCGCTCCAAGAGGTTTCACTGCACTGCCAAATATCTGCTGGAAAACTGCAGCAGACACACAAAAAAGAAGCTCTGTATAGTGACATCAGAGGCTATAGATTTCCCTCTTCGCATTGTTGCAGGTTTCATCCAGGGGTGGCTATAGATTCCCCTCTTCGTTATTGTTGCAGGTTTCATCCAGGGGTGGCTATAGATTTCCCTCTTCGCATTGTTGCAGGTTTAACCCGGTAACACTTTTTAAAAAAAAATTGGGACTTGGTTATTTTAATTACTTAACCGTCTCTCTTTGCAAATTTGCAATCCCCTCTTTGCTGGAGGGTAGAGACAAAGCTGCTGTAACTCACAGCTCCCACTCCCGCCTCCATAGACTTCTGTGCTCTTTATTCACATGACTCCTTGTATCCTCTATCACTATGATGCCCTAAATGGCACTATGGGCGAATCAGGGACCATCCACGGTCATGTTTTTTCCTATAGTCGCAGCTGCTATGGGGTTGCCGAGTTCTCTAGGCAGATTTCACAAGAGAACCCACAGTAACTAAACCCATCTTCACTTCCATATAAAATTGCACAAGATGTCCCTAGTCGGGAGGTTACTCTCTAGCGCGGACAAGACGCCGGCGGATATTTCTAGCAGCAACTTCTCACTTCTGCTTTTTAGAAGGTGTAGATGTAACAGGTAGAACAGTGTGAGAACTTACAATACAAGTCTCACCTACTCTTGTTTTCCATGCTGCACCACACCCGCAGAGCACGGCGAAAACTCAACGTTCTCACTTGTGTTTCCGACCCCTTTTGCACTTCTATGTATTATGACCACCGCCCCTCAGACAACTGCTGCAGCTGCTGCTTATTGCTTGCACAATACTCATTCCTTTGTATTACAATTTTTAAAAAAAAGATTTATTTTTTTTAAGCCTTTGTTGCTTCCAACCCTGAAACAGTGATGAACACACCACAAAAACCAAGCCCGCAGAGCCAAAGATGAGCCTTGCCAGATAGCAGATCCGATATCACCTTCCCAAGAGCGGCAAAATTCCTCAAAGAACATTCAGAATAATTTGACGAGTGGGCGCAGCGTCCTTATAGACTTGTAGGTCAGGAGGTCTTGTGTTACTTGGTGGTAAGCTGCAGAGGCTCGGGCTGAGTCACTCTTTCCAGGGGAAGTTGTCTGAGGTTTCCTTTACTCTAGAAGATCTCACAGGCCACAGACACATCACTGTGACAGCTGCGCAGGTTCCCACGTGACCCTAATAGATGTAGAAGAACATACAAACCCCCAGCTGTAGAGTGAGCGGCGCTGCGGGAGGTCAGCACTCACTAGAACCGCTCAGGAATCAGATGGGAGAGAATAAAATATACCTATTTTTAGGGCTCGCTTGTACTTCTACTCCCCCCATTCTCCACAACCACAGTCCAGTCCTTCTCTGGTTTTAGAGGTTAAACTAAAAATTTGAATAAAAAAAAGTTGTGGCCTACAGAAAATGGTGCGTTATGTTCAGTTCTAAAAACTAACTTTCGTATGAAGGGCAGCTGGTTGAATGCTTGGCTTTTGCAAGACAGGAGGCATTTTTGAATGGTATTTTTTTAGGTGGCTAATAATTGGAGAGTAATTTAACCCTTCGTCAAGACATGGAGACATAAAATTGAATTTGTAGCAATTCTTGGCATGGCATAAAGAAGATTATAGCTCGGTCCTTATTTGCAATGCCGTGTGGTCATCTGGACTGTGAGCTTGCCGCTCTGTGCCTGTGATCTGTGCTGCCAGACCTTGTGAATAGGACCTTCATTCTACATGCCCGTATCATTGCGGAGATAACAAATATGTATAGTTTTTTTTTTCTTTATGTTTTGCAGTTTTTTGGACAAAAAAGGAAATCTATCAAAGTCAAGCATGATAAACCATGGAGCATGTGTAGCGAAAGCACATAGGGGGCTCTGGTAACGCCCCCAAAGCCCTTCCAATTCTAAAAAGTTGATTTTAGAAGGATGGATTGACAACACTCATAGATCCAGGCAGCGGGACTGTGATAATGTCCCTGGTTTACCATGATGGATTTTGATGGTAGATTTCCTTTAAAATACATTTATTTTGAGCATCATTGCATCTTAAAGCGGAACTGTAAAGTTACGGACAAAAAAAATAGCTTCAGCACGGCTGGAGAGAGACAACAATTCCAATTATGCCTATTAATCATTGCTTATTTTTGCTTAGTGCAAAGTGTTTAGATGTTTTTATGCAATTGAGCCTGAGGGGCTCCGGGCTTCATGGCTGTTATTTGATCCCAGAGCCCTTCAGGTTCATTTGCATATTTTTTTTTTGTAAAAACAAGGGCATTATAAGCTAAAAGAAGATCCGATCCTGCAAGAGCGGGCACACACTAGTATGTCAGTGTGCTTGGTTTACAATCCTTCATCCTGGTGGTAGATGTCCTTTCGTTTTGTGAGAAGAATAAACTACTAAATGTGTTCCCTATTTCGTGTAGGTCATTTATTTTACACCCAATATTTATAGCATCTGAGATTGTTTCGTTGATTATTAAAAGGTTAAATATTCACGATTCAATCTGGTTGTTAGGGGTAACATGACAATCCCTAGAGATGACTTCCCTAAAGAACTGTGTGACTATCAAGCACCCCGGCATTGTTTGGGGCTGTCAGCGATACAGAGTACATACTATACCCCCATTGTTTTATTCATTAATTGGGGACAGCACCCTCCCGAGACCAGAGGTCAGACAAGCCACAACACCACTATCCCCACCTGCATGTTATCCCTTATTCTGTGCATAGGAGGGAGCACTGAACCTCAAGATCTGTACAGCTATGTGGACGGCGGTTTAGTGGTTAGCATTACAGCCTTGCAGCGCTGGGGACCTTGGTTCAAGTCCCAGGGTCAACAACTGCAGAGAGTTTGTATGTTCTCTCCATGTTTGCATGGGTTTCCTCCGGCTCCTCTGGTTTCCTCCCACACTCCAAAACATACTGGTAGGACTGCGTAATCTGTGTACGCTATATAAATTAAGGAATTATTATTAAAATGTTGCTGCTATGTTGTCAACGGGAAATTACCCAAAAGAAGTAATACGGGTAATAGAGAATACTAACATATAAGCTACCTACGACAGCATCATTACGAGAAGTGGCCGCCCTTCTACCTGATCACCGCCGCCATCCTGAACCCACCACAATGAATGAATACAGCACAAAGAGCACAGAAAAAAAAAGTCACAATGTAAAAGACACGAATCCTATAATCATGACTGCAGTCAGACGATATTCCAGGCTACACAGTGCATCCCGACGGGAAGGAGAGGAGGATGAGCCACTAAACTTTATCAGCTTCCGTTCTGACTAAGTGAAACCTCTATAAATAGTTCAGCGGACACAATACACAGAGCGGCCCGGGAGCCCCACGGCTACATCATGACACCTACTATTCAGGGCACACATGATCAAAGCTTTTATTATGGAGCCTTCTGTACACAACCCTGGTCCTCATTATCAGAGACCATCTAAGCAAGGACAGAGGAAGTCCTCCTACTATTACTGGGAAGACAGGGGAGGTCCGGCTATGCCCCGCTTGTGTTGTTCAGAACCGCCATCTTGGAAGAGACTGTCAAATCTCATGTACGTTTAATGAGAAGCGTAACAATGTATACCCAAATCAAACTATAATAGAGAATAAGGGAAGGTGCAACTTCTGTCCCCAACAAGGCAACACAGGGACAGAATAAGACTGCCCCGGGCTGTATGACCATTATATCCCCGACAAGTCTGGAATCCCCTCCTACAGATGGTACTAGGATCAGCTCCTTGGGAAATGTAGGATGCGGCCCTTCTGCTTTCAATCTGGGTTTTCAGGACCTTTGGAGGACCATTAAAGGTCCTGAAATGGCTCTTGTGTACATGTGTATTGAGAGCATTTCATGGGTGAAGATCCTTCTCAGTATAAAATGTGGTGGGTGGGTTGGGTGGCCATGGGTCACCGAGAAGTGGAATCCCATCACCCAAACATAGAGACTCCCTATTTTGTATTGGACACTAGATAAGTTGTAAAATTATTTGGATATTTTATTTGACTTGGTCAGTGATGAGATCGGACCCTCCTTGTGCATGGGAGGCAGGAGTACTACCAGTGAGCCACAGAATCACGTACAGACAGTCACTCGACTGACCACCGACCCCCTAGGTCGAGCTCTCTGAATGCTGGTAATTTGATGAACTTTTCCTGAAATAACAAGCAGTCACCATGGGCTTCTGGTGGTATACAGAGTGTACATCAGTAGTAACGCCGTGCCGATATTCTGCACCCGGAGCAAAAGAACGTGTGCAGACCGGAAACAGACCAGAATGTTGGTCGGATGTCACGGAGTGCACAGAACGGGAATCCTTGCATCATACAGAAATATGACGCAAGGACTTCCTTATGCCGGCTGTACTGCAGCGTTGGTACTGATCTGCGCACCCAACCTTAGGTTGTAGGTGGCGTGCACTGCTGATGTGACGCCCCCGCTGAGGCACCCACAATAATATTACCTGTTTGGGACGTATCAGAGTAACATAGAGCAAAAGTAAGGCCGGGGATGTGTTATTTTTCTTACCCCCTGGTCATGTAAATGCGCTTTAAGTTTTTCTTTGAAATTCCTAATTCTGGTACCAAAACAACTCTCATCAGTATACGCCCAATGGGACCAGTGACTGGTGTATACAGACGCCTCCCCGCAGAAGAGAGACTTACCAAACTGCAGCCAATCACTAGCCTCATCAGTATACAGCCAATGGGGCCAGTGACTGGTGTATACAGACGCCTCCCCGCAGAAGAGAGAGGAACCACACTGCAGCCAATCACTGGCCTCATCAGTATACAGCCAATGGGGCCAGTGACTGGTGTATACAGATGCCTCCCAGCAGGGGAGAGAGGAACCACACTGCAGCCAATCACTGGCCTCATCAGTATACAGCCAATGAGGCCAGTGACTGCTGTATATAGGCACCTCCCCGCTGAATACACTTTAGCATATCCCCGCACAGAGGAATCGGAGTCAGTCGCAGGAAGTGAAGTTATTTTCCAGGGAAAAACGTGGCAGCAGTAGAATAAAGGTAGCACAGGGATGTTGATAAAAAAATAAATACTGCTATCACGGATCTTATCTCCCCTCGGCGCGGTGTATGACCCGGCTGCACATTCTGTAGATTATTTTACCACAATGTAAATTTGCAGTTCAAAGAAACCTTCATGATATACAGAAAATAAGGAAGTGACAAGGTTTATTATTAGGAAGTGAGTAGAAAAGGGAAGCGGCTCCTCACCCTGATGATAATACAGCAGGCACCAGCTCAGGTGTAACGGTCTCATGGGCACAGGGTGAATAGGGGGGGGCTGCGAATTTGTCCGATTATTGACCCCAAAACTTTTCCAGCAGTTATAGAAATAATGGGTGGGGGGGTGGGATTGTCAGTAGTGTCTGTTCTAGTGGCTCATGGCAACCAATCAGAGCTCAGCTTTCATTTTCCCACAGGGGAGCCCCTTAGGTTGTGTTCACATTCTGCACTTCAGGAAGGAGCCGATCCCGAACGCAGAAGCCTTTACACCTAAAAACACTTGTACATTTAGTTTTCCTGGATCTCAAGTGCAACATGTGAATGCAGACTAAAGCTCAGCTTCTGCCCACGCTCCTGCCGCTATTCCCCCGAGTACAGGATTAGATTTCGGAGAAGACACCCACCACTCATACCAAGATTTCTGCTGCAGGATTTCCCCTTCTGATGTTCTACAAAAACTCCTCCGGAACACACAAAATATTTTATTTTACAAAAAGTTTTTGTAATGCACAAAGAGTTTTTTTTTTTTTTAAAAACTTCCTAGAAACAGAGGTGCAGCTCCCACACTTCTTTCTATAAAAGCTGCGCCTATAGGACGGGGGGGGGCTTTATGCTATAGTTTTCCACAAGGAACTTGGCAAAGAAAAAACATTCCAAAATCCTTGCAAAAAAAAAAAAAGAAAAGGGATTCGGATGCAAGAACGGCAGATTTTATTCGCTAGACGTGTAATGAAATCCGCACTGATAATCCGGATCTTTAATATTGAGAAGAATCCGTCTGTAGAAGGGATTTTAAACTTTGTTTTGTCGAGTAAAAACTGCCGTGTGTGAACTTGCTTGTGCAGTCAATGTGCTGCAGTACAGATCGCTGTATATTAAAGGACATCTACCACCAGGATGATGGAAAGTATGCAAATGAGCCTGAGGGGCTCTAAGATCCATAGGCGTTAATGAAGCCAGGTGCCCCTCAGACTCATTTGCATACAGTCCTTCATCCTGATGATGTCCTTTAATTCACATCTTACTCCGGGGAAAACATATTAGATCTCGGGTACAGACTAGCAGACACATAGTTTTAGTTCGGGTTCGACCATGTGACCCGGTCGTATTGGCGGCCGAACAATTAATACGGCAAATTAACGCCCCTTGCTTCTAGTTATGGCTGCCCTATGATGGTGGTAGGAAACAAGCAGCAATTTGCCAGATTAACTGTTCAGCCGACAATATGTCCGAACCCAAAACTATAACTACGCGGACGAACCCAAACTATAACTACGGGTCCGCTCATCTGTAATATTGGGCCCAACTCTCACAGATAAGAACTCTCTCACTGTCCCGGGGATGGATACTACGGTGGATTCTGATAGGTGACATTCACTTTAAAAAGATACAGTCATAAGTTATAACATTTGAGTGCATGTTAGTAGCAGCAGGACTGTGAAAAATGCATATATTTTTCAGGATTGGACATTAGGGCCACTATTGTGCCCTATACATTTGGCTACAACCCCAAAGCGGCTACTATTCAGCACCACCGCCTTTTACTTTATCATCAAACCAGAACCCTGCTGGAAGTTTTACAATGATTTGCTCAGCTAAAAGAGCATATTTTACAGTCCTGCTGCTACACACAAACATGGTTACACACTTAAGGACCAATATCTCAAAATATTAGCAGCCCTTGGCATCCGATATGGTGGTTAAGTAGTCGCAGTCAGATACAGACGTCCATATATTACTGTAATTACAAGTACTATAGATCCCTGCACACTACGTACAGCAGTATATACCCTATAACAGCAGTATTACCATAATATCACCAAAATCACCCCCCGCCCTCCATACAGGTATAAGATTTCAGCACTTTCCCCAAAAAAATTTGCACAGCGGGAAGCTACATAGAGATGCAATAAATCTGAAAGAGACAATTCAGGTGTGAACACAACCCAAGATATCAGACCCCACTGATCGTAGAGACAAGAGGCAGCCACAGCACAGAGATAAACGGCCAGTGACAGGAATCATCACCACATCATATAGACAGGATGAGTGATGACGCACGAGAACCGCACGGTGTGCACAGGCCTGTGGCGCAGTGACTAGACTACACACAGCCCACCTTATCCATCAGCTTCCAGCACTTCTCCACCGTCTTCCGGTCCACAGCCCCGGGCTGAGCAGCTGGGTGGTGGTGATGCGGTTGGAATGCGTCTTTCACCAGGCCGATGAGCCCCCCGCCTTTCCGCATATTGGTCGCCATGGTTGAGGAGGAGAAGGGAGCTTATTGCTACCGGAGAGCACCGCGGCTCCCGGACAGGGCCCTCCCAGTGTACGCCGGGCAGGGAGGGGACAGGAGACTCCCGGGCACAGCGCCGCCGCCGTCACTTCCGCCTCATGCCACGGGAGCGCGCACAGCTAGCGCCGAGACACCAGGCCCCGCCCACCCGGCGGCCGGAGAGTGAAACGCCTGTGATTGGATAATAGTTCTTCACAAACGCCGCATGCGCAGTTCAGATGAAATTTTCAGCCGCCATATTGACTACTGGCAACGGGAATAGTGAGTTAGAGAGCTGTGTCTTCTCTTTTTGATGCCTGCTGGAAATATGTGCTGTGAAGGGGAAGGCCCTACAAATAACCTTCCTGGTACATTTCATTCTAAGGAGCTGGCAATACTGGAGACTTGACTACAAAACTGTAGTCGCCTTAAAGGGGGTTTTCCATATTTTTTTTGCATTTATGCAGGGAGTGCAAAAAAAGCTGCTTTGGGTCACGGTTCTACCGTTGATATGGTACTTTGATTTTTTTGAGCATGCGTCTGGTCATGGGACCCGTTTCCTCAAATGAGTGGCCTCCCTGGACTAGGCGACAACATAGGAAGGGATTTCCTCTGGAAAACAAAGTGAAATCCCATGGGCAGAGGAGGCTACTCACTGCATAAAACAGATCCCTCAACCTTCACAAAACTTTGGGGAGGGAACAGGCTTAAAGGACATCTACCACTAGGATAAAAGACTGTATGCAAACGAGCCTGAGGGGCTCCAGTTTCCAATAACACCAATGGAGCCTGAAACCCCTCAGGCTTATTTGCATACAGTACTTCATCCTGATGGTAGCTTCCCTTTAAAGGCTGGAGGGGGGAAAGCTCTATTTGTTTCCCACACCAGACCCCTAGAGGCTCCTCATTTTCCTGGAAAACCCATGAGGCCTACTACTACCTGACAGTGGTACAAAGCCGCAGTTGGCTCGGTTTTTCCGCTACAAAAATGTTTGTCCGATCCCAGGAGAAAATCCACATGCAACAACATACCCTATAAGCCGAGCAGAATCCATTGGATTTAGGGCATTTCTCAGCTTCTTTCCGGGAGCCTACGGTGCCACTTGTAGACAGAGACCCAGTGGCCGCCCATTGATGTGAAGGTGATATGGTAGTTGGGTAAATTAATAGCAAAATCTTTTACAGATGTCGGGTCAAAGTCCTGTCTGTGGAACGAGAATCATTAGAGGTGATGTTGCAGTGTAACATTGCAGTTTTCATGTTGTGTTGCCAAAATTAGCAGGTAACTAATGCAGGATCTGGGATAGGACAAGTGTCACAGACAGAGACACTGGGCCCTGAGACTAAACCCCCTTCCCAGCTGTCCCTGCCTGATTGCATCATCTTACCTTTATGGTAGAGGAAATCTAGAGAAAATTCTCTTCCTATACCAAAGTACAATACACAGAGACAAAGACAAGACACTACAGAGTATAGTCACCAGACAAATGCTGTACAAAGTTACAGGAAAAAGAGTAGTCTGAATACAGGCAAAAGGACAAAATACCAGGATACAGAACAAACTTACAATGTCTATAGCAGGAAAAGAACTTAGGGCCTGTAGACCTCTTAGAGACTGAACCCGTACTCTGAATTGTACTGAATTCCGTACTGAATTCTAGACAAAACAGACAGTGAGTGGGAGTGGTCTGTCAAAACGGGAGAGGGGGTGGGGAAACTAGTGATGCACTGGTGTACAGTTGCAGGAGACTGACAGGTGTGATGCAAATTAGGTCAATACTGTTACGGAAAAATAGTATTTTCTTCTGTACCTTACGGACAGAGGATGACGTAGGCACAGATATAACAGTAATGTCAGGGTTCTGGGGTAGTGGACCCTCTGGACCACAGTGGGCAATGACGTAAGCCGACACCTGGGACTGGAATCTAAGTGGCACCCGGTTTTCACCAGAGTCTGCCGCAAAGCTGCCGCATCGTACCACCAGGTCGTTCCACAGGTTCGACTTAGTCCGCGGTGGCAGCCAAGGCAAGGTACAAAGACGTTAAGCAGAGTCTTAGTCAGGGACAGGCAGGAGGTCAGGACAGGCAGCACGGGATCAGAGTCGTAGCAATGGGTCAAGGCAGGCAGCGGTGGAGCATAGTCAGAAATGGAACCGGTGTCACAATGGGAAATCACAATATCAGCACAGAGCATGGAACACAGCTTTCTCTAAGGCACAAGGCATGAAGATCCGGCAGGGTATGCAGGTAGAGGGAGGTTTATATAGAATTATTGGAAATGGCCTGCGCCAATTAATGGTGCGCTGGCCCTTTAAATTTTCTGAAACCGGCACGCGCCCTAGGAGACGGGGGCATGCGCACATGACTGAAGGACGGGAATCAGGAGTGGGTAGAGATAAGCAGCGCCAGAGCCACTCTTGCTGACACTGGGGTGTGTCACGCGAAATATGGGTTGAGGGAGCACCTGTGACAAGTAACCATAGCCTTAGGAACACCCAAATTTTATTTTGGAAAATTAAATAAATTTATATCACCAGTGTTATGCAAGACACTTATCTGACTGGAAAAGAAAATGCCTTCGCATTTCTTGTTCTGCTTTTGTCAGCTGTAAACAACACTGGTACTACTCCAAGAATCCTGAAGTGAAATCCAGATCCCTCTATGGATCTAAAAACACCCTTAAAGGAAACCTACCAGTTATAATGGCAGGGGTAAGCTGTAAGTACCGAGCACCAGCTCAGGGTGAGCTGGTGCCGGTACTTACTTTTGTTAGTGTTATTAACCGCTGTATCACCGTTTAAACACTGTTTAAACTTTAGAGCAGAAGAGTCTTCGGCGCTGCGTGCCTACATAGGGCGCGCCTACATAGGAAATGCCGTAGCCTCTTCTACTTTAAAGTTTAAAAAGTGTTAAAACCGTGATACAGCGGTTAATAACACTAACAAAAGTAAGTACCGGCACCAGCTCACCCTGATTAAGAGAACATGGGTCTAATGTACCCCTGTTACACCCCAAGATGATGGGAGCAGCCAGTAGCGCATGCGTAGGCTGCCCAGTTCATCTCTATGGAGCTTACAGAGATTGATGAGCATCATGCTCGGCCCATGGATACGCGACTGGCTGCTCCGGTCATCTTGGGGTGCGATGTATCCCTGTTCTCGTGATCTGTGGGATGTCCCATCACTGAGACCCCAACCGATCAGCAAGTTAGGGCTTTTGATGCCACAGTGCTTTGTCACAATTTGAAAGTGGCACCAGTCTTCATCGGCCATTGCCAACTTGTTATAGTGGTGATTTTCAGTCAGTGCATCATTAACTTTGAACTGCACTGATACACAAGGACAAATTAAGACCACCATGGGCCCAGGGCTGTATAAATATTATAGCCCCTACAAGTCTGGAATCACTTTCTACATACGGGACTAGAAACAGCTTCTTGGGGAATTGAAGATGTGCCCCTTCTGCCTGCTTCCAATCTGTGATTTCAGGACCTTTGGAGGACCTTCAAGAGTCCTGAAATGTCTCTTGTGTACATGTGTATTACGAGCATGAACAGATATATGAGGATTTCATGGGTGAAGGATCTTCTCAGTACAGTACAAAATTTAGTGGAAGGTTTGGGTGGCCATGGGTCCCCAGGGAAGGCTTGGGCCTCGGGATACTGCCCAAACCAGCTATATTATAATCACCTACTGCTGACATCTATTAGTTTATGACTGTGTCTGGAGAAGCTTTGGCACAGACCACACAACTCTGGCTATGCGTGCTGCCCCTTTGAGAACTCACATGAGGACATTTTTGGTAGCCGGGAGACTCTAAGGGTGAAGACACACATGGCATTTTTGGGCCGTTTTTACTAAGTGCATGTTTTTTGAAAACGCATGCATTTTTGTCCGTTTTTCATTGCGCAATTTCGGAAAAACGGACAAAAACGCATGCGTTTTTTAAAAACGGGTGCGTTTTTTAAAGCATGCGTTTTTAACGATCTGAAAACGCACTTAGTAAAAACGGCCCAAAAACGCCATGTGTGTCTTCACCATAAGGGTGGTGGCACACATGGCGTTTTTGGGCCGTTTTTAGTTGTGCGTTTTCAGATAGAAAAAAAAAACGCATGCGTTTTTTATGATCTGAAAACTAACAACTAAAAACGTCACGTGTGCCACCACCCTAAGGGTGCGTCCACACGTTCAGTTTCTCATACAGTATGCAGTTCTTGAAGCCAAAAGCAGGTGTGGATGATAATGGGTTGAGGCAAACAATTGAAAGGTTCTTCTCCTCCTACTACTTCTTCTCCATTCCTGGTTTGGGCGTCAAAAGCTGCATCTGAAAAACTGAATGTCTGGTCGCACCCTAAGGGTGAAGACACACGTGGCGTTTTTAGGACGTTTTTGGGTTTTTTTTTCAGATCGTAAAAAACGCATGCGTTTTTGACAGGTTTGACCAATTATCTTAATTCAAACTGGTCAAAAACGCATGCGTTTTTTTTTTTCCGATCTGAAAATGCACAACTTAAAATGGCCCAAAAATGGCCTAAAAACGCCACGTGTGTCACCACCCTAAGGCTGCTGGGTCATGATAATATTCGATCAGGCCAATTTAATACAATTGGCACATGTGACTGCAACCTTACATTCTCTTAGTCCCATGCCTGCTCGATTGTTTTATTTGCCGGATCTCTTACTTTCACCAGTTAACCCTTTGTCCCTCCAAGAGACTTAAGATACTGCAAATGAGCAAGAAAAATAAAACAAGGTAATGAGTAAAGAAGGGAAGGAGGATCAAGGACCAGATGAGAGGAATGGAAGGGCAAGAAAAAGTAAAAAAACAGAAGGAGGAAGGGGTGATGATCCAGAGTGAAGGTTCTAGAGTCTTAGACCAAAAGGCTCCAGAAAAGTTCTTCCATCAGTATTATGTGATTTGTATACATTTGACCAAGGAGGGAGGATGGACACTCTTCCAATAGTGCTGATAGGAAGCTGATAGAAGGTGAAGGAGATCACTCTTTTTAGCCATAGAAATGGAGGTGAACAAATAGTTATACAATTTAAGCATTTGCGGCACAAGGCAACAGCTAACTTTGCCATACAGATGAAACACAGAGTAGCAGAAATGGTATAGTGTAGGACAACCCCACCATAGGTGAAGTCCTCTCCAGAGACGTAACAACGTGACGACGAGAGCCATCCAACGGTGACAAGATTTGCAGACCCTTCCGTCGTTAGAGGTGAGTATAATTAATACATATGCAAATACATGTATATGTGTTAATGTGTATGCATTTGCGTGTATATGTCTATATGCTGTATATGTGTGTATATGCTGTATATACATGTTTGTGTATATGTATGCTTTAAATCTGTGTGTAAGTTGTACATACTGGATGTGTGAATATATATATATGTGTGTGTGTGTGTATTTTGTATATACTGGATGTGTGTGTATATGATGTACATGTGTGTGTATGTTGTATATACTGGATGAGTGTGTATATATGCTGCATATGTTGTGTATGCTGGATGTGTCTGTATATATGTTGTATATCTATGTCTATGTTTTGTATACTGGATGTGTCTATATATGCTGTATATCTGTGTGTATTTTGTATATACTGGATGTGTGTGTATATATATGCTGCATATCTGTGTATGTTGTATATACTGGATGTGTGTATATATGCTGCATATCTGTGTATGTTGTATATACTGGATGTGTGTATATATGCTCTATAACTGTGTGTTTTGTATATACTGGATGTGTGTATATAAATGCTGTATATGTGTGTGTATTTTGTATATACTGGATGTGTGTATATATGCTCTATATGTGTGTGTATGTTGTATATACTGGATGCGTGTGTATATATTCTGTATATACTGGATGTGAGTATACATGCTATATATCTGTGTATGTTGTATATACTGGATGTGTGTATATATGCTGTATATCTGTGTATATGTTGTGTATACTGGATGTGTGTATATATGGTGTATACAGTATACTAGATCTGTGGGTGTATTTGTGTATGATGCCTATACACTGTATGAGTGCTATATGTATTATGTGCAGTATGTGTGTGTATAGGGTATGTATATACTGTATGTATGTATGTAAATATACATATACATACTCATGCGTGTATAAATGTATGAATGTGTAGACATTTGCATAAATGATTGTGATTGTGTAAATATATGTATTTTTTAAGGGGGTCCCATTCAAAGGTCTGCTGTGGGGCCCAGCCTGTGCTGGTTACGCCCCTGGTTCCCTTATGCATTCCACATATTCAAGGATCAAAAAAAAAAAAAAATGGGAAAAGTCACCCCCTTTATCTGGCCTAGCTATCATAGTAGGTTAAGCAGTTAAAGGTTAAGTATATACAGGGGTGTAACTGGAAGAGGCTGGGCCCCATAGCAGATTGCTGCACAGGGCCCCTTCTACTTAAAAAAATAAACATATTTGTACATTCACACGTTTATACACTTATTAGCACATACATATAGTTTATACACACACACCATATATCATGTACACACACACATACAGCATATACACATATACCTACGGTATATACTGCATATGCACATGCATACAGTAAATACACACATATCTACCACATATACAACATATATACACACACATACAGAAGATACACACACAGACACACCATAAATGCAATACAGCATATATACAGTATATACAGTACATACAGTGTATATTTATATATATATATATATATATATATATATATATATAAAGATATAGCTATAAGATACATTTATTATATTTACCTAATGCACCTCTAGGATATCATTGTGACGGGTTAGGATATGTGTCACATGACCTCTGTCGGGAAGAAGAGAAGGGATCGAAAGAAGTGAGCGGGCCAGTAACTAAGGCAGCAGCAGAGGGAAGGGCCCGGAGGCACGGCCGAGTCATAATTTATTCATGCCAAGCCCGTGGCCCGGTGCTTATAATGGGCTACGTACAGTAGGGACATAGAGGTATAGGCCCTGGGGCAAAGCATGAATACATACTGACTTGGCCTTGTACTGTTTGGACACACCTTCTCAATCAAAGAGTTTTCTGTATTTTCATGACTATAAAAATTGTAGATTCACACTTCATCAAAACTATGAATTAACACATGTGGAAGTTTATACTCAAAAAAGTGTGAAGCAACTGAAAATATTCTAGGTCCTTTTGCTTTCATTACTGCTTTGCACAATCTTGGCTTCTCTTGATGAGCTTCTAGAGGTAGTCACCAGAAAAGGTTTTCCCATCACAGGTGCCCTGTCAGGTGTAATAAGTGGGATATCTTGCCTTATATATGGGGTTGGGACCATCAGTTGTGTTGTGCAGAAGTCAGGTGGATACACAGCTGATCCACTGGTCCTACAATGGCTAGAAAAAAGTAATGTCAAGAAAAACGAGCGGCCATCATTACTTTAAGAAATGAAGGTCAGTCAGTCCGAAAAATTGTGCAGTTGCAAAACCCATCAAGCGCTACAAAGAAAGTGGTTCACATGAGGAACACCCGAGGAAAGGAAGACAAAGAGTCACCTCTGCTGCGGAGGATAAGTTCATCCGAGTCACCAGCCTCAGAAATCGCAGGGTAACAGCAGCTCAGGTTATAGACTGGGTCAATGCCACACAGAGGTCTAGCAGTAGACACATCTCTACAACAACTGGTAAGAGGAGACTGCATGGTAAAATAGCTGCTAGGAAACCAGTGCTAAGGACAGGCAACAAGCAAAAGAGACATGTTTGGCCTAAAGAACACAAGCAGTGGAAATCTGTGCCTTGGTCTGATGAGTCCAAATTTGAGATCTTTGACTCCAACCACCGTGTCTTTGTTCGATACTGAAAAGATGAAGGAATGGACTCTACATGCCTGGTTCCCACCATGAAGCATGGAGCAGGAGGTGAGATGGTGAAGGGTGGATGGGGTCTTTGCTGGTGACACTGTTGGGGAGTTATTCAAAATTGATGGTACACTGAACCGATTACCACAGCATCTTGTAGCGGCTGCTATTCCATCTGTTTGTGTTTAGTTGGACCATCATTTATTTTTCAACAGGATAATAACCCCAAATACACCTCCAGGCAGTGTAAGGGCTATATGACCAAGAAGCAGAGTGATGGGGTGATAAGCCAGATGACCTGGCCTCCACAGTCACCAGACTTGAACCCTATCGAGCTGGACACAGAGTGATGGCAAAAGGGCCATGAAGTACCTAGAAGATAAGACATAATTTCAGTTGTTACCCACTTTTTTGTTACGTATATAATTTAACATTTGTTAATTCATAGGTTTGATGTCTTCAGTGTGAATCTACAATTTTTATAGTCATAAAAACACAGAAAACTTTAAATGAGCTGTATCCAAACTTTAGGTCTGTACTGTAAAGTATATTGATAGCCCAGCACGTGTCCCCAGAATATTGGTAGCCCAACATGTACCCCCCGTTATATAGGTAGCCCAGCACATGCCCTCTTTATATAGGTAGCTTAGCACTTGTTCTCAGTATATAGGTAGCTGAGCACATGCAACCCCAGTAGAAAGGTAGCCCAGAACATGCCCCCCAGTATATAGGTAGCCCAGCATGTTCCCCACAGTATATAGGTAGCCCAGCATGTTCCCCACAGTATATAGATAGCCCAGCATGTTCCCCACAGTATATAGGTAGCCCAGCATGTTCCCCACAGTATATAGGCAGCTCAGCACATGCCACCAGTATAAAGGTAGCCCAGAAAATGGCCCCAGTATATAGATAGCCCAGTACGTGACCCCAGTATATAGGTAGCCCTGCACATGGTCCCAGAATACAGGTAGCCCAGCATATGCCCAACTGTATATAGATAGGCCAGCACATGCCTCCAGTATATCTGTAGCTCAGCACATGCTCCCAGTATATAGGTAGCCCAGCATTTGCCCCCCAGTTTATAGGTAGCCCAGTATGTGCCCCCAGTATATAGGTAACCCAGCACATGGCTCTAGTATATACGTAGCCCACCACATGCCCCACAGTATATAGGTAGCCCAGAACATGTCCCCAGTATATAGGAAGCCATAAGAACATGTGTCCCCTAGGATATAGGTAGCCCAGCATGTGGCCCCAGTATATAGATAGGCCATCATATGCCACCAGTATATATTTAACACATGGCCCATGCTCCTTCTCACACAGGAACTTGGCAACAAGTGGTGCCAATAACATGACTGATTAGTCGACAGCGCCACCTGGGTCACAAAGAGGGTGCAGGCAGCTGTAATATCACACTGCCTGTGTCCAGTAATCAGCGATATCTGCGATGATAAATTCTTGCGCATATTAAGTCTGTTGAGTTCACTTTCACTGCTTTTAGTTGGTCAAACTATTTTTTTTAATTCTTTTTTTTGTACCTCCGGTATCACATGCTTTCTTCCTTTACTTTAGGTGCTGTGCTCTATTTAGCTCTGTCAATTCTACAAAAGAAGAAAATACAAGGTTAAAACAGAAAGGACAATCCACAAAGCAGGAAGATTTACTGATCCTTCCTAAGGAGGTCACATATGTTCAGCCCAGTAAGCCAACTTGAGGATAATAAAATATTACTGACGGCCAGCACCCATTTAAAGCATTAACAAATATAATAAAAAGTATGACAGCCCCACCAACAAAATGGCTGATGTTTGTTTCAATATAGTAAACTTTATTGACATTTAGAATTTGTATCCTTGACAACACATGACATCACAGTACAGTATAGAACATTCCGGAGAGACACCGGCCAGAAGAACGTTGGAGATGCTGCAAGATGATGGCTGCAAGGTCCATACCAAGAGGGGAAGCCACGTATGTATGTATGTATGTATGGAGGGTATACAGCCAACATTTACGGGTTTCCATCCTGGCACAAGGATCTAAGACCTGAGCTGTGATTGGTTTTGATTTTCTAATCAAACATCCCTCATAAGCAGAAATAAAGGGATGACTACAAGACATGAAGCAATCACCATACAACACATTGGCACAGATGGGGAGGGATGGACACCAATCCACAGGACAGGGGGTACTCTCTCTAACCCCCCCTAGAAACCCTCGATTCTCTCTAACCTATCCCCTACCCTCTATCTAACTCCATTCCTTACCCCACCCCTTCTCTCCCCTATTCTCCTACCCCCTTCCTCCTCTACACTACCCCCTCCCTCTCTGTACCCCTTTCCTTACCCCACCCCTCTCTTCTCACTTTACCCCAACCCCCTGCCACCTCTCTCTATCCCCATCCTATCTCTACTCCTAGCCCCTACCTTCTATCTACCCTCATAACCTACCTCCTTCCCTCTCTCTACCCCAACCCGTACCACTTTCCCTCTCTTTACCACCATCCCCTCCTCTCTCTACCTCCATCCCATACCCCCTTCCCTCTCTCTACCTCCATCACCTACTCCCTTTCATGTCTCTACCCCCATGATCTATCCCTTCCCTTTATCTTGGCCTTGACAGCCACTTTTAAGAAATTATATTCATAGTATAATATATTTGTCACAGTCTATGGGAAATAGTTCCTTGGGACTAAATCAGTGGACTCCCTGGACCACTGTGGGAGATAATGATGCCAGCTGCAACCCGGGAGCGGAGTCTAAGTGGACTCCTGGTCTTCGCCAGAGCCCGCTGAAAAGCGGGATGGTCTTGCTGTGGCGGAGAGCCACCAGGTCGCTCCACGGGTGTGACTAGGCCCTCGGTGGCAGCCAAGGTAGGGAGACAGGGCAGGCAGGACCAGGGGAAGGCACTAGGATACCGGACCGCCACAGGATTACAGGACCGCCACAAGAATACAGCACCGCCTTAGGAATACAGGACCGCCACGGGATTACAGGACCGCCACAGCATTAGAACACGGGAACACCAGAGGAACACGGGAACACCAGAGGAACCAGAAGCTGCGGAGGCGCTGGAGCAGCACTGGGAAGCTGCGGAGGCGCTGGAGCAGCACTGGGAAGCTGCAGAGGCGCTGGAGCAGCTTTGGGAAGCTGAGGCGCCGCTGGAGCAGCTCTGGGAAGCTGTGGAGGCTGAGGCGCCGCTGGAGCAGCTCTGGGTAGCTGCGGAGGCTGAGGCGCCGCTGGAGCAGCTCTGGGAAGCTGCAGAGGCTGAGGCGCCACTGGAGCAGCTCTGGGAAGCTGCGAAGGCTGGGGCGTCGCTGGAGCAGCTCTGGGAAGCTGGGGAGGCTGAGGCGCCGCTGGAGCAGCTCTGGGAAGCTGTGGAGTCTCTGGAGCAGCTCTGGGAAGCTGCAGAGTCTCTGGAGCAGCTGCGGGAAGCTGCGGAGCCACTGGAGCAGCTGCAGGAAGCTGCGGAGTCGCTGGAGCAGCTCTGGGAAGCTGCAGAGTCACTGGAGCAGCTCTGGGAAGCTGCAGAGTCGCTGGAGCAGCACTGGGAAGCTGCAGAGGCGCTGGAGCAGCTTTGGGAAGCTGCAGAGGCGCTGGATTGCAGGACCGCCACAGGATTACAGGACCGCCACAGGAATACAGGACCACCACAGGAATACAAGACCGCCACAGGATTACAGGACCGCCACAGGATTACAGGACCGCCACAGGATTACAGGACCGCAACAGGATTAGAACACGGGAACAACACAGGAACTCGGGAACACCAGAGGAACACGGGAACACCAGAGGAACGCGGGAACACAGAGGCATCTGGAAACACTCAGAGAACTCGGAGGCATCTGGAAACGCTCAGTAGGCTTTCTCTACAGTAGGATGACCTGAAGATCCAGCAGGGGATGCTGGGAGTCACCAGGCTATATAGCCGAGCCGGGAATGCCAGCGCCAATAAGGAGGACGCTGGCCCTTTAAATTCTTGAAGAGTCGGGCGCACGCGCCCCTGCTCTCTAGGGCCTAGTCCACGAGCAGGAGCGGGACCAGAGCCAGGAGCCGGGACAGGTAAGTAGTGACCCGGGGGAGCTGGGCAGCGGCAGCAGGCACGGGTGCACCTGCGATCCTCGGTACTGTAACCGTGACAATATTTCTTGAATTTTCAATTTTAAAAAGTTTTAAAACAAATACTGTGACTGACACACCTTTTACCAATTGCACCCAGTTTGGTTACACAATAAGATGGATGAAGTTCTGTTTCTTATATGAACTTGTGTTGAGCACCATCTGAAGCTCCTCCCTCCTCGTTCTGGTGGGTCCCTACACTAACACTTCCAGGTATAACAGGATTTCATGTGAGCGATCCTGTTATACAAAAAAAAAAAATAGTCTTAGTGTAGGGACCCATCTGAATGAGGTCGCCTTGACGTGGCAGATGGGCTCACACAATGATAACAAATTGTGTGCCAAGAACCTCATAGTAGTTTAGGGAACATTTTAATAGGATTTTCTTGACTATTTGGCATCAAAATCACAACTGAAAATAACACATATAGTTTGAAGTTCTCTGCGGTGGATTCGGGTCTTTCGGCGTTTCACTAAGGTAGTTCCTCTGACGTCCACCAGGTGGCGCTGCTGCGCTGAAGTTTCCCGAGGCCCGCCGGAATGCACTGAAATTCACAGGCCTATTCCTAGTGAAGGTAAGCGCGAATCCCGCGACACTTTTTTTAAAAAAAATGCGGCGGTTTTTCCGAATCCGTCGGGTTTTCGTTTGGCCACGCCCCCGATTTCTGTCGCGTGCATGCCAGCGCCGATGCGCCACAATCCGATCACGTGCGCCAAAATCCCGGGGCAATACAGGGAAAATCGGCGCAAAACGGAAATATTCGGGTAACACGTAGGGAAAACGCGAATCGGACCCTTAGTAAATGACCCCCAATGTGTGTCTCTATACATAGGATTACAGATAAGTGTCAGATTAGTGGCAACCCGACTGCTCAAAGGAGCAACATATTGGATGAATCGTGCGAACATAAGTCCCATTCTAATGTATGGTGCTGCTAAAGTATATTACTTGGACATTTTTAGCAATTTCATAGGGTTAAAAAAAGTGCACAATCACTACTTCATTGAAACTGCAAAAGTCTGGATCCAACTTACCAGTGAAGGTCATTGGCAGATTATAGGTTATGATGGACACAGTAGTGTTTGTCTTTAAGGTGGCAAGGAGGTCATTGGTATTCTTATACCTTTTACCTTATGCAGAATTATTGTACACGTAATGTGCTAGATAAAGGTGAGAAATTGCTGAGGTCAAATAAACATAAAAGAGACTGGCAATTAGAGAATAGCAAGTAACAATGCATGATTACAAGAAACAGGTATATGGAGACTAATAGAACCAGCAAGGTGCAACTGGACTGATGTATAAAGGAGGTCCTGGATGCCGCCCATAGCAGCTGATTGGATCGGCCATCCATATACCTCCCAGTTTTTAAGACAAAAAAGGGACCACATTTTTTCCCCCTAAACCACACATTTTACCCTGCCCCTTAGTCAACACCCACACAGTTTAGTACCACCTATCCCCCCCTCATAGTGCCCCCCCAGGGAGCTCTCCTTCATAGTGTTCCCCAGACAGCCCTCACTCATATTGTTACCCCAGGCAGCTGCCTATGTGGTAATGTGCTAATTTTTAAGTATGCTAAAATATGTGAAATAATACAAAATAAGAATAAGGACACTTTCTAGGAAATATATTTGACAGAGTGTATCTCCAAAAGTGTCTCCCCCATCTACTTCAAATGGCAATGTCCTGGGGTGGTCTCACCCCAACATGGTACTAGAAACTGCTGTTGGATGTTTGCATAGATCTACAGAAGTTTCTTCTCAGTCGTCCCAGCTGACCATGATGTTTCATATCACTGATTTGTAATTTGTAAGGCTTAAATTAGGAGCCAATCTAATTAATTTTTTTCCTTAACCCCCCCTCCCCCATTCCTCTATTATTGTGTGGCTGTCTTTTCTTGGACCATACGTGGTAGGTACCCTTACGTTCTAGGACAGTGGTGGCGAACCTATGGCACGGGTGCCAGAGGCGGCCCTCTGAGCCCTTTCTGTGGGCACCCGGGCCATCATCCCAGCACACCAGACAGGACTCAAAGAATCTTAAAGTGATACTTACTTCATTACTTGGGACTGTAGGAAGAGAAAGAATGAGTAGAGTGGGCCAAATTATCTTTGGAGGAACTCCTAGAAAGAAGCTAGAATAATGCAAATTTTCCATCTTTCTACAGTGTTGCTGTCCTTAGGAGGCCAATATGATTGAAAGTTGTTGAAAAACAGGGAGCAATAAGTTACTTCTTTAATATTTGGTGGCACCCTGTGGTAAATAAGGGGCGGTTGGGTTGCAGTTTGGGCACTCGGCCGCTAAAAGGTTTGCCATCAATGTTCTAGGACAGTGGTGGCGAAACTATGGCACAGGTGCCAGAGATGGCACTCGGAGACCTCTCTGTGGGCACACGGGCTGTCTCCCGGGCACCGAGTTTGCCAGACATGCCTGCAGTCCAATAGTGCCCTGATATTTTAAAGTGACCCATCCTGTGCTGCCTGGTCCTGTACGAAGTGTGAGAAGGTGTGGAGAGGGTCGGATTGGAGCTCAAAGATTCTGGTAGCCATAAGTTTGCTACTTCCTTCATTTCCGTGTTGGTACTTTGGGAAAAGCTAGTGTGTTTTGGGTCTTATTTTGGGCATTTGATCTCTAAAAGGTTCGCCATCACTGTTCTAGGAGATCCTTTGAACCAGTTGTCACGAGAGTATAAAACGGCAGATGAGTGTATATCATTTCACCACAAGATGTCAGTGTACAACATATGATAACTCATATACAACAGCATAAAGCCAATAATCATCACTGGATATCATATGTGGATAAAGGGTGGTCTTCAAAAGGAGGTGGTCTTCGGATCCTATAAGTGTTACACACAAATGATACAGATATGTTAAAATGTAGGATCGTTTGACACACACCGGAGCTGTAATTACTCTAAATGTGGATCATGGAATTGTTTGTTCTTTACCCATAACCCGTCTATCTTTGTAGTGGCAAAATTTTATGGGAGCATCTGGTGTCTCACTCTCCACAACTTGATGGTCACGTAATACCTATTATATGCAGGTTTTTGGTCTTGTCGGCCCCCACCACTCACTATTGTGGCTGCAATATAAGATCAGTGATTGTTTCCCAGAACGCTTGCATTATGTATGCCCCATTAACTCATTCAAGAGCTGAAATTCTCTTCCTGTTTCTTTCTCCGTCTTTCAGCAGGTCAGGGGAAGCGCTCACAAATGACTTCCTATAACACCGAGTAGTTCTGCTTCTGTTCTTTTTCTCCTGCGTCATGTAATTTACATGGAAATACTATTTTAGTTTTACCTCTGGAGACTCCAAGATTCTTAAAGGGAAACTGTCAGCAATCATGTGACCTTGTAGGGGCCTTTTGTGAGACAATCCATGGCCTGCATGCAGATAAATCATGTTGTGTACAACGGGTGTGACCACAAGGTATAATTATTGTTACTATTTATTTATAGAGCCGCATTATATTTCCCATGGTGCTGTATGTAGTTCACATACATAACATAAGGATGAGAACAAATAAGTATAAATGACACAAAAACGGGACTTGAAGGAAGACCCTGTCTGTTGGGGTTCATCAAGAGGGCACACGTATATTATATAGTGCGCATGCGCGAGTAGTGCCGAGAGCTGGGTGACGTCACCGGCTCTGGGAGTCAGGGGGCGGAGACCAGCGAAAGAGTAGGCGTGCATAATTATAATTCGGTGAACCGCCGAATGTAAGCTATGACGTGGAGCATCTAATGTTGATTTTTTTTTTACAAAAGCAACGTTTTTTGTGTCTAACCCCGATATGTTCCAGGTTCAGCAGCACAGAGCCCGCCAGTACAAGCCTTTAGCTTAAAATCCTCATATACAGGTGGTAGATTTCCTTTAAGGGGTTAAGGAGGATTTTGCTTGGAATTCACACAAATCTTCTCCTCTACCATCGACTAGGGTCAGGATGTAAGAGTTGTCCCATCTTGGAAAACGTATTTGCAGCATTTGCAGCAGATCCCCAGCAACACACAGACACAATACATACATGTAAACACACAGACACAATACATACATGTAAAACACACAGACACAATACATACATGTAAACACACAGACACAAGACATACATGTAAAACACAGTAACACACAGACACATACTACTGTAAAACACGAGACACAATACATACATGAAAAACACAGACACATACATACATGTTAAAACACAGACACATAACATACGTGTAAACACACAGACACAATACATACATGTAAATACACAGACACATTACATACATGTAAATACACAGACACAATACATACGGTAAACACACGGACAAAGAATACATACAGTGTAAATCACAGACACATTACATACATGTAAAACACACAGACACATTACATACATGGTAAATACACAGCACATTAATACATACATGTTAAAACACACAGACACAATACATACATGTAAAACACACAGACACAATACATAAATGTAAAAACACAGGACACAATACATACATGTAAACACACAGACACAAAATACATGTAAACACACAGACCAACAATACATACATGTAAAAACACAGACACAATACATACATGTAAATACACGACACAGTACATACGTGTAAAACACACGACACGAATACATACATGTAAAATACACAGACACATTACATACGTGTAAATACACAGACACAATACATACGTGTAAAACACACAGACACAATACATACATTAAAACACAGACACATTACATACATGTAAAACACACAGACACATACATACATGTAAATCACAGACAGAATACACAGTAAAACACCAGAATACATACATGTAAACACACAGACACAATACATACATGTAAATACACCGACATTACAACATGTAAAACCACAGACACAATAAAACGTGTAAAACACACAGACCACAATACATACATGAATAAATACAACAGACAACATTACTATACATGTAAAAATACACAGACACAATACATACATGTAAAACACACAGACACAATACATACATGTAAAACACACAGACACAATACATACATGTAAACAACAGACACGAATACATACAGTGTAATACACACAGGACACAAACATACATGAATACACACGACACAATAACTCATGTAAAACACACAGGGACACAATAATACATGAAAAACATACCAAACAACATTAACAAGACATCAATACATTACATAAACACCACACAACACATACACTACATGTAAACACACAGACACAATACAATCACTGACACCACAGAACAAAATACAGACATTGATAAAAAACAGACAAAAATACATACATGTAAAACACACAGACACAATACATACATGTAAAACACACAAGACACAAGTACATACGTGTAAACACACAGACACAATACATACATGTAAAACACACAGACACAATACATACATGTAAACACACAGACACAATACATACATGTAAACACACAGTGCAGTGCACACACGGACTTTATACTCGCGATCTACACGTATACAATATATAATATCTGATCATCTATCAGGTGCTGAACACTTCCCAATTCCAATAATGGTTCATGCTAGGAACTTTTATAGGGTGAAAATATACATCCCAAAATGTAAAAGTTATGCAGCAATCCTTTTCTTTTTATGTAAAAACAAATCAGCCTCCTAGTGCTATGGGGTTGACAAATTTTCAAGATTTGCCTTCAGACAGCTGTGACCCAGGTATAGGCTGAAAAAGTGCAGAGGGGGCAATGGGCAGTAATTCCAGGGAGGACCCAAAGCACCTGTGGCTGTCTATAGGCAAATCTGGCAAATTGGTCCCACCCCTAATGCACTTGTGTTGCAAGCTGATTTGCATATCTATATACAGTTGATTATCTTTGCATTGCATATTCAGTTTATGGCTATAAAGGAAGTTTTCTGCTCCTTTTAAAGCCTCTAACATGCTATCAGTATTGAGTTAGGAGACTCCCTTTGTATTGGATGACAAGCCCAAGCGACAATCAAATGAGATGAATTCTTAATTGTCAGGGCAGTAAAATCTATTTCTGTCACGTCTGGAGTCAAATTAGTTAGATATTTTACAAGGCATGTATAATGTAATAAAACAATATGCTTATTAAATGTATTATGTCTGTTTTATAAAAAATCCCTTGAACCAATTAACTTTTTAAAACAGAACCTGTCACCTCCCCTGACATTTATGTGCTTTTACATGTCTACATTCCTTATGAAATATTAATTGTGGAGAATCATTTTTGTAGCTTTGTATTATACCTTTCCTATGTTAATAGTGCGGGATGCCATAAAAAATGTAAATATTAAATCCCGCGCTCAGTCCAAATCAGTCTGATCGCCCCCCCGATTTCTGTCACATAAATGCCGTTAGGGAGAGAGCTGCTGTTGGTCAAGGATAGCGTTAGGGTGTTCTATTAGATTACTGTTAGGCAGGAGTGAGTCTACAAGAACCCAACAGCCCTTCTTAGGGCTACAATAGCGTTATATTTTATTTGCTTGTGGGCATCCAATTACTGCAGGGGTCAGAGGCCGTGGTCCTGGGCGGGGTGAGACACCACCTGCTGATGAGGGAGCAGGGGAACGCCGCAGAGCTACACTCCCTAACTTCATGTCTCAAGTTACTGGGACTCGTGGTAGAGCACTGTTGAGGCCAGAACAGTGCGAACAGATGATGTCGTGGACTGCGGACAATGCTTCTAGCCATTTGTCCACCAGTCAGTCTTCCACGCAGTCCACCCATGTCACCGAAATCGGCACTCCTCCAGCTCCTGCCCCTCAGCCTCCTCCCCCCCAGTCTGCCCCCTCCCAGGAAAATTTGGAATTTGATCTGGCATACTCTGAGGAACTGTTTTCTGGACCCTTCCCAGAGTCACAAACCACTCGCCAGGTTGCCTGCTGAGCTCTTTCCCGACGCCCAGGTTTTCCACTGGTCCCAGTGTGGGTGATGATGACATTGTTGTGTAAAGATGAGGAGACACGGTTGTCAGACAGTGGTGAAGTTATTGTCAGGGCAGGAAGTCCGAGGGGGGGAGCAGACTGAGGAATCGGAGGATGATGAGGTGACAGACCCAAGCTGGGAGAAGACAGTGCTTCTGAGACGGAGGCGAGTCCCATACGAGAACAGGTTGGAAGAGGCAGTGGTGGGGCCAGACGGAGAGGCAGAGCCAAAGCTGGTGCATCAGCTCCAAATGTTTCACATAGTGAAGCTCCCGTGGCGAGGGCTAGATTTTCAGAAGTCTGGAGGTTCTTTAAAGAAACAGCGGATGACCGACGGACTGTGGTGTGAAACCTGTGCCACACAAGGATCAGCAGGGGTTCCACCACTACTAGCTTAACCACCACCAGTATGCGCAGACATATGAGTGCTAAACACCCCACTCAATGGAACCACACCTCCGGCCGGGCACACCACTGCTCCTTCTCCTGTGTCATCTGCTGCCTCTGCTAGTCAGCCCCCTGCCCAGGACCCAAACACAAACACCTCCCGCTCGAAAACCACACCTTCGCCTCCACGATCCTCCACAGCGTCCACCAATGTCTCCATGCGCAGCGTTCAGTTGTCTATACCCCAGACGCTGGAGTGCAAGAGGAAATACAGTTCCACCCACACGCCCAAGCCCTCAACGTCCACATCTCCAAATTACTCAGCCTGGAGATGGTGCCCTATAGGCTGGTAGAGACCGAGGCCTTTCGCAACCTCATGGTTGCGGCCGCCCCTCAGTATTCGGTCCCCAGCCGCCACTACTTTTCCCGATGTGCCGTCCCAGCCCTGCACCAGCACGTGTCAGACAACATCATCCGTGCCATGACCAATGCCGTTTCTGACAAGGTCCACCTAACCACGGACACGTGGACGAGTGCTGCCGGCCAGGGCCACTATATGTCACTGACGGCACATTGGGTTAACTTGGTGGAGGCTGGGACCGAGTCTGACCCTGGGGCTGCTCATATACTGCCGACGCCGAGGATTGCGGGGCCTACCTCGGTCACGGTCTTTCAGGCTTACTATGCCTCCTCCTCCTCCCAGCCCTCCTCCAC
Organism: Engystomops pustulosus; assembly: GCA_019512145.1. Lineage (NCBI taxonomy): Eukaryota > Metazoa > Chordata > Amphibia > Anura > Leptodactylidae > Engystomops > Engystomops pustulosus. The sequence goes on from CM033646.1 coordinate 157,034,576, forward strand.
CTCCTCCTCCGAATTACCATCTGTGGGCATGGCGTCATCAGTCGGTAGCTCTAGGCGACAGCAGGCGGTGCTCAAACTGCTGAGCCTAGGCGATAAAAGGCACACCGCCCAAGAGCTATTACAGGGAATCACGGCGCAGACCGATCTGTGGCTGGCACCGCTGAACCTGAAGCCAGGCATGGTTGTGTGTGACAACGGCCATAACCTGGTGGCGGCTCTGCAACTCGGCAGACTGACACATGTGCCATGCCTGGCCCATGTGTTAAATCTGATAGTTCAGCGGTTCCTCAAGACATACCCCAATCTGGCTGATTTGCTCACGAAGGTGCGCCGCATCTGTGCGCATTTCAGAAAGTAGACCACAGATGCTGCCACTCTCAGGGCAGCGCAGCGCCGCCTCCAACTGCCCGCTCACCGACTGTTGTGCGACGTGCCCACAAGGTGGAATTCCACATTAACCATGTTATCCAGAGTTTACCAGCAGCGCAGACCGATTGTAGACTGCCAGATCTCAACTTCCACCAGAACTGCTAGTCAGGTCAGTCAGCTTCCTCAAGTCTACAATGAGGAGTGGACGTGGATGTCTGATATCTGTCAGGTGCTGAGTAACTTTGAGGAGTCAACACAGATGGTCAGTGGCGATGCCGCCATCATCAGCCTCACCATCCCGCTGCTTGGCCTGTTGAAAAGCTCTCTGGTCAGCATGAAGTCGGAAGCTTTGCGCTCGTCACAAGAGACAGGGGAAGAAGATTCCCTTGTTGATAGCCAGAGCACCCTCCGATCTGTTTCTCAGCACGTATCAGAGGAGGTGGAGGAGGATGAGGAGGAAGAGGAGGAGAATGTTGGCGAGACAGAAGAGGGGAGCATTGCTCAGTCCTTCACTATTCAGTGTGTATGGGCAGAAGAGAAGGAGTTGGAGGAGGAAGAGGAGGAGAATGTTGGCAACACAGAAGAGGGGACCATTGCTCAGTCCTTAAAGGGGACCTACCACCACGATTCTACCTATAAAGGTAGAACGGGTGGTAGGTGGATGAATGGGATGTGAGTATAGCCCTTTTTGGGCTAAACCTCACGTCCTGGCTATCCTTTGGTAAACTTTAATAAGTCTGTATGTAAATTTTTTTAAGTGGCTACTAGGGCGTGGAGTAGCCGGACATGAGGCTACACGTCGCGGCTACTCCACGCCCCAGTAGCCTTTTTTCTATGGCCGCGCAACCATAGGCCTGCGCAGAATGCCAGGTACACGGCCGAAGATTAAATGGTAGGCGGAGAAACAAGGCTACTGGGGCGTGGAGTAGCCGCAACGTGTAGCCTCATGTCCGGCTACTCCACGCCCCAGTAGCCGCTTAAAAAAATTTACATACAGACTCATTAAAGTTTACCAAAGGATAGCCGGGACGTGAGGATTAGCTCAAAAAAGGGCTATCCTCACGTCCCATTCATCCACCTACCACCCGTTCTACCTTTATAGGCAGAATCGTGGTGGTAGGTCCCTTTTAACTATTCAGCGTGTATGGGCAGAAAAAGAGGAGTTGGAGGAGGAGGAGGAAATGGAGAGTCAGGCCAGTGAGGGGAGTGAATTCTTGCGCGTTGGGACTCTGGCGCATATGGCAGATTTCATGCTAGGCTGCCTATCCCGTGACCCTCGCGTTCAAAGAATTTATTCCAGCACCGATTACTGGGTATTCACTGTCCTGGACCCACGGTGCAAGCAAAATCTTTCCACTCTCATCCCTGGAGAGGAAAGGAGTGTGAGAATGCATGAATACCAGCAGGCCCTGTTGCACAAGCTGAAACAGTATTTCCCTTCTGACAGCGCTAGCGGCAGAGGGCGTACTTCTGCGGGTCAAGTAGCAAGGGAGAGTAGGCGAGCAGGCAGCTTGTCCAGCACTGGCAGGGGTACGCTTTACAAGGCCTTTGCCAGTTTTATGTCACCCCAGCAAGACACTGTCACCTGTCCCCAGTCTCGGCAGAGTAGGGCTGATCTTTACAGAAAGATGGTGAGGGAGTACGTAGCTGACCATACCATCGTCCTAAATGATCACACAGCTCCCTACAACTACTGGGTTTCAAAGCTGGACATGTGGCACGAACTGGCGCTGTATGCCTTGGAGGTTCTTGCCTGCCCTGCCGCTAGCGTGTTGTCAGAGCGGGTTTTCAGTGCAGCTGGTGGCATCATCACCGATAAGCGTACACGCCTGTCGACTTACAGCGCTGACAGGCTGTCGCTTATCAAGATGAATAAAGCCTGGATTTCTCAGGATTTCCATTCTCCACCAAGTGAAAGCAGCTAAACCGGAATAATTCTCATGTATGCACTCCTCCTCCTCATTGTCCTCCTTCTCCTCCTCTTTGTACACTAAAGCAGAGGAAACTGGCTATTTTTTGCCAGGGCCAACTGCCTCTAGCTATAGTACTCTATGTATTTAATTTTTCTGGAGGGCCACCTACCCGGTCCTCTGTTTTAAACAATTTATGGGGGTGCCACATACAGGTACTCTATGTATTTCATTTTTCTGAAGGGCCACCTACCCGTTCCTCTGGTTTGAAAACTTTTTTGGACTGCCACATACAGGCACTCAATCTATTTAATTTTTCTGGAGGGCCACCTACCTGCTCCTCCGGTTTGAAAACTTTTTTGGACTGCCACATACAGGAACTCAATCTATTTAATTTTTCTGGAGGGCCACCTACCTGCTCCTCTGGGTTGAAAACTTTTTTGGACTGCCACATACAGGCACTATCCAAATTTAATTGTCTCCATAGCAGCCTCCACACGTCGTCTTTATAGCTGCCTCCACACGTTGTCTCCATTGCTACCTCCACACGTCATCTCCATAGCTGCCTCCAAAAGTCGTCCATATAGCTGCCTCCATACTTTGTCCCCTTAGCAAACGAGCTGGGGCAGGCAGAATTTTGGGTTGTTTTCATGGCTTCCACATCAAACTTGTTAACTTTGTCAACACCCTGCTGTGTTATCCACAAAATATACCGCCAAACTTTTATCTTCGACCGATATTATTTCAGCACTACTTGCGCATCTGTTTACGTTCCCCTCCCCCGCCATAAACAGGCCAATTACTTATAAGAACAGTACTACACTTGATCATATACAAAAGGTTCTTAGAAGTGCTGTTTGTAGCCCCCCCCCCTGCTTTGAAAATTATAATTTTTTCAAAGTAAACGCTTCTGGCCCCCAGGCCCATTTTGGGTGGGGAGGAGCCGAGAGACAGGGGCTTGGACAGGCGAAAGCTCGTCTGGCAGCGGAAAGCCAGCTCCATCCCAAGATCCAACTAACATAGTTTTAACTGCAGCACCTTTAACCCACAACCTATAACCTTTTACCTCTAAAATCTATCTTTTCACTCCTCTTTTCTGACTTCCTTACGTCCACCTCGGTTTCCATAACCGTCCCCATTGCCTCCATACGTCGTCTCCATAGCAGCCTCCAGATGCCGTCTCTACAGCTGCCTCCACACGCCGTCTCCATAGCTGCCTCCACATGTCGTCCCCTTAGCAAACGAGCTGTGTAAGGCTCATTTTTCGGGTGTTTCACCAGATACGTTATGGAACTTGGTCACTATGTCGCCACCATGCTGTGTTATCGATTAAATATACCGTCAACCTTTTGTTCACATAGGAAATCATTTCAGCGCTTCTTGCTCACCTCCTTTGGTTCCTCTCTGCCGCCATAACCAGGCCAAATACTGATACGTACAGTGCTACACATTATCCTTGCCAAAAGGAATTTTTTTAATTGGTTTGAAGCCTGAGTCCATTTAGGGTATGTTGCCATGCCACTCTCTAGCCTGCCGCTGCCGCCGCTGCCTATGCATGCCGTCTTCTATAGTGTCAGGGTCAATTATTGGATGTTTTAGATGCTATCTAGCTTCATTCTGTCACTCTGTCATGGCCATGCTGTTGCCCATAATTTTGGCATAATGGTGCGATTAAGCAGCCTCAGAGGCATCCATGCATGCTGCCCCTGCTGTTTCCTGTCCATTTCCGTGGTGTTTCCATCATTTTCTGAGGTTTCCAGGTGTTTGGCCAAGCTTCCCTGTGCAGACCCTTGGTCCCCTTGAAAAATGCTCGAGTCTCCCATTGACTTCAATGGGGTTCGTTATTCGAGACGAGCACTCAAGCATCAGGAAAAGTTTGACTCGAGTAACGAGCACCCGAGCATTTTACTGCTCGCTCATCTCTAGTCTTAACCCCTTACCGCCGAAGCCACTTTTCACCTTCCTGACACGGCCCATTTTTTCAAATCTGCCCCCCATTATACAAACTACACCCCTCAACGTGCGTAAAACAACTTTTATGACGTTTTTTAACCCTTTAATTGTTTTACAGGGTTAAAAAAAAATCGGATGCAATTTTTGAAATTAACATTTTTTGGGCCAAATGAATATGTTTTTCATAAAATGTAAAAATTCTCAGTGGATAAAATGTCAAATGGCTCCACAAAGTTTGATACCCAATTTCTCCTGAGTGTAACCATACCCCATATGTGGTGGTAACCTGCTGTATGGGCACACGCTAGGGCATTGAAGGGAAACTGCGCCATTGTGTCTATAGGATAAGTTTACTTAGTTCAAAACTGAAAATTGCATTCCAAATCTCACATATTTTTGGCACAAGTCATTGCAACCTATTTCCCACCTGTTACCACAGAGACATTCTATATATCCATAAATATACACTGTATTAGAGCAATATGACCACAATACAGAATAAAAATAAAATAGTTTAAAAGGCGAACAAAGTCTCCACAACTATATCGTCTTAGAACAGCCCAACATATGATAGTTATCGGCTCTCCTAATATGCCAGCTCCCCCACACGGTGAAAGACCAATCTAACACTATTCATATGTCCATAAAATAGAAACAGTAGCCTGCCTGGGAATAGAGATAGACCTAATAAAAATTCAGGCAATATAAGCAAAAAAATGTTAATGCCAAATAGATAAATGATACTAAAAATTAGCCCAAGCAAAGAAAACTGAGACCTAGCCAGCACTTGGCCGCGCTAAAGCCAGCCACTCAGGTACCAGGGGAATCCAGCTGCCCCCTGCCCTTAGGTCAGGCCCTGGTGGGGGATGTTGCATATGTAGATAGGGAGAAACCTGTTAGTCAGACCCTTACAGGCCGTTACTACAACCTGCCATCTCCATTTCAAGAACATGTCTTGCATCCAACTCTTCCTCAATCCTGAGTCTACAAAATTGCCCTCATCATCTCCCACTTGGACTACTGCAACATTATTTTCTGTTGTCTCCCAGATAGCCCTCTAACACCCCTTCAAATTGGAGTATCCCAGTGGATAAGTTCTAGCTTCTTATGCCCTCTTTTTTACTGATCCAGACTCCATTAACACTTATGGGGCCCAGAGCCCCTCAGGGTCATTTACATAACTTTAAAAGCTTTTTTGTTGTTGTAAAAGAACAGGGTATAAACGCTTAAAGAAAAGCAGAACCTGCCAAAGTGGGCACTCACCAGCATATTAGTGCGCTTGGTTTACAATTCTTGATCCTTTAAAGATTCAAATAATAGAGCCATCATGTTATTAAAGGGAACCTGTCACCAGATTTTTACTAATAAACCTAATGACTGGTTGCCATAACACTATGCTAACTATTTTTTACACAGTTTTCAGGTAAACAAAATGCACACTTCCTATACCCAAAAAATGAACTTTGTAACAAAAGTTCATGCCAGATGGAGCAGCCAATCACAAGGGCTGTGTATTATTCATGCACTCACTGCGTGACTCAGCCCATTTCTCCAGTATCTCCCTCATTCCTCTTTCCCTTTGGCAGAGCAAAGGGCATTACATCTGCCAAAGGGAGGAGGTAAAAAGGGAGATGCCAGAGACATCGGCTGCGTCATACAGTGACACCATGCAACACACACCTTGTGACTCGCTGCTCCCTCTGGCAGAGTACCAGGCAGGCTTACAAAGTTAATTTTCTGGGGATAGGAAGTATGCATTTCTTTTTAACTAAAAAATAATGTGGGCAATAATTACCGTAATATAGTGCTACAGGAACCTGTCATTAAGTTTATTAGTGAAAATCTGGTGACAGCTTTCCTTTAATCTTACTACTGTAAACGATACCTTTTCTCTGTAGTTATGACCTCGTTCACTAGGTTTTACAAAGAAATTGTTCACACTTTCAGCCCAGTAGGCAGAGATGGTTACCGTAAGTTTCTATGGACCCATGTGATGTTCTTCTGATGCATAATGGGAAACATTGATGTATATCTTGCTGATGTCAGTAGATGCAGTAATATCTGTCTTTGTACAGCTCTCAAACCATTCCATCTCTATGAAGATAATTGGTCACAGCAACTATTAAACCTGGATTTAGAGCGGAATATGAAGATTTCTTGGAAGCGGCACACCTTCCCGTTTATTAGTAGCTCCTATCAATCCTGGAAAGAAGAACGCACCATCACACGAGAAATCGACTTAATAAGAGGAGATAATCGAACTGTGATCATCCTGAACATCGGAGTACATTTCAGAGCCTACCCCCTATACTGCTTCATCAAGAGACTCCACAACATACGCCGCGCCATAGAGCGTCTCCTCATCAGAAGCCCTGAGACTAAAGTCATAATAAAAACTGAGAATACGGGTGAAATGGATAAGAATTTTGATTTTCATGCGGCTATGCATTATTCTGTCATGGATATTGTGGCACATTTACTAAGGGTCCGAATCGCGTTTTTCCGCCGGGTTTCCTGAATTTTTCCAATTTGCGCTGAATTGCCCCGGGATTTTGGCGCACGTGATTGGATTGTGGTGTATCGGCGCCGGCTTTCACGCAACAGAAATCAGGGGGCCTGGCCGTCAGAAAACACGACGGATTCGGAAAAAAACGCGGAATTTAAAAAAATAATTGTGTTGCAAAAATAGCACTCACATACACCAAGACGGAGGAGGTGAATTCGGTTGAACTTCAGCGCAGCAGTGACACCTGGTGGACATCGGGCGCGCGACCTTAGTGAATCCCAGCAGAACCCGAATCAGCGTCGGAGAACGCGCCGCTCGATCGCGACTGGACCAGGTAAGTAAATCTGCCCCATTGTCTTTAATGACCTTAATGTTGTCTTTGTAAATGGCTGGGATATGACCAATGCATTTGATACCAATAAAATTCATCCTACAGAGAAGTTCTATGGAAATGAAGTTAAAATGTTAATGACTTATATCTGTTATAAAAAAATGTACATGTCATATTGCAATGTTTGAATGCAAGAAGTTGCTGTATGTCTGCAACCCTGGTGGTCTAGGATATTTAAGGGTTATATGGTAGTCTAAGACAGTGTTGATGCATGCAATCTTGGCGGCCCATTGGGTTAATGTCTAAATCCACGCTATATGAATTGTGTGCCAGTGTAATTTTTTTGATATGATCTATTAATAAAAAGTACATATTTTTCTATGGATATGAATAGTTTTAATTTGAGTTTGTGCGTAGTATTTATGGGTTAAGGTGAATCCATGGTAGTCTAGGATAGAGTAGATACTAATGTCCACATGTAAGGTGCTTTAGAATATTGAAGGGCACTGGGCGCTCGGCGATCTCCTTCAGCTCCATAGAGATGAATGGAGTAGAATGGTCATTATACTAATGGAGAGACCAGGGGTCCGACTGAGGTATGGGGGATCTGTGGGGGTCTCATCACTGATCAGCCCTGTGGATAGGGCCTAACTTGAATTCATGGTAAAACCCCTTTAATGTCATTAGATCAAGTAGCCCCAGCATCCTCTGTTTCAACTAGAATGTAAGGATATACCCACTCTCTTACATACAGTAGTTGGCTTTGAAGTCCCCACCTAACTTATAGATAAATGGCCCCCATATTCTACCTATCAAACAGACTGCTCTCCCCCAGTTTTCTTGTTATTTTACTCAAACCTCTCTTCATGTTCCCATCCCTCTCTCTATGCTCCCCAAAACAGAATGATTACTGTGGTCCAAAAATTTCCCCCTTGAACCATTCGCTCGCTGACTACTCCCCATATTCCTCTTTCACCAACTGCTTCCCTTGGCTCCACCTCTTGCGGAGACCGCTCACCATGCACTCAATCTCCTTCACATGGTTCTCCCTCTGCTGCTCCTAATGCCCTATCCAAAACTGCTTCCCCTGCTCTTCACACAGACTATTCTCTGTCTTCTCTTCTCAGACTTCTCCCTCATACAACTCCCCTCTATACAGACTGCTCTCCCTTCCCTCTCAAACTACTTTCCATTACTGAAAGACTATTCCTTATGCTACAGCTTTGCAGTGCATTAAGTAGATAGAGAAAACTATGCAGCTGGAACTGTGCAACACAGTTCTCCCTGTTCCAGATCTTTAAGTGGATCATCAAGGGGAAATTTTGCTGGTAGTTTTTAGGTTAGTTGGAGATTGGGTTGCCATGCATTTTTAATATTGTATGCACTCTAGAAGTCCACAAAGGTTCCAGGCTACATCCGATAGTCTCCTGTGTTTGGTGTAATATATGGTGACTGATATCCGGAAGTTGAAAGCTGTATGATCCACTTGACTGTAAGTGATGAGTGGCCAATGGCTCTACTCCACTGCCAAATAGAAGGTCCTTCTGTGGTGACTTCACCTGGGCACAGAAATCCCAGGGCTACACAACTGTTTTCCAACATGTTTCCAAGGCTAACTGACATCTTTGTCATGGATTGTTGAATGTTCTTTATGGACTTTTAAATAAAAGTATCACATGTATAACCCCCATTATATTAAGCAAATGTCTAGGTAGTTATTCATATTTAGAAATTGTAAATAGCACATTTTTAGGTGATCACAACAGTGAATATATAGCAACATTTGAGAATGTTTAGTTCTTGACTACATCCACCTAGTGATACAAACAGGGGGGGAGGGGGGGGGGAGTAACCACCACCCCGCTGAAGATACCTCTGTCTAATAACCATCTATATAAAGATCCAAACATAAAGAACATACAACAATCCCTTAAATGAAGAGGGCAGTAAGCTTTGGAAATATAGCAAGGAATGGTGGACAAGGCATCAGCATCTTTTCTCAGTAGATAAATTTGGCCAACCATTCCACTTTCCTATCTACTTTTTAAAAAATGGGAGTGAGGGTTTGATACCCCCAAAATGTTACAGTATGTAGTACTGGAAACCAGAAATCTTGGAAAAATTTGGTTAAGGGAGTTGTTTGATTAATTTGGTCACCAGACATGCCAATGATTTGACGCAATCTGGAGGATGTTCCTGCGAATCCCTTGCTGTGTAGGTGAGTATTACACTTCAGTAAGAGGCTTGGCCATGAGAGACAACACTGCAGGACATTTTGCACATGTCACCGAGCTGTTGCAGCCCCTTGTATCACTACTAGATCAAGATCAAATGGTAGGCTAGAGGAGGAGAGATACAGGAGAAGAGGGACCCATCATAGCTAATTAGCATACTATGGGTCCCATGTTGGAGCAGTAGTAAAGCGTCCATACCTTATGTCAAACCGCCCACTTCCTGAAAGTGACAGGTACCACGCCCCCTTTGATTCAGAAGTACACTCCCCTTTGATTTAGTCTTATTTCTCTCCCTTTTTTTTGGGGTTTCTATAATGTGAGGGTGCAGGGTTGTTGTAATGTGTGGGTGCCTGGAGGTTGTGCAGAGTGAACCCCCTTTTATGTGATCTGTAGCAGATTCATATTATATTGGATGTCACACATAGTTTAATTTAACTTTAATTGTGTGTGTATAACATTTATATGCAATGTTTAATCATAGATAAAATGACAAAAATGAAACAAAAATGAAACAGACGCCTCAATGTTTAACGTTTTATTGAGCAAAAATTGTATACAGCAAAGAATAATAAAAAAATGTCTAAAAATTCAGACAATTGCATTAATCTGATACAAAAACAATGGGGGTCATTTACTAAGGGCCCGATTTGCGTTTTCCCGACATGTTACCCGAATATTTCTGATTTGTGCCGATTTTCCCTGTATTACCCCAGGTTTTTGGCGCACGCGATCGGATTGTGGTGCATCGGCGCTGGCATGCACGCAACGGAAATCGGGGGGCGTGGCCGAACGAAAACCCGACGTATTCGGAAAAACTGCCGCATTTAAAAACGGAAAATGTGTTGCGGAGCTTGCACTTACCTTCATCTAGGATAGGCCGGTGTATTCCAGTGCGTTCCGATGCTCTTCAGCGCAGCAGCGCCACCTGGTGGACGTCGAAGGAACTACCTTAATGAATCCCGGCCGGACCCGAATCCACCGCAGAGAACGCGCCGCTGGATCGCGAACGGACCGGGTAAGTAAATCTGCCCCAATGAGTTTAATTTATACAGCAAAGAATAATAAAAAAGTCCTTATATTCTCTGCTTTTAGCTGATAAGATCCCATTAGCACATTAGTTAATACGCCACAACCGCAAAGACAGCTAAAACTGTACTAAGATAAGAGGATGTATCAGATTGCGATATTACACTAAGAAAAGAAATTTTACACACAAAAAAGCAGAAGTTGGAATTTGTCTGGACTATGGCCTAAGATAAGTAGGCTGTGTAGGCTTTACACAACTGTTTAAAAGTACATTGCGATATACAGTTACGCATCACAGTAGTTAGATTTTTTTGGACAAACGTATACATTAAGCGATCGTTATTTTTATAATCATTTGTAAAAAACTGTAAAGCCTGCCTGTAAGATAGACCCCTAGCTATATTATAAAGCATAAAAATGCAATAATTCCCGCAGAAAGAGCTCATGGTATCCTGTAATTGTTTGTTCTGATAAGTGTATGTTATGCAGTTTCTTTTTAAAAACTGTATAAATTCTTTTGGGAAAATCTCAGCATCAGGAGAGAAGCCGTAGCTATCAAAAAATATGGCATCTTTCTCATTACATAGTAAAATTAATATCCAGTGACTGCCTGGTTTGCGGGAAGCGTCTGTATTCACTATAAATGCCACAGGCCTTTGAACTACTTTATGTTCAGGTAGGAAATCACACGGAAATACGCCGGCAAATATACGTCTCATACAAGTGTCAGATAGAGCGAGGTTCGTAAGCTCCAAATTATCCATCGCTAGTTATAGTCATTCAATATTTCTCTTTTGTTGTTTATTTCCAGTATATTAGTATTTAGCACATACACGATCATATTCACAGTGTGAGGCGTCGGCTCTGCAAATCTTATCTCAGCGCGTAGATTTCCAGACCTAATGAGAGAGAAATGACCGTCCGGTTCTTGATCCGGGGATAAATCAAAGGCAAAGAATGTGTATCCAAGCATAAACTCTTCACGGTCTATAGCTAAACCGCTATCAGATTTATGTGTACAAGAGCAGCATACTCTCTAATGGCTAATTCAGCCTCAAAATTTGGTTGAAAAGGTCTGGCAGGTATTTGTTGACCATCCAAGTACAAAGCTGCATGATTTATATTATAGTGGTGGAAACATAGCGGATTTTTTTGATAATTACCGCTAAAGCTGTCATTCTCCACAAAGCCTAGTATAACTGTTTTAGGGATTTGACCCAGGAACAAGTTCTCATGGTTGGTAATTCTTGTTCCTGTTGGAATGCTGTATACTTTAAAACAAACCCTATCGAGGCAATATTTAGCGGTGGTTGTAAGCAGCACCTGGCTGTGGCCTATTCTGACGGCCGGTGCAACCCGTACTCTTTTCACATACAGGGCAGCGTGTAGGATTTGTATTTTATATTGTTCAGGGTCAGCAGACATCAGACTAAAAGCATCTTTATTTCTGGTCAGTCTGATCTTAAGATCAAGGCCATTCAGTACAAGCTTTGGCTGATTAAATATATCTGCAAAAATCGGGCCCAAAAGTTCGATCGGTTTATATAGGGCTGTTGCGCGAAGTCTTTTGCTGAATCCTAAATTGTTACCATCCACTGCTCTTTCCTGATGATGACCGGCGGTGTCTTTGTAGAACAATCCCGCTGTAAACTGAGATGCCAGTGCTTGCGGACTGAAATTTAATATAGTTTATATGTAGGATCTATAACTATAAAGGTTGTCCGATTGTGAAATAAGACGGTCCCCTAGAGTTATGTCCACTTGATTGAAAAGCGTGGCTATCGGATAGTTAATAAAGGCAACACAGGCCCCGTCAGGAATATTTGTATTATCGTTTTTAACAATACGACAATTTACGTACAACAGCGTGTTATTTAGGTCATAATAATATTCACCACTGCCTGATATAAAGAATTCCAAAGGAGCATTGTCTCTCTAATAAGTTAGTTTCCACAGAAACACCGTCACTATGGACTAGCGACTTGTCTACAAGATTTGATTCCGACGGATCGATATACGTCAACAATCCTAAAATATTAGCCAACTTTCGGCCAGGAACAAAATGGGTTACTCGCGAATCAGGCACTGATATAGTTTGTTTTATGTCATCAAAGCGTAGCTTAAAACCCTCGCTCGATATTTTCAAGCTATCAATTCGATCATTGACGGCTTTTACCACGTCGTTGATGTTAGAATAAAAAACGCTCTTCACATAAAACTCTTTTAAAGGTTCACCACGTTTAGCGATAAAGAAATTTCCTTCTTGTTGATCAATGGTGCACCATGTATAGGGATATTGGATTTCAGTCAGAGCAACTTCATAGGGTCCAGAAAAATTAACAGGTTTTGCCAATTTTGTGGTGTAAGTGGAAATTGTGTTTTCTGGGTAGATTTTGGAAGATGCGTTACTAGGCAGCGTTATATAAAAGGCTCCCGACTCCATGATCTATATAGATGTTAGCTGCTCTTCATCAATCCAACTGTTAAATTTTGCTGGATAGCCGCGCCACTTTACCAAATAAACTGTTTTACCCCCGACACGTCTTTTTTTCAGTATTTTTTCAATCCTGTAAACACGATCCGCACTCAAAGGGACCTTTTGTAACTCTTCCTCGTAAAAGGACCCTTCTATCGGATCACCAAGCAAATCAATGATTATATAGAGCGGTTTTTTGAATTTTGTGTTGATGGCGCTAATGATAAAAATTTCATCCGTGTAGCTTTGTTCCTATCCTTTAGTGAAAGTTCCTTTATACTGCGAGATTCTTAAATGATCCCCAGTCTTTAAAGACGTTTTATTAGATTTATCGTTCAGACTTTTGCTATAAATGATTTTACAAATTTTCAGGGAGTTACTTTTGGTCACTTCAACAGGCTTACAGCGAATTGTATTGTGATAAGTGTGATTGTAACTATATATCAGATCTGATAAAATATCTATATACCTAAATGTATTGCGTTGTGTGAAGTAGCGCCACATTTTTGTTTTCAATGTACGATTAAAGCGCTCCACTATGCAGGCCTTCACAGTGTTGGCAGGAAAGAAATGATGTACATTGCAAAGACGCTTCATTGCATTATTCATAAATTCACGGCCACGATCGGTTTGTAATTTTTGGGGTACACGATCATCCATATTAAAAATCACCTCAAAGGCTCGAGCAACAGACGCACCGGTCTTATCTCTCAAACCGACGCACCATGCGTATTTGGAAAGGACATCAATTACAGTTAAAATATATTTTAGGCCATCATTTTCTTTTGAATAGTCGATCATGCTAACAAGATCAGCTTGCCATTGAGCATCTATATCTGAAACAATAACCTTATTTCTTGCAAAGTTTTTTCTTACAGGTTTATGCAACGTATAGGCATCTTGATACGTTAGCCACGCACGCAGTTCTTTTCTGTTTATTCCATATTTCTTAACTTTTCTGTATAAGTTTTCAATGCCCCCAAAAGAACAAGTCGCTTTAGGGTTAAAATAATGTTCACGCAATATATTTTCATAGCGACTGTTTAACATATTTCTAGTGAAAACAGTAAATCATTTGCTATATGCTTGTATAACGCTGATACACCTTCTATACAAGGCTTTATATTATATGATACAATTCAACATAGTATAGGCTTATATCAATTAATCTCTCTGACAAGCCCTAATTTGTTACCATACGCCTCGCTCCACCCCCGACCTCTTACCATCTGAAAAGCAGTATATAAAGCCACACACACAGCGACCAAAGGACCCTTTCCTGTCTAAGATTCTAATCTTGTCTTTAGACAATTCGTCAAGACCTACTTCAGAAATACATCCAAAAAGTAAGTTGTAGCTACATTTTTTTTATTACTTGTTATTTTACATTATAAATTGTGCCTGTGTATATTTTTAACCGTTCGGCTTTAATATAGAGTTATTATTTTTAGATGGAGAATCAGGATAATATTGCATTGTCCCAAGCCGATAGTATCACAGATTCTCAAATAGGTAAACAAAATCTTTATTTATTTATTTTTTTACTTTTTTCTATCAAACCACCTTTAATATTTTCTATAATTGATTGCTGTTCTATCTAATTCTTTAAGTGGAATTTCTGAATAACGAATTTGACGCCGCATTTATGTTGTCGCTGTATTCTTAGCAGCCATCGACTCAAGAGTGTTTTGTGCCAGTGAATTATGACCAGCTAGCCGCGGAAGCAAATTTCGATTCTGCTATGGAGCTTCTCATTAATGGTTAGTACTTATATAATTTAGCAGTTATATTTTAATAATTGTGCGCAAAAGTATTATTAAATATACATTTTTTTCGTGTAGAAAGAAAGGTTGTTGTAATGGATGACACCCGTACTTCTGATGACGAGAAGAAAAAAGCAGAGTGGCGCGGGTAGAAAAAGTAATATAGATACGTGAAACTTTTTTTGGATGTGAAAATGTATAGCTAATGTAATAATATCTAAGATCATTAAACGTGTCTATAACTACATTTTCAGTGCGATCCAGGAAATTGAAACCTAAAACTGGTCTTTAAAGAAAATAGGCAACTTAGCATCGCTGAACCTGCCGCAGAAGATGTCATGAACTGACAGAAAACTCTAAAAGATCGCCATCATTACCTGCAAACCCTGAAGCGAATGAAAATAAAGCTTACAAAGATACTGATGGTAAGCCACACTTTATAGACCCAAACAATTTTCGGGTTGCAAAAATAAACACATCTCACATACACAGAATCTCACATACACAGTTATCTACAGAAAAACTACGACGCTCTGTAGAAATGTAGAATTGCATAAACCGTTTGACGGCCTTCAGATACGCGTCTGACAGAATATGCCATCAATAAAATTTTGCATGAATAGGTATTTACAGATGGATCTTATTACTAAATATGACTGGTAGGGGTCTGAACAAAGTTAACTAGGGCAAAACATTTCTTTTTAAAAGATAGGGCACCCATCCTGGTGGAGAATTTGAGAAATATTTGAATATACCTATTAAAGTTATGTATCACAGTTAGGGGGCTTAGTGTAAGAAAACGATATCCTGAAATATATTTTAACTATAATTGTTGTCCTTTCCAGATATGCATGGTACAGCATTTTGAGAGACCTGACTCAGAGTCACAGCCTGCTAAAAAACAAAATAGCTACTGGATGGGACATATTTCTGCCATGGCTGAATTAAATATCCCCTCTACAGTTGTGGGTAATTCAACTACGCGAGAGAATCTTAAAGAAATAAAAATGTCACTGATTGAACCATTCGGATCATTCACTCCTACACGCAGAGGCATATCTATTTCATCCACCCCAATGGGGATAGCACAGGGAAGTTTACTCCCAAAGAAAAGGGGTCTCCCCTTATTACAAACTGTTTGGCTAAGGCTACATTCACACGACGTATGCCCGCCGTACTGTGGTACGGCGGGCATACATCGGCGCTGCGGAGAGGAGCAGGGGATGAGTGCTGCTCACCCCCGCCCCTCTCCATAGGAAGATACAGCGCACATGTGCTGCACCGTACCGCTCCCGTACAGGGCTATGAGCCCATAGGAGTGTATGGGGGACGTATATCGGCCGTATATATGTCGGCTGTATATACGTCCCCCATACATGTGTATGAATGTAGCCTAACTCTGTAATGCAAATGTTTCTACTAGTGTTATACATGCTGATGTAACATATTGGGTAAGTGTATTTAAACTTCTGTTTTTTTGTGTAAAAAGTATATCCTGTCAGGTACTTCCTGACAGATTTTCCCTTCTCTTAGCACTTCAGCATTCACGTAACTTTGTTTTTTTTTCTTTTCTGATACATCATATTGCATCATACAGTGTAATTAATGTAGGGGCAGGGTGCTAATGGAATCTTATCAGCTGAGAACAGAATATAAGGACAGAGCGACCCTTAGATTCTAAACTTATTGAGCCTCTCACAGGCTCTTGTCCAGACCTTCCACAGAAAACATACAAAATTTTATTCTTTGCTGTATAAATTTTTGCTCAATATTTAACTTTGTATTTAAGTTATATTAAACTCTGTGTTACAACATAGTAATATTTCTTTTTATCTGGGATATTGTTTTTTTGTACCAGAAAAAAGGGAGAAAGGGAAATAGGACTGAATCAAAGGGGGTTCAAGAACACTGCATTAGATAAATATACAATTAAAGTTAAATTAAACTATGTGTGACATCCAATATAATATGAATCTGCTACAGATCACATAAAAGGGGGTTCACTCTACACAACCTCCAGGCACCCACACATTACAACAACCCTGCACCCTTACATTATAGAAACCCTATAAAAAAGGGAGAGAAATAAGACTAAATCAAAGGGGCGTGTACTTCTGAATCAAAGGGGGCGTGTTACCTGTCACTTTCAGGAAGTGGGCGGTTTGACATAAGGTATGGACGCTTTACTACTCACTTATTTTAATAAAACTGGAAATTTGGTGAGAATTTAGAAAAATTTGCGATTTTCTGATTTCTAAATGTTATACTCATCATACAGTGAGCCTAACCAGCAAAACTGATTGCCACCTAACATTAACCGTATGTCAGCTTTATGTTGACATCATATTTTATATATTATTTTATTAGACAGGTAGGAGGCTTACGGTTCGAACAGCAATTTTCCAAATTTTTAAGTAAATTTCAGATTAAATATTTTTTATGGACAATTTATCTTCAGAAGCGTTTTCAAAGTTCTTGTTATTAGAAGCTCCCCACAAATCACACCATTTTTAAAACTTAACTCCTCAAACTCTTCAAAACATCCATTGGTAAGCTTGTTAACCCCTTATGCATCTCACAAGAATTAAAAGAAACTGGAGGTTCTATTTTTAATTTCAAAATTTTGACAATAAAATGATTAATTACCGTAGTCCTAAAATTTAGACGTTTATGCAGGATAACATTGGCGGCACGTGAGTTGGTGGGCCAGCGTAGGGGCTGCCATGTTGGCTTGTCGTTGAATTGTCATTGCCCGTGACATCATCGGGGAACGCCGATCCGTCCAATGGCAGCCTCGGATCACACAAAGACCCGAGGTTGTCTTGTTTCACAACACTTACTGCGATGTGTAATTTGCTACCTATGGCAGGCTGTCTGCACTGCGTGTGGAATTATATCCAACCAGCCATCTGGACCAAGTTGATGTTACTGCTTTTGTGGTCGTTGGCGAGTTCCAAATGAACAAACTGTAAGTTGGATATTTACATCCCCTGCCTCTGAGTGATCCCTGTGTAAGGCTGTTACCACCAAGGGCGCCCCATTCACCAGGGAAACCTTCTACATCTTTAGCCTCTCCCTCCTTCCTTGTACTTCCACCTGCCAGAGACCTGCCAGGCTGTAGACAAGGTGTCTTCTGTTCCTTGGTACCCAGCACCGTGACCACAGACAAGCACTACACCACGCTCCACCAGCCACTCAGGTACCTAGGGATCTGGCTGCCCCCAAGCCACAAAAAGGCTAGGCCCCGGTGGGGGAAGCTGCAATTGCTCTCTGTTTAGGAAAGGCAGAGAGTGACTGGTTTTTCTGGTGATGCTTTTTTCAAGCATGATAACAGACACTTTGGGCCTCAAGGGAGTACTTCTTCTGTTGTCTAGTTGAAGCAGGGAGTGCGTGCTTGGTAATCCCAATATGAGTGGGCTGATGGTCTTGGGGACCACTAGAAATGCTTTCTTTGTGCAGCACTCCAACTAACTAGGGGACGCTCCGGTACCGGATTACCGCCAATGTCCACTACGGATACAGGATGAGGAAAAGAAACCAGCGACATTCCCCATCTGGCTGCGAGCAAGCTAGCAATGAAGTTCCTTGAAGAATGTTACACTGGTTAAATTCTTGGGATCCCCGTCATACTTTGCGGGGAGCGCAACCCAAAGGTAATGCCATTAGTGCCGGACCTTGGGCCCCTCGAAGTAAGTCCAGGCACTTGGAAAACGACTGGATGCATTGGAGCAGCTGTTGTTGGTTTAACTCCTTCTTATCCACCGGTTCTGCTACTTGCTGCAGTTGGCGCACTAGCGAACTCCATAGTTTGCAGGCTGGAGTATTCTGTCACCACGGTCATTCATCTTGCTTGTTTGATGTAATTTTGCTTCGACAGCTTCTGCAAGTACTTATAAGTGCTGGCATGCAGAGCCGCACATGCCCCCGGTCTTCACTAGAGCCAGCCGCGGGGCAGGATGTATTTGAGCCTTACATCCCGCTTAGACAATAGGGAAGTGGCAGGTGGTATAAAGTGATGGTATAAAGCGGAATTCCAGCACATAGCAGAGCCAAGGTCAGGATCACAAACAAGTTGCGGTATCGAAGTCTCATGGAATAGACTTGATGCTCTATCAGAATGTACATTTATAGACTATTCCACAGAGAGGATATCACAACCTCAGGAGAAAGTCCCAGGATATGTCTGTAGTGGTAAGAACAGCCACAAGAGGGAGTTCAGAAAGTAATCTTCATACTTGCCACTAGAGGGAGTCAGAGTGCTGGAAAAATCGTGACAGTAGTATATACACTGGTGTGTGTAGTGTATATACTGTTATGTGTGTAGTGTATATACTGGTGTGTGTAGTGTATATACTGTTATGTGTGTAGTGTATATACTGGTGTGTGTAGTGTATATACTGGTGTATGGTGTATATAGCAGTGTGTGGTGTATATACTCTTATGTGTGTAGTGTATACTGGTGTGTGGTGTATATACTGTTATGTGTGTAGTGTATATACTGTGTTGTTGGGATTACTAGTGTTGTGTATAAATGGTGTGTGTAGTAGTATGTACCAGTGTGTAGTGCATACTAGTAATGGTGTGTAGATGTTATATACTGTGTGTAGTGTATATACTGGTGTGTGGTGTATATAATGGTGTGTGTAGTGTATATACTGGTGTGTGTGTGTGTGGTGTATATACTGGTGTGTAGTGTATATACTGGTGTGTGGTGTATATAATGGTGTATGTAGTGTATATACTGGTGTGTGTAGTGTAAATACTGGTGTGTAGTGTATATACTGGTGTGTGTGTGTAGTGTAAATAATGATGTTTAGTGTATATACTAGTATATAGTATACTTCCTTATTATCTTTTGGTGACACACAGATGGGTTTTTGCGTTCTAGGATAAAACCAGAAGAGAACAGGTTAATAAGAAGTGAGTCAACTGGAAGGTAATAAGCATCACTTATAAAGATAGGAAGAACTCACCAAGCCTTAGAATTTTTTCTTCTCTCCAGGATCTAGGAGAGTCCAGGTCTCCACCATGATGTCCCTTAGAGTGAATACACTTTACTGACCTGATTGGAATTCTTGGTAATATACCACTGCGCCTGCTGGTCTCTCGCCTCGAAGATCCATAGCACCCATGTGTCAGGTTTGGCTGTTGTGATCTGCTCGTATATATTCTTGCTATAAGATTACTGTTTGCATCTCTCTTGTTGTGTGTCTCTCTTGTTGTGCACTACTTGTACGTATTTGGTGCGTCTCCAGGGGCGTCTGTCTGAAGTACATCACAGTGGGCAGGTGCACGCTCCATAGGCTGGGTTCACATTACGTTTTTTTTCTTATACACTCAGTGTATACCTTGGGTACGCTCCGGATGTATACGCTGAGCGTACACATTGAGATAAGCTGGGTCTTCCCATTCTTCTTCCCTTTCTTCTTCAAGCGGGGTCTTCCCATTCTTCTCCACTCCTGATGAGTGACGCATTCGCTCAGCAGAGGCAATAGTAGTCTATGGGGAGCGGATGCAGCGTATTGTATCCCGGAGCCCCAGCTACATCGCTCAGCAGAAGGGAGGTCCTCAGTGATGTCATTGTCCATATAAGGGCAGTGACATCCTTGGGGAAACACCCCACACATGGGCAGCAGCCACTTACTGGCTGGTGCCATTGTGCACTCCTTCCCCGACATTCAGGGGTCACCGGACAACGTTGACCACTGTAGACGTGGTATAAGTTTGGGCAATATGTTGTAAGGACACATTGGAATCCCCCCGACATGTCATTACATTGTATGGCACAAAATGTAATGTGAATTCAGCCTTAGGCTGCCGTATGGGGACGTATATATGGCCTATATACATCCCCCATAGATGGCATTGGGCGCATGGTGCCCTACGTGAGCGGTACAGTGCCGCACAGGGGCGGCACCATACCGTTCCGTACCCCGTGAAAAGATAGGACATGCCCTATCCTTTCTCGGCATACGGCGCCGTGCGCCATGTTCCTCTATGGAGAAGGGGGGTTGAGCAGCACCTTTCCCCGGCGCCGTCGTGTGCCCGCCGTGCTACGGTACGGCAGGCACATGTCAATGTGAAAGCAGCTTTACTCTGAAAAGACAGAGGGGTAAGTTATTTTACTTCTATCCATTGGTTGTGCAGATACCCCGCTTGGCGGATGCGGTGCCTGACTGCCATATTAACTATTTACTTGTAGAAGCTTCTATGCTTGTTGCATCTGTGTGACTCGTTCTTATGTAGGAGCCGGATGTAATAGAGCCTTGTACTTATCACAGCTCCTATCAGACAGCAGCATCCCCTCAGAGAGGGGGAAAGCCGCACTCCGCAGACCTCAGCTTTAATCCTTGTATTTCTGGGTCCTGTGCTGCCGTTATCAGTCAGATGTCATCGTCCTCTGAACCAGTGTTTTACGAGGAGAGGAGGAAAAAAATGAAGGAGTGCAGGCACAGATTACGTGAAGCCTGTAGTCAGCCACTCCCTGATGACACCTAATTAGAGTGCTGTGTGTCATATACGCTAAATGACAAGCAAAGCTCTCATCATTGCTTTTAACCCTTTTACCCATGACCTTCATAACAACACTGACTCAAGTGTGGATTAATAAGGCCACAGGAGCCATTTTACTTTCATATTTCACATTTTATTTTTTGAATTATGTAAAGTTATACAATTTTCCAATATACTTTCTGTATGAATTCCTCACAGTTTTCTAGATCTCTGCTTGCTGTCCTGCTATAGAAAGCTTCTATGTTTATTTCCAGTGGACAGAAATCTGACTATGGCTATACAGGTGCGCGGCTCGTTATATCACACGGCTCTGATTACTGTGACTGTAATGAGCTGTACACCTGTCTGACCTTGATCAAATTTCTGTCCACCGGAAGGAAACGTTCTATAGAATGACAGCAAGCAGAAATCTAGAAAACTGTGAGGAATACAGAAAGTATGTTGGTAAAATGTAAAATTTTTCATCGTACAAACAATAACATTAAAGGAAATCTGAATTCGTTTTCATGCATTGTGAATCAAACATACCTTGAGAATGTTGTAGCTACACTGATTTCCTTTAATTTGCTGAGATGGAAACTCCCCTTTAAAGTAAGATATCATAAAGAACAGATTCCATAAGCAATAACATTCTAGCTAGAGATGGGCGAATTTGTTAAAATTCATTTTGTCCCGATTCGCAAAATTTTTCGAAAAAATTCGATTCGACCCGAATCGAATCAAAACGAATCACGTTAAAAACAGGCATTTGCTGGCTGCAGAGAGCCTGTAGGGCAGTGATGGCAAACATTTTAGAAACCGAGTGCCCAAACTACAACAATGACCCGCTTATTTATCGCAAAGTGCCAACACAGAAATTTGATTTGTGATTTATACTCCCTTCTCTGTCTCAGTTTACATTGATACCAGCACTCTGAGGACACAAATGAAGCAGAAAATAGTCCCAGGTACAGCTGGCACTTTAAAATAGCTCTGTGCACAGCAAGTTCTGGGCTGTCTGGGACTGCAGGAAGATACCTGGAGTCATCTCTGGTGATGGCCTGAGTGCCCACAGAAAGGGCTCCGAGTGCAACCTCTGGCACCAGTGCCATAGGTTAGCCATCACTGCTGTAGGGTGTTGTAGAACGTTGTGCCATGCTTAAATATGCATAGGTTTGGTCTTCAAACAATGCTGTGTTTTAGTATGACACGCACATGACAGCCGCGGCTCTTAGAATCGCTTCACTCTTCACTTCCATGTGTACTTACATAGGCCAACTTCCCCAAATAAGCGAAGCGGGAACGCAGCCTGACAAGGTAACGTCTGTGCCAGCTCGAAAGGACCGAGCTGAGGGCCAAGATCCCACTCTTTTTACACTGACATCAGATGATTCCATAGATTACGACATAACCTGTTCTGTTAAACGCTGATACATGTGGAAAGCCCCCCAAAAGAGTGCAGAGGATGTCGGCAGTAATTTTGCATTGACGTCACTGATCATTTTGCCCTTCTTTTGTGTCCTCTTTCAATCGGTCAATAATCCATCAGTATTGCTAAAGCCAAAAACAAACAGGAGTTGATCCAGAATAGAGATGAGCAGCAAATGGGATACTTGCATGTCCCATGGTGGCAGCAACAGGGATAGCCACAGAGTGGCACAATGATTTAGTGAGTAGGTGGCATCAGCAGCAGGATCCCACAGGTGGCAGAAACATGGTGGCGGTAACAGGGAAAGCCACAGAGTGGCACAATTATATAGTGTGGAGGTGGCAGCAGCAGCACCAGGAGGCCACAAAGTGGCACAATGATAAGAGTGTGGAGGTGGCGACAGAAGAAGCAGCAGCAGGAGTCCACAGGTGTCAGCAACAGGGAAAGCCACAGAGTGGCACAATGATACAGTGTTAAGGTGGCATCAGAAGCAGCAGGAGCCCGCAGAGTGGCACAATGATATAGTGTGAAGGTGGCATCAGTAGCAGCAGCAGGAGTAGCACAATTATATAGTGTGAAGGTGGCACAGAAGCAGCAGGAGCCCCAGAGGCACAATGATTATTGTGAAGGTGGCATCAGAAGCACGCAGGAGCCTGCAGAGTGGCAACAATATATAGTGTGAAGGTGGCTCAGAAGCAGCAGGAGCCTCAGAGTGGCACAATGATATCTAATGTTGGTGGCATCAGTAGCCCACAGGAGCTTGCAGAGTGGCACAATGATATAGTGTGAAGGTGGTATCAATGCAGCAGCACAGGAGGAGCCCACAGAGTGGCCAAATGAAATAGTAGTGTGTGGCATCAGAGCAGCAGGAGCCCCGCAGAAATGCACCAATGATATAGTGTGAAGTGGCATCAGAAGCAGCAATAGCGGCAGAGTACACATGATAAGTGTGTTGGTGGCATCAAACACGCAGCAACAGGAGCCCGCAGAGTGGCACAATGATATAGTGTGAGGTGGCATCAGTAGCACAGCAGCAAAGGAGCCCACAGAGTGGCACAATCATATAGTGTGTTTGGTGGCATCAGAAGCAACAGGAGCCCGCAGAGTGGCACATTATATAGTGTGAGGTGGCGTCAAACAGCAAGAGCGGCAGAGTGGCACAATGTATAGTGTGTTGGTGGCATCAAAAGCAGCAGGAGCCCGCAGAGTGGCACAATGATATAGTGTGAAGGTGGCATCAGTAGCAGCAACAGTGTGGAGGTGTGGAGGTGGCGGACAATTCCAGTCCCTGTAAAATGGTAGGAGGCAATGGTGCAACTAGCAGCAGATGTGTGGCATCAGGCGGTGGCAGCATCAGAAAGTAGCTGAGGCAGGTATTAAACCCCGACTCATTTCTCAACGTTTGGAGGAGGCGTCATGGCTGATCGATCTGATGCTTAGGCATTGGTGATTTGAAATCCTGGCCGATCCAAGCCTGATTCATCTTGACAAGGTCAGTCTCTCTCACTTTACGGGTGGACAATCGTTCTCCTGAGGGTAACGATGGCCCCCGCCGCACTGAACACCCGCTCTGTAGCCACACTTACTGGCCGGGCAGGACAGCTTCTCTATGCAAACTCCACAAGTTGCGGCCACGCATCAAGTTTTTGCTGAGTCCATGGAATCCTCTACCTCAGGTGGTAAAGTGCTGTCCAAGTAGGCCACCACCTGCTGGTGCAGGGTCTGCTTCAGGTCCTGCTGCTGCTGCTGGTGGTTACCCTCCTCACTAGCGGGTGAAGGACATTGCTCATTAAGAATCCAGACTTCACGACTGTTGATGGAACTGCTCTGCTCCTACCCCCCCAGCTCCCCAGCAGCCGTGGAGTAGACGTGAGCAATGACTGCCAGAATCCCCCGCCAGACCTGACAGAGATGACAATGCGCACATAGGCAGCGGCCAACTGTGTGCTCAGTATTTCTCTATAGTAGGCCAGTTCCTCTCAGCAGCAGAAAAAAGTCACCCATTTGGACCTGTAGTGAGGTCCAAGAGTGGAGAGCCAAAGTCATCCCTATCCGGATGTTGACTATTTGGCTGTCCCAGTTAGGCAAGCACATGCTGCGGGCCATCTGCGCAATGACTCTGAGGGACTCCCGGTCTCCATATCACAGTATACTGCAACTGTGCTTCCGGGTCATCTGCTCGTCTTCTACCTCCTCCGGATGCTCCTCCTCATCTCCTGTCACCTGAGTAGAAAACCCACAATTTCACCAGAACTCTGCTTGTGCTCCAATGTCCTCTCCTCCTCCTCCTCCAGTTCAGCCCCCACCGACTCATGTGGCCATGAGATGTAGTCTCCACTTCTCCAGTGCCCTGACCAGACAGATTTTGCAGCATGAATTCCAGGACATGAAGCATTGGAATACGTTATCATCCCGCAGTCCTGGTGACTGACAATAACGTGGCCTCTTCAAAAGGCTGAGCAAACGGCAGGTGTCACGCATGAGCTGCCAGTGGCTGACATCAAAGTTACACAGGGGAGTACTACTACGGTCCGCTGCATCATCAAAAATCATTAATGGCTTTTCTCTGTTCATACAGGCGTCTAACATATGGAGGCTGGAATTCCAACGGGTGGAACAATCGCATATCAGACTATGTTGGGGTAGGCCGTTCTGGCGCTCAACTCGAGGAGGTGTGCTTGCTTTGTAAGAATGGCTGAATTGCGTGCACAGTGTCCTGGACATTTTTAGAATGTCTTGCAGATGGTGTTAAGACTTCAGGAACTTTGACTACCAGATTTTACACGTGCGCTATGCAGGGCGCATGTGCCATCCCTCCTCTCTTTGCGCGGACCCCATGTTCTCCCCTTGTCTGACACCATGGTCCGATTTTTAGTTGTCGCGAGAGAAGCCACCACATTGATTTCTTCTTGCATGCCGCGGAGCAGTTTCCTTCCCTGTGTGACTTCGTTCGCCCAGGCAAACCAGGTTTAGAACTGCGTGACACCGCTGTGCCCTGCACAGTGGTATGATGGAGCCTGCTGCGGGCCTCCTGCTGCTTTGATGCCACCAACACACTATATCATTGTGCCACTCTGCTGCGTCTTGCTGCTTTGACGCCACCTTCACACTATATAATGGTGCCACCTGCGGGCTCTGTTGCTTCTGATGCCACCAACACACTATATGATTGTGCACTCGTGTGGCTCCTCTTGCTGCTGCTGCTACTGATGCCACCTTCACACTATATCATTGTGCCACTCTGCGGGCTCCTCTGCTGTCTGCTTTATGCCACCAACACACTATATCATGTGTCACTCTGCCGCTCTTTGCTGCTTCGATTGCCACCTTCACACTATATCATTGTGCCATTCTGCGGGGCTCCTGCTGCTTCTGATGCCAACACACTATATCATTGTGCCATGCCACTCTGTGGGCTCCTCCTGCTGCTGCTGTCTACTGATACCACCTTCACACTATATCATTGTGCCACTCTGCAAGCTCCTGCTGCTGCTACTGATGCACCAAACATACTGATATCATTGTGCCACTCTGCAGGCTCCTTCCTTCTGATGCCACCTTCACCTATATCATTGTTGCCACTCTCAGGCTCCTGCTCTTCTGATGCCACCTTCACACTATAATCTTGTGCACTCTGCGGGCTCCTGCTGCTTCTGAGGCCACCTCCACTATATAATTGTGCTACTCCTGCTGCTGCTACTGATGCCACCTTCACACTCTATCATTGTGCCACTCTCGCGGCTCCTCTGCTTCTGATGCCACCTTAACACTGTATCTGTGCCACTCTGTGGCTTTCCTGTTGCTGACACCTGTGGACTCCTGCTGCTGCTTCTTCTGTCGCCACCCACACTCTTATCATGTGCCACTTTGTGGACTCCTGGTGTCTGCTGCTGCCACCTCCACACTATATAAATTGTGCCACTCTGTGTTTCCCTTTCCCCCCCGTCCGCCACCATGTTTCTGCCACCTGTGGGATCCTCTGCTGATGCCACCTACTCACTAAATCATTGTGGCCACTCTGTGGCTATCCCTGTTGCTGCCACCATGGGACACTGCAAGTATCCCATTTGTCTGCTCTCATCGTATTCTGGATCAACTCTGTTGTTTTTGGCTTTAGCAATCTGGATGGATTATTGACGTTAAAGAGGACACAAAAGAAGGCAAAAGATCAGTTGACGTCAATGCAAATTACTGCCGACATCCTGCATCTTTTGGGGGGCCTTTCCACTGTATCAGCGTTTAACAAACAGGTTTGTCGTTAATCTATGGAATCATCTGATGTCCTGTAAAAGAGTGGGATCTTGGCCCAGCTCCGGTCCTTTCGAGCTGGCCAGACGTTTACATTGTCGGCTGCGTTTCCCGCTTCGCTTATTTGGGGAAGTTGGCCTATGTAAGTACCCATGGAAGTGAAGATGAACGATTCTAAGACCCGCGCTGTCATGTGCGTGTCATACTAAAACACAGCATTGTTTGAAGACCAAACCTATGCATATTTAAGCATGGCACAACGTTCACAACCCCTCAGCAGTATGCTAACCTATGGCAATGGTGCCAGAGGTTGCACTCGGAGCCCTTTCTGTGGGCATCAGGCCATCACCAGAGATGACTCCAGGTATCTTCCTGCAGTCCCAGACAGCCCAGAACTTGCGGTGCACAGAGCTATTTTAAAGTGCCAGCTGTACCTGGGACTATTTTCTCCTGCTTCATTGTGTCCTCAGAGTGCTGGTATCAATGTAACTGAGACAGAGAAGGAGTATAAATCACAAATCAAATTTGTGTTGGCACTTTGCGATAATAAGCGGGTCATTGTTGTAGTTTGGGCACTGCGTTTCTAAAGGTTGCCATCACTGCCTACAGCTCTCTGGCTCTGTTTATTGTATTATTGTGATCAGCAGTCAAATGCCTGTTTTACGTGATTCGTTTGATTCGATTCGGGTCGAATTCGAATTTTTTCGAAAAATTTTGCGAATCGGGACAAAATGATTTTAACAAATTCGCCCATCTCTAGCTAGAATGTTATTGCTTATGGAATCGTTCTTTATGATATCTTACTATTAAAGGGGAGTTTCCATCTCAGCAAATTAAAGAAATCAGTGTAGCTAAACAATTCTCAAGGTATGTTTGATTCACAATGCATGAAAAATTCAGATTTCCTTTATGTTATTGTTTGTACGATGAAAAATTTTACATTTTACCAACTACTTCTGTATTCCTCACAAGTTTTCAGATTTTGCTTGCTGTCATTCTATAGAACGTTTCCTCCGGTGGACAGAAATTTGATCAAGGTCAGACAGGTGTACGCTCATTACAGTCACAGTAATCAGAGCCTGTGTATATAACGAGCCGCGCACCTGTATAGCCATAGTCAGATTTCTGTCCACTGGAAATAAACATAGAAGCTTTCTATAGCAGGACAGCAAGCAGAGATCTAGAAAACTGTGAGGAATTCATACAGAAAGTATATTGGAAAATTGTATAACTTTACATAATTCAAAAAATAAAATGTGAAATTGAAAGGTAAATGGCTCCTGTGGCCTTATTAATCCACACTTGAGTCAGTGTTGTATGAGGTCATGGGTAAAAGGGTTAAAAAGCAATGATGAGAGCTTTGCTTGTCATTTAGCGTATATGACTACACAGCAACTCTAATTAGGTGTCATCAGGAGTGGCTGACTACAGGCTTCACGTAATCTGGCCTGCACTCCTCATTTTTTCGTCCTCTCTCCGTAAAACACTGGTTCAGAGGACATGACCATCTGACTGATAACGGCAGCACAGGACCCAGAAATACAAGGTATTAAAGCTGAGGTCTGCGGAGTGCGGCTTTCCCCCTCTCTGAGGGGATGCTGCTGTCTGATAGGAGCTGTGATAGTACAAGGCTCTATTCATCATCTCGCTCCTAACATAAGACGATCACACAGATCCACAACATAAAGCTTCTACACAGTAAATAGTTATATATGGCAGTCGGCACCGCATCGCCAAGCGGGTATCTGCACAACCAATGGATAGAAGTAAAATAACTACCCCTCTGTCTTTTCAGAGTAAGACTTTAGCTGCTTCACTGACGTCTGCGTACCGTAGCACGGCGGGCACGACCGGCGCCGGGAAAGGTGCTGCTCAACCCCCCTTCTCCATAGAGGAACTGCGGCACGGCGCCTGTATGCCGAGAAAGGATAGGGCATGTCCTATCTTTTCACGGGGTACGGAACGGTATGGTGGCCCCCCTGTGCGGCACTGTACCGCTCGACTAGGGCACACCACGCCCTGCCATCTATGGGGATGTATATAGGCCATATATACGTCCCCATACGCAGCCTAAGGCTGAATTCACATACATTTGTGCCATACTGTAATGACATGTCGGGGGATTCCAATGTGTCCTTACAACTATTGCCCAACTTATACCACGTCTACAGTGGTCAACTTGTCCGGTGACCCTGAATGTCGTGGAAGGATGCACATGGCACCAGCCAGTAAGTGGCTGCTGCCATGTGTGGGGTGTTTCCCCAGGATGTCACTATGCCCTTATATGGACAATGACATCCACTGAGGACCTCCCTCTGCTGAGCATGTAGCTGGGCTCCGGGATACAATACGCTGCATCCGCTCCCCATAGACTACATTGCCATCTGGCGAGCGAATGCGTCACTCATCAGGAGTGAGAAGAATGGGAGACCCCGCTTGAAGAAGAAAGGGAAGAGATGGAAGACCCAGCTTATCTCAATGTGTACGCTCAGCGTATACATCGGAGGCGTACCCAAGGTATACACTGAGTGTATCAAGAAAAAAAACGTAATGTGAACCCAGCCTTGGAGCGTGCACCTGCCCACTGTGATGTACTTCAGACAGACGCCCCTGGAGACGCCACCAATCCGTACAAGTAGTTGCAACACAAGAGCACAACAACAAGAGAGATGCAAACAGTATCTTATAGCAAGAATATATACGAGCAGATCACAACAGCCAAACCTGACACATGGGTGCTATGGATCTTCGAGGCGAAGACCAGCAGGCGCAGTGGGTATATTACCAAGAATTCCAATCAGGTCAGTAAGGTATTCACTCTAAGGGACATCATGTGGAGACCTGGACTCTCCTAATCTGGAGAGAAGAAAAAATTCTAAGGCTTGTGAGTTTTCTTCCTATGCTTTATAAGTGATGATGCTTATTACTTCCGTTGACTCACTTCTTATTAACCGTTCTATCTCTCTGGTTTTATCCGTAGAACTAAAAACCCATCTGTGTGTCACCAAAAGATAATAAAAGTATACTATATACTAGTATATACACTAAACATCATTATTTACACTACACACACACCCAGTATATACACTACACACCAGTATTTACACTACACACACCAGTATATACACTACATACACCATTAATACACACCACACCAGTAATCCACTACACACCAGTATACACCACACACACCACCAGTATATACACTACACACACCATTAATACACCAACACCCAGTATATACACACACACAGTATATAACATCTACACACCAGTTACTACACTACACACTGGTACATCTACTACACACACCATTTATACACACACTAGTAATCCCAACAACACAGTATATACACTACACACATAACAGTATAACCAACCACAACCAGTATATACACTACACACATAAGAGTATATACACCACACACTGCTTATACACCATACACCAGTATATACACTAACACACACCAGTATTCACTACACACATAACAGTATATACACTACACACACCAGTATATCACACTACACACATAACATATTACCACTACACACACCAGTGTCTATACTACTGTCACGATTTTCCAGCACTCTCTGACTCCCTCTAGTGGCAATATGAAGATTACTTTTCTGAACTCCCTCTTGTGGTGTTCTTACCACTACAGACATATCCTGGGACTTTCTCCTGAGGTTGTGATATCCTCTCTGTGGAATAGTCTATAAATGTACATTCTGATAGAGCATCAAGTCTATTCCATGAGACTTCGATACCGCAACTTGTTTGTGATCTGACCTTGGCTCTGCTATGTCGGAATTCCGCTTTATACCATCACTTTATACCACCTGTCCACTTCCCTATGTCTAAGCGGGATGTAAGGCTCAAATACATCCGGCCCGCGGGCTGGCTCTAGTGAAACCGGTGCATTGCGGCTCTGCATGCCAGCACTTTATAGTACTTGCAGAAGCTGTCGAAGCAAATTACATCACAGCAAGATGAATGACCGTGGTGACAGAATACTCCACCTGCAAACTATGGAGTTCCTAGTGCGCCAACTGCAGCAGTAGCAGAACCGGTGGATAATAAGGGAGTTAAACCAACAACAGCTGCTTCCAATCATCCAGTCGTTTTCCAGTGCCGAACTTACTTCGAGGGGCCACAAGGTCCGCATAAATGGCATTACTTTGGGTTGCGCTCCCCGCAAAGTATGAGGGGATCCAAGAATTTAACCAGTGTAACATTCTTCAAGAAACTTCATGCTAGCTTCTCGCAGCCAGATGGGAATGTCGCTGGTTTCTTTCCTCATCCTGTATCCGTAGTGTACATTGGCGGTAATCCGTACCGGAGCGTCCCCTAGTTAGTTGGAGTGCTGCACAAAGAAGCATTTCTAGTGGTCCCCACCATCAGCCCACTCATATTGGATTACCAAGCACGCACTCCCTCTTCAACTAGACAACAGGAAGTACTCCCTTGAGGCCCAAGTGTCTGTTATCATGCTTGAAAAAAGCATCACCAGAAAAACCAGTCACTCTCTGCTTTCCTAAACAGAGAGCATTGCAGCTTCCCCCACGGGCCTAGCCTTTTTGTGGCTTGGGGGCAGCCAGATCCCTAGGTACCTGAGTGGCTGTGGAGCGTTGGGTGTAGTGCTTGTCTGTGGTCACGGTGCTGGGTACCAAGGAACAGAAGACACCTTGTCTACAGCTGTGCAGGTCTCTGGCAGGTGGAGTACAAGGAAGAGGGAGAGGCTAAAGATGTAGAAGGTTTCCCTGGTGAATGGGGCGCCCTTGGTGGTAACAGCCTTACACAGGGATCACTCAGAGCAGGGGATGTAATATCCAACTTACAGTTTGTTCATTTGGAACTCGCCAACAACCACAAAGCAGTAAACATCAACTTGGCCAGATGGCTGTTGGATATAATTCCACACGCATGTCAGACAGCCTGCCATGGTGCAATTAACATCGCAGTAAGTGTTGTGAAAGACAACCTCGGGTCTTTTGTGTGATCCGAGGCTGCCATGGACGGATCGGCGTTCCCCGATGATGTCACGGGCAATGACAATTCAACGACAAGCCAACATGGCAGCCCCTAACGTGGCCACCAACTCACGTGCCGCCAAGTTATCCTGCATAAACGTCTAATTTTAGGACTACGGTAATAATCATTTTCTTTGTCAAAATTTTGAATTAAAAATAGAACCTCCAGTTCTTTTAATTCTTGTGAGTGCATAAGGGGTTAACAAGCTTACCAATGGGTGTTTTGAAGAGTTTGAGGAGTTATTTTAAAATGGTGTATTGTGGGGGAGCTTCTAATAACAAGAACCTTTGAAAACGCTTCTTGAAGATAAATTTCCATAAAAAATATTTAATCTAAATTTACTTAAAATTTGGAAAATTGCTGTTCGAACCGAAAGCCTCTACCTGTCTAATAAAATAATATATAAAATATGATGTCAACATAAAGCTGACATACGGTAATGTTAGGTGGCAATCAGTTGTTGCTGGTTAGGCTCACTTATGATGGTATAACATTAGAATCAAGAAAATCGCAAATTTTTCAAATTCTCACCAATTTCCAGTTTTATTAAATAGTGAGTAGTAACGTCCATACCTTATGTCAAACCGCCCACTTCCTGAAAGTGACAGGTACACGCCCCCTTTGATTCAGACGTACACCCCGAAAGTACCCAGTAACCCCATACCCCAACAAAAAGGCAGAGTGGCACAATGATATAGTGTGAAGGTGGCATCAGTAGCAGCAACAGTGTGGAGGTGTGGAGGTGGCGGACAATTCCAGTCCCTGGTAAAGATGGTAGGAGGCAGATGGTGCAACTAGCAGCAGATGTGTGGCATCAGGCGGGTGGCAGCATCAGAATAGTAGCTGAGGCAGGTAGTTAGAACCCCGACTCATTTCTCAACGTTTGGAGGAGGCGTCATGGCTGATCTGATCTGATGCATTAGGCATTGGTGAGTTGAAATCCTGGCCGATCCAAGCCTGATTCATCTTGACAAAGGTCAGTCTCTCCACTTTACGGGTGGACAAGCGGGTTCTCCTGGGGGTAACGATGGCCCCCGCCGCACTGAACACCCGCTCTGATGCCACACTACTGGCCGGGCAGGACAGCTTCTCTACTGCAAACTCCACAAGTTGCGGCCACGCATCAAGTTTTGCTGTAGTCCATGGAATCCTCTACCTCAGGTGGTAAAGTGCTGTCCAAGTAGGCCACCACCTGCTGGTGCAGGGTCTGCTTCAGGTCCTGCTGCTGCTGCTGGTGGTTACCCTCCTCACTAGGCGGGTGAAGGACATTGCTCATTAAGGAATCCAGACTTAAGCGACTGTTGATGGAACTGCTACTGCTCCTACCCCCCCAGCTCCCCACAGCAGCCGTGGTAGTAGTACGTGAGCAATGACTGCCAGGAATCCCCCGGTCAGACCTGACAGAGGATGGACAATGGCGCACATAGGCAGCGGCCAACTGTGTGCTCAGTATTTCTCTATAGTATGCCAGTTCCTCTCAGCAGCAGGAAAAAAGTCACCCATTTTGGACCTGTAGTGAGGGTCCAAGAGGGTGGAGAGCCAAAAGTCATCCCTATGCCGGATGTTGACTATTTGGCTGTCCCTAGTTAGGCAAAGCAGCATGCTGCGGGCCATCTGCGCAAGTGACTCTGAGGGACTCCCGGTCTCCATATCCACAGTATACTGCCACGGTGCTTCCGGGTCATCTGCCTCGTCTTCTACCTCCTCCGGATGCTCTGCTCCTCCTCTCCTGTCACCTGAGTAGAAAAACCACAAATTGCACCAGACTCTGCTTGTGCTCCAATGTCCTCCTCCTCCTCCTCCTCCAGTTCAGCCCCCACCGGACTCATGTGGCCATGAGATGTAGTCTCCACTTCTCCAGTGCCCTGACCAGACAGATTTTGCAGCATGAATTCCAGGACATGAAGCAGTGGAATGACGTTATTCATCCCGCAGTCCTGGTGACTGACAAATAACGTGGCCTCTTCAAAAGGCCTGAGCAAACGGCAGGTGTCACGCATGAGCTGCCAGTGGCTGACATCAAAGTTACACAGGGGAGTACTACGGTCCGCTTGCATCATCAAAAAATCATTAATGGCTTTTCTCTGTTCATACAGGCGGTCTAACATATGGAGGCTGGAATTCCAACGGGTGGAAACATCGCATATCAGACTATGTTGGGGTAGGCCGTTCTGGCGCTGCAACTCGAGGAGGGTGTGCTTGGCTTTGTAAGAATGGCTGAAGTGCGTGCACAGTGTCCTGGACATTTTTAGAATGTCTTGCAGATGGGTGTAAGACTTCAGGAACTTGTTGACTACCAGATTGTACACGTGCGCTATGCAGGGCGCATGGTCCATCCCTCCTCTCTTTAGCGCGGACACCATGTTCCTCCCATTGTCTGACACCATGGTTCCGATTTTTAGTTGTCGCGGAGAAAGCCACACATTGATTTCTTCTTGCATGCCGCGGAGCAGTTCCTTCCCTGTGTGACTTCGTTCGCCCAGGCAAACCAGGTGTAGAACTGCGTGACACCGCTGTGCCCTGCACATGTGGTATGATGGAGCAGCACTTGTGGAGGCTGAGGTGATGGTGGAGAGGGAGGAGGAGGATGCGGACACTGGCGCAGGAGCAGCAGTTTGACAACGTGGAGGAGAACGCGCCGTCTCTTGTGGAAGTTGTTGGTGTGGCTGGGCGGGAAGCACATTCACCCAGTGGGCCGTAAAGGACATATACTGGCCCTGACCATAATTACAGCTCCACACGTCCGCGCTGCCGTGCACCTTGGAAGAAACTGATAAGCTCAAGGACTGGCCCACCTTCTGTTGTACATATTGGTGAAGGACTGGCACAGCCTTTTTGGAAAAAAAATTGCGGCTTGGAACTCTCCACCTCGGTTCGGCACAAGCCATTAGTTCTCTGAAGGGTGGAGAGTCCACGACTTGGAAAGGGAGAGACTGCAGTACCAACAACTTCGACAAGAGCACGGTCAGCTTCTGCACCTTAGGATGGCTGGACGCATAGAGTTGTCTTTTTGTAATCGCCTTGCTCAACGACTGCTGGCGCCATGTGTAGCGAGGAGCAGGAGCATCTGGACCGGGAGATGATGTCAAAGACAAACAGCTCCCTTCGGCAGAGGTGCTGGAGCCTTGACTTGCTGAAACAGCATATGTGCCACTAGGTGCTGCTGCTGTTGCTGCGCCTGCAGGATGGACCGCATCTGACACCCGTTTCTCCCAGGCCATTGGATGGTGACGCTGCATGTGTTGACACAGGGACGTGGTGCCAAGGTTAGCTCCCTGGCCACGCTTCACTTTCTGCCCGCAGATACGACATATACCCACGCTCGGCTCCTCTGGTGTCTTTACAAAAAACTGCCACACCGCTGAGGTGGTAATTTTACCGCCAACACTACTACCGCCGCTGCCTCGCTGAGCCCCTGTGCCACTGCTTATTTGGGCCTGCGAATCGGGATTTGTACCCCGCGGACGTTTGGCTCCCGTCCTGCGGTGTACGCCCGACAGGTTATGTAGGGTACACCTGGACTGGTGGAGGAAGTTGTGGAGGCGTAAAGTTTTAATAGTATTAAGTGCACTTTAAGGGGAGGAGGTTTGCTGCAGAGCACTTTCCTCCTCCCCTCTTGTTCTGTATATAAGGGGAGCAAGTCTCCTCCCTCTTCCTCTCTTGATTGCGGCACTCAAGGAAGCAGTCCCTCCCTCCCTCCCTCCCTCCCTAATTTATTGGTTGTTTTAATTTTTACTGTTTTGTATATTTGTGTTTTCTTTAGTTCTGAAGTCACAGCAGGCGGAAAATGGAGATTTGAACTTTGCTTGTCTGGCCGACTTGCCATCTGGGAGTCCAGATGGGCATAGTGCAGTCCCGAGCCGTTTTACCGTTGGATGGAGATTTCTTTCACCAAATGTGCCTAATGTTGTTCAATAATGTTTGAGATTGTTAAACAATAATTGTTAATAAATGCTGTGACCGGTTTTCCACCTCCCAACATGAGCCTCAATGTCAACGTTATTTGGGTTTACTACGGGTTGATTGAATGCTGTCAGTAAAGTGCTGGTTGAGTTATAAATGCTAAGAAGGGGGTTAGTCATTCATTCCACCAGTCTCGCACTGCTGCCACCCTGCTGACTCACAGCCACAGTAGCGACTTGCTGCCTGCTCCGCAAGCTGACACTCTCTTCGCCCTACGATGATGAATCCCCTGCTACACCCGGCTCCCAAGTACGAGCGGTCACTGCTACTCTCCTCACTGGTGTCAGTATGCACAGCCTGCCTACTGCAGGAAGCAGCGCAAGTCTGCCCCACCTCTTCACTGCAAAGCAGCTGCTGACTGTCCTCAAACACTTCGTCCTCTCTGAATAGTGGCGTGGAGCCCAGACCACCTAGTAGCTCTCTGCCTGCGGGAAAGGAACAGGACAGAGCCTGGTTGAGGACAGGTGAGGGCCGCTGACCTGCTCCTGGGCCATGCCAACTAATTGTTGTATCAGAGGAACCTACGGAATCTTGGCTGGGGTTGTCAGATGTTATATTTGAGGAATTGGATGACCTAGTCAACCATTCAGCAATCTTTGGGTTGTTGATAAACACACTGCCACTAGATGACAATGGCAGTTCTGGCCTCACAGAGTTATCACTGCCACGACATCCCCTTACTGTGCTGCAACCTGTGCCTGCTCCACCTGCCACCTTTCTGTCTGACATAGTGGTTTATAAACTACATGGATTTGACACGTAAATCTGGCTGTAAACTAGAGCCCCCAAAAGGTATTGCAATGTGCGTTATACAGATACCCCAAAACTGACAGTGTAATTTCAGCAAAAATCACTGTATAAACTATGTGGATTTCACACGTAAATCTGGCTGTAAACTAGAGCCCCCAAAAGGTATTGCAATGTGCGTTATACAGATACCCCACAACTGACAGCTCACTACTGCAGATGCATGAATGTCAAACAGATTTCTTCCTATTCGATTTTGTCACTAAATAGAACTGCTATTTGGGGTATACAGATCCCCCTTAGAGAACAGCGAGGGATTGCAGCAAGAATCGCACAGCACAATAGCAGCAGCTGGATGCTACAACATGAAGTGTGAAGTGCTGAGATAGAAAATGGCAGGGTTTTATAGGGCTGTGTGACATCACATAAGCCTGCCGGTCACTGATTGGCTTACAGGTCTGCAGATGTCATCGGGGGTGTTCCTTTCTCCTTCCCAGAGTTCTCTGCCCCATGTAACACTTTGTTCTCGCGCCCATTTAGCAGAAACATGAGTGGAAAAAAAACAACTTCGTTCCCGCGAATCAGCATAGACTTCGGCTTCGTAGCGAATCAAATTTTTCCTGAAATTCTAACTGAAGTTAGAATCATTAGAATCGATTCGCCCATCTCTAAGCTGTATGATCCACTTGACTGTAAGTGATGAGTGGCCGATGGCTCTACTCCACTGCCAAATAGAAAGTCCTTCTGTGGTGACTTCACCTGGGCACAGAAATCCCAGGGCTACACAACTGTTTTCCAACATTTTTCCAAGGCTAACTGACATCTTTGTCATGGATTGTTGCATGTTCTTTATGGACTTTTAAATAAAAGTAACACATGTATAACCCCCATTATATTAAGCAAATGTCTAGGTAGTTATTCATATTTAGAAATTGCAAATATCACATTCTTAGGTGATCACAACTGTGAATATATAGCAACATTTGAGAATGTTTAGTTCTTGACTACATCCACCTAGTGATACAAACAGGGGGGGGGGGGGTAACCACCACCCCGCTGAAGTTACCTCTGTCTAATAACCATCTATATAAAGATCCAAGTCCATACAGAACATACAACAATCCCTGAATTGAAGAGGGCAGTAAGCTTTGGAAATATAGCAAGGAATGGTGGACAAGGCATCAGCATCTTTTCTCAGTAGATAAATCTGGCCAACCATTCCACTTTCCTATCTACTTTAAAAAAAAATGGGAGTGAGGGTTTGATACCCCCAAAATGTTACAGTATGTAGTACTGGAAACCAGAAATCTTGGAAAAATTCCCCCCATTGGTCCTGGGCTTTAAAGTAAGAGATTTTTGGAGATTTTGCCAATTATCCCTTTTCCGACATGTGACGTAATTATATGTCACATGACAATTAACGCTGAGCCCGCTCCATACACAGCAGGTGTTAGCTGCATTATGCAGCCACTCACGGTGGCGGCACGTAATTGTCAGTGCAGCATGGGCGCCACCATGTTGGACGCAAGCAGTGGGTAGCCTTCCAGGTCTGTGGAGACTAACAGCCATTGACACCCCACTGGGGGATTCTGGGAAATATGCAAATAAGTTTCCCAGGATGAGATAAGGAAAGCAAGATGATTCTTTGTTCGGTTTTCATTAAAGGAGTATTCCAGGAATCTTAATCGACCCCACAGGAATCAGGGTAGGGGTAAGCAACCAAAACATAAACATTGCAGTGATTCTGTGCAGGTAGCCCCAGTGAAGTCACTTATCTGCTTTTAGAGTCATTGCAACAGCAAAAATAAAATATCATGTCCAAACATAAAATTTCACATAAGAACCCAAAGGGCGGTGGCCAAGTCTTGTGAAGGGACCAGCAGGTGCAGTTATCTCATATGTTATATATGACATTCCTACATGCAGACTACATGTAGTTAAGGGACAAAGTGCATATTCCTATATTAACTTAATGACGGTACAGAGATCAAAAGATCAGATATAACAAACTGTCTGCATCGTAATTTCAGTGACGGGGCGTTTCCTCCAGAAGATCAAGAGCTTGTTGAGTGTACATTGCTGCTTCTGATTCTTAGGGACTTTGTCTTGGAAATTTGGGATCTTAAGAAGGTTAGTGTCATGGGGTATTGAAATCCACAGAACTTGTAGAAGTTCAGTAGGGCGTTAAGGGAGTTGTTTAATACCAAGGGGTCCCTACAGGTGGGTTCACATTCTCATCTATCTGAGTAGCTTGCTTGGAATCATCAGTGGGTGGTAGAACCGCTGTATCACCAAACAAGTTCGGCTTGGAGCCACATTAGGAAGTTGTAATGTATTAAATCCTTTACAAGGGTCTGGACCTCACTGCACGGAAACCAGAAGGTCATACATCTTGATGTGGCCTCGTTATAGATGGCAGAAAAGCCAAGAGACACTGGTGGGAAACAACGTAGGGTATGGTCATCATGAATGGGGTGAAAATACAACTACAACAGCCTCCTAAACTAATCCTAATAATGAACAGAAGCCTCTAGACAAACAACAATAAAACCTGCAGAAAAAAGAACACTCCAAGCTGAAAATGTAACAATCCGAGTGCTGGCGAAATGCCCGTCAAGGTGGCCCCAATATACCTGCCACCATGTCTATAGTGATCCCACCTATTAGTTCATCTTTGTGAGGTTCAGCTCAATGAGTTTGCTTTATCAGTCACAACTTCTGTCCTTATTATATTTTTTTTCATGTACATAGGTCATTTTTTGTACGTTGACACTTGGTATCTTGCTAATTATTATCATGTTCCTAATTGTGATATTAATGCTATGTTTGCCATTTATGCGTTATCAGTCTACTCACTACTTGGGTTCATTTACTATGTTATAACATCAGGTTTTTTTGAGCAATTTTAGGCATTCTACATCATTTATTGGTAGCCTACGGAAATACTGGCACTTTTTGTTCTGGTTTTGGTGATCCCCATACAATTTTTGTCATATTTATGATTGTGATTTCTTGTCCAATTGGGATTTAATAGACTGTTCAATTTTTAGCTTGAAGTGTTATTTTTTCTGTAGGTTGTATGAATGGGCTGAAGTCAGGGCAGACTATCAGAGATCATCAGGAGGAGAACAAGTAACAAGTCCAAAATCAGGAAAAGAAGGTCAGCTCCATGAAACATGGAAAGTAGCAAATTAGGAACCTATTTTACTTTTTTTGGAAGAGATGTGTCTCATACAAGGAAAAATAGAGGATTGGTTGGGTATATGCATAGAATGGCAAGTGGCCCTTTAAATTAAGGGAGTGGTGTACCCTACAGACTGAAGGAGGATGGGTAGGAGAATGAGGTCTTTGTCACCAACCTGGGAGGAGATCCAGGAGCTAGATACAGTAAGTGACGGCATGGCCATGAATATGATGGCTATTCTTCCTCTGACAGTGTAGTCTTTGGACTACAAAAGCATGGGTCAGGTTACTTTATTTGACAGTAAATTACATAAAAAATAACACACAAAGAAGGAATTGTTAGAGTAGGATGAAGGTTTATATGTGTTACTATAATAATGATATATGGATGTGATTAGAGTGAAAGGAGAAGTTTATTGGATGTGTATGGAATAGGATACGGCTGGGCTTTGAGGTATACAGGTTCTGTATGATAACCTGTAACATATTTGTCCACAGAGGTCGCCGTTCCTGGTGCCACAGCTGACCCCATAGATGCTCCATTGTTAGTTAATTTGGTCACCAGACATGCCAGTGATTTGATGCAATCTGGAGGAGATGTTCCTGCGAATCCCTTGCTGTGTAGGTGAGTATTACACTTCAGTAAGAGGCTTGGCCATGAGAGACAATACTGCAGGACATCTTACACATATCACCGAGCTGTTACAGCCCCTTGTATCACTACTAGATCAAGATCAAATGGGAGGCTATGGTAGGAGATATACAGGAGAAGAGGGACCCATAATAGCTAATTAGCATACTTTGGGTCCCACTTTGGAGCTACATATATACATGTGTTACAGAACACATATATAAACATAATAGGGCACATTTACTTATCTGTCCGAGTCGCGATCCCCGAGGTGCGTTCCCCGACGATAATGCACTGTGCCGCGATCCACGTAGATCCTGCACCCCATAATCCTGCATGTGCCAATTCCCCGCTCAGGTCCGCGGAAGTTCACCTTCTTCTTCCCGGTGCATGTAAGTGCTTGGCTTGAGACAAAAATTTGAATGTTAAATCCCGCGCTCAGTCCAAATCCGTCGGATGGTCCAACGGCACGCCCCCGATTCGTGTCGCGTGAGAGCCAGCACCATTGCGACACAATCCGATTGCGTGTGCCAAAAAACCCTTTAAATCCCTGTCCTAGCGGCGCAAAACGGAAATCGTCGGGATGTCTGACAAAAGTGCAATGTGCGGGGCCCTTAGTAAATGCGCCCCATTGTATATGCTTAGAAAAGGGCTGCGGATATGCTTTAGGAAGGTTAGTTTGTTGTGGACTGTAAATTCATGTGAAAGGTG
Organism: Engystomops pustulosus; assembly: GCA_019512145.1. NCBI lineage: Eukaryota > Metazoa > Chordata > Amphibia > Anura > Leptodactylidae > Engystomops > Engystomops pustulosus. Next base: position 157,075,580 of record CM033646.1, read on the forward strand.
TCCTTTAAAGCACAGTTCACACCTGCGTTCGTCAGGATCCAGTCCCCCTTTCCATTATAAAATATCAAAGAAAACTGCACATCAGGCCCTGTGACCAGTATATAGCCAGCAAGCCCCTGTCACCAGTATATAGCCAGCCAGCCCCTGTCCCCAGTATATAGCTTGGTATCCCCCTGTCCCCAGTATATAGCCTGGTATCCCCCTGTCCCCAGTATATAGCCAACAGCCCCCTGGCCCCAGTATATAGCCTGGCAGCCCCCTGACCCCAGTATATAGCCTGGCAGCCCCCTGGCCCCAGTATGTAGCCAGCAGCCCCCTGGCCCCAGTATGTAGCCGGCAGCCCCCTGGCCCCAGTATATAGGACGGCATCCCCCTGGGCCCAGTATATAGCCGGCAGCCCCCTGGCCCCAGTTTATAGCCGGCAGCCCCCTGGCCCCAGTTTATAGCCGGCAGCCCCCTGGCCCCAGTTTATAGCCGGCAGCTCCCTTGCCCCAGTATATAGTCGGCCAGCCCCTGTACTGAGTATGCCCAGCCTTTAAAACCCATTTTTTGGGCTGAAAAAGGAAATCCATTGAGCTCTGCATAGTGTGTAAATAAAGGATCTACATAGTGACTAGACTGGATACTTTCATTACATGGAGGAGTATGGACCATAGAGTATAGTAGAAGAAAGTAGACATCAGCAATGAAATAGTTGCATGAAATATATGGACTCTTCTAAGTGAGCATTTAGGGTTGACAGGTTCCCCGCTGTCTGAGGAGCAGATATTGGGGGGGAGGGATGAGGTGTAGAGAGGTAGAGAAAGTGCTACCTGCTGTAATGTCACAACAGCAAAGGATGTTATAGCACACAGTCCTCCAGCACAGTGTAACAGCCTGTGAAACTGAAGCACTTAGGGGCTCAGGTAACACTCCTAGGGTCCTTCTGGCTATTTAGCATAATTTTAAACATTGATTTTAGAAAGGAAGGAGGCCATGGATAACAAATTTAAGAAGATAACCACAGTCTCGGTGCCCTTGGTTTATCATGATGGATTTTGAAGGTAGATTTCCGTTAAAGAAATATTAAAGAATTGGATTTTTCGGTGCAGCTCACATTGCCATCCATGTCTTTAACTTCCTGTATCTCCAGATCTGTAGACGATATTAGACCATTATGTTGGAGTCTTACCACAGGTAAAGCAATGGCTTTTTTAGCCATCTCTTCCATGTTTTTTTTCTTCCAATGTGCTGTGATCTAAATAAAGGATTCTTGGATTTTACCTATATACCGGTTTCCTGTGTCCAGCTGGAGGATTTTCTTCTTCTGATGTCTGCTCTTACCATAGGTAGTGAGAGTCTTCAGAAGGCTCCTGGTCGCCTTGGAAAAAGAGTGGGTAAGCAATTTTTTTAACTTTCACATTCGGTAAAAGTGGAAATACCCTTTTAGATGTTGTCTAATGTGAGGGTGATAGGTTAGTGATCCATGCTGTACGTTTATGATAGTTAACTGTTTATTGGATGTCATCCAACTCAGGATACCTCCAGGCCAAAGGAAAGGTCAAGGTCAAGCATTCAATGGAACAATGAGAAAGGGAGGGACAGTAATACTTACGACATGTTACTGAGATTCTCCACCTCCCTGTCGTTACACGGAGCAGAAGCTGTGTGAGCGGGGAGAAGGAATGAGAGAAGACGGTAAGACTCCCTAAGATTTGGGGAGCTCACTGCTACATAAGGAAACTAATTTTTGGCTTAATTTTTACCTTTAGTTCCATTATTAGATTCTTCTAACAAGTGAGCTGAGTGGGATAACTAGTGTTTGGTCAGGTCTAGTATTGCTTCAGGCAACCTCTGTGATTAGACATCTAATTGAGGAGGGAGGAGGTTTCCAGATCTCGTTTTAAAAAAAGCGGGCACACGACAGCGCTCAGGGAGAGGAGGAGGTGAGCGCAGCTGATCCCCGCCCCTCTCCATAGGAACATATGGCGCACGGCGCCGTAACACAGGAAAAGATAGGACATGTCCTATCTTTTCCCGGGCTACGGAAAAAAGGCATGCGTTTTTGACAGGTTTGACCAATTATGTTAATTAAAACTGGTCAAAAACCGATACGTTTTCAGAAAACGCATGCGCTATTTGACAGACTGCTTGAAAACGGCCCAAAAACGGGTTCAAAACGCCATGTGTGCCACAACCCTTTTTTTTCAGGAGGATGTAAATTTGTGGGGCAAGGGATTAATTGCGCACTGACTAAAAATTAGATAGAAAATTGGAACTCCCCAGACCAGCTTACAGCTGTTCTCTTTTTGCACTACAAATTGCGTCAGAAAACGAGTCGGAAAATTAGAAGCGCCAGAAAACTGGTGGATTCACAATAGGTGCCAAAATTTTGCATCCAAAAATAGAACAAGATGAGAGTGTCGGAAAACACCAATATTGTGGCGCGGACACTTCATAAATTAAGGCGCAAGAGTCACAGAAAGGAACGAAAAACACCGGCAGTTTTTCGTTTTTAAGGTCATAATAAATGACCCCCGATGTGGGGGTCACAAAATTCTGTGTACAATCTGCTCAGCTCCTCCTGCTCTATAACATGCTGCCTGCAGATAAGACACTATGCACAAGAGCTCTATAACATTCTGAACACCCATCTTTCCAAAACCTACAATATCCTGCATGCAGATCAGTGTAGAAATAAGAACAGGCTTATTATTTCAGGTGAACAAATAAAATCGGCTGGAGTACAAGTGACATAACGCACCCATTGTTATGACCTGGATTATTTCCATAATTCCATTGTTTTTCTGAGCAGTGACACGAACAGTGCGGTAAGATCGACTTCTCATAATTCTTTATTGCTTTCTACAATATCCCTTTGTGGCTACCAAAATATTGTAGTTTTTAACCCCTTATTTTTTTTCTACATGTAGAAAACATACCCGTTCATACTTGGTCTCGTGTACAGTGACTGAGCCATGATACTAAGATCTAAAGGCTACGTCATATTACTAGCTGCAGTTTCTGTCCTCCTCAGTGTCATTTATTATCAGACCCTAAATCAGGTAAAGTGGGAATCTCTTTGTACAGTTTTATGCAGATATAGATGTCTCTACTGTTCCCCTACAAACATGGGTAGGGATAGATAGGGTGAGGAACCTGCTCTGGTTGTGTCTAGGGAATGGATAGCACCAGGTACATGGATATCTTTTATTCCATCATCCATGAAGCGCGGCCCCATATAGATAGATAGATAGATATGATAGAGAGATAGATAGATAGATAAGTAGATATGAGATAGGTAGATAGGTAGATAGATAGGAGATGGAGAGATATGAGATAGATAGATAGATAGATAGATAGATAGATAGATAGATAGATAGATAGATAGATAGATAGATAGATAGATAGATATGCATGATAGAGAGATAGATAGATAAGTAGATATGAGATAGGTAGATAGGTAGATAGATAGGAGATGGAGAGATATGAGGTAGGTAGATAAATGCTAGATAGATAAATGGTTAGATAGACAGATATATAGACAGGAGATAGATGATAAGCATCTACGCCCCGGCATTCAATCAATGGGTATTAAAGGAGCAATACACCCTCTGCCTCAAAATTGCACATGCATAGGGCCCCTTTAGGAGAGGGGCCCTGAGAAAACGCCCAGTTTGCCACTCCCTAAGGCCAGTCCTGACTAAAACACAAAAGAAAAGAGCTGCGCCACATCACCTCCGCACAGGTAATTAGGGAAGTGAGAAGGAGCAACAAAAATAATTCCACAACTACAGTATTAAAGGGGTTGGACACTTTTACCTCATGTTTTGTGTAATGTGTGTATAAGTGTGTGAGTGTGGGGGGGGGGGGGGAGCATATTAGGTAATTTACCAATATACATCTAGTAAAAGTTCTGCTCTGCTTTCTTGATATATAAAGTGAAGTCTCCTGTCTTTTACCTCATCAGCCAGAGATTCCTGTTTATAAAATGGCCGCGGATGGAGGGTCATGTGATCTCTGACTGGCAATGTTCATGGACAGATAGAGATCCCATGACCCTCTTTGTGAGGCCATTTTATGGACAGGAATCTCTGACTGATGAGGTAAAAGACAGGAGGCTTCACTTTATATATCAAGGAAGCAGAGCAGAACTTTTACTAGATGTATATTGGTAAATTACCTAATAACCCCCCCACACACACACACACACACATTACACAATACATGAGGTAAAATGGCCAACCCCTTTCAATTCTTAGAAACCCTAATAAGATTCTCAACCATGTGAGATTAATGTCATATTCCGGAGATTTGCCTTTGGGTGAAATATCCCTTTTTGGGATCCTGCCCTCTCTTAGTGTAGTGACAAGTTGTGGCACTGAACACAAGGAAGTGGATAAGGTCAAGTGTGTATGGTGTCAATCTCAATCAGCTCGTTTTTATATATTACCCCAGGGTGTTATGTATGGTTATTGTGTTGTCCTTGCACGAACACCCAGTTTCTAATCCTGCCTCAGGTATCCAACACTGTGAGGAAGGAGTCAGATATATTCATATTATGCATGCTGGCTATTATACTGTGGCTGCTGATTGACAGATGCACACTAACAATAGCTAATCAAGAATTAAGCCAATTTTCGCATATGAATGAATAGGGAAACAAATGTCCAAATAATAGACAATAGTGAAGATTCATGATGCTTTATCCACCAGTTTTATGGTAGTGAAGGAACATAAATCTTGCGCTTTCCTAGATTCACCGGAAAACTGACAGAGAATATAGGAGAAAACTCTGCTATATCAGACCCATTCTTAATGAATTGCCCAAATGTAATTTGACAATTATGTAGGGATATGACATAGAGGAATACAACCTAAAGTAAGCAAGCCCTGCGCTTTCTTCAACCACTAACCTAGACAGAAAGAGCCAGAATTCCATAGCTAGTACAGGCAGTCCCCGGGTTACATACAAGATAGGGTCTGTAGGTTTGTTCTTAAGTTGAATTTGTATGTAAGTCGGAACTGTATATTTTATCATTGTAACCGCAGACAGAACTTTTTTGGTCTCTGTGACAATTGGATTTTAAAAATGTTGGGTTGTCATAAGAATCAATATTAACACTAAAGCTTCATTGCAGACACCTGTGATAAATGTTATAGCTGTTTATTGTAGCCTAATAAAGTAAAATAAATTACCAATATCCAGAGGTCCGTTTGTAACTCGGGGTTGTATGTAAATCGAGTGTAGGGGACCGCCTGTATATGAAAAAAATCCAAGTTTTATTGAAGTCAATCATTTAAAATACAATGGAACAAAGGTTAAACAGAAATGTCAGCTATGCTGGACAAACAACATAAAACATCAGGGGGGACGTAGTGTGTGAGAATCCACAGTGGTAACAGCAGCAATCATTATGTAGAAAGCACACCCATCCTCCCGGATGACTGACACCCCGACGCACGTTTCGGCACCCCTTGACGAAGTCATCCAGGAGGACAAGTGTGCTTTCTCTGTGCCAGGTAAATTACATTACTTTATCTTGTGTTATTATGCATATCATCAATGTTTAGACCTGCAAACCTGGTTTCATGAACAGTACTAGGCAACTACAATTTCCTACAGAACCATTGCTGCTATTTGAGTCATTACTGTGGACTATGAAGAGCACTTGGCGCTTAAAATTTTCTACATAATGATTGCTGCTATTTGAGTTACCACTGTGGATTCTCACACACTATGGGGGTCATTCGCGTTTTCCCCACGTGTTACCCGAATATTTCCGATTTGCACTGATTTTCCCTGTATTGCCCCAGGGTTTTGGCGCACGCGATCGGATTGTTGCGCATCGGCACTGGCATGCACACGACGGAAATGGGGGGGGGGTTGGCGGAATGAAAACCTGAAAAAAAAAAAAAAAGTGTTGCGGGACTCGCTCTTACCTTCACCAGGTATAGGCCGGTGAACTTCAGTGCATTCCGGCGGGCCTCAGACCTCAGCGCAGCAGCGCCACCTGGTGGACGTCGGAGGAACTACCTTAGTGAATCCCGGCTGGACCCGAATCCACCGCAGAGAACGCACCACTGGATCGCGAATGGACCGGGTAAGTAAATCTGCCCCTATGTCCCCCCTGATGTTGTTTGTCCAGCATAGCTGGCATTTCTGTTTGACCTTTGTTCAATTGTATTTTAAATGATTGACTTCAATAAAACTTGGATTTTTTTTCATATATACTATCTATGGAATTCTGGCTCTTTCTGTGTAGGTTATTGATTTATGTATTGCCAGTAGTAGAAAAAGAGTTTTCACTGAGAGGATTATCTTGTTTGGTACTTTTTTCCCTCACTGATATCGATGTTCAAATAACATGCTTTCTTCAACCACTGCCTAGGGATAAATCAGACATGAGGAGAATTGAGCCCCTTGTCTCAGGCAGCACCACTTAAAACAAGATTGGGGCAGTATCAGGGTATCAATCAGCTGCTACAAAGCAGGACCTGACACATAAAAACAACCACTCTTCACACCTGATGTCAGCATGGAGGACTTGCTTACTAAAGAAAACTGGATAGTATATATCTCTTGAATAAGGCAGAGAGGGACATCATTCCATAGCTCACCTCGGGCAACAGAGAGCTTAGGTTCACCCCTGCCTTTGTCTCTGCCTACTTGACTTCCTAAATCGCAGGCAGCAACTAGGCAATGGTCTCTGGGTTTGTGCACAGAATAGAGAAACAGACAATTAGCAAGGTCTGACAAACTGAGTCAAAACAAAGATGCAGCGAGGTACAAAAATGTAAGTGAAAGAATAGTCAAAGAAACAAGCAAAGGGTCAGTTACAAAGGAAAAACACTGCGAGTATATAGATAACTGGAGCAAAAGACTTGTCTAACGAGCACTGAATGAAGTCAGATTTATAGTGAACTGCCATGGTGCCCCAACAGGCTGATTGGTTTGACTGTCTGTCTTCAACTGTCACCCCCCAAGCTTCATAAAGGAAACAAGCATATTTGAGCATATACCTGGGTTTGGCACTCATCCAGCAGAAATCAAACTGTAGATAGAAGCTAACGTAAGTGTAGAGGGGAAATGACTCTTTAAAAGTTCATCTTTAAAAGAGAAATGAAATAGACTAAACTTAATTTAGGCCATGTTTGTAAAATTTGTCACAAACCTATATAACACATAGATTCAATTTATTGGTTTTTTAATGGAATTTTATAAGATTAGGGATAAGTCTGGAAACATGTGCAACATCAATGCCAATTTCTTCCTCTGTCGGTAGAATGCAATTTATGAGGCATTGATTGAACTGTGGATTATGTTGCTGGCAGTGTTTTAACTAATTGCACCACACTCAGTCCGTTTGCAGCTTTCTTCTGGTCCACCAGTAGACAACTGGACCAGTAGTAGTCCTGCTCCAGTCTTCTGCAGCTATGGCTCACTGAATACCTTTTGTATGTGTATCCCACTGACATCTAGTCAGTTGCTGGTTATATATCTCTACCTAAGATTTCTGTTAGACTATCTCTTCTGACTATCCCTTTTGGCTCCGATTTTGTGCCGCATTCACTATCTTTGTTGTGACTTGAACCTCTGACCTGGCTTTTGTGTTTTAAGAGTTTTATATCAAGTTCTCACTTTAGTGTAGGGAGGGACCGTCTTCAAGTTGTCCTGTATCACCGGGGATACGCAGAGGAAAGCAGGAAGGTGACAGTTTGGGAGGCTCAGTTTAGGGCTCACTTTCCCGTCCAGAGTCCTCATTAGCATATGCCACTGAAAATTAATGTAATTAGATTATTTTAAAGACTAAAATACTAAAATTGCTAAAATTGACAACATTTGTTTACTTGTTTTCCTAATAAGTGTGACAGGTCGCCAGCAAGTTTATCAGCCTCAGGAAATGAACAAGTAAGTGAAATACAGAATGCCATAAATAAAATTTACCATCAAGTGGATCAAACTATCCCCAAAACAAACTTTACAGACATAATGAAAAGCAGTAGCGCTAAACAAAGCAAAGTCTTTGTAAAATATCCAAAAGACAGTTACTGTGTTGGAGACCAGTTAGTATTACAAGTTGATATGTTTGACCACTTGGGCCAAAGAAAAACCTACGGAGGAGACTTTTTAAGGGCAAGAATGTCAACTAGAGAGCTCGATGCCGCCGCATCTGGGAGGATCGAGGATTTTAAAAATGGTTCCTATCATGTTCATTTCATCTTATTTTGGGAAGGGACAGTTGATATTACAGTTTTTATGATGCACCCAAGTGAAGGGGCATCAGCCCTGTGGATTTATAGAAACAAGTGGCACGGCTACGTAGACCACGTCGGCAAGTTTGAAACACCGCAGCAAAGCATTGAGACAGTCTGTGGATTTGACCTTGACCGTAGCAAAGAACTGTGTGAGTATAAGGATGAACGAGATGAAGAATATTTCTATTGCATCAAACCTGAGAATTTCAGTTGTAATTCTCTTTCTACTATGAAGAGTTGGAGGCGACATGACAGGACATTATTTACCGATGTTGAAAAAGGCCTATTTAATGAGTAAGTTTTGCACCTTGAAACATACATGTTTTTAGTGTATGGGATACGTCATAACCGCTAGTCTACACCCAACATGAGAGGTAAAATTGAGTACAAGAGACTGCAGAGCGGTCAACTGGTGATAACTTCTATGGATACTACTTGTGTAAGTGACAGCTGACCCAGGGAGGTCAAGAGATAAGAACATGCTACCAAAGGAACAGGCTAAGGAGTGGTGAGCAAACAATTCAAGGTCAGGGCAGGCAGTTTTTGTGTTGTCAAAATGCACATAGGTCAAGGCAGGCAGGGCAGATCCAAAAAGTCTAAAAAGATGCTGACGGTTACGACAGAGATTGGCAGATAAACCTCAATGGGAAAAGACCTTCATGGAAACTAGCAAGCAAAGATCATTTGATCAGGCAGTTTCAATCTACCATCGAAATCAAGCATGACAAACCAGAACCACTTACAGGAGTGTAACTACAAGAGTAGCAGCCATAGCAGCTTACCCAGACAGGTCAAAAGATAACTGAAACATTCTACCAAAGAAACACACAAAGTTGGTGAAAGATCTGAGGTCAGGCTAAGCACCGATAGCTGCCGCCATGGGCACCGCCATCCTTTTTATGATGGTTACTTCTTGTGATGTCATCGGGGAGTGGCGATCTGTTGCAAAGACCCAAGACTGTCTTCTTTTAGCCCATCTATTACAATGTGTGATTTACAAATTGTAATAGATGATGTGGAAAATTCCAATATACTGCCATACTGTAGTATGGGATCACTGAGGAGCTAGGTTTAGTATCACCCAAGGATACACAAAAAAGAGAGAGTCACAGGTATCGTTGGGGAAAAAATTATATAAAATGTAACTTTTAATAAATATACATTAAAATAAGGCTCTCCAATGTGTGCAACCGTGTGTACTGGATTGATGAAGACGTGACACACTGTCGCAAATGATGGATAAAAACGGACTGTTCCAGCTCAGAGAGTATAACCTACATGTATCATTGGTAGGTATTGGTTAGCTCAGTGGCCGGGAGGCAGGTACATCTATAGTGTGAAAAGATGCTCCCGTTGCCCCGTACTCTATTATGAATGCGTTAAGGCAGCTTAGGGGGTAATTCCCTGCATGTAACAAGTCCTAGTGTGCTACATATACTGGTGTCCTAGCTTCTCATCTCTCCACCTCTACGCGTTTCGCCCCTGATAATGGGGCTCGTCAGGAGACACCTAGAGGATGAGGTACATAGAATGAAGATTTGTATCCTCAATTCATACAGGACATACAGAGAAAAAGAAAAGGAACGCTGGCGTCCTGATGGTGGGCGCCAGCGTATGATAATCGTAACACACGGTTGCACACATTGGAGAGCCTTATTTTAATGTATATTTATTAAAAGTTACATTTTATATAATTTTTTCCCCAACGATACCTGTGACTCCCATACTGTAGTATGGCAGTACATGAAAGGATCAATCAGACAGCTTAGGGTTAAAGAACGGTATAGTCTGGGCTGTGGGCATACTCGCCTGTTACACTGGGACTCACACACAAAATGCCCACACGCTACTGGCAAAATAAACGATTATAAAGTAGTGAAGTTGTTCAGAATGCTGACAAAGGCACTTTTAAAATCAGCACAGTATAGATTAGTGGAACCTGTCACCAGCTAGTAATGACAAGTGCACTTTAAGTAGCTCAATTGGTACAGATGAGTGGCTGGAAGTAGACTTGGGTTTGGAGTTACCTAAAGGGCATACAGAGCCTATAGGCAAGGACTGAAAAAGGAAATCTACCAAATACAGAGGAAGTGTAGTAGCCTAAGAGAGCTCCGGGGGTGAACGCGATTCCACGCCACCAGTAGCTGCTTCATACCGCCATCTCTTCATCTGTTCCGGTGCCGGAGACGTGCCCGATTCTCCTGGGCTCACAAGAGTCAGGCGCGCCTCCGGTACCAGAACAAGAGCTACTGTGCTTACGCAGAGTTCGCTTACTGACCGAGACTCTGAGTAACAAGATGAAGAGACGCGAGGAGGCGGGTATGAAGCGGCTAATGGGGGCAGGGAGTAGCTCGCCCCCAGAGCTCTCTTAGGCTACTACACTCTCCCAGGAACCTTTAAAAATAATTAGGATACCAATTATTTAAAGTTAATTTCGGCAGCAGCTGCATTCCAGAATTGCGCAAAAACGGGAGCTGCTGCAGGGAGGGGGCAGTCTTCATAGGGACCTACATGAGAAGTTTAATATCCACGATCAGGAGGGGCAGTGCAGTGGGCATAGTGAAGACACCTGCTGCCAGCAGGTACCAATTATTAAACTACCGATAGAGCAATAGTAGCGACAGATAAAACAGATTTTTTTTTTAAGGAGGACCTGTTAGCATAAATACGGCCCCCATTCATATATGTATATATTGATCTGTGTAATTCCAAAGTTTACTAAATGTACCTTCATGCTGTGACCTCTCACAAAATAAGAGGTCGGATCGACAGACCTCTGCTCCAGCGGTCGGGGATATTCATAAGGGGGCGATGCCAGCACTCCCCTCTATCTATGCTCCGTTACTCCCCTGGCTTCCAGTTGTCACGTTAGCAGTAAGTCCCCACGAGCGCCGATAGCAGGAAACCAGCAGCACTTGCACAATAGATGACGGTGATGCTGCCAACTTCAATGAAAGGAGACGTCATTGGGGCAGCGCATGCGCATTTAGCCCCAGCAAGCACCGATAGCAGGAAGCCGCCAGGGCCATTATCGCTGCCATCTAGTGCGCAAGGGCGAGAATTGGACCTGGCGGAGTGGCGGCCTGTGAAGAAAGAGGAGTGCCTGGATGGCCCCCTAAAGAATAAGCCGGACCGCTGGTCCATCGATCGGACCTATAAGTATGTTATATTAGTGAAGTTTTATTAAAGCCAGGATTATGAAATAGGCAGCTTAAGAAAGGGGTTGGGGAGTGGATTTAGTGGGTATGTTTGGATGGAGACACTAATTTGTGGTGACAGGTCCTCTTTAAGCTGAAGTATAGATCTTTTTCTTTGGCTTTCACATAATTATAGTATACTGTATATTTTTCAGCTCTTTCCATGTTTTAGATCATAAACTACAGCACGGCTCTAGAGTTGTATTCATCGTTCTACTGTAAAAATGCAAAAGTAGACTATGAGTGTCTAAGTGTGGTGAATTTGTATTGGTATTTTTAATGTATTTTTATTTAGATTTAGAAATTTTAAGTGATTCCGAAGATAAAAATGACCTTTCTTTATTCTTTGATTTTGAAGGTCTAATGTCAGAGTTAAGATCCCAAAAGACTTTGATCAAATTCGTGTAACTCGATGTAACACCAGTGAGTACAACAAGCTAAGTAAAGCTGAGTAAAAGTCATATCTACCTATTATTATTGGTAACAACTTGTTATGAAGTAATTGACAACATAAAGATAATATTATCCTTTGATTTATATCTTTATTCTAATCTAATAAAGTGAATCACAAAAGGTAATATATCATTTATCGTCCACATCCGGTTCCTCTCTGTAGGGCTCCCTCTGACCTTGAGTGACTGTGGATCTGGCGACACACCATTGGTTTACCGGCTGAAATTCAATTATTGTGAAGGGGTTTTCTGGCTGAAATTTTGCTAACATAGAATAGGCCCTCAATCAGATTTTTGGGAGTTCAAAACCAAGCATGCCCCCCCCCCCCCCCACAGAGCAGCTTTTCTCAGCAGCTAATAAGCAGAGAATGGATCAGGAAGCAGACAAGTCCTTTCTCTGGGTAGTGGTCAACTTACTATCAAGGGTGCTTGATATAGATTTTGCTTTGGGGCTCAATAGCTTTGAGATATGACTCTGCTACTCAGACCCAGTTACTACAGATCAGCTTCCATTCATTTGAACAGGAGATAAACTGCAATGACCATTTACAGATCCCTTTAGTATAGCTCATCTTACTTAAACCTTAAACTAAGGTCTCAATAAGTGCTGTTTTTTCCAATTTCGGCACTTACCCAGGCAGATCGAAATTCCTGGAACTGCCATTATTATCTGTAACTAATGTGTCCCGGAACCTAGAAACGCATGCTATTTCACTCCCTGCTCCAGCCTGTGCTGTGGCAGCTCAGTGACCTCAGATAACTTAACCAGCCCAGATATTTCTCATTCACCAAAACTTATATATACCGTATATACTCGGCTTATACTCGAGTATATACGGTACCTAATATCCGACCCCCACACACACACTTACATACACATTACAAAAACACAAGGTAATGTGGCCGACCCCTTTCATTTCCTCCCCCTTATTCACCTGCACATTCGGGAGGAGACTCAGTGACGTAATCAAAGCATCTGTGTCAGGACTTCGGGCTAACGAGCGATGGTTTTAGAAAAACTGATGGCAGCTATGAAAATATTGTTTTGATAAATGTTATAATTATTTTTGACAGGTGTTCCACATTCTTATAAAACATGCAAAATTGGAGCAAAATTAGAATATCCCAGTGGATATGTGATGAGGAACGTTTGGTATCCCAAGGGATGCAAGACACTGGCCTACAACACCCTGGACAGTCTGAGTAAATGCTTCACCCAAAAGTTCATCTACATCTTTGGAGACTCAACAGTAAGACTATGGATGTTATATTTTCAAACAAATATGAAAAGTAAGTTTTTCATTGAATCTAAATATTGGACTTCTGGTTCAGAGTCTTTTTGTAGGGAAGGTTTATTTTGTTATCAGAGCACAATAAACACATGCGTAAACACTCGCTCCTTGCTGCTGCAGCTTTTCACCGGATACCCGAAACTTCCAGAGGCTTCCGGATGTCAAGAACAACTGAAGAACCCTCCGGAACTCACTTGAGTGTAGCAATCATCTGATCTTTGTTATAGAGTTGCTTTAAAACAATATCAGCAGCGTACACAGGGAATGCTGATTTACACGTTTCGGCTACACCATTCACGGCAATGCCTCGCTGATGATCTAGGTCAAATGTATTTGTGTATTTCCCAGAGTCCCCTAGTGGAGCATCAATGATTATAAGTCTCCATATCCCTGCAAGGCAGCCTTATTGGGAAAGTCTCCATAATGAGTACTCTTTACTTCCGGACCGTAGTCCAAAGCCTCTCAGTCAGCTAAACCAGTTTCCTACACTGTACTGAAGAGATGCAACCACATTGAAACAGTGCTGTCTACAGTCAGGAATCTGTCCCTTCTGGAATAGAGATACTTGTTTAGCTTCAATCCCACATAATTTCATTAGGCTTCCTGAAAGTCATGCTTGATGGTAAGGGGGCTTCATTTCAAGGTAGCTAAAGATGCATTGTTTTCATTATTATACCCTGGAAGACATATTTGTTCAAGGTAATGGCCAGGGTTAAGGAGCACACACGCCCTAGTGACTCTTCTATCCCCCCTGTAGTCAGTGGAATGGACCTTGGTCCTGCCACTGACAGGGCAAATGTGGGACCCAGTTTTGGTGGAAGTCCACAATAAATTTAGTGCAGGTCGGAGCTCTGGCTTCGCTGCCTAACTAGCTGCATCACTAACAGAGGTAAGATGGCGGACATTTAACCACACTCATCAGTTGGAAGGCCCACTGATGCTTAAGCTGTCAGGTAGTGAAGCCAGAGCAACAAGCAGCCAGTGTCATCATCCGAAGCAGGGCAACTTCTAAAGGAGAGTTGACCCACCTCTGGATGCTCACAGCTTAGTGCATGTCAACAGAAATGTCTTGTGTCATATGTTAGTCATCACTGGTTTAGAGATATCTATAAACATGATCACCCAGTCCTGTCGCGTTCCAGCGGCGTGTTCTCTGTGGAGGATTCGGGTCTTCCAGCGATTCACTAAGGTACGCCCGATGTCTACCAGGTGTCGCTGCTGCGCTGAAGTCCATCGGAGTTCACTGGGCTTCAACGATCCGTTGCTGGGTGCAGGTAAGCACATGTCGCTTATATGGTGGTTTCTCCAAATCCGTCTGGCCTTCTGACAGCCACGCCCCCCCCATTTCTGTCATGTGCATGCCGGCGCCGATGCACCACAATCCGATCGCGTGTTTCAAAAACCCAGGGCAATTCAGAGAAAATCGGCGCAAATCGGTAATATTCGGGTAACTCGACGGAAAAACGTGATTCGGGCCCTTAGTAAATGACCCCCATTGTCTTTGTGATGAACTACGCCCCTGAATGGTAAAACATCACCATTTTATTATGTTAAAACGTGTGTGGAGAGTGTTTAGAGGGCTTCATTTTAGATTCCTAACATTGCACTGAATAGGGGTCGTTCAGGAACCAGAAAAGTTGTCTCTTTATAGTGAGCTGATCCAAATGACCTAGCTGACCTGCTGAGGACTGTAGAGGAGCAGACTGTTTCCAGGCAGATGAAGGAAGTAGTGAACAACAGGAGTCAGCTCTTCCCTTAGAGCCACTGGCTAAAAGTGGAGTGAGGGGGGTGGCTGGCTGCCTTAAAAACATTCCCTACATAATTACAGGGAACCGTTCAGGAGCCAAAAGAGCCAGCTGTTTAAAGTGAGTACATCCCAATGATCCAGCTCACTATAACAAGCCAGAATTCCCATCACTAGGAAGAAGGTTGAGGTTTTCCCCCTCCTCCTCCTCTTCTCTGTCCAGCTCTGAACGGACTCATTGGACAAAATAATTATCTCTCCTCCAAAACAGAGGATAGCTAATTATTTGTGCATTGGTGGTTTTCAAACAGCTGCACTTCTAATGATGGGATAGGAGTCGGCTCTTAGCCAAGTAACCCTTACTGTGTTACACAGTAACTGTGTGCCCACTTTGCAATGACTCTTCCTCCTCCAACTCAAAAAAGGTGTTCAAATTGGAGTGGGGATGGGTGGCTGGTTGAGAGAGATTCCCTATGTTATTACCTACAAAGCTGTTCAGGAGCCAGACAAGCCGGCTCCTTTTTGTGAGAAGAAACTTATGATGCAGCTCACTAAGCAGAACTGGGCTGCCCATCACTACTAAGGACAGCCCGATTGCCCATTCCTACTAAGAAGAGGAAGGCTGCCCATCACTATTAAGGAGAGCCGTCTCTTTTTAGTGAACGGAGCCTAATGATGCATGTCACTAAGGAGAGTCAGACTGCCCATCATTAGTAAGAAGAGCCGGACTGCCAATCACTTGTTTCTTCTCCTGGATCCTCCATACAACAGAACAGAGCGGACTATAACCACCTGCTCTACTTTGTTCTACTAGGGCCTGAAGCCTTTGTGGAGGCCCTTCCTTCAGGGAAGTGGTGGAGACCCGGGAAGCCCTCCCTAAATATCAGCCCGGGGTGGAAGTCCAATATGTCTTGGACAGACTCTGAATTCGCACTTACATCCACACATTTCTAAGAATATATTTATGTATTCATTTCATTAAGTTTTTATTTTGCTGTTTTTATTTCAGCGCTTTTACCATTCAACCATTATGAAGATAACTGGGCACGTCAGCTATTGGGCTTGGATGTGCCAAAGAATCTGAAAATTACTTGGAAGCGTCACACCTTTCCATTTATTTCTGGCTCATATCAATCCTTTAAAGAGGAGCGCACCATTGCCCGTGAAATCGATTTAATCGGAGGCGATAAACGAACTGTAATTGTACTACACATCGGGATGCATTTCAGAGCCTACCCCATTTATTATTTCATCCGTAGACTATACAACGTGCGCCACGCTATAGAACGTCTGCTCATCAGAAGCCCAGAGACAAAAGTTATCATAAAGACTGAAAATACAAGTGCCATGTCAGCCAACTTTGAAACGATGAGTGATTATCACGCACTTGTCCATTATTTCATCATGGATATTGTTTTCAAGGACCTCGATGTCGGCTTTGTTAATGGCTGGGATATGACCAATGCATTTGATACCAATGAAACCCATCCTCCAAAGATAGTGACTGAGAATGAGATTAAAATGTTAATGACATATATCTGTTAATAAAATGCCTCAGGAGAAGATTTGGTGGATAAATTTGTATAGATAAAAGAAAGGTCATTGAATATCCCTAAATGTCAGTGGTTGACCATCTAAGTAGTTATAGGACCTTCTTATTCCACAGACAGAAGGATTGGATAGGTGTTACCATTTCTTCGTTGTGAACAGGGTCGGCTCCCGATTTCAGTAGGCCACCGGGTGACAGAGCCTCAGTGGGCCTCTTTGCAGTGAACTCACGTGGCGGCATTAAAAATTCTGAAACTAAAACAGTCTCCTGTTCCATAAAATATTCTATAGTTTATTATACCAATAAGCCCCCTCATGGCTATTTTATGAGCCCCCCTCACCCCCTATGGATTCATTAGATATACCCCCCTTCCCCTCCATGGATTTCTTATGTACAGCCCTATGCGGGCCCCCCTACAGTGCTGGGACCCGGCACTTGCCCGGATATGACGGCCCAGCGCTGGTTGTGAAGGTCGACAAGGTGCAAAACTGCTTATTCCTTCTCCCAGTTCAGAACACGTTCAAGTGTGTTTTGAAGTTTTGGTTGTTGGGGGGATAGTGATATATTGGGTTAACAGCTACGTAATATATGGTTACTATTCACATAATATAGCTGTCAGGGTTACACTCCCAAACAGGGAAAGTGGAACTTTGAGGAACAAAAGTAATGGATAGTAAAAAAAAAAACAACTGCTTGTCCATATTATTTCCGAAATTGTTTTTTGGGAGAGTCTGGTGGTCCCCATACTTGAATCAATGTCTAGTCCTATTAAAATAACCAAGACCATTTAATATACATTTAATACAAATGAGATAAGAGTTTGACCAGAAGATCTGATTTTCCTGAGCTTTTGGGGACAGTCGTCCTAAAGAGTCTGGAAAACAATGACATCACTTTCACATTGTACTATTGGATTATCTTAAACAAAGTAAGAAGAAATATAACTGCCGTAGAAACAGAATTGGCAACTTGTATTAATAATAGTCTTAATGTAGCGATGGCTATGGATAGCGATGGAAGCTGTTACATGCACATCCACATCCGTAAAGTACAGTTGAGGGTGTGCTGATAGTTTCAGTTTGTTATGTAAGGTCATTTGCTAGTGTGAACACTGATGTATTCCTTTTCCTGGCAGCATTGTTAAATGGGACCTCACCCAATTGTCTCCTACTAACTCTGCTGTGGTTCACTAACTGTTAACCCGCTGTGATTGACACTCTTATTGCCGTCCTCTCTGAGGTCAAAGAGATGATCCAATTATCTTCCAAACCTGGGCTATGGCTTCTAAAGGTTTTGTGGATCAGGGCTCTTTGCCTATTACAGTTATGTACTTGACTCGCTGTGTTTATTCTGTCATCTGTATTCTGGCATCTCTGACCCTTTAGACTGTGTCTTTGACAGTTGCCTTCTTGGTCCTAACCCGTATTTGGCAATCATCCCTCTCTGCATTGTCTCAGCTTTGTGTCTGTGTTTGAGCTTTGGAGAAGGAATGGAGCATTGATCAGTTGTCTACCTACCACTCAGGGTAAGACAGACAATTAGGCAGGGAAAGCTAAGAAGGGGATTCAGTTTCAGCCCCACTGACTCTGTCCAATATTGAATAATAATGCAGGCATAGATTAGGGCAGTCAGAACAGGTTAGTATGTTGTAAATGTGGCAAAGATTAGAATCAGGCAGCAAGAGAAACTTCTAAAGGAACTTTTGCAGACAAAAAAGTAGATTAGGAGCCTTTGTACTATCCTGGCCAGGCAAGGGGAGCTAAGGCTGTTAGCTACATGCTCCAGTACATGCTCCAGTTAATTTACATATGTGAGAGATATATTCCTCTACAGGTGCCATTTTGGTCCAAGCGGACGCCATTTTGGTCTTAGCCATGTCATGATTCAAGGCCTCTGGAAGAAACGGTACATAGTTCATGGACATTTTGGAAGAATGTCTTAAAGGGGATGTTCTGGTATATTCAATATGGCCTATAGCATTGCAGTATTTTATCACCTTTTCACTCACCTATGCAGATGATTTTATGTGTTTAATATATGTTGCTGTGCGTTAATAAAGTCTCCAATCTTCACCAGAGCCTGCCAAAAGCAGGATAGGTTTTGCTCTCAGGGACTTGCAGGATGCTTAGCCAGTAGGGAAGCAGCAGCTGGTGATAGCTTGACCAGTAGTGACTGGTACAAGGCCGAGCCGAGGAAAAGCAAATGGCGGAGCAGGAACAGGAATAGGGTAGTGGACACAAACACTGGTTCTGCACGGAGCAAACAGAGCAGACAGAGGGCTGCAGCAGGGGGTAGAGACCTAAAATTCAAGCAACGAAAGATGACTCTGGAAACACATTTATAGCCCATCCCACAGAGTATATCATGTTTACTCATGGGGAAGTTGCAGGATAGGAAGTTGCACCAGCCACCAGAGGAAGCTCAGAGAATAATCTGCATATTCGCCACCAGAGGGAGATAGAAGGCAGAAATAGTGCAGAATGGTGACAGGCGCAAACAGCCAAAACTTGTGACACTGCGTGGCGTCAACAACACATTTCTTGCCCCCGCGCACAACCAGATATCATGAGTCAAACAGTCCAAAACCAAAACACGTTGCAAATCAACCATGGTGGGTAACCATGCCATTTGTGCGTTAATGCACTGCACCAAAGCCATGTTATCCCAATGAACCCTGATTCTATGTACTTTGAACTCTGAACACCACAACCGGTGCCACAATGGGGAACAATTCAAGTAGGGTCATGTTTCGAAAACCTCAAAACCTGCTTACACCCATACAAACGGCCACTTGTGTACCATCCAGTGGTTCCCACATATGGTCCCAAAGCCCAGAGAGACTGAGGCATCCGTAAAAAAACCCTAAGTCAGCAATAATGTCCCAGACATCTAACCACATCAAGCTCCCAGAACGATGTCCCTGGGCAAGGAAGCACCACCACACCGAAAGATCCGCCCTTTTTGCTCTCGACAAACTAATAAAATACCTGGGGTGTTTTGCCCCTGCTGTCAGGAGCAGCAGCCAGGAGCCGACAAGAAACCCTACCCTTCTGGATAATGAGACAAGCGAAAGCAAGAAGAACACCTAAACTCTATGGACATTGTGAACCTGTCCAGCCGGGAACTGTCAGATGTTGAACGGTCAGTACTAATCTTGGGTATGAATTTTGTCCCTACCAAGGACTTTGATGCATTTGATACCATTAAAGATGTAAATACATTTATTAGAGATCTTACCCTAAGAAAATATTTTTTTAATCCTGAAGATGTTAAAGTTACTAATGATAACAGCAATGGGATGTATATATGCAATGAATTTGGGGGGAAGGATTTTCAGTCCCAAGTGACCCTAAATTTATTGCAATCATTAGACAACGATCACACAAAAGTAGGTAATTCGGCACCATACCACATCAAGAATCCCTCGTTCTGTCCTACTAGGGAAAGAACAGACTCAATGGGTCTTTTCCAAGAACGGGTGGAAAGGGACATCAGATCATTACATGACAGCATGTGTAGTAAAGGCCCCAAAACATCACACAACTTAACACATAGCCAAAGAATGGAAATCTCTGACTGGGAAGACACGGTGATCAAGATGTCAGACAAGGGGGGTTCGGTGGTGGTCATAAACAAAGATGACTATATAGACCAAATGAACCTCCTCTTGTCTGACACACTAACATACCGTAGGCTGGATGGGGATCCCACACAAGTGTTTTCTACTAAATTACAAATATTATGCATAGAGGGTGTAGCTTTGGGGGCACTGAATGAAAAACAGGCAGAACGATTAGTTGTTATGAACCCCATTATCCCCATTCTACATGTTCTCCCTAAAACACATAAAGGTGTACATCCCCCACTCATGAGAACGATTATATCAGGTATCGGGTCCATCAATGAGAACCCGTGTGGTTGGCTGGACCACCACTTACAGCCATTATCTAAAAGATAGCGGAGATGTGCTCGCGGCCATGCATGATAAAATATGGAATGAGGAATTCTCATGGCTGAGCTGTGATGTGGTAGCTCTCTACCCATCAATTCCACACAATGTAGCCTTGAAAGCACTACACTTCCATTTGATACACCATAGTATATATGATGACAATCTATGTACATTTATAATGGAGGTATGTGATTTTCTGCTCAAACACAATTTTTTCATGTTTGACTCCAAATTTTTCTTACAGATACGAGGTGTCAGCATGGGGGCCAAGTGTTCCCCATCTTTGGCGAACTTGGTTCTAGCCTGGTGGGAGGAAGCTGCCATCTTTGGCCCTAATAACCCATTTGGTGCATCTGTGGAGTGGTATGGCAGATACATCGACGACCTCTTGCTCATATGGAGGGCCGATGTGTCTGCCATACCACTCTTCATGGAACACCTGAATAGCAATGAATGTGGGTTACAATTTACCCATTGTTGCGACCCTACAACAATGATGTTCCTTGACCTACGGCTGGGGGGCATACCAGGGAACATCATAAGAACTAACACTTTCAGGAAACCAACAGCAGGCAACACAATTTTGTTAGCCAATAGCCAACATCCGTTACACACAATTAAATCAATCTCAGTGGGAGAAATGACAAGAGCTCGACGTAACTGTAGTAGGGACCAAGATTATGAGGAAGAGACCATGAAAATATCAGGCAGATTAAAATCTAGAGGATATAAAGACTGGATGCTAAAAAGAGCTAAAACTATTGCCCCTCCGCAATGAGAACCCAATTTTGGAACAGATACTGATGGGAGGGTGCGGCATAGTATCCCGCAGAAATAAAACCATAGGTAACATCCTATCTCCATCTTTAGTATTGAGCTCTCCCAATAAAAACAAAAACTGGCTTAATCTAACAGTTTTTTTCAAATGTGGAAGTTTTCCCTGTAAAACATGCAACAATGTAAAAAATACAAAAACACTTACGAACACCACAGGTGATACTTACCATAGACGGTTTCCTTAATTGCAATAGCAAAAACGTAATCTATACCATCTTTTGTGGTGAATGTCAGTTGCAATATATAGGCCAAACAAACAGAAAGTTTAAGACTAGGTTCCTGGAACATCTGAAGGACATTAAAAACCCAGAAGGTAAAAACCTTTCAGGGGTATCCAAACATTTTGTGATGACACATGAAAGAAAAATCACCAGCCTAAGAGTGTATGCATTTGAAAAAATCATGCTACCGACCCGAGGCGGTAACATGAGCGCTCTTTTAAAAAACAGAGAAGCCTACTGGCAATTTAAATTAAAAGCAATGTTTCCTTCGGGAATGAATTACAAAAATGAACTAATGTATCATTACTGAAAATATCTTACTGTTGTCATATGCCCCTCGTTGTCTCTATTACCTATTATTCTTGTTTTAAGCGTGCAGTTATTTATATGGATATGCCATTTTGATCACAACCCTTGAAGGGACATCTATACCCACACCCAAGCATATCTATATACATATACTTTTATTCTATTTCTATTTTTTCTGTGTTTCCAATATTTAGCAAGAACTAATGTGTTTTCTGTACATATACATTGATTATTCATGCTGTCTTAACATAATTTGTGGTTTTAACTATTTTTTATCTTTTACATATAGTTACTGGGCAAATCGGTATCCATCGATCGGCCAACCAAAGGTACCTCTTTTGAAGTTATTATTTATGGAAGCCCACATACTTACCAACACCCCTGAGGAATGCCAAGCTGGTTGGTCCTCGATGGACCGCTATCCACATATAATCTTCTACATCACAATACTCCGCGAAATAGAATAATATAATGCGCTTCCGCTGTTTGTAAACAGCTATATCACGTGATAGGTCACATGACCGAAGATCGCAGGATAGCGTGGAGTTCCCCTGACAACGGTCTATGGGAACCGCGGAAATCACTGGTATTACAATGTTAATCTTGTATTCAAATGTTTTATGTGTCAGATATGATGAATATGTGTTGCTTTTGCCTTTGGAACTTGTATATTTGTAATTGTAACTACTTTCACTGTGAAAAACATGTTTTTAATGCAATCATACTGGATTGAATAAACCTGTCAGGAGAGGAGTGGTGGATCGGTGTAGTACAGGTATTTAACACACGGGCACACCACACTCTCCAGTCATGATTAAGAGCACTTGACGATGATTTTACCATGTCACCTGTATTTTACTTGATGGATGCCATAAGAACACAATAAAGGCGGTCTTATTCTGCGAATAGCTGGATCCGGAATTGTTTTTTCCTACTCTGGATTCCATAGCGACTGAGTCTAGTATTTATCTAGCCCTAGTATATAGGTATCCCCAGGACACTGCAGCCACCCTCACCAGTATATAAATAGCCCCAGCACACTGCAGTATTTCTCCAGTATATAGGCAGCCCCAGCACACTGCAGTCCCTTTCCCAGTATATAGGTAGCCCATACACACTGCCACCCCCCCCCCAGTATATAGGTAGCCCCAGCACATTACAAAAAATAAACTAAGTACTCACCTTCTGGTGCCCCGACTTCTATTTTTTGCAGTAACACGACCCACCTTGTGCACTCGGTCTGCATGTACACTATGACATCATGAGGCACTACATCACAGTGTGCGGTTGGGCCCAGCGCACGTAGCTGAGTTGCGCTGCTGCTGAAGAGGATCCAAAGAAGGGGGCTGGTCGGCGTAAGGTGAGTACTTAAAAAAAAAAAAAAATTCTTACAGTGTACAGCTTCAGGCGCCCCTCGCTTCTTCCACTGGCTTGCTTCTGAAGAATCCTTTGCACCCGATGGAAGAAACTGGGCTGTTGTGGACACCAGACTGATGCGTAGGATGAGGAGCAGCCGTCAAGCCTGAGCCATGAAGCAATCAATACTGGAAGTCAACAGGTGATTCCTCATCATCGTCCACATGGAGGTACATCGCATCTTCATTGGGCAAAACCGGGGTTGAAAGAACCTGTGCAGACGTCAGCAAACAAAGCTGGAGTTGAAATGTGGTACGCAGTAACGGACAGTGATGCACATGGCGTCTGACTCCTCACCCTTTCCAAAACCCGGGAGACAGGAGCCGCATTGGAGCCCTGCCATGCTGGGGAAGTAAGTGCCGCAATGGTCAAATCCTGTCCAACTCAAATGCCCGCAGGAACAGAAGATCTAGCGGAAGGAGGAGTGAAGGAAGACTCCCGACTGTGTCCGTGCTGGCTCACCAAACTTCTCCTTGCTTTTTGGGCACTTACTGGGGACAGACCCAAGGAAGGTTGGCTGCGTTTCCCCATCACACGTCACCTTCCCTTTACCAACTGGCGAATTGCCTTATGCTTCGCGCAGTAGAAATGGGGGGTGGGCTCAGGTGCTCCAGAGGCTGGGACCTCCAGGTGTGTGATTACTGCTGGTCTCCTGCATTCCCTGCCCCAGCCCCCCGACACCAGAGCCAACGAGATGGAAGAGTCAGCAAACCGCGGATAGCCGCCTGCAGCCACGCCGACAGCCAGTCAGCCTCATGTTCAGCCGTGGCAGCCCACATGAGTTCTTGCAGCTGAGCCGCCATTTCTTCAGGCACACGTGTCCATAGGATACTGTGATGATCTCCAGCGTCTAAAGGGGTGAGCCATTCCACTCCTTCCTTCCACCTAACATCCCACCCCTTTTTCCTTCTCATTATACTTAAACCTTTGCATGCTTTCCCCACAGGTCATAGGGGGCCTCCAGTTAGCAAACAATGCCTAAACTCCTGCCCTTTCCTTCCAATGTCATTACACAGCCAGTATTGCAGAATCTGTAAAGACTATCTTAAACTGTTGAATTCTATTCTTTTCATGGAAAAAATACTTTTTTACATGAGGATTGAAAAATCTCGCTATGTTTAAAACTTATGTGGACCATATAAATATCAGTCAGAAAAGGAAAAAGGGGAGCTGAGACTGGCCAGATGTATTGTAACACAGCATTCTGCATGTTGTAATGAAGTGCATGGACATGCTAGCTATAGACGGTAAAGGGGTTTCCCAGGAATCCTTGGAAAAAAATGCAGCCTTTGCAGCACTTTTGTGTTTTTCGGGAACTTAGAAAGAGCTGTCTTCACATCAATCTTTAGAAACTTATGTCCTCAAACTAATATGACTGCGGATTACTAGATATATCGATAAAGCACAGAATTATGTTGTCTCTGAAGTAATTTATGAAAGGGGAGGATGAAGAATGGGAAGGAATTAAGTTCCTATGACATTGCTTTCTTTTCTGCTGTAGATGCGCTATGAAGATATCATAGAAGTCTCCCATCATCTACCATAATATGAGCCACCTGTGAACTCTACTGCGCTACTTCTTCTGTTTTTACTAGAACGTAATCCCCAGCTCCACATTTTGGATGGGGCTGGACCAGAATTATAAGCTTTCTGACAGCAGCCTCTCCCATCTCTGCCTCTAGGCGAGGGCCTATTATGTCATCATGCTGTGGCAGTGTCATAGAGAGCATGTAGACACAGATTTCTCAAGTGGTTTGTTTTTTGATGGTACTGACCTTACAAAAGTATTTGGTTGTTCTGCACACTTACTAAGGGTCCGCGGACTGCATTTTCGTCGGGTTTCCCGACTTTTTCCGTTTTGCAACGCATTTAACTGGGGTTTTTGGCGCATGCAATCGGATTTTGGAGTAATCGCGCCGACTTTCATGCGACACAAATCGGGGGTATGGCCGTCGGACAACCCAACTGATTTGGACTAAGCGTGGGATTTAACATTCAAAATTGTGTCGCAAGCCAAGCACTTACATGCACTGGGAAGAAGAAGGTGAACTTCGGCGGACCTGAGCGGGGAGCGACACATGCAGGAAATTGGGCGCACGATCTTAGTGAATCGCGGCAGCTCCGAATCCTTGATGGACAACGCACCACGAGGATCGCGACGGGACAGGTAAGTAAATGTTCCCCTACGTGTACATTTTCACTAACCTATAACCCCTCACATTAGACAACATCTAAAACGGTATTTCCACTTTTACCGAATTTGAAATTTATGAAATGGATTACCCATTCTTTTTCCAAGGCGACCAGGAGCCTTCTGAAGACTCTCACTACCTATGGTAAGGTTCCAACGTAATGAAAGTTTCCAGGCTAGTCACTATGTAGATCCTGTATTTACACACTATGCAGAGCTCAGTGGATTTACTAAGGTACCATATACTCAAGTATAAGCCGAGATTTTCAGCCCAAAAAATGGGTTTCGGCACCGTGCAGGGACACGGAGCTGGAGCATTGTCGAAGAAAAATGAGGACCTGCGGGGGCGTCGGTAAGGTGAGTCCAGTGTTTGTTAGTTTTTTTTTTTAAGGCTGGGCATACTCGGGGCAGGGGCTGGCCGGTTATATACCGAGGCCAGGGGGCTGCAAGGCTATATATTGGAGGCAGGGGGATGCTAAGATATATAATGGGGAAAAGGGGCTTGCCAGGCTATATACTGGGGATATGGGGCTGCTGGCTATATACTAGGGGGCAAGGGCTGGTAGGCTAATACTAGGGGTAAGGGCTGGCTGTATACTAGGGGCAGGGGCTAGCTGGCTATATACTGGGGACAGGGGGCTGCTGGCTATATCCGAGGGGGGCAAGCGCTGGCTGTATACTGGGGGCAGGAAATAGCTGGCAGGCTATATACTGGTGACAGGGGGCTGCCAGGCTATATACTGGTGACAGGGGCTGGCTGGCTATATACTGATGACAGGGGCTGCTGGCTAAATACTAGGAGGCAAGGGCTGGCTGGTTGTATACTGGGGGCAGGGACTAGCTGGCTATATAATGGGGACAGATGCTGCTGGCTATATATACTGATGGTAGGGGGCTGGCTATATAATGGGGCCAGGTTCTGTTGGCTATATATACTGATGGCAGGGTGCTGGCTATATACTGAGGGACAGGGGGCTGGCTAGCTATATACTAGAGGGCATGGGCTGGCAGGCTAAATACTAGGGTGCAAGGGCTGGCTGGTTGTATACTGGGGGTAGGTGCTAGCTGGCTATATAATGGTGACAGGTGCTGCTGGCTATATACTGATCGCAGGGGGCTGGCTATATAATGGGACCAGGTGCTGCTGGCTATATATACTGATGGCAGGGTGCTGGCTATATATTGAGGGACAAGGGGCTGGCTAGCTATATACTAGAGGGCATGGACTGGATGGCTATATACTAGGGGCAGGGGCTGGATGGCTATATACTAGAGGGCCTAGGCTGGATGGCTATATACTAGAGGGCATGGGCTGGTTCGCTATATACTAGAGGGCATGGGCTGGATAGCTATATACTAGAGGGCATGGGCTGGATCGCTATATACTAGGGGCAGGGAGCTGGATAGCTTTATACTAGAGGGCATGGGCTGGAAGGCTGTATACTAGGGGCAGAGGGCTGGATGGCTATATACTGGGTGGAGGCTGTGACCAATGCTGGAAAGCATTTTATTTTTTGCAGCTGCAGCATGGGGTACAGGAATCAGAATTTGTGACAGGTCTAGACTAGATAGTCAGATCAGGAAAGCCGGGTCTGTAGTAGGAATCATGTTGGATTCCTGGGAGCTAGTTCTGAATAAGCGACTGCTTGGCAGCTCCAATAAAATGATTGGGGACCCGGGAAACCCAAATCATGACATATTAGCTGGTCAGCAAATTATGTTCAGTGGTAGATATAATCACTGGATGTGTAAGATGAATAGAATGAAAAACAGTTTTGTCCCATCTGCTATTAGATTGTATAGTGATGGTAAAACCTGTACGCAGTAACTGTTTGATGCATATTGGTGTACTAATCTGTGATGTCTTAGGGGATTTTATTTATTTTTATCAGGATGTGTGTATTTGTATTAATGTTATGTCATTTATTGTAATTGTATTGTTCTTTTTATGGAGTAGCGTGCAATAACTGTATTTCCTCCTTGAGGATAATAAAGTGATTATTATTATTATTTCCCACCCTTGGCTTATACTCGAGTCAATAGGTTTTCCCAGTTTTTGGTGTTAAAATTAGGGGCCTCGGGTATTTCATGAGAGAACAAAAATCATCATGGTAAGTGAAGGAACCTTATAATTGACTCCACTTGAAGGCAAAGACAGGAAGAGGTTAGTCTCCTCCTACTTCACTGCTGCTGAGGAAGATTTGTGACAACTTGCTTCAAAACAGTAAATGGCATGGTGAGTAGCACAATAGGGTTATCGTTCGGTTTGTTTTGAAAAGGGGAATTAGATAAAATAATTTGGTATACAAATTGCTTAGAAATAGGAATTACACTTTATTTGGTGAAAAAGAGGAGAGAAGTGGCTCGTTGAGCGAGGCCTTGCGCTCGTCGGTGGTCGCAGTGCTTGGTACCAGGGAATGGAGACCTAGGCTATAGCCTGGCAGGTCTCCGGCAGGCTAAATGCACAAGAAAGTCCTTTATTGGAGACTTGGCAATGGCCATAACAGCAGCAACTTCAGCTGAATAGAGAAAGTCCTTTATTGGAGACATCTCTATTCAGCTGAAGTTGCTGCTGTTGTGGCCATTGCCAAGTCAGAGGGTATAGCTTCAGAGGGTATAGTTGAATGCTTCAGCAGCAAAGCAGGGCAGACTCTTAAGGGTGGAGGATTGTTTGGGGCTTAGTGTTCTCTCACAGGCCAAGTGTGTCAGGGCAGCATGCCACAGACACCTGCGCTTGTCAGGGAACTCAGGGGACTGACTTCTGTACAGAACCCTGGACTCCACTCTGGAACTTTCCACCCACAAGAAGCTTTGTAAACTCCCCTTGTGAGGTGGCAAGCTCGTTATCCAACCAGCTTTCTCCTGGTATTACAAATTTTACAACACATCTCATTGGTCAACATTATTAACTTGCTCCTCAGGCAGAGAATTATCAGCTGCATTACCGTTATCCAATGCTTGAGACCCCCAGTGAGTTGATCAGGCCCCTTAGAAGCTCTTTGGCATGGAGAGGGATTTAGTTTCGCAACACCAGGTATAACCCCTGCATTGGCAGGGGTGTTGCACATGGCTGCTGAGTTGATATGTCCCCTATAAAGTTGTAATAGTGGCTAACCACTTTAAATTATGTAACCTATGTCACAAAAAGAATTACAGAGTGGACTATACAGTGGTGCATGGTGGTGCTTATGTACTGATACTGAAAGTTAAAGTAGTTCAGGTTATGAACTTGGCTTCATACACACAACCGTATGGTCTTTTCTGTCCGTAAATACGGGACATATTGCAACAGTATAGCAACGTATGGCACCGTATCTGTATAAAATACAGTGGACTGGCAAATGATGGATGGTTGACAGAATGCCCCTCCCACTGGTTCTGGATACTGCACGTATATACGGCAGCATACAGTGCACAGCCGTATGCAGCACGTATTTAGCCCATTTTTTTATATGTTCCCTTTGACTTCTTTGGGCCGTACGGAATGGAAATAGGGTGGAAAATAGGACATGCTCCATATTTTTATACGGCTCACTTATGGTATGGTACAGTGGACAATATGGCCATGTACATGGATGGCCGTATTCCGGCCGTATATACAGCCGTTTTCATACAGTCATGTGTATGGGGCCTAAAAGCTGCAGATCCTTAATGTCTTGATGGCTGAAGTTAGGGTACATTCACACGCAGTATGCCCGCCGTGCAGGCATACCACCTTGTGCTGGAGTGGAGGAGGAGGTGACCCCTCCTCCCTCCATAGAAAACAGTGGAACGTGGCTGCACCCTCGCAAAAAGATAGAGAATGCTCTATCTTTTTGCGGTGTACGGCGCGGATTGGTGCCACACATGTGTGGCACAGTACCGCCGCTGGGCCGCCACTGCCGTCTATTGGTACGTCCCCATGAACGGCTGTGTCAATGAGCCCTTACCCTGAATATACAAAATCCAAAACATAATGCATTGCTGCAAGTTTAATAAATCTGGCCTATTGACTTCCTTGTACTGAAGGTTGCAGTATATTACAATTCTGAAAAAAAAGATTTGGGCTGCTGTGCTGTTTTCTTTGATATTTGATAACGGAAAGGGAGACCAGATCCTGCCGAACGAAGGTGTGAACTGCGCTTTAAAGGACACGTGGAGGGTAGTGGAGGAGAAACATAGGAAGAGAGAACCCCTAATAGTTACACGCAGAAGTGAGAACTGGGAACAAACGGGCGGGCAGAGGAGAGACAAAGGAGGAGACTGCCCAGAGCGCCTCCTAATGACTACACCGGACCACTGCAGCTCCATCTGCAGCTTCCATTTCTAGCAAGAGTGTACTTCCTAGTGACAGTAGTTCACTTTTTATGGAAGCAGGGAAAAAATCCAAATGCAGTGAACTTGACCAAAAAAAACCCTTATGCAACATATTCTTGTGGGCAAATGTTGCAAAATGACAATAAAGTGGTCACCCATGCCCCTCTCCGTGGCGCTGCCCCCCAAGCCCCCACTCATCTCTCCACACTCCTGCTCCCATCCCGGCTAGGCTGCGCACGTGTTCCCGCTTCCTAGGGCGCGCGCTCATCAGCACTCAAGGATTTAAAGGGCCAGCGTACCACTGATTGGCGCTGGCACTTCTGGGTTTCCCATAAAGAGCATTGGCTCCCATCACTCTCCACCGGATCTTTGAGCTACCTAGCGATAAGAAAAAGCTTCCTCTGTGATTCTGTGTGTATCACTAGGTGGATGTAGTCAAGTACTAAACATTCTTAAATGTTGTTATATATTCACAGTTGTGATCACCTAAGAATGTGATATTTACAATTTCTAAATATGAATAACTACCTAGACATTTGCTTAATATAATGGGGGTTATACATGTGTTACTTTTATTTAAAAGTCCATAAAGAACATGCAACAATCCATGACAAAGATGTCAGTTAGCCTTGGAAACATGTTGGACAACAGTTGTGTAGCCCTGGGATTTCTAGTCACAGGTGAAGTCACAACAGAAAGACCTTCTTCTATTTGGCAGTGGAGTAGAGCATGCCGGGGGCTTCTCCACCAGTGGATCATACAGCTTTCCGATATCTTCCAGATATCAGTCAACATATTATACCAATACAGGAGACTATCAGATCTAGCCTGGAACCAATGTGGACTTCTGGAGTGCATACATGATTTAAAATGCATGGCAACAAAGGTCAACAATACAGTAACTAAAAACTACCAGCAAAATTTCCCCTTGATGATCCACTTAAAGATATAGAAGAGGGAGAACTGTGTTGCACAGTTACAGCTGCATACAGTGGGCGTAATACCGCCGTAGCAGCCGTAGCGGTTGCTACGGGGCCCGTGAGCGTCAGGGGCCCGGGTGGCGGCACAATCACAACGTGCTGTTCGTACCAGTTCCAACCGCGCCGGGCCTGCTATACAGCGCATTAAGCGCAATACCATGGCCGCCCCTCCTCTTTGTTAAGTCCGTCCCAGTGTTTCTGTCCCGTCCGCCCCGCTGCTCCCGCGGCCGGTACCCTGGTTCCGGGCCAGCACATGGCTGCAACAGCTGTCGCTCCACACTGCTCTTGCGCCCGCCCGGCCGGACCTGGTCATGCGGCTGCCCGCCCTCCACACTGCTCCTGCGGCTGCTCGCCGTCCTCGTGCTGCCCCCGCGGGGCCGGCAGGCATGCTGTCCCGCGGGTGTGCCCGGTCGTAGCCTCTGCCCCGCTCCTGCGCCGCCCGGCATGCTCCGGTCTGGGGCCGCCCGGCATGCTCGCTGGTCCTGGG
This sequence comes from Engystomops pustulosus, assembly GCA_019512145.1. Lineage (NCBI taxonomy): Eukaryota > Metazoa > Chordata > Amphibia > Anura > Leptodactylidae > Engystomops > Engystomops pustulosus. Next base: position 157,106,741 of record CM033646.1, read on the forward strand.
GCATCCGGCAGGCACATGGTCCCACGCGCCCGCCTCCACACTGCTCCCACGGCCGCCCGCCATGTTACTGTCGCGGCTGCTCGGCCAGCATACTTCTAGGCTCACAGGTTGCCTCCTAACCGACCATCCACTGCAGAAATGTAAGTCCCTATAGTATGATATGTATATGGTAATGAATGTATATTTGTATATGTGTTGTATATGTGTATGTATATGTTGTATTGTCTCTGTATGTGTGTATAGCTGCATTATACTGTATGTACGTGTGTATATTCTGCATATACTGTATGTGTGTATATGCTGCAATATACTGTATGTATGTGTGTATATTGGGCATATACTGTATGTGTGTATATGCTGCATTATTAATTTAGGTGGTACATGCTGCATATACTGTATGTATGTGTGTATATTCTGCATATACTGTATGTGTGTATATGCTGCATATACTGTATGTATGTGTGTATATGCTGCATATACTGTATGTATGTGTGTATATGCGAAGCAGCAAGAGCGGCAGAGTGGCACAATGATATAGTGTGTTGGTGGCATCAGAAGCAGCAGCAGCAGGAGGAGCCCACAGAGTTGCACAATCATATAGTATGAAGGTGGCATCAGAAGCAGCAGCAGGAGCCCGCAGAGTGGCACAATGATATAGTGTGAAGGCGTCATCAGAAGAAGCAGCAGCAGGAGACCGCAGAGTGGCACAATGATATAGTGTGAAGGCGGCATCAGAAGCAGCAGAAGCAGGAGCCCGCAGAGTGGCAGCAACTTGGTGGCAGTAACAGGGAAAGCCACAGAGTGGCACAATTATATAGTGTGGAGGTAGCATCAGCAGCAGCAACAGGAGGCCACAAAGTGTCTCAATGATAAGAGTGTGGAGGTGGCGACAGAAGAAGCAGCAGCAGGAGTCCACAGGTGTCAGCAACATGGTGGCAGCAACAGGGAAAGCCACAGAGTGGCATAATGATATAGTGTGAAGGTGGCATCAGAAGCAGCAGGTGCCTGCAGAGTGGCACAATGACATAGTGTGAAGGTGGCATCAGAAGCAGCAGGAGCCTGCAGCATGGCACAATGATATAGTGCATTGGCGGCATCAGTAGCAGCAGCAGGAGCCCGCAGAGTGGCACAATGATATAGTGTGAAGGTGGCATCAGTAGCAGCAGCAGCAGGAGGAGCCCTCAGAGTGGCACAATGATATAGTGCGTATGTGGCATAAGAAGCAGCAGGAGCCCGCAGAGTGGCACAATGATATAGTGTGAAGGTGGCATCAGCAGCAGCAGGAGCCCACAGAGTTGCACAATCATATATTATGAAGGTGGCATCAGAAGCAGGAGCAGCAGGAGCCCGCAGAGTGGCACAATGATATAGTGTGAAGGCGTCATCAGAAGAAGCAGCAGCAGGAGCCCGCAGAGTGGCACAATGATATAGTTTGAAGGCGGCATCAGAAGCAGCAGGAGCCCGCAGAGTGGCAGCAACATGGTGGCAGTAACAGGGAAAGCCACAGAGTGGCACAATTATATAGTGTGGAGGTGGCATCAGCAGCAGCAGCAACAGGAGTCCACAGGTGTCAGCAACATGGTGGCAGCAACAGGGAAAGCCACAGAGTGGCATAATTATATAGTGTGAAGGTGGCATCAGAAGCAGCAGGTGCCTGCAGAGTGGCGCAATGATATAGTGTGAAGGTGGCAGAAGATGGCACCGGAAGCAGCAGGAGCCTGCAGAGTGGCACAATGACATAGTGTGAAGGTGGCATCAGAAGCAGCAGGAGCCTGCAGAGTGGCACAATGACATAGTGTGTAGGTGGCATCAGAAGCAGCAGGAGCCTGCAGAGTGGCACAATGATATAGTGTGAAGATGGCATCAAAAGCAACAGGAGCCTGCAGAGTGACACAATGATATAGTGCGTTGGTGGCATCAGTAGCAGCAGCAGGAGCCCGCAGAGTGGCAAAATTATATAGTGTAAAGGTGGCATCCGAAGCAGCAGGAGCCCGCAGAGTGGCACAATGATATAGTGTGAAGGTGGCATCAGTAGCAGCAGCAGGAGGAGCCCACAGAGTGGCACAATGATATAGTGCATAGGTGGCATCTGAAGCAGCAAGAGCGGCAGAGTGGCACAATGATATAGTGTGTTGGTGCCACTGGTTGTTTTGGTGCGAGTCTATGGATCAACCATCAAAGAACAACCTAGGTTAAATAAGTAAAGTACTTGGAGGTCCCACTGATAGTAAGTCCAGCACCACCATCCTCGTATCGGACCATAGAAGAACTCACCAGCCTAGAATCTCTTAGTACGCGTACGCGACTCCGATGCTACAGTCCAGGCTCCACCATGATGTCCCGCGAAGGAAGACCTTCTTGACTCGACTGGTGGAAGGCGTGAATACCCATACCACTGCGCCTGCTGGCTCCCCATCCGCCTCGAAGAAGCCTACCACCCCATGTGTCCGGCTCGTAGGCACTGTTGTGCATCTGCTCGTATATCCTCGTGCTAGAAGCCTTACTGCGTGCATCTCTCGACTGTTGGGGTCCAGACCGTCCTTCGTCACGGGAAGACTCTGTGATCGGATTTCGGTGCGTCGCACCCAGGGGGCGTCTGGTCTGGAATGTACATCACAAGGTGAATGAGCAAGCGTGCGAGGCACGCGGCACATCAGGCGGGCACACAAGTACGTTGGTTCTTTTGCTGATACACTCAGTGTATACCCCTTGGGTACACCGCTCCGAGGTAATACGCTGAGCAGGACACAGTGGAGATAACCTGGTCTTCCATGCGGCGTCCCGGTCTGCTTCAAGCGGGTCTTCCCATTACTTCTCCACGCCGGAGGGATTGCAACTGCCATTTGGCCTTCGTGCGGGTCAGCATAGGAATATTAGTCTATGGGCGCGGATCCGTCCAGGACTTATTGTATCCCCGGGAGCCCACGATCTAAATCTGCACAGAAGGGAGCGAGTACGCTCATGTGGTTCGTCCTTGTCCATATAAGTGCAGTGACATCCTGGGAAAACACCCACACATTGGCCACGACAGCGCACCTTCCGCCGTGGGGTAGCCAATTTGGTGGGTTCACTCCTCCCGGCATAGGGGCTCCTTCCGCACCACGACAATATTAACAGGGGCCCACCGTGGACCAGGGGGACTGATGAACCACTGTTAGGGACGCGAATGTAATCTACGTTTCTGGATGCTGGGACAAAATAGTTGTACAGCGACAACAGCCATTTGGTAGAGGGGGTGACGGGTCCCCGGGGCCCGACTCCTGTCCTAACTCTGTAGTATTAATGGCGCCACAAGTGATATGAATTCAGCCTAGGCTGCGTTATGGGGACGTATATATGGCCTATATACTCCCCCATAGATGGCATTGGGCGCATGTGCCCTACGTGAGCGGTACAGTGCCGCACAGGGGCGGCACCATACCGTTCCCGTACCCCGTGAAGATAGACTGCCCTATCCTTTCTCGGCATACGCGCCGTGCCGCCATGTTTCCTCTTGGGAAAGGGGGGTTGAGCAGCACCTTTCCCCGCGCCGTCGTGTCCCGCCGTGCTACGGTACGCAGACATGTAATGTGAAAGCATCTTTACTCTGAAAAGACAGAGGGGTAATTATTTAACTTCATATCCATTGGTTGTGCAGATACCGCTTGGCGATGCGGTGCCTGACTGCCAATATTAACTATTATGTGTAGAAGCTTCTATGCTTGTTGCACTGTGTGACGGTTCTTATGTAGGAGCCGAGTGTATAGAGCCTTGTACTTATCACAGCTCCTATCAGACAGCAGCATCCCCTCAGAGAGGGGAAAGCCGCACTCCGCAACACCTCAGCTTTAATCCTTGTATTTCTGGGTCCGTGCGGCCGTTATCAGTCAGATGTCATCGTCTGCCTCGGAACACTTGGTGTACGAGGAGAGGAGGCAAAAATGAGGAGATGCAGGCACAGATTACGTGAAGCCTGTAGTCAGCCACTCCCGATGACACCTAATTAGATGCTGTGTGTCATATACCTATGACAACAAGCTCTCATCATTGCTTTTAAAACCCTTTTACCCACTTCATAACAACACTGACTCAATGTGTGGTTAATAGGCCACAGGAGCCATTTTACTTTCATATTTCACATTTATTTTTTGAATTATGTAAAGTTATACAATTTTCCAATATACTTTCTGTAATTCCTCACATTTTCTAGATCTCTGCTTGCTGTCCTGCTATAGAAGCTTCTATGTTATTTCCAGTGACGAAATCTGACTATGGCTATACAGGTGCGCGGCTCGTTATTACACACGGCTCTGATTACTGTGACTGTAATGAGCGTACACCTGTCTGACCTTGATCAAATTTCTGTCCACCGGAAGGAACGTTCTATAGAATGACAGCAACGAAAATCTGAAATGTGAGAATACAGAAGTATTTGTAAATGTAAAATTTTTCACGTACAAACAATAACATTAAAGGAAATCTGAATTCGTTTTCATGCATTGTGAATCAAACATACCTTGAGAATGTTGTAGCTACACTGATTCCTTTAATTTGCTGGATGGAAACTCCCCTTTAAAGTAAGATATCATAAAGAACATTCCATAAGCAATAACATCTAGCTAAGTAAGGCGAATTTGTTAAAATTCATTTTGTCCCGATTGCGCAAAAATTTTTCGAAAAAATTCGATGCGACCCGAATCGATCACAAACGAATCACGTTAAAAACAGGCATTTGCTGGCTGCAGAGAGCTGTAGGGCAGTGATGGCACACTTTTAGAAACCGAGTGCCCAAACTACAAACAATGACCCGCTTATTTATCGCAAAGTGCCACACAGAATTTGATTTGTGATTTATACTCCTTCTCTGTCTCAGTTACATTGAAACCAGCACTCTGAGGACACATGAAGCAGAAAATAGTCCCAGGTACAGCTGGCACTTTAAAATAGCTCTGTGCCCAGCAAGTTCTGGCTGTCTGGGACTGCAGGAAGATACCTGAGTCATCTCTGGTGATGGCCTGATGCCCACAGAAGGGCTCCGAGTGCACCTCTGGCACCATTGCCATAGGTTAGCCATCACTGCTGGGGTGTTGTAGAACTTGTGCCATGCTTAAATATGCAATGGGTTTGGTCTTCAACATGTCTGTGTTTTAGTATGCACGCACATGACAGCCGCGGCTCTTAGAATCGCTTCACTCTTCACTTCCATGGGACTTACATAGGCCAACTTCCCCAAATAAGCGAAGCGGGAACGCAGCCTGACAGGTAACGTCTGTGCCAGCTCGAAGGACCGAGCTGAGGCCAAGATCCCACTCTTTTTACACTGACATCAGATGATTCCATAGATTACGACATCACATGTTTGTTAAAACGCTGATACATGGAAAGCCCCCACAAGAGTGCAAGATGTCGGCAGTAATTTTGCATTGACGTCAACTGATCATTTGTCCCTTCTTTTGTGTCCTCTTTCAATCGTCATAATCCTCCAGTATTGCTAAAGCCAAAAACAACGAGTTTGATCCAGAATAAGAGATGAGCACAAATGGGATACTCATGTCCCAGGGTGGCAGCAACGGGATAGCCACAGAGTGGCACAATGATTTAGTGAGTAGGTGGCATCAGCAGCAGATCCCACAGGTGGCAGAAACATGTGGCGGAACGGGAAAGCCAGAGAGTGCACAATTATATATGTGTGAGGTGCAGAGCAAGCAGCCCAGAGGCCACAAAGTGCACATGATAAGAGTGTGGAGGTGGCGACAGAAGAAGCAGCAGCAGGGTCCACAGGTGTCAGCAACAGGAAAGCCACAGAGTGGCCATGAATACAGTGTTAAGGTGGATCCAAAGCAGCAGGAGCCCGCAAGTGCCACAATGATAAGTGTGAAGTGTGGCATCAGTAGCAGCAGCAGAGTATGCACTTATATAGTGGAGGTGAAGCTCAGAAGCAGCAGGAGCCGCAGATTGGCACAATGATATATGTGAAGGTGGCATCAGAAGCAGCAGGAGCCTGCAGAGTGGCAACAATGATCATAGTGTTGAAAGGCATACAGTATAACACACAATGACAGCATATCTACACCATACAGTATATCAGAATATACACACATCCATACATATAGCACATTACACACATACATACTATTCAGCATATACACCACATACAGTATATGCAGATATACCACATACTACAGTATATGCAGCATATACACACTACATTAATGCAGCTATACACACATACATACAGTATATGCAGCATATACACACATACAGTATATGCAGAATATACACCATACATAGTAATGCAGCATATACAACATACAGTAATATGCAGAATATACACACATACATAAGTATATGCAGCATGTACACAACATACAGTAATATGCAGCATATACACACATACAGTATATGCAGAATATACACACATACATACAGTATATGCAGCATATACACACAAATACAGTATATGCAGAATATACACACGTACATACTATATGCAGCATATACACACATACAGCAAATACACATATACATACACCATATACACACATATAAAATACATTCATTAACTATACATACATATATAGGGACTTACATTCTTTCAGTGGGATGGTCGGTTAGAGGCAACTCTGTAGCCTAGGAAGTATGCTGGCCGAGCACCGCGACAGTAACATGGCGGGCGGCCTTGGGAGCAGTGTGGAGGGCGGCAGGCGTGGACCATGTCCTGCCGGATGGCCCCAGGACCAGCGAGCATGCCGGGCGGCCCAGGACACAGGGAGCACCGGCGGCCAGGCGGGCAGAGGCTACCCGGGCCACCCGCGGAGCAGCATGCCTGCCGGGCACCCGCGGGGGCAGCACTGAGGACGGGCGAGCAGCCGCAGGAGCAGTGTGGAGGGCGGGCAGCCGCATGACCAGGGTACCGGCCGGGCGGGCGCAAGAGCAGTGTGGAGGGCGGACAGCTGTTGCACCAGTGTGCTGGCCGCGGAACCAGGGTACCGGCCGCGGGAGCAGCGGGGCGGGACGGGACAGAAACACTGGGACGGACTTAACAAAGAGGAGGGCGGGCCATGGTATTGCGCTTAATGCGCTGTATAGCAGGGCCCGGGCGGCGGTTGGAACTGGTACGGAAAGCAAGACGTTGTGATTGTGCCGCCACCCGGGCCCCTGACGCTCACGGGCCCCGTAGCAACCGCTACGGCTGCTACGGCGGTAGTTACGCCACTGTATGCAGCTGTAACTGTGCAACACAGTTCTCCCTCTTCTATATCTTTAAGTGGATCATCAAGGGGAAATTTTGCTGGTAGTTTTTAGGTTACTGTAGTTGGAGCCTTTGTTGCCATGCATTTTAAATCATGTATGCACTCCAGAAGTCCACATTGGTTCCAGGCTAGATCTGATAGTCTCCTGTATTTGGTATAATATATGTTGACTGATATCTGGAAGATATCGGAAAGCTGTATGATCCACTTGTGGAGAAGCCCCGGCCGATGGCTCTACTCCACTGCCAAATAGAAGAAGGTCTTTCTGTTGTGACTTCACCTGGGCACAGAAATCCCAGGGCTACACAACTGTTGTCCAACATGTTTCCAAGGCTAACTGACATCTTTGTCATGGATTGTTGCATGTTCTTTATGGACTTTTAAATAAAAGTAACACATGTATAACCCCCATTATATTAAGCAAATTCTAGGTAGTTATTCATATTTAGAAATTGTAAATATCACATTCTTAGGTGATCACAACTGTGAATATATAACAACATTTAAGAATGTTTGTACTTGACTACATCCACCTAGTGATACACACAGAATCACAGAGGAAGCTTTTTTCTTACGCTAGGTAGCTCAAAGATCCGGTGGAGAGTGATGGGAGCCAATGCTCTTTATGGGAAACCCAGAAGTGCCAGCCCAATCAGTGTGCTCGGCCCTTTAAATCCTTGGTGCTGATGAGCGCGCCCCTAGAAGCGGGAACACGTGCGCAGCCTAGCGGGATGGGAGCAGTGTGGGAGAGAGAGTGGGGGGCTTGGGGGGCAGACGCCACGAGAGGGCATGGTGTGACCACTTTATTGTCATTTTGCAACATTTGCCCACAAGATTATGTTCATAAGGTTTTTTTTGGTCAAGTTCACTGCATTTGGTTTTTTCCCTGCTTCCATAAAAGTGAACTACTGTCACTAGGAAGTACACTCTTGCTAGAATGGAAGCTGCAGATGGAGCTGCAGTGGTCCGGTGTGTAGTCATATGAAGGCGCTCTGGGCAGTCCCTCCTTGTCTCTCCTCTGCCCGCCCGTTTGTTCCCAGTTCTCACTTCTGCGTGTAACTATTAGGGGTTCTCTCTTCCTATGTTTCCCTCCACTACCCTCCACGTGTCCTTTAAAGCGCATTTCACACCTTCGTTCGGCAGGATCTGGTCTCCTTTCCGTTTCAATATCAAAGAAAAACAGCACACAGCCCAAATCTTTTTTTCAGAATTGTATATACTGCAACCTTCAGTACAAGAAGTCAATAGGCCATATTTTTAAACTTGCAGCAATGCATTATGTTTTGGATTTTGTATATTCAGGGTAAGGGCTCATTGACACAGCCGTTCATGGGGACTTACCAATAGACGGCAGTGGCGGCCCACGGCGGTACTGTGCCACACATGTGTGCACCAATCCGCGCCGTACACCGCAAAAGATAGAGCATTCTCTATCTTTTTGCGAGGGGCAGCCACGTTCCACTGTTTTCTATGGAGGGAGAGGGTCACCTCCTCCTCCACTCCAGCACAAGGTGGTATGCCTGCACGGCGGGCATACTGCGTGTGAATGTACCCTAACTTCAGCCATCAAGACATTAAGGATCTGCAGCTTTTAGGCCCCATACACATGACTGTATGAAAACGGCTGTATATACGGCCGGATACGGCCATCCATGTAATGGCCATAGTCCACTGTACCATACCATAAGTGACCGTATAAAAATATGGAGCATGTCCTATTTTCCACCCTATTTCCATTCCGTACGGCCCAAAGAAGTCAAAGGGAACATATAAAAAAATGGGCTAATACGTGCTGCATACGGCTGTGCACTGATGCTGCCGTATATACGTGCAGTATCCAGAACCATGGGAGGGGCATTCTGTCAACCATCCATCATTTGCCAGTCCACTGTTTTATACAGATACGGTGCCATAACGTGCTATACTGTTGCAATATGTCCCGTATTTACGGACAGAAAAAAGCCATACGGTTGTGTGTATGAAGCCAAGTTCATAACCTGAACTACTTTAACTTTCAGTATCAGTACATAAGCACCACCATGCACCCACTGTAGTCCACTCTGTAATTCTTTTTGTGACATAGGTTACATAATTTAAATGGTTAGCCACTATTACAACTTTATAGGGGACATATCAACCAGCAGCCATGTGCAACACCCCTGCCAATGCAGGGGTTATACCTGTGTTGCGAAACTAAATCCCTCTCCATGCCAAAGAGCTTCTAAGGGGCCTGATCAACTCACTGGGGGTCTCAACATTGGATAACGGTAATGCAGCTGATAATTCTCTGCCTGAGGAGCAAGTTAATAAGTTGACCAATGAGATGTGTTGTAAAATTTGTAATACCAGGAGAAAGCTGGTTGGATAACGAGCTTGCCACCTCACAAGGGGAGTTTACAACTTCTTTGGGGTGGAAAGTTCCAGAGTGGAGTCCAGGGTTCTGTACAGAAGTCAGTCCCCTGAGTTCCCTGACAAGCGCAGGTGTCTGTGGCATCTCCCTGACACACTTGGCCTGTGAGAGAACACTAAGCCCCAAACAATCCTCCACCCTTAAGAGTCTGCCCTGCTTTGCTGCTGAAGCATTCAACTATATATGTGTGTATATGCTGCATATACTGTATGTATGTGTGTATATGCTGTATATAATGTATTTGTGATTATATGCTGTATATATATGCATTTTGTGTGTATATACTGTATATAGATTCAGTATGTGTGTATATGTTGTCTTTATACTGCATGTTTGTGTATACACATTGGGTGTATACCGTATGTAAAAGAATATGATGTATGTATGCTGTATGTATATAAACAGTATGCATGCAACTTTGACGCATATATACTGTATGTATATACAGTGAGTTGTATATACTGTATGTATTAGTGTATAGATGTATATATGAGTACATAAATGTGTGCATATGAGTGTATACGTATGTATGTGTGAACGAGTATATAAAAGTGAGTGTAGAATGTTATGTTGTGTATAAATGTGTGTGATTGTATAAACGTGTGTGTATGTATGAATATTTTTAAGGGGGGCCCCATGCAAAAATCTGCTATGGGGCCCTGCCTCTCCTAGTTACGCCACTGGCTGCATAGTTTTATCTATCTACTTAATGCACTGCAAAGCTGTAGCATCAGAAATAGTCTTTCAGTAATGGAAAGGTAGTTTGAGATGGAAGGGAGAGCAGTCTGTATAGAGCGGAGTTGTATAAGGTAGAAGTCTGTTAAGAAACAGAGAATAGTCTGTGTGGAGAGCAGGGGGAGCAGTCTCCGATAGGGTATTAGGAGCTGCAGAGGGAGACCATGTGAAGGAGCACATGTGAGTGCGTGGTGAGCTGTCTGCGCAAGAGGTGGAGCCACAGGGAAAAGAGGAATACGGGGAATAGTCTGTGAGTGATTGGATCTTTTGTTAAAGAAAAGGGAGGACCACAGTAATCATTCTCTATGTGAGGAGCATAGAGAAAGGGATGGGAACATGAAGAGAAGTTTGAGTAAAATAACAATAAAACTGGGGGAGTAGTCTGTTTGATAGATAGAATATGGGGGCCATCTATCTGTAAGATAAATGGGGACTTCAGAGCCAACTACTGTATGTAAGAGAGTTGGTATATCCTTAAATTCTAGTCTCAACTAGGATGGATGGAGGAGCCAGCAGATTTCATGACATTAAGACCTTTAATATCCTAGACCACCAGGGTTCCAGACATACAGAAATTTCTTGCGTTCAAACATTGCAATATGACATGTACATCCATATTTTATTAACAGATATAAGTCATTAACATTTTAACTTCATTCCCATAGAACTTGTCTGCAGGATGAATTTTATTGGTATCAAACGCGTTGGTCATATCCCAGCCATTTACAAAGCCAACATTAAGGCCATTGAAGACAATCTCCATGACAGAATAATGCATAGCCGCATGAAAATCACTCATTGTTTCAAAATTCTTATCCATTTCACCCGTATTCTCAGTTTTTATTATGACTTTAGTCTCGGGGCTTCTGATGAGGAGACGCTCTATGGCGCGGCGTATGTTGTGGAGTCTCTTGATGAAGTAGTATAGGGGGTAGGCTCTGAAATGTACTCCGATGCTCAGGATGATCACAGTTCGATTATCTCCTCTTATTAAGTCGATTTCTCGTGTGATGGTGCGTTCTTCTTTCCAGGATTGATAGGTGGTAGTAATAAACGGGAAGGTGTGCCGCTTCCAAGAAATCTTCATATTCCGCTCTAAATCCAGGTTTAAAAGTTGCTGTGACCAATTATCTTCATAGAGATGGAATGGTTTGAGAGCTGTACAAAGACAGATATTACTGAACTACTGACATCAGCAAGATATACATCAATGTTTCCCATTATGCATCAGAAGAGCCACACATGGGTCCCTAGAAACTTAACCTTCTCTGCCTACTGGGCTGAAAGTGTGAACGATTTCCTTGCAAAATCTAGTGAGAAGGATTAAGAGGTCATAACTACAGAGAAAAATCATTTACAGTAGTAAGATTAAAGGAAAGATATCACCAGATTTTCACTAATAAACTTAATGACAGGTTCCCGTAGCACTATATTGATTATTGCCCACATTCTATTTAGCTAAAAAAAATGCATACTTCCTATCCCCAGAAAATAAACTTTGTAAGGCTCCCTGATACTCTGCCAGAGGGAGCAGCGAGTCACAGGGTGTGTGTCGCATGGTGTCACTGTATGATGCAGCCCATGTCTCTGGCATCTCCCTTTTTACCTCCTTCCTTTTGGCAGATGTAATGCCCTCTGCTCTGCCAAAGGGAAAGAGGAATGAGGGAGATGCTGGAGAAATGGGACAAAGTGACTGCATGAATAATACACACCTCTTGTGATTGGCTGCTCCTTCTGGCATGAACTTTCTTACAAACTTCATTTTTTGGGTGTAGGAAGAATGCATTTTGTTTACCTAAAAACTGTGTAAAATAGTTAGCATAGTGTTATGGGAACCTGTCATTAGGTTTATTAGTAAAAATCTGGTGACAGGTCCCTTTAATAACATGATGGCTGTATTATTTTAATCCTTAAAGGATCAAAAATTGTAAACCAAGCGCACTAATATGCTGGTGATTGCCCAGGTGTCCAGGTTCTGCTTTTCTTTTGGCATTTATAAAAAGACTTTTAAAATTATGTAAATGAGCCTGAGGGGCTCTGCTCCCCATACGTGTTAATGAAGCCTGGATCAGTAAAAAAACAGGGAATAAGAAGCTAAAAGAAAAACAGAACTTGCCAAAGGGGGCACACACCATCATATGTCCCCATTTGGTATTTTATTTTACTTTTTTACAGAACATTTTTAAGGAGGAATTCATTTTTCATACATCTATTTTACCTTTTAACACGACTTTTTAGCCTCTGTAGAAAATCTTTGCAATTATTTGATCATTTGTATAGAACACTGCAATCATTTTGTATTTGAAATAAACCCCACAGTTGCTAGTGACTGTGGAATCAGAGGGGTAAACTATTTGGCTCAGAGTAACAGGGAAATATCAGCACGCACACACGAAAAAAATAAGGAAAGAAGTTGCAGAATTTCCATTTCATGTGAAATACATTTTCTAAACCAGACATGTAAGGAGAGGTGAGAGACCTTGTAATTTTGAACCCGATATGGTCATCTTTACTTTTTTGTTATATTAACAACTTACATTTTATTTTTTGGCCCATGTAATCATACCATAGTTTTACAGTCGAGTCTCCAAACATATGGATAAACTTCCCCTGCAGACATGTTCCCACTTCTTCCAGTCTCTTATACGTCAGCATGCGGCAGCTCTTTGGATACCACACATCTTTCATAGCATATCCACTGGGATATTCCAATTTCATTCCAATTTTGCATGTTTTAGTAATGGAAATATGGCCTGCTAAAAAACATAATACCAGTCATATGCCATGATTGTATACAATCACATTTGTGGTCATACAGGGGCTTTCACATGTGCCCTTCTGATTTCACCAGGAGTGAACAATAAAGAAAGAGAAATTGTATCCAAATGAGAAAATTGGAAATTGTAAAGAAAACTCACCAGGAATGGGAAGATGTGTCCTCTAGGCGTCTTCCCACGCAGACTTCTCGCTACCTATCTCTGCCTGATTATTAATTATCTATAGAGCACCATTAATTCCATGGTGCTGTGCAATCAGTAAGGGGTTCACATACATTACAATAAGGCCTCATTCAGATGGCCGAATATACGTCCCCATAGACCGCAATGGTGGCCCGGTGGCGGTACGGTGAAACACATACCCCGTGTCTGCGGCCATGCGCCCTGTGGGCATACCGCTGTGTGAATGTACCCTAAAACAAGAACAAATGCAAATACAAAACTACAGAGATCTGAAAAAAGGAAAGGAGGACCCTGCCCGTGAGGCTTCACAATCTATATTGGAGGGTAGATGGAGACACAAGGTAAGAGAGCAGAGCAGTGCAGTTATTGTGTGTAGTAGGTGATCCTGAACAGTGCATTTTCAGGTTACGAGTGAAGGTTTGGAAAATGGGAGGCAGTCTGACACATTTTGGTAGAAAGTATGGGGGTGCACGGGAGAAGTCCTGGATGCGGTTGTGAGAAGAGCAGATGGTTATAGAGTGAAGCTGAAGGTCCTATGAGGAATGGAGATTAGGTGTAGGACAGTTTTGGCTGAGAAGATCAGAGATATATGGAGGGGACAGGTTGTGGATGGGTTTGTAAGTCATTGTAAATATTTTAAACTGAATTTGTTGTACAATCGGTAACTAGTGGAGAGACTGGCAAAGAGAAGAGAGGAGACAGATGGATTAGCCGGGAAGCAAAGTTAAGGATAGATTGAAGGGGATGTTAGAGGGGTATCTGTGAGACAACAGAAAATAATGTTTCAGTAGTCCAAGCAGGGGATGATGAGGGCATGGACCTGCAATGTTGTAGACTCTGGATTGAGGAAGAGTTGGATGCAAGACATGTTCTTGAGATGTAGATGGCAGGTTGTAGTAATGGCGAGGGGGTCAGCTAGATTCCCCTGGTACCTGAGTGGCTGGCTTTAGGGCGGCCAAGTGCTGGCTAGGTCTCGGTTTCTCGGTCCAGATTTTTTTTATTTCAGAACTTGAGCACAGAAATGGCAACAGGCCGAGGTAAAAGTCCAATCTGTACAGATGCTCACAGCCCAGTCTTAGAAGGCTGTACAAGTTAGGATCTGCTGTAGCAGTAATCATTGGCAGACTCTGTTAGGGATCAGAGCTGCAGGAGGCCTGAAGTCTGCAGGCTGTGTGTCTGGACGGCATTTGCAGATCCAAGGAGACTCTCTCTGGTTAATCTACGTATGTTCTGGAACTTTCCAGCCACACAGTTTGATATAAACTTCACCTGTGGGTGGAGTTTCCAGGGACCTTGTGACAGGATATAAATCAAGCATGACACATAATTGGTCAATATGAACATTCCCTTCTTAGTAGAATAGATTTGTACCAAGTTAGCCATGGAGAGCAGAAGAAGAGTGAAGAAATCAGTTAATACCTTGTTGAGGCCATATATTTGATGGTGAGCTTCCGAGAATACTAGTTCTCTACATCATGTCTGACCAAGAGAACTAGTATTCTCGGAAGCTCACCATCAAATATACTCAGCCTCAAAAAGGTATCGCCTGATTTCTTCACTCTTCTTTCATTCCCTTCTTAGGCAGATATTGTGCAGCTGTAATACGAGTTATGGTCAGTAGATACTAAGGAATAAATGCAGAATTAAGGGCAATGGATATAATATTAAAGGTTTCTTAGAGGCTTATGTTTCTAAGCATGAAAAATATTGCAGTAGGTCTTAATTTTGATGGGTGTCTTATTTCTTGGGAACCAGGGTAGTTAAACAACAGCACTCTAATATCTAAAGTAGTTCTATAAGAAAACACTTAGAGCAGTGGTGGCGAACCTATGGCATGGGTGCCAGAGGCGGCACTCAGAACCCTTTCTGTGGGCACCCGGGCCATCGCCCCAGCGCACCAGGCAGGACTCAAAAGAATCTTCCTGCAGTTCCAAGCAACTTAAAAGATGCTGCTTTCAGTCATATTTTGATACTGACTTTGCTACTTGGGACTGTAGGAAGAGGGAGAATGAGTAGACAGGGTCGAATTATTTTTGGAGGACGTCCTACTGGCCCCACAATTTTCTGTGTACAGAGGGAAACTGGAAAGAAGGTAAAATGATGCAAAATTTCCATCTTTCTACTGTGTTGCTGTCCTCAGGAGACCAATATGATTGAAAGTTGTTGAGCAGGGAGCAATAAGTTACTGCTTTAATTTTTGGTTGGCATCTCGTGATAAATAAGGGGTTTTGGGTTGCAGCTTAGGCACTTGGACTCTAAAAGGTTCGCAATCACTGACTTAGAGTATATGGTTTAGTTGGCCATACTATTTAAAGGGCACCTACCACCCCGATCCTACCTATAAAGGTAGATCGGGTGGTAGGTGAATGAACGGGATGTGAGGATAGCCCTTTTTTGGGCTAATCCTCACGTCCCGGCTATCTTTAAGAAAACTTTAATCGGGGGATATGAAATTTTTTTTAAGCGGCTACTAGGGCGTGGAGTAGCCGGACATGAGGCTACACGTCGCGGCTACTCCACCCCCCAGTAGCCTCTTTTCTCCGCCTACCATTTCATCTTCGGCGCGCAGCTCCTTGTAGCTGCGCACCCTCGTCCGGGTACCCGGTGTTAAAGTGTAAAAAGTTTGTAAAGGACCCGTCCAACATGCCATTACACACAATGGTAGAGACTTCTCACTCAAGCCAACCAAGTTCTTATCTCCACATTGGTTTTGGCAGTGTAAATTACAAGGACAAGATGCTACCACATGGGCAATAGAAGCGTTGGGGGAGATTTATCAGAAGTATCTGAAGTAAAACTGTTCCATTTGCCCATGGAAACCAATCAGAGCTTTTATAAACAGCTGTGGGAAAATGAAAGCTGAGCTATGATTGGTTACTAGCAACCAGAAAACTCCTTCTCTCAGACACTTCTGATAACTCGCCCCCATTGAGTCCATGGGAATAGCTGGAAAGGTTTGCGCAAGCGTCAGCCAGTAACTATGGACACCAGAAAGCGTTGGCAGATAGATTGATCTACACAACGGGGGCAACTTGTGACAGTAGATGCTTAGTAACCCCATCAAAAAGTTTTAAAGTTATAATAACTGTAAACACATACTGTATGATCTTAAGATATTCTAAAACATACGCGCATGCACATCATCATGGGCCCGTCATTCATGCAGTCACACACACAACCATGAAGTGCAATTGGATCTGAATTGACCCTTACACTCTGCAGGTAACATTTGTATTTTCTTTGCTTGGGCCAATTTTTTATATAATTTATGTATTTGGCATTACATTTTTTTTGCTTATATGGCCAGAATTTTTATTATCTCTATTCCCAGGCAGGTTACCTTTTCTATTTTATGGACATGTGAATAGTGTTAGATTGGCCTTTCATCGTATGGGGGAGCTGGCATATTAGGAGAGCCGATAACTATCATATGTTGGGCTGTTCTAAGACGATATAGCTGTGGAGACTTTGGGGCAGATTTACTTACCCGGTCCATTCGCGATCCAGCGGCGCGTTCTCTGTGCTGGATTCTGGTCCGGCCGGGATTCATTAAGGTAGTTCCTCCGCCGTCCACCAGGTGGCGCTGCTGCGCTGAAAAAGCATCGGAACGCGCTGGAGTTCATCGAGCCGGACCAAGTGAAGGTAAGTGCAAGCTCCGCGACAGATTTTTTTTTAAATGTGGTGGTTTTTCCGAATCCGTCGGGTTTTTGTTTGGACACGCCCCCCGATTTCCGTCGCGTGCATGCCGGAGCCGATGCGCCACAATCTGATCGCGTGCGCCAAAATCCCGGGGAAATTCAGGGGAAATCGGCGCAAATCGGAAATATTCGGGGAACACGTCGGGAAAACACGAATCGGGCCCTTAGTAAATGACCTCCTTTGTTTGCGATTTTAATGTTTTTATTTTTTTTCTGTATTGTGGTCATATTGCTCTAATAAAGTGCATATTTATGGACATATGGAATGTCTGTGGTAATAGGTGGGGCATAGGTTGCAGTGACTTGTGCCAAAAATATGCCCAATTTGGAATGCAATTTTCTGTTGTAAACTAAGAACACTTTTGGGAGATGAAACATATATTGGTGCGCCGTGGGCCTTTTGCCCCTCTCTGATCTATCAAGAGACTTCGGCCTCTTAAAAAATCCAGCCAGCGGCTGCACTTCCGAGCAATTGTACGCCAATTCGTAGGCTGTACAGCGCAGGCTGTAGGTAGTGCACAGGCACAGAGCTGTCCTCTTCACACCCTTTCATGCCCACTTGGCGTGGAGTTGACACTGGGGAATAAATAGTTTCAAATCCAGGAAACAGGCGTTAAAGCCCCGATAAATCTGCCCCTTTCAGTATATTTACCCCCACAATGCTCAGTAAGAGAATTAACAACACTATTATTTACTTTATGTACTTTACATTTGGCTTTAGGTATTACAGAAATGATACTTACTGTTGTTGCAGTGAGATACATTAATATGATGAAAATCTGTAGGAATTCTTACTCTGATATTGGACCTGGAAATCAAAGCAAAAGAAATAATTATATTTATCCTGCTCTGAACCACAGAAACGTAACGGCGGCTGCGGTCAAGGAAACAGGATAGGCGACATTCAACAGTGACATCATCGCTCCTGTTTCTGTGATCATATATTCCAGTCACGTCAGTAGTGGATTACTATACAGGCGGTTTGGATGGTAACCCGGGACCCAATACTTCTAAGTGGGCCCATGGGCACCTAAACCACCCACCAAATTTTATACTGAGAATTTCACCCATGAAATCCTCGTTCATCTGTTCCTGCGCTCAATGCACATGTACACAAGAGCCATTGGAGGACCTACAAAGGTCCTGAAAAGGTCCTAAAACTGTAATGCATATTTTATCGCTTTAAAAGATGAGCAGATGGACATTTACTTCTCCAAACTAAGGAAAGGGACAATTTAATATTTTAGGTGCTTACCAGTTTTATTACCTTCTGTCTACTGCTTACTGTCAAAAAAACCACACAAGGGCCTAAAAACATCAATGGCTAGCTTAGAAAGGCAAGGCTTGCACTATAAAACATGTTTAAAGCAATATATAGTTGAGACTGGATTACAATTTGTAAGTGATGGATCTTATAATTTGCTCCTCTTATGTTATTGTTTTCAAAAACGTACTTTGTAATTGTTCACTTATCTTTTTTGTCTTTGTTTTATACTTTTCAAAAGCACTGCACCTTTTTAAATAAAGTTTAAAACATTAAAAAAATGTGGTCATTGTCTAATCAAAAAAACCCATTAGGGGTTATTTTTCATTGGTTTTCCTGGGGATTTTTTTGGCATAAATAAGTCTCAAAAGTAGTCACATTGGGGCTTATTTACTTTCGTTGGGTTTCCCGAAAATTTCCGTTTTGCTCCGAATTGCCCGGGATTTTGGCGCACATGTTCGGATTGTGTCACATCGGCGCCGGAATGCACGTGACAGAAATGGGGGGGGGCATGGCCTTCGGACAACCCGACGGATTCGGACAAACCGCAGAATTTAAAAGCGCAATTGTGTCGCAAGATCAAGCACTTACAAGCACCAGGAAGAAGCAGGTGACCTCTGGCGGACCTCGGCGGGGAAGCGACGGATGCAGGAACTCGGGCGCACGATGTTGGTGAATCGCGCCGGACCCGAATCCTCGTCGGACAACGCGCCTCGAGGTCGCGACAGGACCGGGTAAGTAGACCTTTCACTACTAAAAAGTCTCACAGGACTATATTCACCTCTTCATCAATCTGGCGTAAACATAAAACTACTGCAAGTGCAAGATCGTGCAAAGCCAGATTCATGACTTGAAACTTTTGCAAAAAGTCTCATAAAAAGTCTCAGTGTCACTCCAGTCCCTGCTGGTCTATGTGCTGAGACTTTTTATGCTTATTGAGACTTTTTTGGGACTTTTGGAAAAAAAAATCCCAGACAATAAAGAGTCTGTCAGAACATTTCTTAAAGGGCCAAAACCACTTTAATGAATCTGATGGGCAGCGAAGCTCCAAGATTAGAGATAGAACTGTCCCAAGGAGCCGCTTAATGATAAAATAACCCCCATAGCCTTTTATAGTTTCATACAGCAAAACTGTTCTAGTTTCTTATAGTAACGAATCAGAGCTCAGCTTTCATTTTATAAGCTGTGAGAATACTCTACAACAATGCATATAAAATCAATTAATACAATACCAAAAAATTACCTATTGACATGGTACTCCGTAACCCCCCCCCCCCCAAAAAAAAAAACCCTAAACAGTAAAGTCCCTGCAAATGCACAGCCAAGAAAATAATGGATACAGTGGAATAAGAATGTAGCAGTCAGAATACACAGCAATATCCCAATAGAAGAAGTAGGACAAAAAGAGTCAGTAGACCAGTATAACTAGCATGACGTGAGGAGCAGGTATATGTGGAGTTCCTAATTGGTTTGGTCGTCCATCACTCAAACCACACCTGACACACACACACACACATGCTCACCTCAGAAACAACCCAGCTTTCCATATAACACACACCTAGCACAGCCTAGGAATTAACTTTGCAGGGCAAGCTTAAGCAGAGCAGCAAGAACCCATTCAGAGAGGTCTGACACTGTGCACTTTATGTCCTGCCTACTTTGTGTGACTATTCTTTGCCTCATGATTCTGAACCTCGCCGCCATCTAGGATTTTAGCTTGTTAACCTGACAACCTTTGTTTATATGTGAATGTCTCTCTTTTTTGTTATCTGTTCTTCCTGCGGGTTAGTGTAGGGCCTGGCAAGTAGGCAGGGACAGAAACCGTGGGTGAGTTTAGTTTCCACACACACTGACTAAACTGTAGGGGATAGGTTTTTATTCTCCTGGATGTAGCTACTCCCACATCCAGGAAACATCTGGGTAAACAGCCAATCAAAATGTGGTACCCAGTTCCTTCCAGCTCTCAGCACAGTTTACATTAACAAGAAAAAAGCCACTGGGGGTCAGAATGACTTAGGGATCATTTGCATAATCTTAAAAGCCTATTTATTTGGATAATCTTAAAAGCCTATTTTTCTTAAAAAGAAGGGCATAAGAAGCTTAAAGGGAACCTGTCACCAGGAGACCCATTTTTAGCACTCCCCCAGTCCCCACAGAGCATAGTACATACACTGCCAAAGTGTTTTTGTATAAAAAATAAGTTTTACAGAAAAAAAAGGGTGTTTCCCCCACCCTTGGGAAACATGTGACCTTTTCAAATATATGAATAACTCCCATCACTCGGGATAGGCTGCAGAGGAGCAGGGGGCGTCGCTAAGCCCAGTGATGGGTGTTTTCATATATTTGAAAAGGTCACATGGAGGAGCTGTTCACCAAGGGTGGGGGGGAACTGCTCCTTTCCAGACCCTCCCATTTGGCAACTGCCTCGTCACACAGCCCATGCTAATGAAAGGTACAAGTTATATTATATCTTTTTTTCTGTAAAAACAGTTTTTAATACAAAAACACTTTGGCAGCGTATCTACTATGTTCTGTGGGGACTGGGGGAGTGCTAAAAATGGGACACAGGTTCCCTTTAATGAAGACCAGATCCAGAGGGGGCACACACCAGTATGTAAGTGTGCTTGGTTTACAAGCATTCATCCTGGTGGTAGATGTCCTTTAAAAGCAGAACCCACAAGAATATGCCGCAAATACGTATTTTGTTTTCTAATTTTTTTTCTACTTTCTATTATATGGCATGGAATAGTAAATAGAATAACTTGAAAGTTTATTGTTACATACACTCACCGGCCACTTTATTAGGTACACCTGTCCAACTGCTCGTAAAAGAAAAAACATCCAGTGAGCGGCAGTTCTGTGGGCGGAAATGCCATGTTGATGCCAGAGGTCAGAGGATAATGGGCAGACTGGTTCGAGCTGATAGAAAGGCAACAGTGACTCAAAAGCCTACCTGAGTATTGTTGCTGCCCATGTCCATCCCTTTATGAGCACAATGTATCCTGTAACATCTGATGGCTACTTTCAGCAGGATAATGCGCCATGCCATAAAGCTGGAATCATCTCAGACTGGTTTCTTGAACATGACAATGAGGTCACTGGACACAAATGGCTCCACAGTCACCAGATCTCAATCCAATAGAGCATCTTTGGGATGTGGTGGAATGGGAGATTCGCATCATGGATGTGCAGCCGACAAATCTGCAGCAACTGTGTGATGCCATCATGTCAATATGGAGCAAAATCTCTGAGGAGCTTCCAGCACCTTGTTGTATCTATGCCACGAAGAATTGAGGCAGTTCTGAAGACAAAAGGGGGTCCAACCCGTTACTAGCATGGGGTACCTAATAAAGTGGCCGGTGAGTGTATAATGGAGCACAGTGTGGTCAGTTGTGGTGTGAGGAGTATATTTCTGCATGTGACTCAGCCTGGTCTGTTGAGGGGGCATATCTACTGTAGGGAGAATGGGGTGGGACATAGTTATTATAGTGGGGAAACTGTTCTGTAAGTGACATTTTCATCAGGTACATGGCACATGGTGAGATTTCAGCTTACACATATGAAAGGCAGGAGGTGGAGAGGAACCAATGCTCTCCATTAGGAAGGAGGGGGATATGTGACGCAGTGTGTAGTAACCAGACCTGCAAGACCAGAGGTGAAACTAGCTACTGGTTAGTAATGGGTCGTTCACAAACGAGACAGTTCTAAGAGCCAGCTCTTTCGTGTGAATGACAGGAGTTGGCTCACATAACCCCGCCCTAATCAGATAACCACTCCCCCTTTAACCCAATAATAATCGGGTTGAGTGGTGTGGGGAGGAGGTGAATGACTGAACTGAGGCTCCCTATTATACATTTTTTTTATTCATATTAAAGTTAATTTGATTTTACAAACAAACAGGTGAACAACACAGAACAAAACAAAAAGGGAAAAAAGGAGAAATAGCAGGTGCGCCACATTAAAGTATAGTTTCAGATATCTCAGGTGAAACGCAATAGCTCAGTATGAGGCGCTGATCTGTGCCCGATGAAGATATTACAATTAAATATCACGGTAATTGTCCACTGATATCTGTATCCATGTAATCGTACCGACCCAAAGAATAAAGTAGACATGTCATTTGGGGCGCACAGTGAAATCCGTAAAATCCAAGCCCACAAGAATACGGCACAAATGCGGGGGTTTTTTTACCAATTTCACTGCAATTTGGAATTTTTTTCCCGCTTCCCAGTACATGGCATGGAATATTAAATACCACCATTTTGAAGTGTAATTTGTTACGCAGAAAATAAGCCATCACACAGCTCTGTACATGGAAAAATAAAAAAGTTACAGATTTTTGAATGTGGGGAGTGAAAAATGAAAACGCAAAAACGAAAAAGGGCTGCAGCGGGAAGGGGTTAAAGTTATGTATCTGAAAAAATGGCGATAAGAAAACAAATGAGATTTTCTCTATATTATTTTCTCTTCAGTAAAATTGTAAAAATATATAAAATTAACTATATAAATGAGGTATCACCGTAATCGTAGTGATCTACAGAATAAAGATTACCGTACATACTCGTGTTTAAGCCGAGTTTTTCAGCACAAAAAAAGTGCTGAAAAACGCCCCCTCGGCTTATACACCAGTCAATACTGGACTTAAATAATAAACTTATATACTCACCCTCCGGTGGCCCCGATGCGCAGCGCTGCTCCCCCGATGTCCTCGCGGCTCGTCTTCTGTCTTCCCGGCTCCTCTTCTTGCTTTAGCGCCCGTCTTCTGTCTTCTGTAACGTCGTGCTGGGCGCCGCCATGTTCTGCTCCCGGGCGGCGCCTAGTATGACGTCAGCAGCGGGATACTATCCGGGAAAGAACAATGGCGGCGCCCACCACGATGTTAGAGAAGACAGGCGCTGAAGCAAGAAGAGGAGCCGGGAAGACAGAAGACGAGTCGCGCGGACACCGGGGGAGCAGCGCTGCGCATCGGGGCCACCGAAGGGTGAGTATATAAGTTTTTTGTTTTTTTTTAAATTCTGGGCTGGCTGTATACTACTGGGGGCAGGCTGTATACTACTGAGGGCAGGCTGTATACTACTGGGGGCAGGCTGTATACTACTGGGGCAGGCTGTATACTACTGGGGGCAAGCTGGGCAGGCTGTATACTACTGGGGGTATACAGTGGGGGGGTCTGTGACCAATGCATTTCCCACCCTCGGCTTATAATCGAGTCAAGGTAGGTTTTTCAAGTTTTTTGGTGGTAAAATTAGGGGTCTCGGCTAATACTCGGGTCGGCTAATACTCGAGTATATACGGTATGTATTATTTTTAGTGTACTGTGTACGACCCCCAAAAAACACAAAAAGAAAGGAAATGCAAGTTGACAATTTTCTTTTCCTCTATACATTCAAGAGTAAATAAAATCTCATCAATAACACACTAAAATGAAGTATTTGTGAAGTGCATCTGATATCACAGAAAATAAGCCCTTATATGGCCAAAAAAATAAAGATTGTATAGCCAATAAAAAGGGACAATGAATAATCTGCTCTGAATGGCGCAGCTTCCCTTCGATGCCCTGGCGTGTGCCCATACAGCAGGTTACCACCACATATGGGGGATTGTTATATGCAGGAGAGATTGGATATCAAACTTTGTGGAGCGTTTTGGTGTTTTATGAAAAACACATTCATTTAGCCCAAAAAAAAGGTTAAAAAAAAACTTCATAAAAGTTGTTTTACGCACGTTGAGGGGTGTAGTTTCTATAATGGGGTAATTAATGGGGGTTTACTTTTATTTCGGCCTCTCAAAGGTACTTGAAACCTGAGCAGGTCCCTTAAAAGTATGATTTTGCGTCTTTTTAGGAAAATGTGAAAAATCGCACCTAAAATTAAAAGCCCCATAATCTTACAAAAATAAGAGTATGCATAAAAAACCAAGTCCGCATAAAGTAGACATTCAGTGAATGTTGATTATTATGTTTTTTTGCTGTTACGACTGTGTGAAATGTGTGGAAAAAGTAGAAAATTTTGAATTTTTCAAAACTTTCACCAAACATCTGATTTTCTCATAAATAAACACCAAAATTTTTCAGCTAACATGAAGTACAAAGTGTCACGAGAAAACAATTTCAAAATCACTTGGATATGTTAAAGCATTATATCCACTTATAGTAACGAATGTCAGGTTAGACAATCAGGAAGGTGAAAGGTGGCTTCGGTGGTAACGGGCTAAGACTGTTGGGTTCTATTTTAGACTTGTTTTTAGTAGGTGGTACCACACAATGTGGTACACCTGCTAGCTTGTTTTGCACACAGACTATTTTACAATACAATAGAACTTTATAGATTTTTTATAGATTTTTTATAGATTTTCGTAAACTAATGTTGCCATTTCTGCTGTATGTACATTCATTGTATGACATGTTTAATGGGTACAACAGTTGTTTATTGCTTGAGAAGGTTCCCATGAGTTCCTCAATTCTTATTATTTGATTAATTTGTAATAACTGTACTTATTGAAATAATAAAAAAAAAAAAAAAAAAAAAAAAAAAAAAACAATAGAACTTTATTGATTCCCCGGAGACAGTTAGAGACAGTTATAACTATACAAATACATAAATACTTCGAGAGGCCCGTTCTTACATGTTGCTGGTTCCTTGGTTGCATACAATTATAGTTACAGGGCATTGTGATACAGCACAATACAGGTTGCAAGACACATTGGGGCAGATTTACTTACCCGGTCCATTCGCGATCCAGCGGCGCGTTCTCTGCGGTGGATTCGGGTCCGGCCGGGATTCACTAAGGTAGTTCCTCCGACGTCCACCAGGTGGTGCTGCTGTGCTGAAGTCCGCTGAAATGCACTCAAGTACACCGGCCTATTCCCGGCGAAGGTAAGTGCAGGCTCCGCGACACTTTTTGTTTTTTAAATGCAGCAGTTTTTCCGAATCCGTCGGATTTTCGTTCGGCCACGCCCCCCGTCGCGTGCATGCCAGCGCCGATGCGCCAAAATCCAATCGCGTGCGCCAAAATCCCGGGGCAATACAGGGAAATATTCAGGTAATACTTCGGGAAAACGCGAATCGGGCCCTTAGTAAATGACCCCCATTGGGTCACATTTACTAAGGGTCTGAATGGCGGTTTTCCGCCGGGTTTCCCACATTTTTCCGATTTGCACCAAATTGCCCCGGGATTTTGGTGCATGCGATTGGATTGTGGCACTTCGGTGCCAGCTTTCAAGCAACAGAAATTGGGAGGCATGGCCCGACGGATTCGGAAATTCAGAATTCAGATTTTTTTTTTAAATTGTGTCGCAAAAATAGCACTCACATACACCGAAACCGAGGAGGTGAATTCCGGCGAACTTCAGCGCAGCGACACCTAGTGGACATCGGGCGCACGACCTTAGTGAATGCCGGCAGTACTTTGTTGTACTTTTTAAACATGGAATAAAGAAGAACATTTTTTTCACCCATTGCTGGAGTGCTGCCTATTTTGGTGATTATACACAGTATATACACAGTATATACATATATACACAGTAGATATATATATATATATATATATATATATATATATATATATTTACATATTGTGACAAAGTCACTATTGAATTGGCGAGAAAATGAAGGTTTATGTGTAGAGATGAGCGAACATACTCGTCCGAGCCTGATGCTCGTTCGAGCATTAGCGTACTCGAAACTGCTCGTTGCTCGGACTAGTATTTCGCCAGCTCGAGAAAATGGCATCTCCCCCGCCGTTGTGATTTTTGGCGGCCAGAAACAGAGCCAATCACAAGCCAGGAGACTCTGCACTCCACCCAGCATGACGTGGTACCCTTACACGTCGATAGCAGTGGTTGGCTGGCCAGATCAGGTGACCCTGGAATAGACTAGCCCCTGCCCGCGCTGCTCGGATCATTCTCTGTCTGGATGCCGCTAGGGAGAGAGCTGCTGCTGGTCAGGGAAAGCGTTAGGGTGTTCTATTAGAATAGTGTTAGGCAGGAGTGATTCTACAAGAACCCAACAGCCCTTCTTAGTGCTACAATAACGTTATATTTTCCTTTTTTTTGGTTTGCTTGTGGCTGGGCTTGCTGCCATTAGTAGTGCAGCTAGTACCATATTGTGAGTAATTTGCAGGGAGACTTGCGACCGTTGTGTTTAGCTCTTAGTGACACACATATCCACCTCAAACACCGAAGTGGGACAATTTATTAGGGGTTTGATTTGAATTAGGCACAGTCTGCTGATTTATTTTTTTTTACGTTTATTTCTTTTATAACTCAAAGTCATCAGGCACAGCACAAAATCCAGTTGTGTGCAGATACACCATGACTAAGAACGGTTAACCCGTTCGAAACGCGTTGGTTATGTAAAGGAGCATTGAAAACAATACTGGCAATATATGGATATGTTCCAATAAAATCGTGAAGTTTTTCCCTGGAACGAGGCTGGACTGTCACTTACTTTCTTACGAGTTAACCAGACTTCAACAAACGAAGTTAAGTCCGTGCCGGTTCGGGTACACAGAGGGGCTAGAGGTGAGCTGGAACTTTTTCTCTTTTTACCGCACTGTCGTGTTTAGTCTGTTGAGCTGCCATTTTTATCCTCCTGTAGCATGATACAGTCTTCTAACCCATTGTAGCCAAATAGCTTGTGATCTAGTCATCCAAGCTGGTGTATCGAAGCTCACCGGCCTATGGAGATACAGGGGTAGCCAATTATCATCCATGTAATTTCATCCTCTAGTAGAGAATAAATTGCAGTTTGAGGTTGGAGGCAGCAGTACCTGGACTGTTGGTGCATCAGCCAGATTAGTCTTTCAGACCAGTCGCTACACAAATGTCTCCATTCTTGGCACTGGTTGCCCATCTCCTTCCGCATACAGTTTAAAATAACCACCCTTTTTCACAAAACTTTGCACCTCGCCTACCTCTTCTCTCAGTCTCCCCACCAAACCCCGTGCTATTCCATCTGCCAGGGATCTTAAATCATTCTGTTCAAATTAGTGGTGAGAATTCCAGCTTTTCACAGTGAGCCGGCTCCTTAGGCTCCACGCACTAGAAAGAGCCGGCTCTTCTTGCTTCTTAAATTTATACTAAGGAGCCACAGGCCAGTCACCCCGCTCTTATCCTGATTTTATTCAGTTAAAAAAAAGGGACCAGGTGAGCTAGTTAGGGTCAGGGTTTAGTGAGCCAGCTCCCACCCTGCACATAAAAGAGCAGGTTCTTAGAACCAGCTTGTTCACGAATGACATCACCAGTTCAAACCTACACTTACATCTCCATGATTTCTCCTGAGCTGCAACAATTCTCTGCAGTGTCCTACGCTGGACTATCAGACTTGGGGTACATTCAGACAGCCATTATAGCCACGGTAATCTGGTTTCATGATATGCAAAGACTTCGATGGCTCCCGATCAGCACATGTTGTGTCAAAGCACCAAAATCTAGTCAGACGGCCACTCATCTGCCCATGGCAGGAAGAACGCTCACCTCTCCCTCCTTCTCGCAGCCAGAATCCAGTCTGGGTGAGCACACAGCCATCTACATCAACCTTATGCAGCCTGTGGCCACAGGACCCATTCTCAGAGCCTGTACGCTGTGCAGGATCATATCTTTGGAGAAAAGCTGAGCCTACACAATTTCTGACATTCTGATGCCACCCTGTGTTATTAGGCTATATGCAAATACAGTTTTCTAGATGGGAAGAGGACATCCACACCTGTTTTGCCACACAACACGTTCTTGGATGGATTGAAAAATGCATGCGTTTGGCTGGTTTTAATCTGTTTCACAGATGCCTACACTTCTAGAAAATGTAGATAAACAGGCTCAAAGCACGCAACGTGTGGCAACACCCTAAGGACGCCCCCTTAAGATCAAGCATGACTTTCAAGAAGCCTTAATGACATGATATGTGTTTAAAACTAAAACTGTATATCTTTTCCAGAAGGAACAGACTAACTGTAGACAGCACTGTTTGGCTGTGGTTGTGTACAGCATTTCTCAGAATAACCTAGTGAAGCGTCAATGGCTGTAAGTATCCCCACGCCTGCAAGGCGGACTTAATGGAAATTATGGAGAGTTTGCCAATTAACATTGGACAGTGCTTGACCCCCAGCATGACCCCTGGCTAATACAGTAGTCATGATGGCGTCCGAAACCAGTGCGATCTCCCTAACACGGTCTAAAGAGAACTCTTATATCCTGAGCTTATTGGGCTCTAGAAATGCTTCTACAATTGCCAACAATTTCTAGGATTCTCGTTCTTAAAGGGAACCTGTCACCACATTTGCACATATACAGCTAGTGACAGGTTCCTATAGAGCTCTATTAACTGACAACTGATCACCTTTTATCTTATATTACCTGGCATCAAAGGGGTGTGTCCTGCTTGGCCAGCCCCTCCCATCTAATCCTCCCCATGCCTTATACCTCCTATTTAGTTTCGATAATGTGAACAGGGTGACTTCTCAGGTCCTTTAGCCTCTTAACAATAGCAAACTGTACCCCATGTATATATCTGACCACACCAAGTCACAGCTGCCTCCATGGACTACTCCTCTCCATCCTCCCTTCCATGGAGGCTGCTGTAATTTCATGTAATCACATACATGCCATACAGTTTGCTATTGTTAGCAATGTAAAGGACCTGCAATGATGTCATGACATATAGTAACACAGAGCACCGTGTAAAAAAAAAAAATGACACTGTCCTATAAGTAAATAGAGGTTTATATGTATGTAGTTGCATATTAGCAGACAGTCCCTCCGTACAAAGAGGCAGAGCAGTCACATTGGGGCGTGGCTCACTGCCAGAAACAAGAGTCAAACCACTAGACATGAGTCAAAAGCCAATTTGCATGTCAGAAGGACATCTGTAATTGAGGTACAATGCCTCACTGGCAGCCAGTGGAGAGGACTTTTAACTATCTGCAGGCAGTCAGGGAGGTAAAATTCTGGTGACATGTCTTTAAGAGACAGTCATGGTCTATCCTCATAGCTCACTTTTGGATTGAAACATACATAATCTATGACCATTTATTTATCTTCGTGAAAAAAGATTTTCATGTCATGGTTATAGCATCTGCAAATGAAATAGGGCCATGTCCTCACACTGCTGTGCCATTCGCTCTGCCACCAACTCACCCTGCTGAATGAAATGTGTACGCAACTTCTGGTTGCAAAGGCAGATCTCCATAAGGAAATTCGGTTTCGTTTCTTCCATCTATCCAAACTGGTTCCCTACACTGTACTGAAGAGATGCAATAAGAATGAAAGTGTCTAGTCCACAGGTGAAAACTGTTGCTTTTGGAGACTAGTTTTTCTCTTATTCCATGTCATGTCTCTAGCCTGCTGGAAAGTGCAGGAGCTGCACGGGAAGACCTAGTTTCTCATCCTGGAAAACGTATTTTCCTACAAGTTTTTCAGTTGTATACCGTATATCAAGTCGCGTAATTGAAATGCAATGCATGTCTAGTTAGGTTCATTGATCAAGCAGTGTGCTAGTGTAGTGTTTTCATGGCATAGTTGAGGATTATACTCCTGTGTGCTGTTAAAGGAAACCTACCACTTCAGATAGGGGTAATAAGCAGGACATGCCTTGCACCAGCTCAGGGTGAGCTGGTGCCGACGCTCATCTTCGTTATGCTTTTAAACTGTTTTAAAGCATTTAATCCCTTTATTAATGTTTATATTGGAAGTAGCTTCCCCGCACCGAGGTCGGCGCACCATGCACTCTTCCACTTCCATTCAGGCGCGCACACACGGAGATTAGCGCCGGCACCAGCTCACCCTATCCGAAGTGGTAGGTTTCCTTTAACACCAAGTGTGAATCTTAATTTATTGTATATCGTGTTGTGGTCTGTGCTGCACCAGTATACGCTGTATGTATGTGCAAGTGTATGGAATTTTGACTTCTGCTTTTTCAATAAAGCAGAGGAAAATGAAGCAGTGTAATGCTGGGAAGCACAGCAGTGTGAGGACACACCTGTATGGCACTTAGCCAAGCGGTTCCTTTTAATTGTGCTCCTTCTACAACCTTGGGGGAAACTATTCCAGGCACAGCTGCTTCCTAGGACTCCTCTTCCCCAGGTTTATAAGATTGTAGAGCTGCTGTTTGCTCTTGGAGTAGTTTATCTCTAGTGGATTTGGATATAAACCTGCACAATAGTACTGAAGCGGTAGTGAGTGCAGCCGCCCATCTGTGTTCAATGATTCGCCTACTTCCTGCGCTCACATTCCAGAGTAGAATCAGGAGCAGATGTCTAGGTCTCGGCCTGCGCAACCAACAAGCTGCACTGCATGCTGGGTACTGCCCATCACATCGCCTTACACTTCTGAGGGTTTGTTACAACTGTATCCAGTCTAGATAAATCAGAATTAGATGATCCGGACTGCAGATAGGAGACAACTGCACCAGACACCCTGCTGTGTACACATGATGCATTTCCAGCCTCCAGATGTAACAAGAATGTTTCGATTCAATGACAAGCATTAGTTTTAATAAAAAAAAAAAAAAAAAAAGTTTAAGAATGGAACCTGTCAGCAGGTTTTATCAGGTAGATTGCAGACAGTGTTAGGCATTGACCCTGGAGATGAATAACCCAACTACGTGTTAGGCCACCCAGAGTGGAGAGGAGCAGGAAACACATCCAGTGCACTTTAAAAAGGAAATCTTCCATTACAATCCATCACAATAAACCAGGGACACTTCCTCATAGATGCAGGCACCGTGACTGTTAATTATATGTGTCATCCATGGCCTCCTTCCTTCTAAAATACATTTTTCAAATTATTCCAATAAGCCAGAAAGGGTCTTTGGGCATTAACAGACTGTTACACTGTGCAGGAGCACTTCCCTCCCACTGTGTGCTGAAACCATCTGCTGCAGTGAGATTACATTAGGCAACGGGAGGGGTTGGGGGCAGTATAACATCCTGTGAAGCTACAAATATAGTAAGATTACCAGCGTCCGCAAGTGTCCCTGGTTTATTAGGGATTTTGATGATAAATTTCTTTTAAAAATCTGGAAGTTTTGCAATTTCTCATTCCTGGTGCTACTAACATACATAAAAAAGGTATAAACCAACTCCTCCTCCCCAACATTGTCCAAAGCCTTCTCATAGATCATTTATTGGATTATATTAAGTTGTGTGTAGTAGAGTCTAGATTTACCCAAGAGGAAACAGGAGGGGCAGAGATACAAAGCAGATCGTTGTTTATTAGGCACTGGGTGAAAAAGTTTTCAGATTTTTATACAAAATGGAGTAAAAACGGATGACAAGAGTCAGAAGAGTCTGAGCCGCGCCGAGCGACATCTGACCGATTCTGTATTATCTGGGTAGAAGGACTCAGAGGATCAGAAATAGGCACATAATCGGGGACCACCTGGTGGCAGATCCCCACCCTGCAGCTGGTCACATCTAAAGTGATGGTGAAAGTCAGGGCCAGTATAAATATGTACAAAAGTCACACACACATATATACACATGGAAAAGAATATGTACAGTGAGGGGGATACAGTCGTGGCTATTGCGCTGTTCTCCAGAACATGGCAGCAGCGCAACTCCCGCCATCTTGTCATTTAGACCAGGTTCACTTTTAGTGGACATCCCAAAGACCTACGCTACTGGGAACAGGTGGTGCAGTCACAGGATTTACCCTTCAGCTGCTGTGCATTTTAGGAGCTTGCATTACAGGAAGCCATCGATCAAGAGACCCCCATATACTGCAATAAGGTCCTCAAAGCAGGGAGCAGAGGGTCAGCAACTTCAGCAGCGTTACCGATAGTCGTCAGTGCAGCTCATATTGCGGAGGAGAAGTGTAATAAAAAGGTGCAGAGTCGTCTACAGTTTAGTGCACGGAATTGTCCGAAAGTGGAAAACGTCACTACAGTTAAGAAAGATCGCAGGTTGGCCATTTGTAAACAATCCCCCAATACTGGGAGGGAACCCTCCCATGCTGTCAGTGGTTTTATCACCCCCCTCCCCCCTCATTCACTCCAGTAGATCACCACACTTCACATTTCTTTGCTGGGTTCATAGGGGACCCCTCTGGACACTGGAAATGCTTGGAGAATGCTCTGGAATTGGACACCGAGCCGATGACACGATAGCGGGATGGGCTGTGCGGGTCAGTCATGATCCCTTCATGTGAGCTCTCTGGAGTCCTCACTGAGCACCACACCTGGAAAGAGACAACCAGCAAGGGTTAAACCCCTAAACCCTTCCAGTAAATTGCACTACACCAATTCTGTCCATTATACAAGGTTCTAGTGAGCAGATTCTCAATGAACTGGTCACTCGGAGGTCTCCCCCACACAGAAAAAGTCTTTATGAAGCATCAACAGGATCATATAGGACACTGCAGTGGAGCTCCGATGTGAAAATTACTACTTGGTTCCAGAATACTCTGTCAGTACTTAGGTGTTAACCCATCTTGCCTTGTACAGGTGCAGCTCAAATATCAGCAAAGTTTTTTTTTTTTTTTTTACAGCAATTCAATAATGTAAAACATTATGTAGAGTCATTACAGAGTGAACTCCAAGTGAACTAAGTGTTGGTTGGGGCTCCTTTTGCAAGAATGACTGCATCAATGCAGCCTGACATGGAGGGATCAGCTGGTGGCGCTGCAGAGGTGTTATGGAGGGATCAGCTGGTGGCGCTGCAGAGGTGTTATGGAGGGATCAGCTGGTGGCGCTGCAGAGGCGTTATGACATGCAGAGCCACAGTGATCCCTCATGTCATCTACGCCCTGCCAGCAGCCACCAGTGATCCCTCAATGTCATAACGCCTCTGAGCGCACCAGCTGATCCCTCCATGTCATAACGCTCTGCACAGCGCCACCAGCTGATCCCTCAGAGGCGTTATGACATGGAGGGATCGATGGTGCGCTGCAGGGGTTAATGACATGGCAGGGATCAGCTGGTGGTGCTGTAGAGGTGGTTATTGCGTGGAGGGATCAGTTGGTGGTTGTAGAGGTGTTATTGCAATGGAGGGATCAGCTGGTGGCTGTTGTAGAGGTGTTATTGCATGGGAGGATCAGCTGGGTGGTGTTAGAGGTGTTTATGACATGGAGGGATCAGCTGGTGGTGCTGTAGAGGTGTTATTGCATGGAGGGATCAGCTGGTGGTGCTGTAGAGGTGTTATTGCATGGAGGGATCAGCTGGTGGTGCTGTAGAGGCGTTATTGCATGGAGGGATCAGCTGGTGGCGCTGCAGAGGCGTTATGACATGGAGGGATCAGCTGGTGGCGCTGTAGAGGTGTTATTGCATGGAGGGATCAGCTGGTGGTGCTGTAGAGGTGTTATTGCATGGAGGGATCAGCTGGTGGTGCTGTAGAGGTGTTATGGCATGGAGGGATCAGGTGATGGCGCTGTGGAGCTGTTATGGAGGCACAGGTTGTGTCATAGCAGCCATCAGCTTGTCCGCTTTGTTGGGTGCCAGGTATTACCGTAGTACTTTTGGCAGTATGGGCAGATGCCAAGTCCTGCTGGAAAATTTCATCCTGGCAGAGGGAAGCATGAAGTGCGCTTCCTTTGGTCTTGATAAAACACAGCAGACCTACACCAGCAGATGACTTGAACCCCAAACCATCACAGATTGTGGAAACTTCACACTAGACCTCAAGCAGCTTGGATTGTGTCTCCTCTTCCTCCAGACTCTGGGACCTTGATTTCCACATGAAATGCATAATTTACTTTCAGTGAAAACAACACCTTGGACACTGAGAAGAGTCCAGCTCTTTCTCTCCTTAGCCCATGTATGGTGTTGTCCATTGGTCAGGAGAGGATGACACATGGAAGGCAACACTTGTAACCCAAGTCCTGGATACGTCTGTGTGGTGGCTCTTGAAGCACTGACTCCAGCATTGTTGACTCACTGCAAACTCCTGTGACCTTAACCCCATAGAGAATCTATGAGAGACACCAGACCCAACAATGCAGAGGAGCTGAAGGCTGCGATCACACAACCTTTCCTTCTATAACATCTCTGCAGCGCCATCAGCTGATCACTCCATGCCACAGCGCATTGATGGAATCATTCAAGTAAAAGGAGTCCTGACCAAGTATTGAGGGCATTTACTCTTTTGGCCAACTTTATAAATTAAAAAAAAAGTCTTTACAGTTTGTCTAATATATTCTTCTAATTTTCTGAGATTTTGGCTTTTCCTTAGCTGTAGCCATAACATTATCAAGTATTATTTCTGTTAAAGTGCTCTCTAATGACCTTATACATGAGGTTTTACTTTTTGAATTGAATTACTGAAATATAAAAATGATATTTGTATTTATTGAGATCTACCCGTATAAAAAAGGTTCTTAATCCTGTAGACAACAGCCTCCTGACAACCCTCAGTTATGAGCTTCTTACCTGAGCAAAACCAACAAAGAAAAGCTGATCATTGGTGAGCCCCAAGGACGGCAGCACCTGCTCCTCGCCATTCTTCTTCACCCAGTTCTGGTATGCCTGCAAGACAGCAGAGAACATTGAGAGTAGTAGTCACAATGTTATCCATCTGCATCTTCTAGTCATAGATACAGTTAAAGCTATCCGGTGCCTCCTGACACATACATCGGAGCAGTTCA
The DNA here is from genome assembly GCA_019512145.1 of Engystomops pustulosus. NCBI lineage: Eukaryota > Metazoa > Chordata > Amphibia > Anura > Leptodactylidae > Engystomops > Engystomops pustulosus. The sequence continues at coordinate 157,141,610 of CM033646.1, forward strand.
AGGACCTTTGGAAAGTAATAGGAGTTTGGCTGTAGATTTTTCCGGGCACTAGATCAGCATTTGTGGTGGAAATGAGGAGCTACAGGCAGCCTTACCCTATAGGCAGCTTTGAGTCCTCCGTTGTCAGCAATGTTCTCCCCCAGGGTGTGCTTTCCGTTCACCGCTTCTCCATTCACCTTGTAGCTGCTGTACTGTTCGGTGATGCACTCTGTCTGCTTCTTGAAGGCCTCCACTGATGAGTTCTTCCACCACGGGCGTAGATTTCCATCCTTGTCATACTCCCGGCCTGAGCGGAAGATACAGAGAGGTTACTGAGGAATCAGAGGATGCAAGAAGCGATGAATAGCAGGATAAGAGACGCACCTTGGTCATCAAATGCGTGGGTCAGTTCATGGCCCATCACAACGCCAATCCCTCCAAAGTTCAGAGCCCTGGTTAAAAGACAGTTGAATCCATTATAAATCTGATAAACACCATGGGACATCATATTATGTGTCAGTTTTTCGGCTGCCACTTTTTCAGGTTTCCTGAAGTCGGCCAATTTAATCATTGCAATGTATCTCAAGTTTTTCCCCTTTGTGATACGCGATACGTGTTTAGTCTCACTTTTGCAACTTTTTGTGGTGTGAGACTTTGGTCCAAAATAGTAGTTTACCAAAAGTACGACTTATTAGGCAAAAGAATGGGACAATTCCAAGCCCAAAAGTTGCACAAGTTGATCAAACATCTGGGCTACAAAGATAAATACTGTGCACCGAATTAAATCTTGAGGCAGCCAACTGACTTTTTAGGTGCAGAATCAAGCAGCATACCAAACTGCAAAAAGTCACACCAAAAAGAAAGTAATAGGAGTGATACATGGTTCCCCCCCGTCTGTGTATAGTAGGTGAGAGTTGCAGGGAGGGGGAAAAGGAAACATATTTCACCACCATGCAACTTCATAATAGCGGCAATAATCTTACGTGGGCGAGGAGCTGGTGTAGAACGGAGCCTGAAGGATTCCAGCTGGGAAGACAATCTCATTCTTGGTAGGAGAATAATAAGCATTGACTGTAGGGGGCGTCATACTCCACCTGAAATATGGAGAAGGGGTCAGAAACACCATCATACTGTGCAATGCTTCAACCATCTGAAGGGGGAAGCTAGAGCTGCATACAATTTAAGCTGCAGCTCATGGCATCTGTCTGAACCACCACTGCAGCTTCCTGGACCTCATCATCCTGCATATCTGGATGTTGTAGTGCAGCAGTAAGATGCAAATAATCCCCCCCCCCTCCCCTAGTTGCCTTTCGTTCCTTGTCCATCTCCAGGGTCGCCTTCAAACACTAAATAGGCCACTTGTTCCAACTACTCACTGGTCCCTGTTGGGCGGCTTGCGGAGTTGATCTGCCGTAACTCTTGCTGAGAAGTTGCAGAACCTCATGACGTTCTCAAAGTAAAGGTCCGACGTCACTTCATACTGGGAAACAAGACAGCAGTAAGGGGTTACTGACCCAATACCATGAGAGAAGGTAACAAAAGGCATCCTGGCTTTTATCAGGAGGTTATCCAAAATCAGTGTATCCAAATGTACCCCAAATTGCGTTCTAGAACCTCCCACCAAGTTAAGACCCAATATACAAGCATATAAAAAAGCCACCGCCACTTACATCATTAAAAACCTTGTCCAACTCCTTGGGGTCCATGATGAAGTTGGGGTAGCCGATCATATCATAGATCGCTTCAGCCTAGGAACACAAAGAATCACATCAAGAGTAAAGGATACACAATGGAGGGAAATATGTTCTCAGGTTTCTATTATGGGAAGGCTGATAACAGGGAACAATAGCTTGCGGTCTCACCTTCTCTTTGGCTGCTTTGCGAGTGTCTTCATCCATCCAGCTTATAGTCTCCAGACTCTCCTCAAAGGCATTCTTTATCCCCTTTATCATCTGCACGGCCTGCAAAAAAGAGCAAACAAGGTTTTCCAACGTCTCAAAACTGAAACTAGTGAATAAACAGAGCTACATAGTCACACAAACTGATGCCCTTACACTGTCACTACATACCCTGGTTTTGCTGCTGTTGGCAAATGAGGCCTTGACGAACATGGCTCCGAGAGCAAAGCCAAGGTTGTTATCCGTGTCAGCGATGCAGAACTTCCACCGTGGGGTGCAAGTCTAAGGTTAGAAAGAAAGAAGCTCCATGAGATAAGACAGATGGAATTTCATGTCATTGTCGCACAATTTATCAGAGATTGGGCACTGGCGACTGCACTGGATGAGCTGGATGGCTGCTGTACCGGGAGCAGCCAGCAGGGGGTGTGATGGGGACATTAGAATGCTGGCATCAGAACATTCTGTACATCACTGTTACATATCGCCGTCATCAGGGCTCCTCTACTAGCGCTGAAACGTGCCCAGGTCACGCAGCTTCTCACAAAGATGATCCATACAGGTTTTAAGATCATGACATATTCTAATACAAGTTGAACAGACATGGCCTTTTCTATAATACATTGTAGGGTCCACAAGGTATACCAAGTTTTCCCCATCAGGCATGGGTTGGGGTTAGACATCTGCCATGACATTAGTTGGGCCGTGTCGCTGATGAGCAAATTCAGGAAACTATTGGGTGCAAATCCATCCAGAAATACAATTTCTGCAGCAGTGACCTGTCCACCAGGGCTGAAGACACTGACCTGCACTTCCACAAAGGGTAGCGCTCCTAGGTGCAGGAAGTGTGGGGGATGTGACTGCGGGACTGTAAGGGGTGCAAATACTTTACAGAAATATCAAGTTGATAATCTGCTATAAATTCTGTGACCAGGGGACAACTCATCGCTGCATTCCTCAGATGCTTCATGCAGTCATAATCTCACCTTTTTGGTTCCATACATAACTTCAATGAACTTTTCTTCAGCATCCTGGAAGTGCTGATCCAGTAACATACTAGTCTTCCGCACCAGATTCCAGATCATGTAATTGTTCAGGATCCTGCAAGGAAAGAAGGAATTTCAGACTACACCGATCAAGTTGGCATAAGGGTTGTCTCACAGGCTTCCCTGCCTCATAGAAGACACATTTATTGTCAGCAGTCCTCCCACTGCCCTAAGGCTTTGACTATATGACCCCAGAGGTCGCTGCCCCCTCTACCTCTTGTCAGTGCTGTTGATGAGGTTGGACACTTCCTGCAGATATTCCTTCGCGTAAACCACCACGGGTTCTGTCTCATTGATTTGTACTGGATGGAAAACTGTTCGAAGAAATGAGATCCAGTCGACCACTGGCACCAGATCCTGCAGAGGACAGAGGAGTTTGTCCATATTACCTGATGTGTATTTCATGACAATGAAAATTTGATATATCAGACCTGATTATTGATACTTCAAAATCCACAGGGAGGAGACGTAGTGACAACTGATACAAGGAGGGATCTCGATGAAGTGGAAGTGATAAGTTCACAGATCAAGTGACTTCTCAGCTGCCATTCATGAACCCTAAATCAAGGGGGACAAGCCTGGCACTGGTGGAAGAGGGGGCTTCAGAAGTGGAGCCCGATTTGTTCCAATGCTTCACCAGGTTCTCAGCTACCAACAAAGAAACCCCTTTGAGCAGGAGAAAGCAAGCGGCACTTACCTTCAACTCCCCAGCGGTGATCTTGTGGTAGATAAGCTCTTCATCTCGTCTCTTTTCTTGGGGGATGGTGATGTTGGCCAAGGCAGTTTCGAAGTCCAGGACCTCCTCCATCTGTGCCCGTGTGGTGTTCTCCTCTCCCCCAAGGAGAACGCCCAGCTGCACCATGAAGTTGAGGTACCCGGTCAGGACCTGGAATGGTGAATGCAGAGGAAAAAATTAACTACCAATATGGATGAGAGGCCAGAGAAAAGCGGCAGAGAACATCAGCGCTCACCTTCTCGTTTGCAGTTTTATTCAGGTAATATTGCCTGGACGGCAGCCCCAGGCCTGACTGGTCTATCTAGGAGAGAAGCAAAGAAAGCTTCAGAAATACAGGGGCAGGCAGGAACACTCACATTTATATAAGGATGTGGGTGTGCAAGACTAAACATACTGTGTACTAGAGTCCAGTGCTACATGGCTCCGGAGCTTATACTCTAGTTACATTCAGAGCTGCTGCACAAGTCTACTCAACAGTGAGCACAGACTGTTCTGGTGCGTTGGAGAAGATGTAGAGCGGGATAATACTTTCCTCAGTACCCATACGAAACGGTGATGATTACAGCTCTGGAGGTTACTATGTTTATTATGTTATCATGTTATTCTGATTTTGTCCTTGCCTTAATTGACCCTTGATGTAACCCATCACTCCTTACCTGGATGACGTTACTGTTGGAGTTTTTGGAGTCAGCACTGACAAACACGGAGAAGAACGGGGAGATTCGGTAATAAGCGGTGACGGCTTGTAGGGTCTCCTGGAAGTTATCCTTATCCCAAGGGCCAGTGATGTTCCAGCCACCAAGCTGCAGGAAGGAGAATGGATAAACACGTGGTCCATACATGGGAGCGAACCCCATACGCCACCCCCGGACAGTCTTACCTTCTCTATCAGCTCCTGCAGAGGCTTGGCTCCGAGCGCCTCAATCTTGGACTCATTCAGACAGGCCTGGTAATATCTCTGAGTCTTGTGCTCGGCCACACTGCTGAAGTTCATGGTCGTGTTCTCTATAGTAAGAAATAGAGTACATCAACAATACAACTAGATTTTAGTACATATTTTATTATACCTATAGATTGTATCAAGGAGTCATATCTTCAGCGCTGGGCCAAGTTATAGTAGTCTGTGTACAGCTCTTATACCAGTCTCTAATGGTCGAATCCAGTTATATTGAGGGCAGAACCAATTTACACTAAGCCACTGGCTACAAAAGAGACAACCCCAAGGTGACAACAGACTGCTAATTGGGCAAAATCTATTTGGGGGGGTGGTTCAGTCTGACAGAGCTCAAACCATATACTTTATCACATTGATCTAGATGCCTGTATCCATCATGATAGCGACTCCAAACACCTCCAAGATGGCCACTGCCAGACAAACTCAGCAACTCTCCAGACCCAAATCCCATGGGACATCCTCAAACAGAACATGGAGGAGCGCAAGGTGTCCCTGACATCACAGAACTGGAAGAAGTTTCCAAAGGCGGTGACCTGTGACGCTCCATTGTCCTGAACTGTACATCTACATTCCAACTTCTTCCCAGCAGTACAAGGGTCCCTACGTCAGTATAAACCGAGGGCCCCCAGGAGATCCATCTGGCTTCCATTACAGCCCCCAGCTTCAATATTATTGTAGCAGCCTCGACACCTCCCCTAATGTCAACACCACAGAAGCAGAGTCCCACGCGTTCTGCTCATTCCAGATCCATCAAAGAACCAAAACCAGATGAGCTGCGAGGCCTCGAGAGCAGAGGGAATTCTCATCCGTGTAGAAGAGCTGGGAGCCGATGCCTGGGATATGCTGTAGTTCATAGAAGACGCTACAATTCATTCTAGAGCATTTTAATTTTAAGAGGCAATGTCCCTTTAACTACCCCTCCCCCACAGGTCAGAGAGTGCAGTGTACTAGCGCCCTGCCCCCATACTCTAGGTGCCTATTATGCCAGCGCCTGCATGTGCTGAGCACCTGTCTCCTAGGAATCACAGATAAGAAACTAGAGCCCGATAATCCATCCTGCTCATAGTTCTCAGGAAGGTTCTGGAGAGGAGGCAGCCGGACCCCATCAACGCCGACCCATCTGTGTAAACATCAAATTCTTATCTGCAGTGTTGACACTGAACAGTGGTCATGGGTGGGAGGGGGCCTTGGGTTTTGGTGAAGGTCAAAGACAGGTCTGTGTTGTTGAGATAAGAACCTCAGATCCTTGGTTTATCCAAGGTGAAGGTTTAACTTCTCAGATTCTGCCATTAGAAGTCTTATGTAAGAGGCAGCCATCACCGATCAACCTTCTTATATCCCCTTCACCAAAGAACGTCAGTATTTTAGGTCACCATTTAAAAGATCTTTGCTTGTAAACATGTTACATTTAAGGGGTTAAATATCTGAGCAACAGTGAAAGGAAACATCTATATATAATCAAGGACTACAGAAGGGAAACAATGTATAAATAGCTAAAATGTAGTCAGTGTACACAAGTATGAAACCAGTCACCAGCAGATCAATAGAAGGACCACTATCCCTTTAAAAAGAATGTGTCAGATCTAGGTTCACCGTCTTATAGTCTCTCTACAATCTAACTGCTAATCCAATAGACATCCTGATTTACATCCTGTATTATACCCCAGAGCTGCACTCACTATTCTACTGCTGGTGCAGTCACTGTGTACATATGTGACATTACTTATCCTGTGCTGATCCTGAGTTATTGCCTGTATTATACCCCAGAGCTGCACTCACTATTCAACTGGTGCAGTCACTGTGTACATACATGACATTACTTATCCTGTACTGATCCTGAGTTACATCCTGTATTAATACTCCAGAGCTGCACTCACTATTCTGCTGATTAAAAATTGTAAATTGCAACCCACACTCCTGACCCAATATCCTGGCTGACCTCCCATAATAAAGAGAAGAATGGGATGACAGCATCTTGGGCAATAATGACCATTCTCAGAATAAATGGAAAAAAAAAAAAAACCCACCAGATCAAACTCTGTACATTTACTACATGTTCATTCTGAGCACAGATTTCAGCTCTGGAGTATGTAAAACATACTAGATGTTCCATTACAGACAAATAGTTACACTGGGTTCTGCAGATGTGCAGTACATTGTGGCCATCTCACATCAATCCCTTCTTCCCCACATAAGACAATTAATAAGTAGCTCACAGGGCGGCCGCTGCCTGGGATGAACAACACTTTGGCTCATCTGGTGAGCACCAGGGAGTTACATAATCTGCAGAGTCACAAGGTCCTGGAGCAGTAGCGTGGAGACGTTTTGGCAGAATCTGCAAGTCCAAGAATTAACTAGATGTCTGATGGCGTCCCAGTTCCCAGCAGAATACAGGGTGGGGGCCTTCACACAACACACAGAGAGAACTTCCACCTCCACTGATGATAGAGAAACCAAACCACCAGTGCAACATTGAAATACAGCAGACAACCCATGTAAGGGCTAGCATGGAGTATTGGAAGGAAGGCAAGTGGTCATTCCAGGAGACAGATTTTTCTGCAAAATTCAGCACCCTCCACCAGTCCACAGAAAGGAACGCAGTGGAAATATGTCTGTTTGACCAGAACCTCCATTGTAAAATGGTGCTGAACCCCCAATGATATCCATTAATGGAATGTGCCATGGAGTCTGCGAGCCATAGACGCCAAGGCCATAGTGGGCGTCAGTTTTCCCCAATCGGGGCCAAGCTTGCAATATATCGCAGTCCCACCACTTCCATACTAGAAAGCATTGATATCATTGATCCACCACTCACCCAGGACGTGCTTCATGATGGCCTGATTGTGCTCCCACAGCTCATTGAAGGTCCCCCAGCGGGAATGTCCATCAGGGACAGGATTGGCCTTGATCCATCCCCCACAGGCATAGCTATAGAAATCCTCACAGGGGTCCACGGAGCGGTCAAGAAAACGCAGGATAGAGCTGGTCACAGAGATGCAGGACTCCGACAGACAGGTGTCATTATCTGTAGCAGCAACAGTAGGGAAAAGTCACACCAAGAGGGCACAGCGGTGACCTTGACACTGAATAACACCACTTTTTAAAATGACATCTGGTATCCAAATTCAATCCCTAGTGTTCCAACATATGGTGAGCAAATAGCTTTTGGGATCATATGCGTCATCCACATTTTTTCTGGGGTCACAAAGTCAAGTTCTGTTACTGAATATTGCCTTGCACTGACAGCAAGCACAGATCTTGTAAGGGTCTTGTCTGCCTGAACGTTAAAATGTATTGGCAATGGTCTTGTAATTCTTCCCTGGTTTAAGAGTAGCAAACACTGCTTATATAAAACAGTAGCAAACAGCTTGGACTTCTGCTTTTATAGGGGTGGTCACACTTGCTGATGATCAATCACGGACATGCGATTAGACACCTGCCCACTATTTCTCTGAAGCATTTTATCATTTCAATTTTTGTAAATACACAATTTTAAGATGTTAAAGGGCCACATATCCTATAAGATAATGAAAAACAGACTTAAAATCAGAGTTTGCCTTTTTATCACTAGGATGTACTTGCTGTCAGTGGATTGCAACATTCTTGTGAACAGCAACAAGAAGAAAGTTTACCATTTTATAAATTCCCATGTATATAAATGACAATGTATAGCATCATGCTACACTCACTCTTCCGATACTGGATGACCAGGGACACCAGACACGCCAACAGCCCGAAGGCTAGGACCGCCACCAGCAGCAGCAGCCTCTTCTCTACGTGTGTCCTGTCCGTCCAGCAGCTGCTGCGGGGTCGTCCTCCTCGTAGACTCACCTGTGGAGAGGATTCCCTGCAGGTTAATATACAGAGTAGATAATGGCCTCCAGACTATGAAGTGTGTTTACTAGCTGACGTCATGAGAAAAGAGGAATTAGGAATGTACAAAACTCTACAATGTGAGGAAACCAAAGGGGCCAACGTCAGCGGACACGGCACATTCCTGGCATTGCAGTCATAACCCCCTCACTGCCAGAACTAGGGGAACTTGACAGATCAGTCACAGGGTTATAGGTTTCTGATACATATCAGTCCGTTGTATTTAATCACTAGTGGGGAGGAGAGAAACTTAATAGGAGAAGTTACAGAGGTGGACTGGTTTTCAAAATTACTGCCCCCCCCCCCCCCCCTCCCCCCATTTGAAAAAACCCAAAACCCCCCCCCCCCCCTTATACACACCAAGACTACTACAGGCCACCAGCGCCAAGAAGAGTAACACGAGATGTGGGAAACATTTACCTTGTTTAGATAATGGATTAAGACGATCTACAGGCTATTCAGACAGAAACTGTTCAGAGAAAGGAAAACATCCAGACTCCCATATCCCTGACGGATCAGACGTTACAGGCAGGGGCTGGGGGTCATCATTCTGCTCACAAGGGATAAAGAGAAGGGACACTTTGCCCCCACAAATAAGTCTAGACAGAAGTTTGTAAGGAGGGGTGGGGATCTTAAAGCGGTGGTCACTTTTGTATGTGAACTAATAGTTCCCTTCCTATAATTCTCCATACTGCGCGTTGCCTGCCCTTTAATTGTTGAATGAGAACTTAATCCCCGGTCTACCTTGCGGAACAAAAGTTGGCTCAGATTTCCATTGTGTTTTGGTCGGGTGACACATCTGGAATCTAAAACATTTCCACACGCCCAGATCCATGTTGTAGGTTTCCACATGCTCCCGGCTCCCACACCCCTGTTCTGGTCTCCAGAGCTTACAATCTCTGCACATCCCAGCTGCCTCTGCAGCTCTCCTAATCTGTGGAGAGGACAACACAGCAGGTCGAAGAGGGGAACAAGTATGCAGCAAGCAATCCAGGAGCACCCCAAAAACTACTCCTGAGAGAACCAGGAACTACAGGAACCAAATGTCCGGCAGCCAAATTAGCATTTACACCCGTGTCCCTGCACAGCTATGCTCTAAGGCCCAAGTATGAAGAGCAACCTCATCCCATACATAGCAGAGAAATCTCCATCCCAAAAACTGGCCACACTTTTTTAATTTTTTTTATCTTTGATAACAAAGTTCTGCAGAGACACTCCAGGAGTTATTACTTAACCTTATGTAGTTAACCCTGTCCCCCAATATTTGGCACATAGGTGACCCCCCGTACCTGAACTCCGCTGGGGTACACCTCGCCCTCACGGATAGAATCCACCAGATCCTCCTCGTCCTCTCTCGTCGCTCTCTTGTAGGACGACATCTGAAAAGTGAAGTGTACAACAGAGTCTCTTAAAACTTCCATGAACAGGACTACAGGCGCATGAGGGGGGCACTGGGGGTCCTAAGCCCAGCTACTACCCCAGAATACCCCTCCTGCTGCCCCAGCCCTGCATCTCCTTCTCTACAGATCAAATCCCAAGGCAAATACAAGCGGAGCCACAGCTACAGCCCACAGGACCACCCACACAAAGCCTCCTTATGTAAGGCTTATCTGCACCCCCTGCAGGGGCACATGACCAGAACTAGGGGGCACATACTGCTGTTCTCCAGCCTCATCCTCTGGTCACTGCTGTCATCTCTGCCCCCTGGCCTGTAGCTTATTTAGTATTCTTTAACTTGGACTCTGCACCTCCTTCCTGCCATTATTGACTCAGCAGCCACTCACACAATGAGGGAGGGGAGGCCGCATTAACCCCTTATGTGCTGCTCCATGACGAGGAGGAGGAGGAGGAGTTCAAGTACTCAAACAGAAACAGATCTCCGACACAAGAGAAAGTACATGCAGTTACCACAAGCATCCCATCAATGACTACTGACCACATCATCCACAAACAATCAACAATGTCAGAGCATCAGTGCAAGATGAGTGATGCATTATACTCCAGAGCTGCACTCACTACTTATCCCAAGACTCTACAAACAGAATAAAGTCATGTACACAGTGACTGCACCTCCAGCAGAATAATGAGTGCAGCTCTGGAGGTTGGTACCTTGTGGGTGGAGGCTGTGTGTGGAGCTGCTCTGCGTTTGTGCTCCTAAGCTCCTGGCGGAAGATCTACCCACCCAGGGTTTGCCCGCTCTTCTCCCAGGGAGAGAGTAGGGTTCTAGGGATGAGTGAGGGAGCCAAATCCCAGGCTCCTGCTTCCCGGACCAGCCCGGCAGGAGACAGGTGTAACCGGCTACCAGCCAGCGCAGTGGTGGACTTGGGCGAGACGTTCTACCAGAAGTTGCAGTAGTGTTGCTCCTACTCCCCTTGGGTCGGTGGAAACTCGACAAACCTGAAAGGCTACAGATGAGCAGAAAGGCCAAGCAAAGCAGCAGAGAGTGGTCCTACCAGGGTCACAGCAGGGAAGCCGAGTGCTTCCAGGGGCACGCTAGCCCTGCAGAGGCCACGAGTGTAACGCCCATTGCTCCCAGCTCACAAGCCACGTCCTACTCCTACCTCCTATACAGAAAGGACGGCAACTAATTGCAAAAAGTCAAAATCTGCACCAAAGAAGTGGAGGACAATGAACCTGGAATTTAGGTCCCCCCTCGACAGGCAATGCAGGTTGGGAGCACCCCCGGGGAGGGGGAATTGGTCCTGTGAAGGTGGCCTCTGCCCGAAGATGCTGAGGCTGTCCTGCCGTCCGTTGTTACTCTCCAGCAAGTGTGAATGGTGTTGTGGATGGGGGTATGAGCAATGTAAAAACTCGTATTTTGGGCCCTAGGGGCAATATTTTGCTGCAGCGTCTCCTGGTGGCTTTGAGGAAAGGGGAAAGATCACTCACTGTAGGGGACGGAAAGGTTGCTCTGTCCTTCTGTATATAGCAGCATGGCCCTGGAGCCTTCTGAGAGATGGGGGGGGGGGGGGGGCTCCATTAGGAGGGTTTGCATGAGGATAATGGGGCATGGCTAGAGGAAAGGAGCAAGCAAGGCACAAAGAAAATGAAAAAGGGGGATTCACAGTCTTCTTCCACTGACTTAGAGGAATTGGTTTTACCTTAGGTTTCTCAGGTTGGTCTTTTTAACCGGTTCCAAGCCCTTGATAACATCTCTGCTTCAGAGGTCGATGGGGAGGGCCTTCAGGGGAGGCAGAGTGGTGGGAGATGTGAGGACAAGGATCTCACCACCTTTTTTTTGGAACGACTAACTCCAGTAGAGATCTCCACAGTGAAAACTTTGCTGAAGTGGAGTCAGTAAAATAGACAGATATCTTTGGCTTTTGTGCGGGATTAAGGGAAATGCTGCTTCCCCCCCCCCCCCCCCCGACCCTTAAGGCTCATGCACACTAACGTATGTGGGACACTTATACGGCCTTAAACAAGTCCCCCATAATTGTCTATGGCGCGTGGTACGTTGAGTACAACATAGGCTCACTGTACTGTGGCCCCAAAAAAGATAGTGTCCACTATCTTAGGACATAAGAACGGCCATGGCGGCTCTATTCTCTACGGAGAGAGGAGGGGCGCGCAACGTTCGGCTCTCCTCCTCTCTACCATGCCCGACATATGCCCATACAGCTACGGCCGGGTGGGCACTTGGTGTGCATGAGCCCTTACAGAAACCGCAAGATGTCAGTGAGAAGTAAAGTTGTCACAGTACAGTACAGGACCCCTGAAAACATCGCGTAGAGATCCTGGAGGTCGTCAGATCCTTCTACTCACACCTCTTGGGCAGGAAGGATATAGATAGGGATGTGAAGTCTGCTTTCCTGGCTGAAAACGTTCCTTATGTTAGCATGTATTGTGTAGTCTTCGTTTATTTGAGAAAGAATAAATAAATACTCACCTGCTGGTCCAGCCCCATTCAGAAGAAAACTCCAGTGCAGGCTCCTTGGTCTCTATAAAATAAACTTTTCTTTATTCAGCATACACTTACATCGGGTAAAATACAATAGGTTCGGATCCGAACCCATTGTGTTTTACCCGATGTACGTCTATGCTGTATGCTGAATAAAGAAAAGTTTATTTTATAGAGACCAAGGAGCCTGCGCTGGAGTTCTCTGCAATTATAAGCCTTTGCCTTGAGCACTCAGAGCGCGGCTGGCTGGTCCACTGTCAGGTGGGAGAAATTTGGAGCGGACTACCATGGGAGTTTAAGTTTGTGTCAAGCAGGTGAGTTATATACAAAATCTCAAATATATACAATATTTTGTGCATGTTATGTACAGAATGTAACTCTAGGGCAGTGATGGCAAACCTATGGCATGGGTGCCAGAAGCGGCACTCAGACCCCTTTCTGTGGGCACTCAGGCCATCTGCCCAGGGCAGTGTTCACCAAATAGAACCAAATCCACCAAATCTTCCTACCGCGCCAGACAACTAATGCAGCTCTCAGCGCCATTTTAAAGCGACAATTCATTGGCTGTTTGGAACTGCAAGAAAAGTGAGAAAGTGTGGACAGGGCTGCATAATCTTTGGAGGTCATCCTGCTGACCCAACATTCTTCCTCTACAGAGACCCTGGAGAGAAGCTACAATGATTTGCCCTCCAAATCTAAATTTGCCCTCCTTTCAACTGTATTGGTTGATACAATTGAAAGATGTGGAAGAACAGGTAGCAATAAGCTACTGTATAGAATTCCATGCTGGCACTTCACAGTAAATAAGTGGATTTTGATTTTAGTTTGGGCACTCAGTTTCTAAAAGGTTCACCATCACTGCTCTAGGGTATAATACAGGATGTAACTCAGGATCAGTACAGGATAAGTAATGTCATGTATGTACACAGTGACTGCACCAGCAGCAGAATAGTGAGTACAGCTCTGGAGTATAATACCGGATGTAACTCAGGATCAGTACAGGATAAGTAATGTCATGTATGTACACAGTGATTGCCCCAGCAGTAGAATAATGAGTGCAGCATGCGGTGCATAACCGCATTCATTACATTTTGTAACCGTTCTTATAGACCTCTATGGGATGTGGAAAAGGGGCCAAAATATGTATAATTCTCGGTTGTACATACACAGGGATATAGATGTATATGTCACATATGAGGGCCAGGTCCATGAGCACAGTAACAGCGGGTGCCCAGGGATCTGCGGCGCCCAGGAGAGGATTAGCGGCGGGTGATGGGCTTTGCTCCTGAGCGGCTCTGATCCCTGGTAATGGAATTAGCTGCTCATTACTTTTCTTATTAAGTTGTTTTCTTCCTGTTGGCAGCGCCACTATGTACACAGAGCAGAACTGGCGCTGGCTCCGCGGGTTATAGCAGGGTTACATCACGGCCTTACGATAAACTTCAGCCCAATGGTGGTGTGGCTTGTGCTGATGACATCACTAGCGTGCAGTCTCCAGGAGAGCGGGGTGACCTCACCATAGCAGCCAATAACAGGCCACTCACTCAGATTTCCTGCAGCCGTAATTGGCATCACCATATGAGTTGGCCAATTAGCCATTATGGATGCCAAACCCCAGGGAGGGAAAGTGGTGGTTATTTGGCTTGACACCCAGCTTTCCCAGGAACAAGATTTCCTGCAATGTAAAGAGGCAATGCAATATCCAGGAATAGGCACAGAATAAGGGGAGGGGGGTATAGATCCTGCCACCCCTGATCTGCCACTATGCCCCATCACCATGTGCAGCCCTGTGAGTGGTTCACCCGGCAGGGGAGGGGCACAAGCAGCTCGGGAATGGAGGGAGTACACAAGGTCAGCTGGCACAGACACCAAGCAGTGATCTCACACGGGCGCACGCAGTCAGGAACTTCCCGGAAAACTTCTCCACTCCTGGAAAACCAGGAATAGTTACCAAGCGGAAGACTGCACTAAATTGGCACGAGAGGAGGGAATCTGAATTAACCCACTCACTGACCACCTGGACCGGCACATTTTTCCAGGGGTGGGATGCATTGGGATCCCCTGTACAGTAGAGGGGGGGTGTGATGCTGCAGCGGGGCTCCCCTGTACAGTAGAGGAGGGGGGGGTGTGATGCTGCAGCGGGGTCCTGTACAGTAGAGGAGTGGGGGGGGGGGGGGTGTGATGTTGTGATGCTGCAGCGGGGCTCCTGTACAGTAGAGGAGGGGGGGGGGGTTGTGTGTGAGACTGCAGCGGGGCTCCCTGTACAGTAGAGGAGGGGGGGGGTGTGTGATGCTGCAGCGGGGCTCCTGTACAGTAGAGGAGGGGGGGGGGGTGTGAGGGGTGGTGAGCTGCAGCGGGGCTCCTGTACAGTAGAGGGGGGGGTGTGTGATGCTGCAGCGGGGCTCCCTGTACAGTAGAGGAGGGGGGGGGTGTGATGCTGCAGCGGGGCTCCCTGTACAGTAGAGGGGGGGGGGGGGGTGTGTGATGTAGCGGGGGGTCCCTGTACAGTAGAGGGGGGGGGGGGGGTGATGTAGCGGGGCTCCCCTGTACAGTAGAGGGGGGGGGGGGGGGGGGTGTGATGTAGCGGGGCTCCCTGTACAGTAGAGGGGGGGGGGGTGTGATGCTGCAGCGGGGCTCCCTGTACAGTAGAGGGGGGGGGGGTGTGATGTAGCGGGGCTCCCTGTACAGTAGAGGGGGGGGGGGGTGTGATGTAGCGGGGCTCAACTGCTACAGTAGAGGGGTGGGGGTGGGTGTGATGTAGCGGGGCTCCCCTGTACAGTAGAGGGGGGTGTGATGTAGCGGGGCTCCCCTGTACAGTAGAGGGGGGTGTGATGTAGCGGGGCTCCCCTGTACAGTAGAGGGGGGGGGTGATTGTTTGTAGCGGGGCTCCCTGTACAGTAGAGGCGGGTGGGGTGTGATTGTAGCGGGGCTCCCCTGACAGTAGAGGGGGTGGGGTGTGATTGTAGCGGGGCTCCCTGTACAGTGAGGGGGCGGGGTGTGAGTGTAGCGGGGCTACCTGTCAGTAGAGGGGGGGGTGTGTGTGTATGTTGTGAGTGCGGTCCCCTGCTAAAGTAGAGGGGGTGGGGTGTGATGTAGCGGGGCTCCCCTGTACAGTAGAGGGGGGTGTGATGTAGCGGGGCTCCCCTGTACAGTAGAGGGGGGTGTGATGTAGCGGGGTCGTGATTAAGGTGACCTGTTTTACATTGTACCCCACCCATTATAAACCATACAGAGTTTTGGGATCTTCTGCAGATGACGCCCCAATGTCCACAGATGAGCCCAGTTCCTCCCCCCATACCGTGTCCCGGGTGTGTGTCGGTCGCTGCTGCCGGTGCAGTTGGTCTCCGGTCCCGGTTCTGTTCTTCAGTCCGACTCTCCCTCTCCGGGATCAGATACTGGAGCCGCTTCCCGCCCCGCCCTCCTTCGCGAATGACAGCCGCACCGCCCAATCAGAGACTAGAAGATGCTTAACCGCTTCCCGACCAGAATAGGGGAAGTGCAACAATGTAACATGTGGATGTACAAGGGGCGGGGCCTGCGCGCCTGCTGGGACTTGTGCTCCCCGTGTCGGGACTGTGCAGTGTGCGGGGGGCGGCAGCTTCTTGGTGCATGGAGGGATTCAGAGGGGGAAACGGCAGAGATCTGGAGATTGAGTTCCTTAAAGTTAGATTCCTTGTGCTACATAGGAGCAGAACTTCCTGGTGGTGGCGGCGGCCATCTACAAGGGTCCTGCCTGGCACTCACCTAGGAGCAGTGCACACAGTATAGTGGGGGTCTGGCTGACAGGTGTCTGGGGTTACAGCACTTTTATTTCCTCAGTTACATCACATATGATTGTCATGCCATACATCACACAGGTCCCTTTCATATCGTAGACATTTACAATGTGAGCGAGTCAGGGCCGGTTCTAGACAAAGTGGGGCCCTGGGCAAAACTAAAAGTCGGGCCCCAAAATAAAACTATTTTATGACCAGTCACAGTCAGTAAGAGGCTCCTTTAGTATGGTAAAACAAACTGTAATATGGGAGAATTTTATAGGAGATAGATAAATGATAGGGAGATTTATGGGCAGCATGGTGGCTCAGTGGTTAGCACTACAGCCTTGCAGCGCTGGTCAACATCTGCAAAGATTTTGTATGTTCTCTCTGTCTGCGTGGGTTTCCTCCGGGTCCTCTGGTTTCCTCCAACACTCCAAAAAATTACTGGTAGGTTGATTAGACTGAGGCCCATTGGGGAGAGGGACCGATATTTTCTGAAAGCAGACACTTGCCCCATTTTCAAAATTGCATCAAAGATTTTATAGACATAGGCACCTTCATGCAATTTTGATTCTAATTGAAACATTTTATTAAAATACTTAAATTTGACTTTGATGGCAAAAAATTTGATCCAAACAGAGAATGTTTACCTTCACATCTCCTAAATGTAATACATGGACACTTGTAGAGTTCACAAATGTGCCCTATTGATATGTTCACATAAATAAATCCACACAATATCACTAAAACTGTAATAACTAGAGATCTGCTTTTCAGCTAGAAATTTTTAGACAGTCACAACCTGCAAAATATATCAATAAAACAAAACACATGTGTGTGTTTTTGGTGTTACATATAACTTTATGGACATGTTCTGGTCGCGGTGTAGTCACATTAGGCTAAGAGGATTGAATGTTCATCGTATCAGTCAATTTTCCCAACAAAAAATAACTATCACAAAATAAAAGGGAATAAGAGAGAAAGGGCCACATTTATCACTAAGTGTAGTAGTTGCGCCTAAATTCGGGCGCACTGTTTTGCCAGAATTATCACAAGCTACAACCATCTGTGATAAGTTAATTTCCTGCCTCTTATTAATCACTTTACTTTAACAGTTTAGGCGCAGTTTAGGCCCAATGTTAGATTCAGGCACTTACATGTGATCCTGCTACAAGCTCCTCTCTGCTTCTCCCACAGCCCAGAATGAAGATAACACCCACAGCAGCACCCAGGTGTGTGACACCCAGCACCCAGTGACCTCCTCAGCAGGGGCTTCTCCTGGAGGGGATCCCCCAGTGCTGGTCTCCTGTGCACCCCTGTAATTCTGTACAGTATCCCCCTCAGACACACTGGTGATACTGTGCAGAATTACATGGGGGACACTTGTCAGTACTATCTGCAACATTCTGTAACGTTCTCTTGCTCTTGCTCTGAGCTCAGGATTCTGCAGAAAGTTTTGTAAATAGAAGGTGATGAACTGTAAATAGAGCCTGCAGCTCCTGTCTGCAGAGTATCTAATGCATCTATTATATGTTCTAGTGTCTGCAGAGCATCTCATGTCTGTATGATCTGTTCTAGTGTCTGCAGTGTCTGGCTGAGCTTTGCTGCTAGAAATGAGCTGTTCTGCAAAGGGGCTCAGTGCTTTCTTCTCAGTTAACGCCACCTTCGGGCTGGAGTGTTTTTGCGCCTAAATGAAAAGTCGCAAGTGATGAATATCATTAGGCGCAGCAAAACATCTGGATTGCTAGGATAAATGAGGGAAAGCTGGTTATTTTTGCTGCGCAGCTAGTTTGGCGTTTAGTCGCAAAAATGAATGAATGAATGGGCGCAAAAACAACAGAAAAAAACGATTGATACATGTGGCCCAAAGTGTGTTCTTAGATAGTTCTGCATAGAGAAGGGTTAAAAACATGAATATTAGTTGATATTATCCCTTCTCAGAATGTAGTAACATATAAAGTGAATATTTCCATTATCTGTGAGGTGCAGCAGCTCCTGTGTCCAGCAAATTCTCCCTGCAGCCTGATGGCTAAGAAACTGGATTGGGGGGTGGACACTTCAGGGGGCTGTATCTCTAGCTCTGTGACACATAGAACCTCACTTCTTTTTTCCTATGAAAGAAGAGTCTCCTCTTTTATGTGAATCTAAATGTGTGTTTCTAAAATGTAGGAAAACGGAGATATTAACTGTTAAACTGCCGTTGGGAGTGATTTTTATATATAAAAATGGCACCTGATATTCTCACTTTAAACCTGAATATCTCTGGATCCATAGCACCTAGAAACAAAATTCAAGATTCATTTGAAAGAAGAGATTCTCCCCTTTCTCCCAGGGGCCCTGGGCAATTGCCACCTTTGCCTACCCATAGCGCCGGCCCTGGAGCGAGTCCGTGGCCTGTGGACTAGTGGCTTTGTGGATGGACAAGAACTTACAATTTGGGCAGCCTATTATACTACTAGATCATTACTGCACTTTACAATGAGAAGAGATCTGCAATGATTGCCCCCGGTCATGTGACCATCCCCACCCAGTACAGTATATGGGGGTCATCCTTCTTGTGTCTTGTACTACAAGATTCAGGGCTGGATTAAGATTGGTGGGGGCCCCTGGGCACAAAATCTGGTGGAGGCCCCCACTGAATGTAGCATGTCCTCCTGCTCATCATCTACTATCCCACCAGTAACAAATCTACATACAAACCCCCTCACCCACCCAGTAATAAATTTAAATATACAGCTGCCTCACCCCCCCAGTAATACATCTATACACCTACCCCTGTCCAGTAACATTAACCCCCTGCACAGCACTCACAGTTTTTGTGTATTGTAGCAGATGGCGCAGTGTGTAAGGTATACCGGCAGAGAGCTGAATCCAAGCATAATAGTGAGCAGTTTGTGCACACTTGGTGGGGGCTCTGGGGCACACGCCCCACGCTCCCATCCTTTAATCTAACCAAGCATACATGTGGTAAAGGAAACTGTAGTTTTACAGAGTCCTTCCACTTCTAGGTTGTCCTTGACAAGACAAAAAAGACCCCAAGTACACAAGGATATCAACTAAGATTGGTTGAAAAATATGCATTTTGTAAATATCACCATTTAAGTCACCCATTTAAGTGGAGGGTGCCAGCCTCCAGTGATTATTATAGCAGTACCTGGAACACACTGCATCATATTTATGGACCAGTTTCCTGTCAACCAGTCACTATATACATTACCAAGTTGGGCAACATGCCATAGAAGCGCCATGATAGTCCACAACATTTGACTGGCATCACTTTATGGATTTGCAACCTTGACATTCCAGGCAATAACCTCTAAGGCACTTGAGGTGGGAGTCATGAGGCCCTTGACCTAAATTTTCTTAGGGACACAACCTCCAAAACACACCTATTCTAGATAAAGGAATTTATAGGCCCCAAAACCCTCACTTTTTCCACTAAGCACAGTCTAGCATAATGTATTACTGCATAGAAGGAGTAGTCACATTGTGGCCCCGCAGCCATGGGGCCATTCCAGCGGTGGTGAGGAGCTGCAGGAAAAATGTACTTGGCAGAACAAACAGCACAATGGGAAATCTACAGAGGATTGACCCTAAGGGAACAAACAGCGAAGACAATGAGCGCCAAGCATAACTACATGAGTACAGCAGTTGGTAAACAATGCGGCAGCTGCCATCAAGGAACAAGTGCCAAACATCAGGCAAGGAAAACAAACAGATACATGACCATGGCTACACTGTGGCTAAAATATAAATCTATAGTTTTGTATATTTTTTGTTGACAAATGTATTTTAAGCAATTGTGGAGTAGGAAACATGTTAACACTTCCGATACTGTCTGGTACCCTGTTAAAGATCCAGAAAGAATACAGAAATCCTCATTACTATGGCAGAAACATTCACCTAATCCTCCTATGGAACCCTCCTATAAACCAAAGGTTCCAAGGGTACAGATGATCCCACCTCCATTATCTCATTTATGCAAGTCTCAATTCAGGGCCGGCGCTAGCACTGGGCATACCCGGGCAATTGTCGGGGCCCAGGGATCCTGGGGGGCCCACATAAGGTTGTACATAAAGAATCAATGGGGGTGAGGGGGCTGTATCTAATGAATCCATAGAGGACGACGGGGGGCTTTATAATAAAATAACCATGAGGGGGCTGCTTGGTATCATATACCAACAAATATTTTAGGGAATAGGAGTTTTAGTTTCTGAATTTTTAATGCCGCCACGTGAGTCCACTGCAAAGGGGCCTATTGCAACCTGGAGCCGACCCAGTCTGAATTATGACTGGAATAGGGGGTCAATACCAATTTCTGCCAGCTAGTCACATTGGAGTGGATGCTGCAGGCCAAATCACCCTGCTGCTGTCTAACTCAGGGCAAACCTAACTTTCATGTTTAAAACTCCTATCCAAACTTGTGTCTGCTGCTTCCATCTAAATGACACGTACAGATCCAATGTATCAATGGGTCAATGTATATTGTTTGAACCAAATAAAATATTTAAATTAGGCAAACCCTGTCTGTCTCTTTTCAGTTTCACATCACCTGGTGGCAAGCAGGGTACTCAAATTGTCTTACAGCTTAAACATCCAGCCACTTGCCTGAACCACCATCATTGGCCCATACTCTGTTAGGGTGCAGCCACACGTTCAGTTTTTCAGATGCAGTTTTTGAAGTCAAAAGCAGGTACGGATGATAATGGATTGAGACATAATTGAAAGGTGCTACTCCTTCTCCTACTTTTACTCCATTCCTGGTTTGGATATCAAAAACTGCATCTGAAAAACTGAACATGTGGACGCACCCTCAGGCTCTGGTCGCCACGGGTTCAGTACAAAAAGTATTAACCGATATGAGACCGTCCACAACCTGTCATTTACCGTGTACCTGGTGCCAAAATACATACAAAGATGCAATAAAAGTAATTTTCTACCATGCTTACTCCTGCAGAAAACTCACATAAAGTGGCCATTATTTGCACACATTACACCATTCTCCACATAATGGAACATCAATGCGCAAGGTGCATACGTGTTTATATTAAAAAGATGCAAATGGTTAGGCACACGCAACAAATACCTCAAAGTAGCTTCAGAATTTTTGATAAGTGCCACTTGTGACTCAAGTGGTAACACAGGAGAGGTGCCAGGAGGGTGCCAGGTAGTTAGGAATGTGGAGACTGGGCATGATAGTGAAGTTGGCACATCCTCCAAGTAGATGTGCTGATACATGTCCCACTCCAGTTTTACGAGACAAAAATCAAGTAGCTACTGATGGGTCGTCTGCTGAGCTACTGTATCCAATCCATCAAGTCACTACTGCAGTGCTATTTCCAATTCTGGTTAGCGGCCATTAAGTAATTGAGGCTTTTATTCATAAGTCAATCCAGGAAAGGGTTAAACTTTAACCAAAGGAAGAATTTGGCAAGGCAGAGTCTGAGTGGAGCCGATATCTAGATGTTTTGACAGATTTTCAGGGAAGAGGAAGGAAAAGTCTTTGTAGCGTGGTATCCAGCAGATAGCGACTATAGAAATCTGGTTTTATCTCTTACAACGGCAAAGTTGGAAAATGACGACATTAATAAACCATTCCTACTGAAGGGACATGCTGCAAGTCTTAAAAGGCGATAAAAAAATACACACAATTTATATCTGGACATGGAAAATAGGTGAAGTGACACAAAACAGATCCATCAACATGGGGAAGGGATAGAGAAGGACTGTAAAAGTTTTATTGTCCTCAGATTCATTCACGGTGACGTTCCTGTTCTGTGTCAAAGGGAAAAACTTTGTCCTCCCGGACTCCCCTCAATGTTAGTGGTACAGGTGGTTCTGCCTCGTTTCTCCAACATATGAACCCCCAAGTCAAGAAAAATAGATATGCTATGAAATAATGTTGTCTGGAACCTGGGAATGTGGGATCCTTTATCCAATCATCTTATGCACACAAGTAATTCTACAACTCTCCCAGGATGTGCCCGTGGGACCTAGTGGGGGCAGCACAGCTCAGGCAGGACAATAAGGCTGCAATGAGTTCAAAATGCAATGTCTGAACGCTGCTTCAAACTCACACCATGAGCCGCTCCAATATTTACTACAATCGGAACCAAGTTTAGGCCGGCAGCACACGTGGGGTTTTGATCCCGTTTTTTTTGGGCTGTTTTTAAGCAGTCTGTTAAACGCATGTGTTTTTGACAAGTTTTACCAATTATTTAATTAAAATGGGTCAAAAATGTATTTTTTTAAAAACCCATGCATGTGTTTAACGCCTGCTTTTTTTTAACGGACTGCTTAAAAACGGGCCAAAAACTGGTTCAAAACGCCATGTGTGCCACAGCTCTGTACTGCCCAAATGAGAGGCAGGGGAGTTTCTATCTGGGTGTGGTTTTTATCTTTTTGGTCACTTAGAAGCTGTGTAAAAAGGTTCCAATGCTACAAAACTGAAGTCACAATATCCTTGCATAATGCCAGGCTTTGCCCTTACGGTCCCCTTTATTCCAGCTTCACACCAAGGGGGCGTTCTTGCGTGCGCACTCGATTTAGCCGGCCGATTTTTACATGAGGCCACAGCCTCCCGATGTATCTGGCGGCACCGGAGAGGCAGGGATTTCATCATACAATGTTACTTTACTTCCTGTATTAAACCATTCCCAACAGTGTCGGACTGGCCCACCAGAGCACCAGAGGATCCTCCGGTGGGCCCTCACTCAACCCAATACTGAACCCCAGATGTCCATCAGAAAACATCACAATTTGAAGGCTTCTAGAGTATAGGGCAGGGGTAGGGAACCTATGGCTCGGGAGCCAGATATGGCTCTTCTGTTGGCTGCATCTGGCTCTCAGACAGATCTTTAATAAATAGTGATGGCTGCTGTGTGTCTCTTAGACTGATCACTGGACAGAGGCAGTGATGTTACCGCCGCCTACGTCCTTTGTACGATCTTGGCGCCATCGACACCAGCGTTGAGGAGCTGGCTGCAGAGAGCGCTGGTAAGTGAATATTCTTTTTTTTATTTGCTGTGACTACCTATCTACTTGGGGACATTTGCTGTGGCTACCTATCTACTGGGGGGCATGTGCTGTGGCTACCTATCTACTAGGGGTATGTGCTGGGGCTACCCATCTACTGGGAGTATGTGCTGTAGCTAATCATTTACTGGGGGTATATGCTGGGGCTACCTATCTACTGGGAGTATGTGCTGTGACTACCTATCTCCTGGAAAGCATGTGCTGTGGCTACCTATATACTGGGGGGCATGTGCTGTGGCTACCTATTTACTAGGGGGATGTGCTGTGGTACCTATTTACTGGCAGTATGCGCTGTAGCTTCCTATCTACTGGGCGTATGTGCTGGGGCTACCTATCTATACCTATCTACTAGGAGGCATGAGCTGGGACAACCTATCTACTGGGAGGCATGTGGTGGGTGTCAGGATTTGGTGTAGTGAACCCCCTGGACCACCGCTGATGATGATGTAAGCAGACACCTGGAACCGGAATCTAAGTGGCACCCGGTATGCACCAGAGCCCGCCGCAAAGCAGGATGATCTTGGTGCAGGGTGGTACCACCAAGTCGTTCCATAGGCGCGAGTTGTCCACGGTGGCAACCAAAGTTGTGGAACAGGATCACTAGGCAGTCTCGTGCTGGGAGCCACCGGTCTTTATAGGAACCCGGGAAGTGGGCAGCACCAATCAGCGGTGGCTCTTTAAATCTGCAAGTGCCGGCGCGGAGCAGGAATGTGGAGAAGTGAGTGAGCTTGGAAGGGTGTCGCCACGGAGACCTAGACCTAGATCGCAGGGGCACCCGTGACACAGGGACTACCTATGTACTGTAGTGCATGTGCATGTGCATATGGTATGGCTCTTACGGAAAAACATTTTAAAATATGTGGCGTTCATGGCTCTTTCAGCCAAAAAGGTTCCTGACCCCTGGTATAGGGGAATAATGAAGTGTGGGCCCTCAGATTTTCTCTGGTGGGCCTAAGGAAACCCAGTCCGACACTGATTCCCAATACAGACAACCGAGCAGTTTCGGATGCCATAAGCTTTCACTAATAAAAATAATACAACTAAAAAGAGGAAGAGAGACTTCCTCCCTGAACAGTTCCAAAAATCTATAAAAATGGTAAAACATTAACATGCTCCCTGACCATCAGAACAGTGAAGCTCTGCAATAGTGTAGTTTTGGAATATATAGTCATTAGAACTGTATTATCTCTGCTCCTCCTGCTCATTAACAAGCTTCCGGCAAATAGGACAACCACTCTTGCTCCGTCACATGCTGGATACAGATGACCTTGCAGTTGATAAGAAAACCTGTCATGTTTAAAATCTAATAGATATTCTATGGTGGCCGATCTATACAAGTAGTGTTTATGTGGGCAAAGTCCCTGTGTCTAATCCAGATGCTGAGCTGTATCTACTACTATAGTTAAAGTATATTATATAATAGTACTAGCAACAGTACTAGTTTGAGATATATTACACACATACGTACTATGGCATTTCACTATTCCCCTGCAAGTCAAAATTTAGTTTTACTTCACTCATTTATGCGTTTCCCTGCATGAGAAAGAAAATGCTGCAGCCCATAGGAGGTAAAGAAAAAAAATTTTTTTTTATCAAGTCTTGGGACTTTCTGCCGCTATCTCACCGTTTGTCTTGTCCTATGTTAGGCCCACAAGTGAGGCGACTGCACAAAACTAGAGACAAATCCACAGCCTTCTCTAAAAAGATCAAACGGCTGATAAAGCAACACAAAGTGTAATTACTTGCAGAATGTATCAATTCTGAATGCTCACTGTACGCAAGTACGTGAAATGTGGGGGTATTGCTTTTGATAGACTGTTGAAGCCGGAACCCCCCCACCATGTGACAGAGGCCGGTTATCACGTTGGGAGTCGGCGATACATTTTCATGTAGAAGTGCAACACCCTCGCCGATGCAATGGCGAGGTAGTGCTTGCGAATACGTCCCACCTGTAGGTAACACCACATTACACTACATGGTCCTTATAGGATCAAGGGGAAATTGCAGTGGTTAATCCTGCCTGGCAAGGCAGATGTTAATGTATGATGTAATTATGTCAACCAATGTCTGTTACATCCTGTGCTCTGTAGCTGAGATGTGATTGGAGGAGCAGCCACCACCTGACCAAAGGGAGGTAATAAAACCTCTGGCCCAGAATGTTCTGGAGTTCTTTTCAGCAAGGATTCTAGTTGAGAGAGATCTTGTAGACTTAGTGAGTGAGTGTGTGCGTATCTCAGTCTGGCCCATACCAGAGCAGGAAGAGCCTAGCCCCTGCCTCTGAAGAGTGGAGCTATTAGACTAGAGTAGTGTAGTGAGGAAAGGGGTATCATTCCTACCTTCAAGGGTGATACCTGAAGCTCTACAGGACAAGCTGAAGCTTCCTACCAGGACACAGCTGCCTCCCAGCCTGCCCTCTACTTCCAGGCTGGTGAACTATCTCCTGAGGCTCCCTCCAACTCACATCTCGGCACCCCATCTACCTGTTAAAGGCACGTTTGCTGCGGTTCCTGCGGTTCAAATAAAGAACTGTAAGTTGTTTTCTTCAACTTCTGCCTCCGTCTGGTCCCTGCTAATACGGCTGCCTTCATCACCGGCACCCTGTCCATTCCACAGAGACTCACACTCGGGACATTAAGGGGTTGCCCCAGGGAGATCCGCTATAGCAGCCGCTCCCATATCATTTTCTTGCCAACACCACCCTGCTGGAGACCTACCAGGCTGTAGGACAGCCCTCCGGTTCCCCCGTACCAAGCACCGTGACAATAGCGTGCTTAGGCCGCAACCGCCAGCCACTCCGGTACCGCGGGCCCCGGCTGTCTCCAGGCCTCACCGCAAAGGCTAGGCCCCGGTGGGGGATGTTGCAGAAGATTATACTGAAATGCTGAATTTCAGTGTAAAATGGGATGAAGGGGGGGGGGGGGGGGGGCACCCTGTCCTCTACAGATGCTCATTGCTCATGGACGTTTTTGAGGGTGCGATAGCTGTGCATCCTTTTTCAGGCCTTATTCACGTGTTCTGTTTTTGTGGTTTGACAGATTTGCAAACTGGTCTTTGGCTGTAGGCGGTTATAACCCTAATCTCTTCTCCACCCCTGAAAAATGCATTCAGGTCACATGAATAAACCAGCTTTGTCCACATAACCTCACATACAGATTATATTGCATCTCCCTTGAAGAAGCTTATATGCAACAATATATACACTAGGTCCTAATCACAGCCAGATATCAAGTATATTCACAATTATGGACAAGATGAACATCTTAAGTGCCACAAAGCAAACCTGTATGATGGTCTAGATGGGGGTCAACGGCACAATCAGTGCTGAGAGTTCACACATGGCAAGGCATGGGTTTTGTAATTACTGTATATACTAGAGTATAAGGCCATGAGACACGTTACTTTTGAACCAGTTTTTTGGCCCGTTTTTAATGGAGATAATTGGGAAAAACAGTCCAAAAACGCATGCTTTTAATGGACTGCTTAAAAACGGGCCAAAAAACGGCCTCAAAACGCCACGCTTGTCACCGGCCTTAGCCGACCCAAATACAAACCAAGTCTCCTAATTTTACCACAAAAAAAAGCCCAAAAACCTGAGAATATCTATTGACTGAGTATAACCTAGGGTGGGAAATGCATTGGTCATAGCCTCCCCCCAGTATATAACCAGCCAGCCCCCAGTATATAACTAGCTAGGCTGCCCCCCCCCCCCACTCAGTTTATAGCCAGCCCCTAGTATATAACCAGCCAGCCTGGTCATTACTCATTTCGGACGCCCCCCCCCCCCCCAGGTCCTCTTACGTCTACCAGGTCTTTGCAACATTGTGGCGCACAGGTTCCAACATCAGCCGCTGATGCCGATTTCCTAAATATCAATGTGATTGTGTTGTCCTATGTGGATGTATCCTAACATGAGTAAAATAAAAATTTAAGTTTACTTCATTAACTCTTTTCTAAAAGCACAAAAATGTAAATGTGATCATTGTAAAAGAACACAATTCTAAATTAGAAAACACTTTCATGTAGCGGTCGCGCGTGGTGCTCCGACGCATGTATTTTACATACTATGCGTTTGGCTGCTTTGGAGCAATAGAAACACAAATGCATCAGAAATTTAAAACACACTGAATTTTTAAAGGGGATACCAGTTTAGGAAATGTAATTCACTTACTCAGTTCAAGTTGTTCACCTGTTATAATAAACTGCACCTAAAACATCAAAACTGTTTTTTTGCAACGAGTTGTCGTACCCCCATACAGTGCGGTCACATGTCACGTTTAACGCATGCCTTTAAAAACACATTGCAAAAGCTGAAGAGGGATTTGCCCAATTAAATAGCTGTGAACACTTGCGTTTACAAAAACGCAAGCATTAACATTTGCGTTTCGTAAACCATCACTCTAGTTACACCCGTTTTTTTTAGTTGTAGCCCTGCCTTTGGATTTTACTTGCTACCCTGGCGGTTCTGTGATTATTACCTTTATTTTATCTGGTGACCTTGTTTTTAACCCTTATTATCTATCTAGCTTGTTTTTATTGTATTGTTACATTTGAAAATATTGCATAATAACCTGACATAACACTGCTGCCTGGTTTGTTCATCTCTCCCTCTCCTCTGTCACCCTCTAGTGGCTAAAAAGTGCCCAACTAATTCCATGGAATATTAACCATCCGATACTTTTCCACAACCAGTCCCCTCCACACATCTCCGGGCTGCCATGGAGAAATTTCTGGTTACCCCATCCATCCCAGCATGTACGCTGCAGTTTACCATTTTGCACCATATGACTGACATTCATATAAACACAGTTGGCGACTATATTACTGATCAGACACTGGTAGAAGGGGCATCCAGGGACTATCCTGCTGCTCTTGGGTGCAGACCATCATGACCACTTCTAAGCCACAAGTTATTGAGTCTTCAGATACTTGTGCGCCCCATTTTGGCCTTGATCTTCAAAACTTCTCCCCCATATACAAGAACTCCCACAACACAGAGAACCCAACTCTTCATTCAGAAATGCATGTTATTTTATAATCCAGCAGATGGTGCCATAAACCAAGGGGTGGGTAGGGGCCCAGTGAGTAGAATGGAGAGTGGAAGTCATTATATAATATATATAGGTTACGTGTATGGGAAACCTTCAGCAGGGGATGAAGTCAGAGGATCTGTGTCTCCTGGTAAAGTCTAAAAGTAGATTTTATGGTCAAACTGCTGCATTTTTATTTGCATCTTAAAAACCCAAAGCACTTTACATTCACAAAACAAATAAAGCCTATGGCTGTTTAGACAATCACTATGCGTTATATACTTTATAGCCATCCAGGTGAAATGGCTTCCCAGTAGAATAGCACACAACTATTTGTTCATGACTATTTGTTACGACTACTGCAGGATAGCACCTTCGGACTACCCCATGCAGCAAAACAATGCGGCAAGAGGATTATGGAGAGGGCTGACAGGTAGGGAGTTTCGTGGATAATGGGAACAGCAGTAAATTCCTGTTCTAATTTCTGATCCTGACATTCTTGTAATGGTAATTCAATCCGTAACAAAAATTGAAGATACCAATTCCTTAACTTATTACAAGTTATTCCTTAAGTTATTACAACATGAGTTTATATGGACAACGAGGAAGGGAAGGTACACCAAAATCTACAGATTTTTTTACTACAGCAAATATTTGTTTAGAATAACCATTTCACCCTTTTGTCCCCTCATTTTTTGGTGCTGTAGCCCACAATCCTAGGGCGTTCGTTATGTGAAGCCGGGAAAGGGCTGAGGACAAGAGATGCAACCATCAAGGTGGTAAAAACCTTAATTTGCCATCCAACCCCTAATCTTTCAGTTCATGGCCACGAGTACAGACACCAATACAGTTACTAGTTCTAGGTTACCAATAGTTTTTCATATACAGGCAAATAAGAATGAAAACAAACAAACTGCAAGTGGGACCCAATACTTGGACCTAAAAGTCTTATGGGAATAACTCTTACAATGCTCCTGTATGCAGAGGGATCCAACCTGCTAGGAGTATAGCAGTAATCCAATTTTCTTGTCCCATATCCAGATAAAAAAAATCTTTAGTCTTCATCCATTAAAATGTGCGACAGGACAATGTGCACAGTCGGTGCAAAAACTGATGCATTTCGGGCTTTATTGTAAGCATTACTCATTTTTGGAAAAATCGCGAGTATGAGAACTGTTGAATGGGAAGCAGTATGAAAGGCATCACAACCCCCCCCCCCCCCCCAAAAAAAAAAAAAAAAAAAAAAAAACAAACCCAAACACACACAACAGTTTCTCCATTCCATCACCATATCCCTTGACAGTGGTCTAAGCACAGCTTTGGTGTGCCATAAACAGAGTCATGGCACAGAGAGACTGGCGCGTGACACTGGGAGGGACTGAGGTGGTAAGTACATGTTCTCATTTTTTAAGCAGCCCTCCCCCTCTACATTGCTCAGGTTTTTTCATCTTTAAACAACCCGTTTAAGCTCTCAGCTAAGAGAGTCATGATTTTGGCCGCAGGTGCCCTGCACATGCACAGAGCGAGGGGCACACGTCATTCATGACTATTGGCAGGGCCGGATTATAGGGGGGGCTCCCGGGCATCTTGCCCTCCCATGCGATCGCCCCCCACGTGACTGGCACGCGATCCCGGTGTGGCTGAGGTGTATGTTACATGGGACTGCATATCTGGTAGGGGTGTTACTGGAGATGAGGCTGGTGAAGGAGATGAGGAAAGGGCCAATCTACTGAATGTCGCCTTCTCAACTGTCTTTACCCAGGAAAATCCCCTGGTGGAAGACACAATGAGGAATAATGTAAATTCTTTTTATAATGTCAACAGTTTAACCCAGGAAGAGGTACGGCGCCGCCTCGCAACCACCAAGATAGATAAATCACCTGGGCCAGATGGCATACACCCCCGGGTTCTGCATGAACTATGTACCGTGATAGACAGACAGTGAATCTTCAAATATTAAAAATAACGGAAGACTGGTTATGTTCCACAGGAATGGCGCATAGCAAATGTGGTACCAATATACAAAAAAGGATCAAATAGCGATCCTGGAAACTACAGACCCGTAAGTCTAACTGCTGTGGTGGGGAAAATATTTGAGGGGTTTATTAGAGATGCTATCCTGGAGTATCTCACTGTGCACAACCTTATAACCCAGCGTCAGCATGGGTTTATGAGAGATCGGTTCTGTCAGACTAATCTGATTGGTTTCTACGAGGAGGTAAGTTCGAGACTGGATCTGGGGGACGCTGTGGATGTTGTATATCTGGACTTTTCAAAGGCATTTGACACCGTGCCACATAAAAGGTTGGTATATAAAATGAGACTGCTGGGAATAGGAGAAAATCTGTGTATCTGGGTAAGTAATTGGCTTAGTGATAGAAAACAGAGGGTGGTCATTAATGCCACATTCTCAGATTGGGTTGATGTTACCAGTGGAGTGCCACAGGGGTCAGTATTGGGGCCACTTTTTAATATTTTTATTAATGACCTTGTAGTGGGTTTACACAGTCAAGTTTCAATATTTGCAGATGATACTAAGCTGTGTAAAGTAATAAATACTGAGGTTGATAGTTTAGCATTACAGAGGGATTTGTGGAAGCTTGAGGGATGGGCAAAGAAATGGTTGATGAGGTTTAATGTAGATAAATGTAAAGTTATGCACTTGGGCCATGGAAACAAAAAGTATAATTATGTTCTAAACGGTCAATTACTTAGTAAAACTGAGGCTGAAAAGGACTTGGGGGTATTGGTGGATGGTAAACTTAATTTTAGTGACCAGAGCCAGGCGGCTGCTGCTAAAGCAAATAAAATTATGGGATGTATCAAGAGAGGAATAGATCCTCATGATAAAAAGACATAGTTCTGCCCTTATACAAATCCCTGGTCAGACCACACATGGAATATTGTGTACAGTTTTGGGCACCAGTATATAAAAAGGATATAGTAGAGCTGGAACGGGTGCAGAGGAGAGCAACCAGGATTATTAGGGGAATGGGGGAACTAGAATACAATGACAGATTACAAAATTTGGGATTATTCAGTTTAGAAAAAAGACGACTGAGGGGAGACCTCATTACAATGTACAAATACCTGAACGGACAGTACAAGGATCTCTCCAAAGATCTTTTTATACCTAGGCCTGTGACCAGGACAAGGGGGCATCCTCTACACCTAGAGGAGAGGCGATTCTACCATCACCATAGACAAAGGTTCTTTACTGTAAGAGCAGTGAGACTGTGGAACTCTCTGCCGCAGGAGGTTGTTATGGCCGACTCTATGTACATGTTCAAGAGAGGCCTGGATGACTTTCTGGAGAGAAAAAAATATCACGGGTTATGGGGATAAAACATTTATTTAATTCTTGAAGGTTGGACTTGATGGACTTGCGTCTCCTTCCAGCCTTATATACTATGATACTATGATACTATGTAGCCGAGTGACTGCTGGGATAGTGAGCAGTAGGATATGTACATACGCTACACAGTGGGGGCCTCCACCAGATTTTGCGCCCATGGGCCCCCAACCAACCTTAATCCGGCCCAGAGTATTGGACCAATGCACCCAAGCAGAGAAAGCGTAGTGTACCCAGGGATGAACCCAAACTACTGCCTGGGGGAACTGTTAAACAGACCCAGTTTGTCGCCAAGAAAGTAAACACCTTCTCGATCTCATTTGTTTCATGGTCAGAAAATCTACTTTGAAGGGAGATTTAAAGTGGCTGTATAAAAAGTCGAGGCAGAGAGTTCAGCACTGAAGTGAAGCTCACCCTGCCACATTCTGACATCCATTCATCTGGGGACATCAGTAACGCTCACCAAGTCTGGAGTATTACAACAGGAGGGGGTGTCTCGAGATGTGGAGAGCTCGGCCTCCGTGCTGTACTCCCTGCCTCCTTGACTATATGCAACTAAATCAGTTGCTTCAAAAACTTTTTTTTTGGATGAAGCGCCCACACTGGGCAGAGATACATGACCTTTAAAAGTGTAAATAAGCTTGACAAAGTTAAAAGGAAATCTATTATGACAAGCCAGGGGCACTTGCTCAGATCCAGGCACTGAGACTGTGGCAATTTTCTTATTCGTTATCCATGCCCTCCTTCCTTCTAAAATCAAGCTTATATAATTATTCTAATGAGCCTGAGGAGCTCTGGTGAGTGTTACCAGAACCCCTCAGTGTTGTAGCTGCTACAATGAGCAGAGCATGTCTACCCTGCACTTCCTGCTGCTGCATTACACAGGCAGTTGAGAGAGACATGTTCTGCTCATTGTACAAGCACTGAGGAGCTCTGAAAACACCCCAGAGCCCTTGTGGCATAATTATAAAATATATATATTTTTTTAGGAACGAGGTCAGGGATAACGAATACAGAAGTGTCACGGTGCCGGATCTTTGAATAAGGGACTCTTGTTTATCATGCTCACCTTTCATAGTTTATACTGTTAAAAAAAGACACTTGTCCATCAAGTTTAACCAAGGAAGGGAAGGGATTGGATGAGGAAGGGATTTAGGGGAACAATTCTATATAACATAGCCAATGTTATTTAGGTGTAAAAAGGCATCTAGACCCTTCTTGAAGCTCTCTGCTGTCCCTGCTGTGACCAGCGCCTGAGGCAGGCTATTCCACAGATTGACAGTTCTCATAGTAATAAAGCCCTGTCTCCTCTGGTGATTAAACCTTGTTTTCTCCAAACTGAGACAGGGCCCCTCGTCTTTTGATTTGATTTAATCTGAAACAACTTTCCACCATATTTTTTTTGTAT
The DNA here is from genome assembly GCA_019512145.1 of Engystomops pustulosus. Lineage (NCBI taxonomy): Eukaryota > Metazoa > Chordata > Amphibia > Anura > Leptodactylidae > Engystomops > Engystomops pustulosus. The sequence continues at coordinate 157,174,575 of CM033646.1, forward strand.
GGACCATTCATATATTTATATAAATTAATCATGTCCCTCTTTTCCAGACTAAATAAATCTAGTTGTTTTAATCTTTCCTCATAACTAAGACCCTCCATACCCCTTATTTTTGTGGCTCTACGTTGAACCCTCTCCAGCTCCAGTGCCTCCTTTTTATGGACCGGTGCCCAGAACTGGACAGCATATTCCAGGTGAGGCCGAACCAGTGCCTTGTATAGTGGTAATATTACATCCCTATCACGAGAGTCCATACCACTTTTGATACATAACAAGATCCTACTAGCTTTAGAGGCAGCTGATTGACATTGCATGCTGTTATTCAATTTATGATCTACTAGTACCCCCAGGTCCTTCTCAACAAGGGACTCTCCCAGATTTACTCCCCCTTTGAGGGTAGATTTCCTTTAAAGGAAACCTACCATTTGATTTGATGCATTATGAACCAAACATTGATAATGCTGTAGTTGCACTGATGCAGGATCATATCTTGGTTAATCCCTGAGGTTGAGTGGTTTTGCTGAAAAACAATAACATTCAGGACCTTGGGAAAGCTAGGTCAGGGTGGTTGCCTACATAAACACATTACACTGAGCCTAGTCAAGACATGACTAATCAAACTAAGCTCGATCAATCATACACAGCAGCTGGGGGATGGTGCAGCAATTGATTATTCTTCATTCAGGCACAACCCAGGGATTACATCATCCTGTGAAGCAGTAAAAAAAAACTAATGTGCTAGGAGAAGAGCTGGGCCAGGCACAGGAGTAAGATTCATTATAATTGTTTTAATCAGCAAAACCACTCAGCTCAAAGATAAGCCAAGATATGATCCTGCATCAGTGTAGTTACAGCATTCTCAAGGTATGATTGGTTCATAATGCATCAAATCAAAATGGTAGGTTTCATTTAAGGGTTTATTGAAGTTATGTTTTCTTGAACTTGCTCTATTGATTGATGTATCAAACTCATTGAACTTTGCCATTTGCCTTGTCCATAAAATGGTTCGTCTGGATAGAGAAGCTGTAGATCTTTCTGCAACATTCAAAGGCTGCGAGGCCAAAGACACAGGGAGTGTCTCAGGAGAAGGTTCCATTGGAAACACCCAAAGTGGGCTTTTTACACTTTTAAGACTTGGATTTAAAAAGAGGTTTCACACAAATAAACCTCCACCTTGAAGGGAAACCTTTCCAGTTCAACAACTCCTAGTGAGAAACGTATGCATCACGCCAGAAGATACAGAACAAGTAGACCACAGGCTCTTAATACAAAGCTGAATGAGGATCCTGGTCCGGGATCCAAAATAGATATCAATAGCAGAGGGGAAAAAAAAAACAAAACAAACACACCCACCACAGGCCAGGATCAGATGAACAAATGCAGAAGTGCGTCTATTCACTGCCGCAACGTATGTCTGGCTTAGATCCTGCCCTTGGCAGGTGCAGTGCATCAAGAGGCTTTACAAGTCCTGTAGAATCCCACATCTGTTCTGTATAAGGGAGGCTGCCTAGTCTATCAAGCCAAGAATTCCTTAAATCATCCCCAAGAAGTTAGTTATTTAAAGTGTCAAAGACGCCATCAAATTATGGGCGATATGATGGAAGGAAACCAACATCAACATGTACCAAAAATGGTCGCCCTGTGCAACATCCCCTCCAGGGCCTAGCCTTTATCGTGGTTGGGGATAGCACTAGTCTGTGGTCACGTGCTGGGTAACACGGAGCAGAGGCCTCATCCACAGCCTGGCAGGTCTCGTGCAAGTGGAAGTGCAAGAAATTGGAGGGAGAGGCTGAAGAAGGCTTCTCCCTGGAGCAACCCAAAAGTAGATGTAGGGATCCCTGGTGGTTGTGAATGGGGCACCCTTGGTGGTAACAGCCTTAAACAGGGATCACTTTGGGATTGTAGATTGACAGCTTTACAGTTTGTTCATTGGGAACGCAGCAACTGCCTCAACAGCAGTAATATCAACTGGGTTGATATGGCTGGTTGGATATCGCTCCTCAGGAGAGGTGCTCACCGCCTGGTACAGGTAGCTTCAGGCTGGAGAGGATAGATGGCTGCTTTTGCAGTAGGATGGGGCAGACTCCTGAAGGTGGAGGTCTGCTTGGGGCCTGGTCTCCACTCAGGTCACATGTGTCAGGGCAGCGTCCCACAGACACGAGTGCTTTTATGAAGCGCAGTATCTAGAAGTCTGGAACTTTCCAGCCAAATGGGGGTTTTATAACCTTTGAGAGGTGGCAAGCTCGTTATCCAACCAGCACTTTACACTATAGTGATAATGCATCTCATTGGTTGCAAGAAATCACATTCCTTTTCAGGCAGATATTTACTTGCTGTAGTACCATTTCCAGACACTGGAGGTCCCCCTGAATTGATCAGGTTCAGAGAAATCCTATGGTTTGTCGATTTTGCAACACTAGGTTTAATCCTGCATTGGCAGGGGTGTTGCAGGTGCAGATGGCAAAGGTGCTGGGGTTACAGACCTATCGTAGCACGGTCTGGGTTTTTAACCTTGTTGAATTAAATACCAAATTAAGCTTACAGGCCATAGTGCATTAACTAGTTTCATTAATACAAGAGCTAGGCTACCTACATAGATACCATAACCAAGCATAATACATTAGGCAGGTTCCTCCACACAGGCAGCACATTATTGCAATGTTTGGAAGCAGGAGGAGGGCGATTACCAGAACAGGATACGAGAAACTGGGGAGCACACAAACTTCTCACATGTCCATATAGAGCAAATGGTTCTCAATCTGGGGGGGGGGGGCAGAGAAGCGAAACTTTTTTTTCTCTACCAAATGTGCTACTGGGGGCTTCCCTGTGACGGTGTCCTGGTGGGATAGGATTCATAACAGTAGCAGAATTACAATTATGAAGTAGCAACGAAAATTTTATGGTTGGGGAGGGGTCACCACAATATGAGGAACAGCGAGAACCACCAATATAGAGGAACAATTCTAGGATCAAGGTTTTATTAAGACTAGTTAGAATTTATTTGCAACTAAATAGTGCAAGAAACATACAATGTGTCACATTGTGGCTTAAGCAGATGGATAGCAGAACCCCAAACACAACCAACTTTGGTACCAACTACTAACAAGTGCGATTCCTCAAAAGGGAATGCTTTTAAACTTCATTACTGTGTCTATTAATAGAAATAACTATAAAGGGATCCCAAAAAACAAGGGAGCAGCTAGAAGGCAATTGTGGTAAGGAACTTTTACAGCAGTGAGCGGCTCTATAAGCACCACAAGGAATTGGAGAGCCACCACAACTGCTGTGCAGCCGTTATAAATAGGTTGTCAGGTGCAGCAGATGGGCGGATGCATGCCTTAACACTTTGTCTGCTTTACAATTGGTCAATGGTTCACGAAAGGAGAGTGAAAATGGGGTGTAGGTAAGGTGGGGCCACCCTTCCTTCCACCCTTAAGGTGGAAGCCAGGGTGTCATTTCTGGCTTCCTCTTGGGACCACCTTCATGAGCGAAGATGCCCGCTATTGAGATAGGGTGAAGAGTTTGTCACGCAGCTGCGGGATAAGGCCCCTGAGGGCGATTTTATGGGAATGTAATTAAAAAGTTTTTGCACTAAGTGTATAACCTACAGGGAGATTAAGTTAATGGTTTCACCCACGTGACGGTAGGTACAGGTAGGACGGGGCTACCTGAGACATATTTGGTGCTCAATGTTTTCTTCTTAAACCTGCCACTTCAAGTGGTAGGTTTCCTTTAAATCCAGTACAGATTTGCAGGTCACTCGTGTTCCCATAGGGGGCAGTTTCCTTTGTTGTTGGCGCCAAATAATCCTAGATTTCTAACTAAAAAAAAAAAAAAAAAAAAAAAATTTGACGCTCGGCATTTTTAACTTTAAAATGAAAAAAAGATAATTTTTGGAATCTTTGCTTTAATGGCTCAAATACAGCAATTCAGTGGTTAACAAGTTGGTATCCAGGATCATTCCTCAGCCTTGGTATGTATGAAATCTGGGAATTTCTGCACTCGAGTGTAACCACTGATGTTTTAATGGAATCTGTAGGATTGAGCAATGTGTAGGTTTAGTATAACAGGAGCAGATATGAAGACTTTGATACGGTCTGACTTGCTGGCGTATCTCCCATGGTAAGAGATACATTGGGGGCACTTCATTCTCTTTGTGTTTGGCACGGTTGTGGTACAAATGCTGTTTCGCCACTTTCCATTGCACCAAATGAACATAGGAGAATGCAAAGTCAATTTAAAATGCGCCAAATTCATTTTTCATAGAACCGAATTTGTGATTTGCGAGTTGGCACAAAGTTTCATTTAGGCGCAAAATGACTCGTCGCCCCCTGGTGTAGAAATAGGAGAAAAAGGCGTGGCCGAATGCCGAGCTAGGAGGACGCATACCGGCGGGCTCCCGGGATCCTGACCTCCATCCTGACAATCGGATAGCCATCCGTGGCTGTACTCACCTGGGCACCTGGCACAGTCTTCCCTGGCACCTGAGGGACAGAGTGGCACCTGCCGTTTGGAGCTCCAGCCGTGACGGGGTGACAGGCCCGGAGTCCGGACGCCGTTCCAGAGGTCGGGGAGCACGTTAGGCTGAACCCTGCCGCTGCCTGTGCCTGCGCCCCTGCAATCCAGGACCCGGTGCTGGCGTTTGGTGCGTTGTCGGGCCTCCCGTCCAGGAATTGGGGCGGCCGCGGTGGTGTGGCGCGTGCTACACGTGGTGAGCCGGCGCCATTGCAGATTTGGCGCGCCTCCTCCTCCTGCTCTACAGGCGCTGCCTGAGCGTCTGCACCTCCTTCCGGGACCCGGCGGCAGGTGAAGTGTCGGTCCTTTGGCCCGGGATTGAAGGCGGCCGCTGCTCTGCTGCGTGGAGTGTGCGGCAAGTGGCGCGCCGGCGCCATTGTGGAGTGGGCACACTTCCTCCCCCTGCCTTCCAGACGCTGCCGCCATCCGATACTTTGAGGGACGGCTCAAGATCCACTGCCTCGGGGTCCTCTCTCACTGGAGCAGCTGCTGCTGAGAGGTAGGCTGCCTGTCTGCTCCCCTGGCCACAGAGCCTCTCCTGCATTAGCCCATTCTTGTCAGGTCAGTAGAGATCTCCCTGACCCCCCCCCTGACCTCATCACTATCTGGCACTGAAGGGGCAACTTCCACTATACTAAAGAGAACTCAGTTTTAGACCTTCTGCCGCCTACCCTGTTGAGTCCTTAGTGACTGTCTGATTCAATCCTCCTTGAAAGCTTACTGGGATACTGGTGCTGTATGCTTGTAATTCACACAGATACTATAATGGGCAACAGGAGGAGAACAGCTAAACAAAGTAAGGCGCCATCAGGAGCCTCCGCGCCGCCATCCGATGACGAATCTGTTCCTGGAGACCCCCTGTACCATTCCCTGGACCCCCTGGATAACCAGGCTTGCTCCACCTCACAAGCTGTTTTAGCACAAATACAATCTAATGCGGCAAGGAAGTTGGGCAGGTTTTCACGTGCTCAGCCTAGCTCTCCTCAAGGGTCTCCTGGTCCCTCACCCTCCATGTTTGATGGTTCTCAGAGCCCATTGCAACCTGACGATCCGGAGTACATCCCTATGGATCCATCTGATGTGCTCGATAAGAAATTTGCTGAGGTGTTAGCGGCCATTAACTCCTGCCAATCTAAGCTAGTTAACAAAGTTGATGAACTCCGCCAGGACTTTGTCATCCTGAGACATGACGTCCATAAAGCTAAGGAGCGGATAACCGAGACGGAGCGCCGCATTTCTGATGTTGAAGATGTCCAGAGACCAATGCCTGCTCAGATTTCTGATTTACAACGTCAGATGGCTGCCGCCGCAGACAGGGCGGATGACTTTGAGAATCGCCTAAGGCGCAACAATATAAGAGTTGTTGGTCTCCCCGAGAAAGCTGAGGGTCACGATCCAGTTGCCTTTTTTGAAAAATGGATGAAGGACTTGCTTCCTGCAGAGACTTTCTCCCAGTTTTTCACGGTAGAAAGGGCCCATAGAGTCCCATCTCGCCCTGGCCCTCCGGGGGGAAATCCTAGGCCTTTCCTGGTCAGATTGCTACATTTTAGGGATAGGGATGCAATCCTGCGAGCGGTTAGAGGCAAAGGGGAGATCCTCTTAGGTAATAGCAGAATAGCATTTTACCCCGATTTTTCTGCTGCGGTGCGGAAGCAGCGCACCCATTTTAATGAGGTTCGCAGTCGTCTAAGGGATAAGGGGTACAAATACTCGATGATTTTCCCTGCACGTCTCCGTGTGATAGATGGTCAGAGGACCCGGTTTTTCACCTCCCCGTCCGAAGCCATGCACTGGGTGGACTCAGCCCCTAGGGCTCCTGGAGGTGCTAGGGCAGCCCCTCCTCCCTGACCAGGGGCTGGAGTGTACTCAAAGTTTTCCCTCTTAGTCAAGAGAACCTGAGTGTCATAACTGGGGTTCTAGTTCTAATATAGCTATGCAGATATGTCACACAATACTTCAGGGTGGGTGCCTACGCGCCCCCCCCCCCCCTTAGTAAACTGTTGGGATAGTCCCTCTATACTGTGCTTGAGCGATAGGTGCTATCCGTCATTTACTTCCTATTCCCCTGACTGTAGGGGTCAGGCTCCCGGGATAAGCAGTTTTTGGGTTTATCCTAGTTAGGGACCACAGTTCCTGGTAGTTAGATAGTTCGAGGGTATAGGTCTGCACTTCAGTTGTTAGAGTGTTAGACAGGGGGTTGTTTCTAATGTATAATTGGGATACAGGTTTGCATATGTTAATGCTTTCTTATGTGTTTATTGTGGTAAAGTTGGGTGTGTGTGTGTGTGCATGGTTGTTTGTGTCTATGTCCTCTCCACTTCTCTTTGCAGGTTCCAATTCTCCAACCCTCCAGCCAGACCCATATCCCCCCTCATTTTTTTTATGGCGCCAATTAAAGTAATGAGCTGGAACGTTAGAGGGCTAAATTCTAAATTTAAAAGAGCTATAATTTTGGATACCATTAAAAAACAGTCTCCTCATATAGTCTGTATACAGGAGACGCACCTTACAGGACAAAAAATTCTATCACTAAAACGTGCCTGGGTAGCTAGGGGTTACCACTCCTCATACTCAGTGTATGCAAGAGGTGTCTCTATACTTGTATCTAAATCCCTTCCAATAGAGGTGTTGCAGGTGGCCATTGACCATTTTGGCCGCTTTGTCGTATTGCATTGCTCCTTATGGGGGTCCTCCTTCACCATTGCCTCAGTGTACGTCCCTCCTCCTTTTGATACTGGTCCATTACAAGCACTGACAGATAAATTGGCAGCCATGCCCCCGGGTCCATTAATATGTATAGGGGATTTTAATGCGGTGCCGGATCCATCTCTGGATCGCACTAGTGGTGTAGACCCTGCATCAACTCGATTAAATGAATGGATAATGTCCCTTAGCCTGAAAGATCTCTGGAGGGGGAAATATCCTTTGGGAAAAGAGTATACCTTTTATTCCTCAGTGCACAGGACGTTTTCTCGAATAGACCTGGCGTTAGGCTCTCCTGACGTGCTCCCCATGGTTGAATCTATCTTCCACTGCCCCCGTAGTGTCTCGGACCACTCCGCTGTGTTTCTCACTCTACTGATTGGCCCTCCCTGTGATTCTCGAATTTGGCGCCTACACCCTGCATGGCTCTCTTCCCCTACAGTGCAGATGAAAATGCAGACAGATCATACTGAATTTTGGGAAACACATCATGATCATCCAGACCCATTGCTACTATGGGACTCATACAAGTCCTCTACGAGGGGGGCGATCATCTCTGGGGTGGCGGGGCATAGGAGGGTTTTGGGTGATAAGGAGAGAGGATTGACCTCTATACTACGGGATGCTGAAAAACGATACCTAGAGAATCCCAGTGGGGACAATAAGAGGGCCTGGGCGCAGGTGCAGCGGGAACACCTTGCTCTGGCCAAAGAACGCACTAGCAAACGCCTTCTGGCTTCTGAAGCCTCAGTTTTTGAATTTGGGGACAAAAATGGTAAGTTACTTGCATACCTCTCCAGGGCGGAACGACCATGTGCTTCGGTCCCCTTTATAGCAGATGCGAATGGGGCCTTGGTACATGATCCTACCTCCATAAATAACGTGTTTAAGGAATTTTATTCTTCCCTGTACAGTCCTAGCATATCTACCTCGGCTGCCGAAATGGATGCCTTTTTGGATGACCTCCCTTTGTGGCGCTTAACACCTGCTCAATCTCTAGAACTAGACTCCCCCATCTCAGCAGAGGAGGTGGAATTAGCTATTCAGTCTCTTCCAACAGGTAAGACACCTGGTTTAGACGGGTTGGGGGGAGAATGGTATAGGAGTAGATGTGAATTCTTGGCCCCTAAGCTGCTTGAAGTCTTTAACACAGCCCTGGAGCATGGCTCCCTGCCTTCCTCTATGAGAGAAGCTTTAATAGTAGTTCTCCCGAAGCCCGGGAAAGACCCTTCTTTCCCTGACTCCTATCGACCTATTTCTCTCCTTAACACCGATGTAAAAATCCTAGCCAAAATCTTATCAACAAGACTGAATAAGGTGATTCTGTCACTGGTGCATCCGGATCAGACGGGTTTCATGCCCGGCAGGGGAACGGATATTAATATTCAGAGACTATTCCTAAATATAGAAGCAGCTGCGGGCTCTCCTGATCCTGGCTTTGTTCTATCACTTGACAACTGCAAGGCCTTCGACTCTGTCGAGTGGCCATATCTATGGGCCATACTGGCTAAAATGAGAATAGGCCCCAGATTCCTGGCCCTTGTCCAGCTTTTATATCAGGGTCCGAAAGCCAGGGTCAGAACTAACCTGAATGTGTCTGCTCCCTTCCCCATGGGCCGGGGCACCAGGCAGGGCTGCCCGTTGTCCCCGTTACTTTTTGCATTGGCCATTGAGCCCCTTGCTGTGGCTATTCGCCTTTCCGATGACATTGTTGGATTGGTAAGAGGGATGATCATGGAGAAGGTTTCGCTATACGCAGACGACACATTGGTATACCTGGGAGATGTGGGTGCTTCCCTAGTGTCCCTTCTTTCCCTAATTGACAGATTTGGTTCCATCTCAGGCCTACGGGTAAATTGGGATAAGTCAGTCCTCTTCCCTTTATCCGGAAATACCAGTCTTAATCTATCCCCCTGCAGGTAGTATCTAGCTTTAGATATCTTGGTGTTAGGGTGTCCCGCAGGGTCCAGGATTATGTTGCATTAAATATTGACCCCCTGATAACAGACACAGAGAAACGGCTGCAAGCATGGTCCACATTACCCATATCCCTATATGGTCGTATAAATATTTTTAAAATGATTTATCTACCAAAATTCTTATATCTACTTCACTCCTGCCCGGTACTACTTCCCAAACTAATATTTAAACGAATAGACAGTATTTTAAGAACTTTTTATTGGCAAGGGACCAGCCCACGTTTCAGTCTGGCCGTGCTACAGGCTCCTAGATCCCGGGGTGGACTAGCGGCACCTGACCTATACCTTTACTATTTGGCTTCCCAACTTGTCTACGCACAGTGGTGGATCGACATAGATAGGGGGAATGCAGCTACTGCTTTGGCCGGGTCTCTGATGGGGTCATATGAAGCTCTTACGAACCTTCTATATAGGTACAAATCCCCGGCCTCAATACCAATTCCCTTGCGTACCGTAGCTGTATGTTGGAGAAGAGCCCAATTGCTAGTCAGCCCCTCCTCCCCCCCTCCAGTGTCTCCCAGATCTCCCATTTGGTTAAACCCTTGGTTTCCACACCTTCTCTCCCTGCCTGGGTGGACGATGTGGGGGGCTGCAGGTGTCAAGTTCATAGGTCAATTATCCTCGAACTCTGAGCTACTCTCTCTTAGTGAACTGCGGGAGAAATTTTCCCTGCCCCCCATGGCGTCCTTTCACTACTCCCAACTGAGGCACGCCTTTAAGGCCCAGTTTGGGTTCACTAAACTGTCCACTGAATTCACTAAACTGGAAACCCTGATCTATCAAAAACCTCACACAAGTGTCACGGTGTTCAAGCACCGGGAGTTAGAACCGTTGTGATCGGGTCTCAGGTGCGCTGGAAGAGGATACCCAGACCTTCCAGAAGAGGAATGGGGGAAGTTGATGCACTCATGACTCGTGATTCAGTGGTGAGCGCTAGGGATTTCCTATACAACAGAATAGGCCTCCACAGAATTTATTAACCCCCCCCCCCCCGACACCCCATCCCACCCCCCCCCCGCCCCAGAGCCCCCCCCCCGAACGCCCCTCCCCCCCCACCCCGGTAATACTTCATCGTATGGGGGCTAGACAGGCCGATACTGCTTTCAGATGTCAGGTAGCCTGTGGTTCTTTCTTACATTGTGTGTGGGCCTGTCCCAGGGTCAGTGCCTTTTGGACAGAAGTGCTAACCTTCCTCAACAGTCATTTTGGCTTTCCCCATATAGCCAACCCCAAGGTTTGCCTTTTGGGAATAATAAATGAGGTCATTGGTGGCCATTATGAACGGATCTTCTTTAGACTCGTTCTGTACTATGCGCGTAAGGTGGTGATTATGTCCTGGAAGGATCGTGACCCACCTCCCCTGCAGAAATGGATAACGCTGGTCAACAAGGTTATCCCTATGTATTACTCTGTATACAATAACAGACAATGCCCTCAAAAATTTGAATTTATTTGGTCTAGATGGAACATGAACTCTAACACTATGGTGTAAAGTAACTATCATAAACGAATCCCTTTGTCTGGCTCGAACCCCATGCGAAGAGGGTGGTGTGTTGTGTTGTTAGTGTTTTGTCTTTGTGTGTCTGTATGATTGGGTGCCTGAATGTCTGTTCATTAAGTTCCGACTGCGGCATTTACATGCTGTATATGTACTGATGTGGTCATCTATTTCTGATACTAGAATGCCATTTGACCGAATGCGATATTTGCCTATGCTGTTTTGCTGTCTTTAAGTATTACTACGCTGCGCCGTAGTCTAATGTTTTAAGGTGTTATTGTTGAATTTAAAAATGAAAAATTCATAAATAAAATCTTTTAAAAAAAAATGGAGGGAGAGTTGGGTTCAGTCCACCTGCATAGGGTCCTCAACAGACGATTCAGGCAGGGTCTGAAGATGCTTTTGGGAGGCAGGTGCCAGTCGAAGAAAACGTCTAAGTCATGCTTGAGGGTGCTCGAAGCATAATTCCTCGCCGCGCTCCTTAAACCGTACGTCAGTCCGAGTGGTCTGATGAAACCTCTTAGAATACACAGCAGGTAACAAGCAGCCAAAGCAACTTTTACCTGAGCAGAGGGACCCTTTTTAAAGGTGGCAATCAGAGGCCAGAGTTCGGAACTGAATTGCAAACTCTCCCACAGACAAGTCGCCTCAACGCAGTTTCAGCATCGCAGTCTCAGAGGAGGAGGCCCGTGCAGATTCTTCAAAGACAGACCAGAATTCCGCCAGAAATGCTGTGGGAGTAGCCGTGACCGGATCGGCTCTGTTCCACAGGGGGGTAGCCCAGGCCAGGGCTTTTCTGGAGAGGAGACTGATGATAAATGCCACCTTTAATCCCTCTGTGACAAACTGCGTTGGTATGAGTTCAATGTGCAGGGAACATTGGGTTATGAAACCCCTGCACAACTTGGGGTCCCCATCATATTTACTGGGCATGGACAGTCGTAGCCTATGTTCTGCGGCAGGAAAGCCAGCCGGAGAAGCAGGAGACACTGCAGGTGCAGTCTCAGGAACCTGATGCTGTGTGGCTAGCAACTTTGCAGCATGGTGGTAACTTGTCCCAGCTGTTCACATTGCGCGGCAATCGGCCAGGACAGCTGTAACACGATGGTGGCAAGATCAGGCCGAATGGGAAGTGGAACCTCGGCGGGATCCTTGGCCACATCTTACTGTCAGGCTCAGAGGTAGTGGATCCTCTGAACCACTGCGGATGATGACACAAGCCTACCTTGGACCGGAGTCTAAGTGGCACCCAATTTTCACCAGAGCCCGCCACAAAGCAGGTTGGACTTGCTGTGGCGTGGTACCACCAGGTTGTTCCACAGGCGTGACTTGTCCGCAGTGGCAGCCAAGGTCGAGGTACAGAAACGGCAGGCAATCTTGTAGTCGGGGACAGGCAGGAGGTCAGGACGGGCAGCTCAAGATCAAAGTCGGAGACGTAGCAACAGGTCAGGGCAGGCAGCAAAGGAGCGAAGTCAGAAACGGAACCGGGGTCACAACGGGAAATCACCGAAATACACAAGGCATCAAACACAGCTTTCTCTTAGGCTCGAGGCAGGAAGATTCGGCAGGGCTTGCAGGAAAAGGCAGACTTAAATAGTTTTACAGGAAACGGTGTAAAGTAACTATCATAAACAAATCCCTTTGTCTGGCTCGAACCCCATGCGAAGAGGATGGTGTATTGTGTTGTTCGTGTCTTGTCTTTGTGTGTCTGCATGAATGGGTGCCTGAATGTTTGTTCATTAAGTTCCGACTGCGGCGCTTACATGCTGTATATGTACTGATGTGGTCATCTATTTCTGATACTAGAATGCCATTTGACCGATTGCGATATTTGCCTATGCTGTTTTGCTATCTTTAAGTACTACTACGCTGCGCCGTAGTCTAATGTTTTAAGGTGTTATTGTTGAATTTAAAAATGAAAAATTCATAAATAAAATCTTTTAAAAAAAGAAATAGGAGAAAAAAACACTACCAAATTTATCAAAACGTCAAGGGACATGTGCGCAAAACAAAAAACACATTTTGCAAAAACATACGCAAAAAAAACAAAAAAAAAAAAGATACCATGGGCTCACTTGATGAATTTAGATAAAACAAAAATGGAATTGAACAGACGACCGAGTCAAAGACAAAAATTGTAATGTTAAATTCCCCCATCGTCTCTGGAAAGTTCTTTTAATAGATTTAGTTCCATAGATACATGAAAATCATTTTCCTACACGAGGACAGGGGATTATTCATCGGTTCACACTGGAGATTCCCTGCTAGAAATAAAATGCATTGTGATGACCTAGTGCACAGGTGGCAGGAGGTGGCATCGCTCCAGTCCCCTGCACTGGCACTACCACCCACACAGGGCACATAACGTGAGAACTACCTCCACATCAACAAATTCACAACATTGATCAAAACAGGATAATCACTCAAATACAGGGAAAGGCGATGTACACATGGATATTCTTTTCAGTAGCAATGGAGGGTCAGACATAGTGTGATATTTTTCAACGCATTGAAAATGCATGTGCTTTTACATGTTGCCATATGTTTGGATGGCTTCAAATAATTTCTTTATTGCGGGAACGGTCAAAAAGGAAGGCAACATGTAAAACACACGGGACTCTGCAATGCAAACAAACAAAAAAAACACACACACACACACACCCACACACACACACACACACACACACACACACACACACACACGTGCCATGTTGACCGCACCCTTAAAGTGCATGCAAGAGGGTCAAAATGGGTCCGATACCCTCTGTTACAGGGGAACATTGTTCCTAACTGAACCTTCTGCTCTGTGATTATATATATATTTCATATAGGGGAAATGATACAGTATATACTGACAGCAGTCACTGATCTTCTGCAGTGAGGTCTGTTCCTAATCACCAAGTGGCCTCTGCCTTCATCATAAACCAGGTGTGACATTCTCCATTTTAGGGTCTGAGTGGTCTTGGGGGGAGGGGGGGGTTGGAGTTATGGAGGGTGGGCAAAAGCTGCCCACAGGGATATTTGGGCTGGTGAAGCCAGAAATCTCTTGGCTTCCTGACCCTCCTGGACAAGCAATTTACCCAAGGAACCAGGTTATATTGCGTGCTTTCTGTGAATGTATAGGAGGAAGACTTTATACATTTACCTATAGATATTCCAGGTGTTCTGTGTTTTACCATACATAAGAGTCTGTGGTGCGTGTGTATATATTAGTGTAACTGCACGTACAACCTATAGCTATATCCCATTCACACATGGATCCGTACCCTGCACGTGTAGTGGAGGAATATGCAACATCCCTGCCGATGCAAGGCAGAGGGGTTGTTGCGAATACGTCCTAACATGTAGCTTGCAGCCTGTGTAGGGTCTGATCAACCCCACAGGTCACTATATAACACTGCAGCGGTAGAGTCTGCCTGTTAATTGTCAAATGTGATGTAATATGTGTCAACCAAATCACAGTTGTTATAATCTTATGTCTGTAAGCTGGGATGCGATTGGAGGAGGAACCACCACCTGACCAGTGGGAGTAATAAAACCCCTGGTCAGGAAAGTTCTAGAGATCAGTGTGGATTAGAGACTCAGAAGAGTCAGTGCAGCCAGCACACCAGACCAGTGCAGCCAGAGCTCAGCTCACTGCCTGAGCAGCTCTGAGGAGCTAGCTAGTGAGAGAAAGGGGCATCATCCTACCTTCAAGGGTGAGATCTGAAGCAACCCAGGACAAACTGAAGCATCCTACTAGGACACAGCTATCTCCCAGCCTGCCATTGCATCCAGGCTGATGATCCATTCCTGTGGTTCCTCTCCAACTGCATCTCCAGCATTCCACCATTTGTCAAGGCACGTTGCTTCGGTTCCTGTTGGTTCCAATAAGGAACTGCAAGTTATTTTGTTCAACATCTGCCTCAGTCTGGTCCCTGCTACTACGGCTGTCACCATCACGGGCACCCTGTCCACCACACAGAGACTCATACTCTAGACACCAAAGGGCTGCCCGAGGGAGAACCGCTATAGCAGCCTCTCCCTCATCATTTCTTGCCAACACCACCCTGCTGGAGACCTGCCAGGCTGTAGGACAGCCCTCCGGTTCCCCCGTACCAAGCACCGTGACAATAGCGTGCCTAGGCCGCAACCGCCAGCCACTCAGGTATTCCGGGCCCCGGCTGTCTATAGGCCCCAAGAAAAGGCTAGGCCCCGGTGGGGGATGTTGCAAATAGATATATAGATGCTATTGTGCATGAGTCTATATATGTACATGGTCAGGCACTGGATGTGACTCCTGCTACAGGATATATCCAGGAGCTGCTGACACATACACACACAATCCAGGAAGACCAGGAAAGGAAACCTCTGTAGTTGTGTTCTCCATGTAGTTTGTATTTTATGTAGTTACCAATTACCTAGGTCAGTGACTTGAAGTACAAGAGGAGCAAGGAGGTGTGGACAGAGCTGGATTATCATTGAAGCCCCTTAACAGGATGAATCACAGGCCCTGAGAAGAGGGAAGCTACAATAATTTCTCCATCTTTCTTCAGTACGTTTGAATCTGACACAGCAGGGAACCATAAGTTTTTCACAGTGCCAAATGCCAATTTAAAGTATGTGGCTTTTGGTTCCAGTTTTGGGCACCCAGTCTCTAAAAGGTTCGCCATCATTGACCTAGGTCATTTGATCGATCAAAGACTTATTCCATGTCTTATCACTCGTTCCACTCCTACCCCACTCATTTCTTCATCACTTTGAGGCTATACTATAGGCACATGTTATATACACTGAAGATCAAAATTAGGACTACACAATGACCTTCACATTTTTGGAAATTGTGTGTTCTCTATGTGATTATATCCTAATAAACATTAATAAGTATCCAGGAAATAGTCACAGCCCGATCTAAACGCAATAGAAAACCTCTGGAAAATCCTTGGTGACAAAGTTATGGCCAAGAAATCCACAACAGACACAGAAGTGTGGAAGAGCCTGGAAGCGGAGCAGATCCACGAGAGAGACCAGTGAAGTCCTGCAGCCGGTGCCAAGGTCCTGTGCACGGACTGGTAGAACCTTCGGAAAGTAATTCTCTGTGCTACAGTCATTGCTGTTCAGTAATTAAATCACTTTTGCAAAATGAAGGTTTTGTGTTGGTATATTTTGCTTATTTTGTAAAAACACTGTTCTAGTGGCATGATGTACACCCTTACAAAAATAAAGTGGTAAAACATTGTTCTCCAGTTTTAATCTCCAGTGTATATGGTGTATATATAGAGATGCACAGATTGAGCAGAAGCGACTCTAGTGCTGTAGGATTGCTGGCAGTAGGGTGGAAGGGATCCCTTTAAACGTTACACTCCTAGGTCTTACATGGGGCCGCAGTGTAGCAAGGTTAAGGGCTTTTGACTGTAGCTGAAGGTGGACGATTCCTGGTAGGAAACGTCAGTCTGTACTCCAGACTCACTGTATAATTGCACCATCCAACCACCGAGCACCTACCTCATACGTGACATGTTCTTTTACTGTTCCATAGCCTCCACCAGATATTCTCTTCACTCCTTGACCCCCCGGGTCACCATTACATGACCTCTGCATCTTCCAGTAAGTAATTATTCTGCAGTATATTACAAAGTCATTGGGGACGACTGAGGTAAGCAGGAACTGCTCATAATAAAGGTTTGCCAAGACTTCTCAGCCTGAGGCATTGGGTCTTTATCCAAAACACACAGAAAATTGTGACATCAGTTGTTGTATTTCTTTGGAATTATTGTCAGTAGTTACAAGTCGTCACTTCCTGTCAAATCATTTAATGGAACTTTACCAGTAGCTTGTACGGTGTCACACAGCAGTCCCTGGGGCCCACCAGATAATGGGGCACATTTACTTACCCGTTGTGATTCCGCGGGGCTTTGTCTGACAAGGATTTGGGTCTGCCGCGATTCACAAAGATTGTGCTTCCAATTTCATGCATGTGTCGCTTCCCCCGCTGAGGTCTGCCGGAGTTCACCACCTTCCTGGTGCATGAGAGTGCTGATCTTGTGACAATTTGGTTTTTAAATTCCGTGGTTTGTCCGAATCAGTCGGGTTGTCCGACGTCCACACCCTCCGATTTGTGTCGCATGCAAGCCGGCGCCGATGAGCCACAATCCGATCGCGTGTGCCAAAAACCTGGGGCAATTCAGGGCAAAAAAAACTGTAAAGAGTTGGGAAACCCGATGAAAATGTGGTGTTCAGGCCCTTAGTAAATGTGCCCCAATATCTCCATCATCCCCCAAGCAATAGACACTTAAGTGTATCTGGACTACCAGAGAAAGGTGGTTCCCCAAAAAGTAATCAAACCTTATGAACTATTACATTGACTTCTGATGGATCTCGTATTGGGTTAGAGCCTGGGCCCCACCGGAGTTTGGAGCGTGGCGTAGCCTTTGCTCTGAAAGCCCGGAGAGGCGAAGTCACTTCCCAGTAGCCTCTGCCAGAAATTAGCATATAGGCGATAAAGTAGCTTAAAAACCATCATTGGTTAAGGTTAAAGATAGATTTTTGTTTAGAGGGTTACAAGGAACCAATGATTAGATCTACCTTAATAGGTACATTGCTGGCGGTAGTTTTCCTTTAACCACCATGACTGGACCATTTTCTGGAAGGGGTCAGCTGTGTTATATACCACCAAGTATGGAGAGGGCCTGGTCCATGAGCACTCGTCACACACCCATTCACAACTGGCTGATATATTTCAATGTTAGTCAGTCGTAAAAGGGTTAAGGCAATACTGGAAAATAATTATCCTGTAGTTCCATAATTTTTTTTTTTTTTGAACATATGATTCTACTTTATTTTTAACTCCACTACTGTTTTTTCCAGGCAATAGCAGACCTGCTATAGCAGACACACACTATAACTTGTTATCAACATCAGTCCCTTATATATACACTCACCGGCCACTTTATTAGGTACACCTGTCCAACTGCTCATCAGTCGGATCATCTGATGGCACACCCCCTAATTTGTGTTGCATGGGAGCCAGGGCACCTGTGCCACAAAAGGGTTGGGTACGGCACAATCTCAGCCCACACACTTCTTAAATACGTGTGCAAGTCATTTTAGCCATTAAGAGCGCGAACAGACTGACAAAAGTGCGGTGCAAAGCCCTGAGTAAATGTGCCCCACTGTGTTGAGAACTAGGATGAAATACACTGTTGTTCAAATCAGAGGGACAAAAAACTACACACAAAGAAAGGAGAGACTGGGTACAAGGCAAGGTAGGTAAATATTTTCTGGGAGTATCATTCATAAAAAATGCCATCATAACATGAGTGATACAATCAGTTTAAAGATCATCTAATAATTATAATAATAATACTTTATTTTACCCAAGGGAAAATCTTTATTTCAACTTCAGAGTACAAATATTTGTAAGCACATTATAAGATACAACATTTACAACAAACACATAATATAAGAGTCATATAAATTTATAGATACCGTGTGCTCTCAACAGAATCATCAGGGCAGTTACAGGAGGACACACTGGGGGTCACTTACTAAGGGCCCGATTCGCGTTTTCCCGCCGTGTTACCCGAATATTTCCAATTTGTGCCGATTTTGCATGAATTGCCCCAGGTTTTTGGCGCACACGATCGGATTGCGGCGCATCGGCGCTGGCATGCACGCGGCGGAAATCGGGGGGCATGGCCGAACGAAAACCTGAAGGATTCGGAAAATCCACAACATTTAAAACAAAAAATTGGTCGCACGGGCCATACTCACATGCACCAGGAAGAGATCAGTGAACTCCGACGCAACTCGGCAGACCTCGGTGCAGCAGCGACACCTGGTGGACATCGGGCGCAGGACCTTCATGAATCGCAGGAAGACCTGAACGCTCGTCTGAGAAGCCGCCGCTGGAACGCGAATGGACCGGGTAAGTAAATGTGCCCCAATGTTTTAACAAATTGACCTTGGACATTGGTGAGAGAATGAAAGTCCTTTTGAACCTCAGAGTTTTACTTGATGTAATTTGAATGTATCTGCTGCTAAAAAAAACTACTGTAGACCTCAGTAGAATTATACATTGGGTGATTGGAATTACTAACAATTAAACTCCAGTTTATGGCCAAAAATGGAAACAGTTCTTCTTATATATTTATCTTTAGCTTTAACACATGCCACTGCAAAAAACAAAATTCTTTCTACCACCGTCTGTTAAAACCACTGCAGCAACCTTCTACAGATATCAAAAAACACAAAAAGTAGAATGGCACTCACCAAAGTAGCTCCTTCCAATCCAGTTTATCGGTAATAAACTTAATTGGAAGGAGCTACTACGGTGAGTGCCATTCTACTTTTTCAGTTTTTTCGTACAGATTTTTTGCACTTCCCTAAAGAATCAGAGCACCACCTGTCTCCCACAGACCTGACCCATACCAACGCACGTCTGCTAAACATAATCACCCTGAACTATTAATACAGAGTAGTGCCATTCAGTACTTTTTTCTGGTTGGTTTCTATACCTTCAACAGATATTAAAAGACCTCAGTGACCTAAGAAAGTTGTCCACGCTCTTTTTCATTTGACTGTCAATATGGAAGTGCAAGTCTAATTTATGATCAATGTAGATTCCCAAGTATTTATATAGTAAAGAGGCCCTATCTACCCTTAGTCCAGATTTCTCAGCACCCATATAATGGGCATAATGTGGTGGAGGTTTGCAGTTTGTAAAGGACAGCCATTAAGGATAGAGAACAAATATGCCAATGTCACTTGCCAATATCTCTCTATTGATTAGCTCTTCTGTAATTACTGTTGAGTAGCCATTGTTGAACCCCTTAAGCACTCGGCCCCTTATCATTTTTGTATTTCCACTTTTATATACAGAGCTGTATACATACATGTTTTTGTACTTCCAAATGATCTTATTTGGGAAGTGGGTTAAAAAAATCCACATCCAGTGAAATTGACAAAAAAAAACATATTTGTACAATATTCTTTTGGGCATTTTTTGGGCGGCTTTCCAAATGACATCTCCTCTTTATTCTTTGGATCATTGAGGTACCAATATTATATAGATTTTATAATGTTTTGGGTTTTGTCAGGGGCATTTAAATGATTTACATCCATGATCATTATGCAGCAAACACCCAGTGAGCCTTGAGCCATCTTCATACACTGCTGCCACACCATACGGGGAATTTTATGGTGCAGCAAGGTGTAAACCTGCATCTAAGTAAATAATCCTTTCAACAGCTTAATGTGTATCCCACATGTTGGCTTGTCTAATAAAGGACTAGATAATCCAGTGTCTGGTTACCAATGAATCATAAATATGCTTTCATTTAATGCTAAGATCAATCTCTCAACTTAACTTTTACATGCACAGTGAAATCTGCAAAAACTCCCCTATCACTTTTGAAGTCTGGCAAAACAAATTAGATGGAGGACTAATGCTGTAGTCTTATTGAATAAGACCATATGGCTCTAACATTGATTGCTGCCAATAATGAGTGATTGGTATAAATGCTTGCTGTCTGATCTTAAAATGATTACCCAGTGATGGTGAACCTTTTAGAGACTGAGTGCCCAAAATGCAAACCAGACTCACTTATTTATTGCAAAGTGCTGACACAGCAATTCTAGCATTAAATTATGAAAATATTCTTGCTCCGTACTATACCACAGCTTTTAAGGGTCCTGAGGACACCAATATCGTTGACAGAATGTGGGAAAATTCAGATTGCCATTGGAGCTTCCCTTGACAACCCAATGAACAGGAAGAATTGTGGGGCCAAAAGCAGGAACTTCAATGGCTCCAATGATAATTTGACCATGTCCTCACCTTCTCTTCCTGTAGTCTCAGGTAGACCCAGATGCTTAACGTCCTGGGCTACCTGGGCCTGCAGGAGGATCCCTCAAGTCCTGTATGGAAACTCTGTGCTGGGGTAACATCCTGAGTGCCCACTGAGAGGGCTCAGAGTTCCACCTCTGGCACCCGTGCCATAGGTTCACCACCACTGACCTATACCATGAATAGGTCATTACTAACAAAATATGCTATTATGCATTTTCTTAGACTTTTTTAATGTTTAACACCTTAACGATGTGTGGTTTAACTGTACATCATGGCACAGTTAAAGTTGTAAAAGCTAAGGCCACAAGAATATGGAACAATTTTTTTTTTATTTCGTCAATTCGTAAGAAGGAAATAAAATCAGCCACAATACAAAATGAAAGACGGGTGGCCAAAGATAGCAAATCAAATCCTAAGAAATTTTTTAAGTATATTAATGCAAAAAAAACAAAAAAAATTTGTCAGAGCAGGTTATATTACATATGGACCCCTATATTCTGAAAATGGGGAATTTGTGACTGGAGATCAAAAGGCGGAGATACTAAATAGGTTTTTTTTAGCTCTGTTTATAAAATAGAAGAAAGAACGTTTGACGAGGGTGGTGCCAGTGCGGGTCATACATCCTGTAATATACTAGACTGGCTGAATGTAGACATGATCCAATCTAAGCTCAATAAAATTAATGTGTAACTGGATCAGATGAGTTACACCCTAGAGTTCTTAAAGAACTCAGTACTGTTATTGCTGTACCGCTGTATAAAATCTTCAGGGATTCCCTAATTTCTGGTATGGTGCCAAGTGACTGGCACAAGGCAAATGTGGTGCCAATATATAAAAAGGGCTCTAGAACTTCACCAGGCAATTACAGGCCTGTAAGCTTAACTTCCATTGTGGGGAAAATATTGGAAGGGTTAGTAAAAGACTATATACTGGAGTATATGACATCAAATAGTATAATAAGTGACAGCCAGCATGGGTTTACTAAGAATAGAAGTTGTCAGACTAACCTGATCTGCTTCTATGAAGAGGTGAGCAGATGCCTAGATGGAGAAGCTGCTGTGGATATTGTGTTCTTGAACTTTGCAAAGGCATTTGACATCATCCCTCATAATTGCCTGATGGGTAAAACAAGGTATATTGGTTTGGCAGGAATCATTTGCAATTGGATTTAAAACTGGCTAAAGGATCGTATCTAGAGAGTTGTGGTCAATAATTCCTACTCAGAATGATCACCAGTTATTAGTGGTGTATCCCAGGGTTCTGTGCTTGGCCCACTATTATTTAATATATTTATTAATGATATAGAGGTAGTAATTAATAGCTGTGTTTCTATTGTTGCAGATGACACCAAGCTGTGTAGTGTAATACAGTCTATGGAGGATGTTCATAGGCTGCAGGGTGACTTGGACAAACTGAGTGTTTGCTCATTCACTTCGCAAATGAGGTTCAATGAGGATAAATGTAAGGTTATGCACCTGGGGGATAATAATCCACATGCACATAAAACACAAAATCCACATCCACATAAAACACAAAAATGATAAGGGGTATGGAGGGTCTCAGTTATGAGAAAAGATTGAAACAGCTAGATTTATTTACTCTGGAAAAGAGACGACTACAAGGGACATGATTAATATATATAAATATATGAATGGTCCATACAAAAAAAATATGGTGTTAAACTGTTCCATATTAAATAAAATCAAAAGATAAGAGGGCACTGTCTCCGTTTGGAGAAATCAAGGTTTAATCACCAGAAGCGATGAGGCTTTTTTACAATGAGAACTGTGAATCGGTGGAATAGCCTGCCTCAGGCGCTGGTCACAGCAGGGACAGCAGAGAGCTTCAAGCAGGGTCTAGAGGTCATTTTACACCTAAATAATATTGATGGTTATGTTATATAGAATTGTTTCACTTAAATCTCTTCCTCATCCAATCACTTCCCTGCCCATATAAACTATGATGCTGAGATCCATGAGATGGATGGAAAACACAATGATGCTCTCAGCTCTGCTACATCTCAGCAATAACACACATTCAGCTCTGTGCCTCCTCCCCTTGCTATAAAGATCTTATCTTATCTGTAGTTTGTAGAGTAAGTTTTTGCATGCTGCTGCTTTCCAGCAGGAAGTGTCTGTGTGTGAGTGCTCCTCTTGTAATGCAGGGGGGAGAAAGCAAACTGCATCGTGCAAACAGGAGATGCCAACCATAGTCAGAAGATTTACAGTCAGAAGGTACGAATTATATCTGTAGAATGCTGTACTTTTGTTAATAACAGTGAATTAGAGAATGTGTTATTTTGTTATCCGGAGTATATTTAAGAAACTTGTCTTTGTCTGAATACCCTTTAAAGAGTATGTGTCACCTAGTAAAAAAAGCTAAATGCCATATTTATATTACTGAGCCTGATCAAGCAATCCAAAATATATTGCCACATAAAGTTTATAAGTGGATCAGATAATAGTAGCCATGAGTACAATAATGGTTTTTGAAAGGCTAGGTCACAGCAGAAAGGAAATGAGCAGCGTGTCATTGAGCATTATATACTTGGTGTCAGGTCCCCTTTAAGCCAAACAACTCCACAGCCAGACAGTCATACTAACACAGAACTGAAGGAATAATATGCTGCAATAATTCTACAACATATTGGAACATCACAAATTAGAGCATTGCCACATTTTATTACATCACAGATGGGATCTTTCTTCAAGGAAAAAAAAGTAATAATGTAAAGGCAAATGTGCTAAGATGACTAGAAGATAAATCATCTTGTTTCATTTGGCTTAGGACAACAATATTGACGGCTTCATATGACAGTATTGTGTTGCTTGTAAAGTGTTAAATGTGCATTAGCTTGAAATTCTATTGTACCAAATTGAACCAAAGATGTGTTTTAGATGGATCCTGGTAGTTATTAATCATTCTGTCAATTCTTATTCTGATAACAAGCCCACTACAGTGCTGTGGGCTGATAAAATATATATTGAATAAAAGAGAAGGCATAGACTAACATCCTCTGCAGGATAAAGATTAGCATGGTTATTTTATTACTATTACATGGCTCTGTTCCCTGTATGCAACTCTCTTTTTAGCTACAACAGCAAACATTTAAAATGAATTATTTTATAACACACATGGAGATTCTACTTCTTACCATGGATTTACTTTTGTATATTAAACCCTCCCTGCCGATGCCCTTTTTTGTTTAGGCATTTCCATTATGTGCTCCCCTTCTTCATAAATCCATAACTTTTTCACTTGTACAGAGCTTCATATTGACTTGTTTTCTGTGTAACAAATTGTATTGCAATTTTACTTCCTATTAATGGTATCTCAAGGAAAGGTGAGGAAAGTTTTTTTATTTTTAATGTGAGGGCACAGTGGCTGTACTGGGGAACAATTTGAGAACTGTGGGAGGGTACTATGGCTGATCTTGGGTGCACACATAAACATGTTAGGTATCGCCGCAACCCAAAATGTCTGATCTATCGAATAGTAATAACAGTTATTCCCGGCGTATAACCCTGTTAGCGCTGAAATGTCTGAAACGCCACTGTTTTGCCATTTTGCAACATAATTTTTTTTAAAAAGTGATCAAAAGTCCTCAAAATGTACCGTACACCCTAGTATGGAAAAGTTATTAGTGCCAGGAGATGGTGAAGTGAAGATTTTTTTTTATATATATTCTGACACTAATAATTTTTTCATACTGCCAAAGATGTTATTTTTTGCATTAGATGATAATGTTTTCATTGATGCCTTTTGTGGAACTGTACAACCATTTATTCTCTCACATTTGACAAATGAATTTGATCCTAAAATGAAGAAAATAGGTCACATTTTTGACACTTGGATGCTATTTTTTTCTTTTTGGGGTTCACCAAGGGAATAACCATTTTTATATACTGGGACATTTGGAACGTGGCTTTACCTAAAATGTTTATGATTGTTATTGTTTGTTATTATATCAGTTCTAGGGAATGATGGGTGATTTGAACTTTTACGTTTTTTGACTTTATTTTTTAACTTTACCATATACTGCCATATACAGAATGTATTTGTATAAAATACACATTTTGTTTAGTGTCGCACATAGTGAGGTAGTGCTTGGTTGTCGACATACATCCTTTACACTACTGTTGGGTTAGGTGTATTTTATACATATATATTATTTGGTATTAATTGTTTTCCATATAGTTATGGCTGGTGCAGGCCACCGGATATCAGAAGCTACCTATTTTGGAACAAAGTACATTAATTATTGGACCAGAGTGCGTTTTTTTCCATACTACAGAAAAGCAGTCTATGGTGTTTTTGAATATGGTCTTAAGAAATGACAAAGCCTGGAGTCCATTACTGACTTAAAGGGGTATTCTCATCTGGGCACTTACATTCAGTTTCATTAATCTGCCATAAATAAACATTTCTTCAATTGGATGTTATTAAAAAAAATGTTCCTGTGTGAAGATAATTTCTCATAAATGTAACCA
The DNA here is from genome assembly GCA_019512145.1 of Engystomops pustulosus. Lineage (NCBI taxonomy): Eukaryota > Metazoa > Chordata > Amphibia > Anura > Leptodactylidae > Engystomops > Engystomops pustulosus. The sequence goes on from CM033646.1 coordinate 157,199,586, forward strand.
TGTTGTCCCTTAGAAACGAGATAGCTTCCTCGGATAAGGCCACGTCTGATAGATTGAGTGCACAAAGAAACAAAAGGCTATTGTATATAAAATGTCCGGGAGTTACTGCATGTCCTACAGCCGCCCTGTGGTAATGATCGCTGAATCCTGGTGGTTTGGCAGGACTCTATAGCGCAAGTCTGGCCACCGCTGCCAGAGTATGACGTGGTCATATCCGAGGAAGCCATCTCGTTTCTAAGGGACAGAATAACTACATTTATGAGAAATTATCTTCACACAGGAACATTTTTTTTAATAACATCCAATTGAAGAAATGTTTACCTATGGCAAATGAATTTAATTAAATGTAAATGCCCAGATGGGAATACCCCTTTAAGGCTGCCATGGTTATGAGTTCAACAGTTCCTGTGTTGTACTGCAGCTCTTTACTTTATCACTGGATGTATATTGAACCCTGTACTGTGCGCAATATTTATTTATCCTGTTGGTGACTATATGGGTATGCTACACTTTAAATACTAGCATTTAAAGGGTTAACAACCGCTATCGGTGACAGCACCAATCACTTTTGTTAACGCTGGGTGCTTGCTGCAATATGCAGCGAACACCCTGTCTGTATGGAGAGAGTTCAGCCAGTGAGCCCTCTCCATACACCCGTATTATTACATAATACATATTACCGTATTTTTCTAACTATAAGGCGCACTAAAAATCCTTTGATTTCTCAAAGGTGCGTACTTACAGACAACAGCTGCCTTGAACTGTACACAGGTCTGCCACCTGCTGGTCATTCATCCTTATAATCAGGTGTGCCTTATAATCCGGTGCTCGTTATATATGAACCTAGACATTTTAGCAGGCATTTATTGATGGTGCGCCTTATTCTCCGGTGCGCCTTATAGTCCGAAAAATACTGTATATCTTAAAATAATAAATTCATCTTACAGTGGGTACGTCCATTTGCAATAACATACAGTTTCTACATTGTTTAGCAGGAAAACTAGTATGCTGAGCAAAAATTTCATTTGCTCTTAATTAATTTGGTACAATTTGATTGTTAAAAAACACAATTTAAAGCACCGACAGAGTGGATGTCCATTTCCATCACTGTGCTTTGCTGTAAAATACAGAGCTAGTCTATTCTGTTAGTAAAATGATTGTCAGCATTCTACTACCAACAGCGGCAGTAGCAGCAGCAAACAGGGTGTATTACCTATTGACTCCCAAAATGATTGATGGCAACCTGTCAGCAGCACCAGCAATTAACTCTTTATTGCATTATTGCCCGCAAAATGATCAATCTATCAACAACCTATCAGCAGTAATAAATTGAGTGTATTGACAGTTGACCCCAACAACTAAGAATATCATCAGAAGCAGATATCAACACAGTGTATTGACTATTGTACCCCAAAACAATGAATTGCAACCTGCTTCTACAGGACTGTCACCAAGAGTGTTCTCCAAGAGACTAGCCCTAAACTTCCACTAACAGCTCTAGACTACATGCAGACAGCAAGCGATTGAAAGAGATCATCCAGGATCAGGCATTTATTGTTACAGGCTGTGACATCACAGGGGCTGGCTTTGCATGTCATCGCATGTGATGTACTGTTCCTGGGATGTTTACTTTTGCTTATGAGTGCATGTGACTGCCATTTTAGGAAATTTAGCTTTGTGATGAATCGCATTTTGCATGAAGTTAAGATAGAATTACACTTCATCAAATTCGATTAATTCTTTTCTAGCAGTTGATTAGTAGGAGTGCAGAAGCACACAGCTCCATTCATGGTATATTGGACAGACAAATTGGCCTTTTAGCTCTATGTATTTTTACTTTGTGATTTATATCAGTTTTCTTACCTACACGGTTGTTCTGTTCAGGATACTATACTATATACAGGGGCATAACTACAGTGGTAGCAGCCATAGCAACCGCTATGGGGCCCACAGTGTCAGGGGGCCCCAGCATCCGACCTGACACATTAAAGAGTGGAGGATGTGCATCATTATATCCATATTATGCTGCACTTTGTACATCATAATTTGTGTATAACATACACTCACCGGCCACTTTATTAGGTACACCTGTCCAACTGCTCGTTAACACTTAATTTCTAATCAGCCAATCACATGGTGGCAACTCAGTGCATTTAGGCATGTAGACATGGTCAAGACAATCTCCTGCAGTTCAAACCGAGCATCAGTATGGGGAAGAAAGGTGATTTGAGTGCCATGGTTGTTGGTGCCAGAAGGGCTGGTCTGAGTATTTCAGAAACTGCTGATCTACTGGGATTTTCACACACAACCATCTCTAGGGTTTACAGAGATGGTCCGAAAAAGAAAAAACATCCAGTGAGCGGCAGTTCTGTGGGCAGAAATGCCTTGTTGATGCCAGAGGAGAATGGGCAGACTGTTCGAGCTGATAGAAAGGCAAACATGACTCAAATCGCCACCCGTTTACAACCACCGGGGTAGGCGAAGATCATCCTCTGAACGCACAGTACGTCGAACTTTTAGGCAGATGGGCTACAGCGGCAGAAGACCCCACCGGGTGCCACTCCTTTCAGCTAAGAACAGGAAACTGAGGCTACAATTTGCACAAGCTCATCAGACCAGGCAAAGTTTTTCCAATCTTTTACTGTCCAATTTCGATGAGTCGATTTCTGCTGCGACATTCGGATGGTAGGGTCAGAATTTGGCGTCAACAACATGAAAGCATGGATCCATCCTGCCTTGTATCAACGGTTCAGGCTGGTGGTGGTGGTGTCATGGTGTGGGGAATGTTTTCTTGGCACTCTTTGGGCCATTTGGTACCAATTGAGCATCGTTGCAACACCACAGCCTACCTGAGTATTGTTGCTGACCATGTCCATCCCTTTATGAGCACAATGTACCCTGTAACATCTGATGGCTACTTTCAGCAGGATAATGCACCATGTCATAAAGCTGGAATCATCTCAGACTGGTTTCTTGAACATGACAATGAGGTCACTGGACTAAAATGGCCTCCACAGTCACCAGATCTCAATCCAATAAGCATCTTTGGGATGTGTGGAACGGGAGATTCGCATCATGATGTGCAGCCGACAAATCTGCGGCAACTGTGTGGCCATCATGTCAATATGGACCAAAATCTCTGAGGAGCTTCAGCACCTTGTTGTATCTATGCCACAAGAATTGAGGCAGTTCTGAAGGCAAAAGGGGGTCCAACCCGTTACTAGCATGGTGTACCTAATAAAGTGGCCAGTGAGTATATACAATTATCAAAAATATCAACTTGTCACCTCCACATCTCGGCACCTCACCTCTAGCATACCCCCTGCCCCTCACCTTTAACCCTCCATTTCTTAGCTCCTCGTCTTCACCCCACCATCTCAGCTCCACATCCAAATGCTCCCCAGTCTCAGCTGCTCACCCTCACCATGTGCATCAGCTCCTCAACCCTCAAAAAAAATGCGGCTCTTCATCACCCCTCATGCAGGGACAGACACGAAAATACCGGGCAAGTGACATCACACCCTCACGGGATTACGTACACTAACATGTACCATTAGCAAACTGTATACCATGCATATATCTAATGATATGAAATTACAGCAGCTTCAATGGACTTCTACTCCTCCCCATCCATCCTATGGGGCCTGCTGTGATTTCGCGTGATTGGATATATACATGAGGTAGATGGTGCAGATGTAACTGGACCTTCGATGCAACAGAGCTCTCCATACAGCTGAATATCATAGCCTGTCAATCGAGGAACATCTACCGACCCTCATCTCTCAGCCAATACAACAGGAGGTTCATTTGGAGTCAGTGACATAAAAAGGTACAGAAAGGGAATTATTTTTTTCGAATGGATTAATAATTGTACTAAATTTTAACCGCTTAGTGCTCATGCAACTGTAAATGTTATGCAAGAACAGTGCAACCCAACAAAGGTAACCGTCTGTAGCAGTCCAAATGACTACAACAGATGCATTATATAGCTCATACACAACTGTCAACAAGATAAACCAGCAAAACATTTTAAGAGGATTATTCAGAACCTGTGTCCCTTCCACACACACACAAACCAACATTATACAATATTTTGTAAGAGATCTTCCCGAGCCAGGTTACTTCCTTCTACTAAAGTTCTAAGAGGGTGGAGGCGACAGATCGTGTTAGTATCGGACATGGCACTTGCACACATCACTAATAACTGCAAACAAGCAAGACAAGGAACAATGCCCAGGCACCAGTCACAGGAACTTTCCCACACACCTGACATCTACATTCAATGTCCATTCATCTGAAGAAAACCGCAAGGTACAAAAGATGTATCTGCGTCTGAGCTGGGAACCAGCTTTAAAGGATCTCTCATATAGTGCAGAATAGTAGAAGGGGGTGGGGGAGTCACATCCCTACAATAAGTGTAGGTTAATAGTCTCCCAAATATGAAAAATGCATTTGCATAGTTCAGTGATGGCAAACCTTTTAGAGACTGAGTGCCCAAACTATAACCAAAATCCACTTAATTACCGCAAAGTGCCAACATTGCATTTTAAGCAGTAACTTATTGCTACCTGTTCTTCAACATTTATCAATCATATCGGCCCCTTGAAGCCACAAATACAGTTGAAAGAAGGAGGGAACATTCAGACTGTCATTGAAGCTTCTCACCAGGGTCTCTCTGTACAGTAAGAATATTCTGCAGTTCTATCAACACTCTCACTTTTACCGCAGTTCCAAACAGCCAATGAAGTGTCGTTTTAAAATAGCCCTGATTGCAGCATCTCTTAAAATTGCCTGGGTCTGCAGGAAGATTTGGTGAATTTGGTCCTGTTTGGTGAGCTCTGTCTTGGGGTCAATGGCCTGAGTGCCCACAGAAAGGGCTCTGAGTGCCACTTCTGGCACCCGTGCCATAGGTTCACCACCACTGGCATAGTTCTACCTTGCTTGGGGGGAGAATACAGTACATGTACACTATGGGGCTCCCCATTATTTTCATTTGGCTAGCTTAGATTGTTCTTGTTCTATATACTTGGCCTTTATATAGAACATTCATCCTGCGTGACTGGGAATCCATTGCTGTGGGATCAGGGAGAATCGTGCTGATGTGCAGACTTAATGTTTGTAGTTTAAACACCTCCTGGGACCCCTTGTGTTTGCAAATGTGGAGTTTTGGCAAAGTAAGTGATGAGTTTGTCATCTCACAACAACTGCTCCGATAACACAGACATGGGAAAAACAGCACAAAAAAGGAAACATCTCAACTTCCTGGAATGTCTTATCTATAGAGAGGAGCGTCTGGTGCCAGCACTCCGCAGGACATCGCATCCAAGAAGGGGGACAACATCCATACCAAATCCTCTAGATTCTCTGCAATGTCAATGACCAGTCTTGTAGAAATGTAAGGGGGTTAGAATTTAGCTCCCGAAGGACAAAGGAGACAAAAATCCATTGTTTCATTTTTGGATCCATCTACTTCTCTAGCCAGTGGCGTAACTAGAAGCTGATGGGCCCCAGTGCAAAGTCGGCGCCAGGCCCCCCCGACTATAAATGTATGGTTTATAGTAATAGTCCTCTCATATGGGAAAGTGACACCATAAGGGCCCCCTAAACCTCTTGGGCCCAGGTGCGATCGCAACCTCTGCACCCCCTCAGGTTACGCCCCTGTCTCTAGCTCTGACACTAGGTGTTCGGCTGCAAGCAACGAGTGCAGCTCTGTCAAAAGGTTTCAGAAACAGGAGGTGCACAGACCTTACACAGGCAAATCCCAAACCAAGACTCCATTTTAGAAAGGAAAAAGGTTTACCGTAACTAGGATCATCAACAGGCCATATAGAAAACCATTACACAAGAAGGTATATGCAGAGACTTGGGGTGGAATGAATCCCTTAGTCTACATTTTTATTGGCCAACTAAAAAGGATGATACATAGTCTGAAAAGCTATTCATCATATCTCCATCAGGTAGAACACCTACGAATAGAACCTAAATGTATACACAAAAGGAGTCAGAACACTCCAACGTTCTAAAGAGAATGGGAACCTAGCACTACCCAATGCCTAGTTATACAGGCAGTCCCCGGGTTACATACAAGATAGGGTCTGTAGGTTTGTTCTTTAGTCGAATTTGTATGCAAGTCGGAACTGTATAGTTTATAATTGTAGCCCCAGACAGAATTTTTTTGGTCTCTGTGACAATTGGATTTTTAAAAATGCTAGGTTGTCATAAGAACCAGGAATAACAATAAAGTTTAATTGTAGACACCTGTGATAATGGTTATAGCTGATTATTGTAGCCCAGGGCTAAAGTACAATAAATTACTAATATCCAGTGGTCAGTTTGTAACTACGGGTCATCTGCAAGTCAGGTGTTCTTAAGTAGGGGACCACCTGTATTATTCTTCTGCTGCTTCGGAGTGGAGATTAATCATGCGCCGGTGTATGATAGAAGCCCCGCCACTTTGGCACCACCGGAACAGAGGCTCCCTTTCGGGTAAATAGTACCGGATTAGTGGCCAAACACCCAATTGGCAAATTGATGCTGCTAACAACTAACCATTGCTTTGAAAGCTGGGCTCCGATTGGTTTCATGGGCAACTAGAACAGGTCTGCTCCAAGAGACTTGTGATAATTCTCCCCCATAGAGTACTACTGCAGGAACCCCGAAATAGGCACTGGTGCACAGCCAGGACTTGTACCCTTCTTCCCCACCCCCTCTTAGGCCACCCAGGGGCAAAACTGGCATAGAAGTGCTTAGTAGAGTAGTCACCTGCCAGCCCTAAGGAAATTGCCCCCTTTCCTGGGTTTCTCCAAAACACTACTACATCTAGCGCCAGCACATGATAAATCTCCCCCAATTGGTCACTGACTGGACAAATTTGTCTACCATAAAAATATTAAAAAAGTCAACACATCATAGGTTTTAGCCATTAATGGCTCCAGTCCACAATACTAACTATAAGCTTTATATTATATATAATCAGGATTTTCCCTAGGTTACATAAACTCTGCAAGACTATTGGATTCACTGGGGCTTATTTACCAAGGGTTCGCAGCTGCACTTCCCTCAGTTTTTCTGATGTTTTTGGGATTCGCGACGCTGGGTCAGGTATTTAACTGGGGATCGTCTCACACGCAATCAGATTGTGGTATGGCTGCTCCGCTTTCATGCGACAAGTGGGGGGAGGACGGGACGTCGGACGATCCAACTGATTTGGACTGAGTGCGGGATTTAACTTTCAATTTGTGTCGCAAGATTAAGCCCTTAAAAATGCACCAGGAAGAAGGTGGACTCCGCCGGACCAGAGCGGGGAAGCGACACATCCAGGATATCAGGCACACGATTGTAGCGAATCGCGGCACAGTGCATGATCGTCAGACAATACAGTTTAGTAAACTCCGTAGGACCGGGTAAGTAAATGTGCCCCATGGTACATTATGTTCATGCACTACTTTTCTGGTCATGGACCAATTTGCTCATCCAGGGAAAGAGGTAGGTTTATTTTGTTTGCATTTCCTTGATCAAAAGAGATTTTTTTTAACAAGACAAGAAACATCCACTGGATTAGGATATTCTGTAGAAGTGTAAACACAGGGAGAATGTGAACCTGGGTACACTGTAGTACTAGTTCTAGGAAATGAGACAAGTAATGATCCGGTAATACAAATGTAATCCTCCAGCACTTCTGCTGAGAGGGACTGTATTCTGTGTATACCCCTGAGCAATGAGTCACCTAGTGAATTAACTGTATCCAAAAAGCTTAAATTTTTGCAGGGATCGACCCACAGAATTCTCATTTCACTTGTTTGCCTTTGTCATTTTTTCTGTAGTTTTCTACAGCTTTTCATAAAAAACCTGTACAAAAAAAGATGCAAAACACACACACGGATGTGCCAGCCAGTGTGATAGCAGCTAGTATGAGGTCTGCATTGTAACCATTTGGCTTACAAAAGGCACACAAGACATCAATTATCTAATTACCCAGTAACAATACCGTAGCCCATAAAAAGACAAAGAATTTACAAAACGCAGAACAAACTGATGACCAACTAGATGAAGAATCCACATAATACGATGCGCCGAGCAGTCGCCTTCATTTGCAAGACAAAACCGGATGTGGATCCAAAGTGTGGATGAGGCACAAATCTCCCCATTAACATTTGTCTCTGGTGGTTCCACTCCTTTTTTGGTTTGCAAATACTGATGCAAAATTATAGGGAACAATGCATGGTCGTGCGACAGTGGTCTTATAGGGTCCAAGCTCAGGCTCGGGGAGATTCTTTATCTTTTGGCCAGATCTTCCTCTGACGGTTCTTATATAACGCATATAGAAGTATGACAACAACATGTGGGGGTCAAAGGTCAGGGTCTTCTGTTCTCACATGGAAGGTATCAAGTGACTGATCAAAGCAACGCTTTCAAGAAGTTGTAAGTGACCAAATGTTGTAGTATAGTCAAAGGGGGAGAACAAAAAACAGATGAGCAGAACCAAACATTACTGCAGCCATTGTGATTCATTTAACATGTGGAATAAACCAGATACTGAATGGGTAACCCTATAGAACGTATAACTTATCGTAATCTGCAGGCTTAAAATGTGTTATAAAAAGTGAAATTCCAAGTACAAATACTCATATAATATTGTGGTCATTACAGTGTAGCTGGACCTGTGTCTTACCAATGCCTAAAGAGCAGCAGTATAGGACAGGGGTTTCACTCAATTTCTGTTCTGAATTGGCCAGGACGTGGTTAATTCTGTACATGAAGTTTCATTATAAACTCCTCTTTAGGGACCAAAGAGCAGAAAGTCACAGCCAAGAAATTCACTGACCCGTGCCACTACCATTTTACTAGGAATTAATTAACTTGGAGACGGGGCAGAAGAAGGGGGCCTGGGGTGGGGGGTTGATTAGAGAGACCACCCCTCTATTTCAGATACTCCCAAAACTTTTAGACATTGAAGAATATCTCCCAATAATGTACACTTATAGTGGAAGTGATTGATGGGTTCTAAAAATCGTAAACATTACAAAAAAAACATTGTCCAGAATAGTGAGAACCATTTGTTCCAAATGCAAATCCAACCCCCATGTTTAGATAAATTGCCCTCTTAATCCAGAGTCACTCCCTTCTTATTTCAAGTCCTGCTACCCTGACATTTACATTGTGTATCAAGATGTAGCAGAGCCAAGTTTGTTAATACAAGTGATGTAATATCTGAAAACCACACACACTCCGCTCTCCTACATGTGTACATTCATGCGCTTCCAGCAGAGCACGGTGACCCCAGATCAGGCAGCCCCCACCTCCCCAGGAAGTTTCTGGGTCAGCATCTCACCCACTGATGGACAAGTCCTGTTTATTGCACTGATTGAAAGAATGGAAGGAGGGGGGGGGGGGGGGGAATAGAGGATGAGGATGTTAAGAGGGGGGTGTAAAGGGGCTGGGAGCTTTATTTGCATCTTAATGGGTTGTCCTTTAACGCAAAACTTCTTCCCCTCCTTGAACTTTTCTTCAGCTTCTCAGTCACAAGTTGCACAAGAACCCAGGAGACAGGTAAGAAGCTCTCAGTATCACATGCACTTTATAAGAGGTTCTCCTATCAAAGATATGTATGTGGGGGGGGGGGGGGGGGGCCATGGAGGGGGGGGGGGTATATGCAAGGGTGATGCCAGCGCAGTTAGCTGCTTAATGTGGGGTGGTTGCCAGGGCTGTTTCATATGTTAATTGATACCAGGGCTTGAAGCTGCCATGTAAGCAATGCCAGGGCTTTCCGTATATTTGTGGGTACGAAGCTTTGGCATTTCTGTATGTTCTTTACATAGGTGTGTTCCAGGACTGTATAGATGTATGGTTGATGCCAGGGCACCAGTTTGCACTATGAGGATGCCAGAGATGTACAATTTAATGTGAATTTATTCAAGAACTTGATTTTTTTTTTTAATTTGGGGTTGATTTGCCCATAAATGCCTATTGGGGATGCCAGGGAATGAGCGTTTTGGGAATTGTCAGTCTTACGGCACAGGATTTGTAGATAATTGTGCTTACTATCCAAACTTATTGTACAGTCAGATCATGAGTCCAAGTGACAAGTAATCTGAAGGATCAGTATCCTGTCGATACAACAATCCACTATGGTCACAGAAAAGCAGCAGTCCAAAACATATAAAGTGACTTTTTTTTTTACTATACAAGATAATATGGAGGGGACTGGTTGGAATATTGGTTGGAATTAGGATAAACCGATATGTAAGGGATACAATGTATCTAGAGAACACCTCGTGATTGCAGAAGCTGAACTTACTGTAGTATTTGTATACTTTATTGGGGGTATTAACATTGTTCAACAGCTCAATCCCATTTATTGCACCCAGTTATCAGCCCTAAATTCCACACATGTCCAGACTGGTGCCAAAGTCTGATGGGACATGTACTTCCATTCACTGGCTGGTACAGATATAAGCGGCAGCTCTTCTCCGGCAGATTGATGGTCTCTAGCTCCAAGATACAAATTTAGTGCGGATATTCCCATAACTGTGGGGTACAGACACCCTCCCCCTTCATGGGCAGCCCTCACCCGGCATTCACTGCTGACCTACTTGGCCCTGTGACCAACTGCTCTGGTGATGGGAATATGTGCCCCACAAGCCAGAAAACACACAAAAGGGCAGCGTAAACTCATTAAAGGGGACCCTCCGGCTTAACCCATTGCATCACTGATCATGTGGTCGGAATTTTTAAAGCATTAAGATTCTCTCCATAATTCCCCACAAACATTTGTAATACATAATACACCTCCATACAATCTATACTGCGGTGCTCCTCCCAGCGCTCACATGTGTAGTTAGAAAGCAGATTTTATTATTTCCCCCTATAGTAACCCCTCTTCTGTACGGGAACGTCCCGCCTGAAGACTTTGTATGAAGGGGGTCATATTACTGGCAGCAGGAGCTCATTATCCTGCGATTGTTCTTAGAGAAGACCCATGTGGTGGTGAAGGGAGGGTGGATGTGGGTGAACAGCATGAGAGGGATGATACTACCGCTATCATAAGACGATGGGCAGAGTTTGTTTTTTTTTGTTTTTTTAAAACAGCTCTGGAATCCACGCCAATCCAGGATATAAACTGTTTCAGTATGTAAATTACCATCAGGTGATGCTGAGGATATAAATATTAGGGCCCCCCCCTCCAAGAAACAAATGTGCACCCTGCAATCTTTTCCATAGTTTTCCTAGCTGTACTCCTTAATATAGATCTTAAAGGCAAAGCAGATGAGTTTAATGCCAAAACAGATATCCGTCTATGAAGGCAGATCTGTATTATACAGACACCCCCCCCCCCTCATCCCATGTAACCCCCTCCCTCCCTTCAGCTGTGATAAATGTGATACTTAACACTTCAGGTCATAACCCAGCATTTCACACCATGACAAGTCAGTGCCAAGTCACGTCTGTCAGTGTGGACCACATGGCCCGGGCCCCTGGGACGTCATCTACCAAGGGCAAAAAGTGACTAGCACAACAGTAACCAATTATCCTAAAACACAATCTAAATATATAGAACTCCATCATGTAGAATACCATCTGCCAAATTCTGTACCCAAGGCTATTGTGTATGATCGTCTGATGGCCACTGTATCCAATCTCATTTGTGTTCTTCACGTGTGGTCCTTTCTGCTAACCAATACTGTGACAAGCCATTGTATCTAATCCCATCCTGCGATACAGCCTTGCTGCATATATGATAGATCCCATATTTAGATACACACGGCAGTGATTTTTTGCCCTTCAGTCTGCATCCTTCACCCATCTAGTGACCCCCGGCACCCAGACTGGAGTCATGTATAACACTAGAGGTTGGTTACTTCTCTCAGGGATACTTAATCCTCAGGTATTATCTTATCAGGTCATAGTAAATCCACGAATCTGCTGAGTGAGACTGCTCTGCATTTGGAGAGTTCAGTCTCCTGGCACCTTGTGCCCACAACATTTGTCCTAAGAGACCCCCAGCATCGGAGCCCCTACCTCGCACCATGGCGCTGACCAATGAGATGCATTTCGCCATTACCACCGTTGTCTGCTCCATTGTGGCTTTTATGGTGCTTCTATGTCTCTGCTACTTCACCTGCAGACTGGCGGGGTGAGTACAAGCCGAGGGGCAATGCCCCAATACCAGGCGGGAGGGTCTGCTCTATACACAAGCTGCAGCACATGTAGCTCCGGTTCCATTTACTTAATAGTGCATCATTACTGGCGCAGCCCTTAGGGTGCGGTCAAACGTTGCAGTTTAAACTGCATCGCAATTCGTTTTGCGTTGGTTTTAGGTGGTATTACTTATTTTAATAAGTGAAAGACATTTGTGGAAAAGCTTTCTCCTTCAAGATCAAATTCACCCATTCAGTTCATGTCTTTTACCTGTGAAATTGACAAAACTGCACCTAAAGCCACCTCAAAACTAATTGCGATGAAGTTTTAACAGCAACGTGTGACTGCACCCTTACAGAGGCACAACCCACAAATCACATAAGACTTAATTTCCACCTAGATAAGAAAAGCAGGTTGTTTTTTGTGGTTCAGGCTGCAGTGTAAAGAAAGGAGGGTTAGTTTTTTTTTGTTTTGTTACTTTGGATGAGTACAGAAAACTGGAAAATGGTGCCAAATAGAAACATCAACATAAGAGTTAAGCCGAACATGGCTTCTCCGCACATAATCACTATATCTTCTCCCATGCAAATCCCCACTATAATACTATAACTACTAATGCTGGTGGTGGTGGTGGTGGTGGTGAAGAGAATGTGGAGCAGGACCACTGGTTGTAATTGCAAAAGTTTCTCACCCCTGGATTTGGGGATCCTCTTCCTTGCAGATGATACTTGTCCACATTAATTTTTTTTTTTCATCTTCCCAATAAGACTCCTGGCTGCACCAGCTCCAAAGTTGCTTCTACTCAACACTGAGCAGAGGGGCTGAATACTTATCACTGATATTTCAGTTTTTCTTTATTAATAAGTTTGTAAAAATATGTAAAGGAAAAGATTTAAAGGGATCAGAATACTTTCTGTACCCACTGTATAATATTGCACCAAGGGTGAATAGAAGTAGCCGACTTATCTCCAAGACCTTGGGGATGCAGCCAAATTCCTTTGCTACCAAGTGATGGACTATTTCCTCTAGGGTACACACTTTGTATAATACTGCCTATATTACAGAAAATTATATACATTATAAAACTTTCCCTTTGTACAGGATGGTTATGTTTAAGGTAAATGGGGTGAAAACGCTTTCCCACTACAATTGCATCATTGTGCACTAGTATCGCCGCCCCTCTGACCTTTCGTCTGTTTAATGCCAGGTTTTATTTTCAGCTGTTTGTTTGTACCTTGCTGTCGACTGGATTTTATGCTTTTATCCTTTCCATGTACAAATCTGGAGAGTAAATGAGGGGTTCAGGGGTTTGTGTGTTTGCTCTCCGGAGCCGCGGCTCAAGGGATGCACAACCTGCAATTTATGGGAATATCTGGGATGATTTAGTAAGGCTTTGAGTTATATTTAGGAGTCTAACCCCAATCAGGTCAAGCTTTCATTACCCTTTCTGGCCGGCAGGACTGCACACAGGGTGCTGGAGCTCTTCTGACCACGTGAAGGACAGACAGAATGGACCCGAGGTGGTGGTCACTACTGCTGGTCATCCAAGTGACCATGGGACAGAGCTTCCCAGGTAAGAGACCGCAAACTATTCCACAAGTCATTTGTTGTAGTGATCCAGAATCAGGTGTTATACTACAGACACATCCAGACCGACACAATGAGATTCATTGTGGGAACTCAGAAATGACACAAAGACTATCATTTACATGACCACCTACTAATTGTGGGTAAACCACACAGCATGCACCAACATCCCGCATAGTGGTGACTGCGGCTGTAGACGTGACATAATGATGGTCTGAATACTGGGTCTTTATATTTCACCTACAGCAATACATTACATTAGATCTTGAAAAAGGGCTAGAAGGTTGAAAGTTCATCAGAAAGTTGCAGAACTTTTCATATGTTTGTGCTGCAGAAGACTTCTCCTGTATACCTCTATGTAACCCAGTTTTATCCTCTTTAGAGCAAGAGAAGGACCCAGAATACTGGAGGAAACAGGCCCAAGACACCCTAAAAGAAGCTCTGCAACTGCAAAAGCTCAACACCAAGATAGCCAAGAACGTCATCATGTTCCTGGGAGATGGTACGAAAAGGGTGGACTTGGTACCTGGACACCCCAGACCCCTGACCCCATCAATTAATTAATGACCCTCTTTCCCTGGCATATTATAGGTATGGGGGTACCAACAGTTACAGCAACCCGTATCTTAAAGGGACAGCTTGCAGGAAAACCTGGAGAGGAGACCATGCTGGAGATGGACAAGTTTCCATATGTAGCTCTAGCAAAGGTGAGTCAAGTTTGTGCAATGAGAAGGTGGCATTATTTATACATGACACATGCCGGGCTGTGACTCCCGAGGGGCATGGGTGATGATTTCATGGGTGCATTAAGGGACATTGTGCAATGTGCATATAGTCACACCTTATACTATAGTAAGTGTTGTATCCAGCATGTACTGGTGTTGGTTCTGGATTTAGCAGTGACACCACTTACACTCCTGTTTATTCTTTATTTTCCATGAACTCAGCATTTGTCTCACTTTCCGTGGACAGTAGCCACAAACTCCGGGCATCACAGGGTAGGAAACCACCAGACAAGGAGCCTCCGTATACCTGTGGCCAGGGGAGATTGGGACAGCACCCATCTAGTGGGTGGTGGTTCCCAGCTTTTATGTACAATGGAGCAGAAATCTTTACACCCAAGACACCCCAAACAGAGGAGTGATGGGACATCACCACCACATTGTCTCCTAATCACTGCACACACGATACTATTACTACATCACCCTGGTCTGCTTCATACACACCCAGCTTACTCAATCACCAGTCACACCTTATACTACTGCATCTTTGATGTACAGAAATCTTCTCTCTACAAACCACAAGTTAAAGGGAAAGTCAGATGAATGGGGGGGGGGGGGGGTTTCTCATTTGAGGTCACAGGCACCTGGAGCAGGAGACAATACAAGAGAATGGGGACAATACTGGACTATGGGTATAAGAGATAACTACTTCAAACATCCCCAGACAATGCGGCCGCTTCTCTGTGTACCTATTCAGATGGGGCCCAAACATCACACAAGAAGCCACTAATCCCACCTGTAGTAAGTACTATCCCCCTTTATATGAGGGGGTGCGTCTACACCTGGGGAGGGGAACACTAGGGCCCCACAAGTCGTTGTTTCTCAGGAGAAGGAGTCTGGTTATTTACCTTCTATTCTGGGCCACAATATAAAAATTTTTTTATGGTTTTGCTTCAGGAAATGTAATATTAATTCCTTATTTATTAGGTTTATTAATTATAGTGCACATCCTGACCTCAATGCACTTTCCTCCTACAGACGTACAATACCAACGCACAAGTACCGGACAGCGCAGGCACTGCCACCGCTTATCTGTGCGGAGTCAAAGCCAACGAGGGGACGGTCGGTGTGAACGCTGCTGCCGTGCGGGATAAGTGTAACACAACTAAGGGCAATGAAGTCGACTCAATCTTAAAATGGGCCAAAGCAGCAGGTAAGAACACAGCGGGATCAAGACTAGGCTCCTCTCATTACTTCAGTCCTGACACTAGATCCGCCAGGTTGACCCCTATGACAGAAAGCACAACAGTCCAATATACTCCAGTATTTACTGTTGAAGGAAGGAGAGTATAACTGAGTGCATACTTAAGGGTGCCACAATTCGGTGGCCAAAAACGACTGCCCCTCAAATTCAGGAACACTCAAGTTCTAAGTCAACCTCTTATGCTATACTATATCAAAATTGGGTTTCAATCAAGCATGATGAAGGTTCCCACATGGCCATCACCCAGCTTCCCCAGACTAAGGAGTATTGCCCACGAGCCAAGATTTACTCGCATCGTAACAGTGTCTGAATGTCTGGTCCAAATGCTCAGAGACCGGAACTGAATGGACATGCCGAGTTCAGTTCTGTTCTCCAATTGTCCGGACCGGACAGTCAGGCACGCTTCTGATGAGTGTGTAGCAGTCAGCCTAATGGACATGTCTGCTCAGTTTTTTGTGTGGCCCTTGAGGTAGCCATGACAGATAACACAGCCAAGGGCCAATTAAGGGTCCGAGAAAACAATGTAGTCAACCAACTTGTTTCCACCTTCCTGGTCACTTTGGGTTAAAATAATCTGTTCTAAGGGACCAGGAAGCAGTGCCTTTACACTGCCTTGCAATTGTGCGCCAATTCCAGGTCACATGGTCAGCATGCAATTGCAAGCAGTGCTTCCAGGTCCCTCAGACAACATTATTTCTTTACCTATGGAGCAATTAGAAAGGTGGAAACAAAATTGAGAACATCAGTCAGCAGCGAATACAGACTGACTCCATGGATTCACAATTTAGGTGAAACTTGTAATGTCCCCATCTAACCTCACTTGAAATAGGCAGTTGTAGTAATCATAGTATTCTGCTGCAGCCTTAAACAGCAACTAGCTGTACAACTACATGGACCAGAGCGGCAGTAAAGACTAACACGAAGTTTAGAAAGATATGTAGAACATTGTGGTTTTATGTTCACATTGGACCTACCTGTCATGGCATTTGGATAATAGGCACAAAAACATACAAATCTTATCATGCAACATTGTTATTCACCAGGGAAATCAGTCGGAGTGGTGACCACCACCAGGGTAAACCATGCCACCCCAAGTGCAGCCTATGCCCACTGTGTCAACCGGGACTGGTACTCCGATAATGAGATGCCCAAAGATGCCATAGATGGAGGATGCAAGGACATTGCCTGGCAGCTCATGTATAATGTCCCAGACATTGAGGTAAGACCCAAGGAGGCGGGAAAGGGAACATTGTATGGATGGGGAAGTTAACAACTCACGGTTTTGAGAGATTCTGGCCGAAGCCAAATCTGGAGCAGGAGTGGCTTAACTGGAAAAAGAAGAACATACATTATAATAACTTATTACAGGTCATCATGGGTGGGGGCAGGAAGTACATGTACCCCAAGAACACCCCTGATGTGGAGTATCCAAAAGACGAAAGGGCGAATGGAACAAGACTGGACGGACTAAACCTGACCAAAATCTGGAGGGAAAAGAAGCCCAGCAACAAGGTAGGATGGAAGGTTTTAAAGCAGAATGATAACAGGATTTGTGAAGCAAAACTTCCCCCGCCCTTTCATTTCCAAATCTGCAGAAATACTCCCCTGAAATATTCCATCCAATACTCTCATTGAATAATACATTATAGCCTCCTCCCTTGAATGAGCATCACCCCAAGAGCAGAACTCACAATGAGGCCACTTACTTGTTTCAGGAAGTTTAAAACTCATGTCCTACGAGGCCTCAGTCCCAATCTTGCTGGAAGTTGAAGATCTTTACTCCTGGAAAGCAAGAAATTGAGAAAATTTGTTACAATAGATGTTGGCAGGATAGCTTGTTCACAAATTTTAACCTGATCATGTTTAGTGCCATTTATAAAATCCATTTAAGAAAAGTTCTCCCCGTCGACAGAGCTCCAGTATTCTGCATGGTAATATTTTTTCTGCATGCAGTCACCACCAGGGGGAGATCAGGAGCAGACAGCATTTGGCATTAGGGAGTACAGTTTCTCACTCTTAAGTGGGATCAAAATCATCATCCGTTTCCTAAATCTTCTCTCCACCACAGGCTGCACATTACGTCTGGAACCGGGAACAGCTAATGGCTCTGAAACCACAGGATGTCGACTATCTTCTAGGTAAGCCACAGATTTCCTGATCAGGCATAAAGGACCCGGCTATGGGATACCCAACACCTTTTTTTACTTTCTTCACCTGTTCCAGGCCTGTTTGAGCCGGCAGATCTGGTTTACGAACTAGAAAGAAACAAAACTACTGACCCCTCTCTCTCAGAGATGGTGAAAGTTGCCATTAGTATCCTGAAGAAGAACCCCAAAGGCTTCTTCCTTCTGGTGGAAGGTAAGTGACCTTAAGAGAAGACAAGCTGTAGAGTAGCCTAGATGTTACTTCCTTCCCTTGAGTTATAAACAATGGGGTGAAAATCATGAGTCCTCTTGTTTAACAGGTGGACGCATTGACCATGGGCATCATGAGGGAAAAGCCAAGCAAGCCTTAAATGAAGCCGTGCAGATGGACCTCGCCATAGGTTTAGCAGGGGAAATGACATCTGTGGAGGATACACTTACTGTTGTCACCGCTGACCACTCCCATGTCTTTACATTCGGGGGCTACACATACCGGGGCACCTCTATCTTTGGTAAGTTGGAGGACCGATCTTTGGAGAACACATGGATTGGCTGGATACAACTTACTGTATGCCCTGTCCATGATCATGACAGTCGTGGCTATTGTCTATTACAGGTTTGGCCCCTTCACTAAGCGACATTGACCAAAAACCCTTTACATCCATTCTGTACGGAAACGGACCTGGATACAAAATGACTGATGGAACCCGCGAAAACGTCTCCACTGTGGATTATAGTAAGTAGGAAACAGAAGTGAATTATTATATTGTTACAGTGGCAGCCCAGGGGCCATGTCCTTACAAACATCTCTCAACCACCCCCCCTGAGATGGATGCTACATTTGCTGGGAAAGTAAGAGTCAGTGTCCCATTATATCGGAAAGCTAAATTGTATCACTTTAATTTTCAAGATTATTTGCCAGCAGTGAATAGATGTTTACTGTTTAGGCTAATCAGTCTCCAAAATATGGACCATACGTTGGCCCTAGAACTACTCAGCATTGTAACCAGGATGATGGGAGTTACTGCCGTGGAGCAGGACTCCGCACATAGCATGGTTACAGTACAGGATTGTAATCTGGATCCCTGAAGCGTGTTCAGTCTTTAATGTCTGGCCAACGCGTGGTTTGTATTACAGACTGAATGCACAATTAGCTCAGCGTATTGTCTGGAGACGACACGACCAACAAACCCTCAGCTGTGAGAAGTATTTAGGCTTTTGGGGGTTTAACTTAAGTATAGACAGTGTTCCATTCACTGACTATACGCCCGAAAATAAATATCCAACTACTTCTACTTTCAGCTCAGGCCTCCTACCAGGCGCAGTCTGCAGTCCCTCTACGGCAGGAGACGCACGGCGGAGAAGATGTTGCCGTCTTTGCAAAGGGTCCGATGGCCCACCTGCTGCATGGTGTCCATGAGCAGAACTACATCCCTCATGTCATGGCGTACGCCTCCTGTGTTGGACAAAACCAAGATCACTGCACAACTGGAAGTGCGGGGCACGGCACAAGGGCCTCATTGGCCATGCTGCTTAGCGCCTTCATCACGCGACTCATCTTGTAAACAGCGGAGACGCCGGGCTCCTACCTCACACCGCTCTGCTCTGTGGTGGACGTCAGCTCTGCTACACCGTCCAGGGGATTGCTCCACAGAGGGCTGTGTCACACCCAGAAGGGTAAAAAGACCAAAGACTACTCCACAACCACTAACAAGCGGATCACACCAAGCACAACGGATGCCCCCCACACCCCAAGACTTATCCGTCCTGTAGTTGGCATCTTTTTAGTTGGGCATAATGAATTTAGCTGCCATGACTGCTTCTGTAGAAGATATCATCCAGCTTTCCCAGGATATTAAAAGGCCAGTCTAGGAAAGCTGAATGACAACGTCTCCAAAAGCGGTCAGGAAGCCCAATATCTTACAGGACTACTCTGAGGTTTGTATTTATCGGTGATGGTTACAGATTTATGGGGCAGATGATGATTTGTACATTTATAGGATTTTATTTTCATTTCTGTAAATTAAAAAACGACAAATTGTGAAACCTCAAAAAAAAAAAAAAAAAAAGGGCAAATTACTGCACCAACACTAGATCAGTCTATTGTAGCTGCCCATTCCAACCTCTAGGGGGTACCACTGTCAAGTCTGAGTGAAGGAGGAGGGGGCGAGCCGGTTGCGTGGCTATAAATAGCCAATATTTTCCCAGCAGGAGGTTTTCCAGCCACAGGATCTTGGCCTGAAGACACAGGGCAGACACACGCCATTAACACGTCTGCCCAGGTTGCTTCTATTTGCGGAGATTCCCCCCTACATGCAGCGGGGTCTGGATACAATGAAGTCCAGTATAGTCCAAGATGACCAAAACCTTTCAGCCATTTATAGAATGGAACAGCAGGAAGAGCAAACATGCGCCAAAATACCTGCACCTAACAAACCCCCAGACACCGGGTGGAATAAACCAGAACAGGATAGTTCAAGGTAAACCATAGTGCAGTGCTACTACGGCTAGTTATACAAGGGAGAGTTGAATCCTGGCTAGTTTCTGGTCCTATACTCTGGACAGCGGAAAGCTGCGGCTAAATTGTAGCACAGGAAAATTTTCTAAATCCCTAGAACTTTTTTACGTTACTGCAATACTGTAATTTAAAGAGTTGTACCAGATTTTACCCCCATTATGCTACTCCCCCAACCTCAAGTAGGATGTGAAATGTCCTTCCTAGAATTCCCTCTTGTGAAATCTCACACATTTACATATAAAGAAAAAAAAATTCTCCTCCAAAGTCATGTGACAGTGAGCAGAGACGAGTCATATTTGCCACTTTAGAGGCTGCAGGGGAAATGGGGTCACTTAAGACAATCATCTTTTAACTGTTTACTATGACACCAGCAAGTTTCTAAAGATAATATTATCTTTCAGAACACATCAGGTTTGTGGTTTGGTGATCTAGTTTGAGAAATAAGCCTGATAACTGGATCTTTATCTGCAACTCTTTGGTTTTGTGATCTTCAGAACTGGAGATAAGAGTTACTTTCCTGATACAATGTAAAAGTGGATATCTTTAATATGACACCAGCAGCATGTTTATAGTGGTTATAGAACCGAAGACAGCAACTGAAGTGGCACTCCCCCCGCAGCCTCTTAATTTGACTCATCTCTGGCAAAATATGACTCTTCTCTAAGATTTTTAAAAGTAAATGGGAGAGATTTCACATAAAAGAGGGGGCCGATTAGTGGAGAAAAATCAGGTGACCGGTTCCCTTTAATACAAATCAGGAAGGGGCTTCTCCTCTTTCCATTGTGGGCCGGTTCGGCGCCTCTGATGGTTACCAGGACATTGAGGAATTGCCAGTTGGAAAGAGCAAGAAAAAGTTCAACCACACAACATTGTTTCCAAAGAAAATCAAAGAGGAGCAGTGACCACGCAGAGCTGGACAGGCGCCCGATGCTGCCCACAATCTGCCAGGAAGGTCATTACTGCAATCGCTTCCAGCCCTCAGAACAAGATGAAATAGTGAGAAGCTGCGAGAGCAACTAATCCTCAAACACACACACACACACACACACACACACACACCACCCTGTGATAGTACACTTAGTCATAGTTTTACTAGAGAAAGCTGTGTGATGTCCAAGATAAAGAAGTCTAGTATAATGGTCTGACTACGACTACAGTCTTACTCAACTTTCCCACAGTCCTGAAAATCCCTGAAGGCAACATGCAATTGTCCTAAAGAAAATAAAATCTCCTTCCTCACTTCAACCGGCAGCTGAAGACACGTCCGGTAGTCAGATTGTTGTTTCCTGAGACATCTTCCAAGAAACACAAAGAAATGGGGAATAAGATGGCGTTGTGTGGTTTATGAAGGGCTGGTTTGGCGACGATCACTGAATCCCTGCACTGTCTGGGCCAATACCAGGGGAAGGGGTGGTGGGCGCACGGCAGGACATACTGTAATCAGGATATTAATGCTCTCTGGCACTCATTACCAGACCCTCCCAAATCCTAGTTCTGCTGAGTGTCAGCTCTTGTGTCAACAGAACAGCGCAAAGCTATGCAATGTATGCGATGTTCTGCAGACGTCTAGAGGATCCTGTGGTGTAATATTCTGCAGAACAAACCATAATGAACGAGCGAAGATTGCGATTTGCCTCAACCGCAAGCACTAGGGGGCGCTCAGTGCAGAGAATTAGCCAAAAACAGCAACTCGTTTCCCCTTCTCTGGAAAAAAAAGTCATTTAGAAAGAAATCTGATGTCTAGATCCTTATTCCGCTTGAATAACCCTCCTGGCAATCTGTTATATGCTCCCAGCACAAAGATACGTTACCATAGTTCTCAAACAGGGACATAGTAAGTTCTACATTGAAATACATGCGATTGGTAACGAGCACCCAGGGGTTTTTATTGTTCCAAATGGGTTGCGCTTAGGTTGATGTCACACATGGCGTTTTTGGTCCGTTTTTAAGCATGCGTTTAACAGACAAAACGCATGACTAAAAACTGGTTCAAAACGCCATGTGTGCCACTAGCCTTCAGTTGGCAGCACATGTGGCGTTTTGAACCCATTTTTGGGACGCGTTTTGAAAACTCATCCGTTTTTTAACCCATTTTAATTAAGAGGATGGGTTCAAAAACGGGTTCAAAACGCCATGTGTGGCATCAGCCTTAGGATCACAAGCCAACCAGAATGTGTGAGTGCAGCCTTGTCCTCCTCTTCTAACAAACACAGGGGTCAGTTCCCCCCCAGCAATGGTCTATTTAGAGCCAAACATTGAGGGCGCGTTCACACGTTGCGTTTTGACCTGCGTTTTCATTGCGTTTGAAAAGCATATACAACAGCTGAGGAGAGGTGATTTGCCTAATTACATCACTGTTAACGTTTCCGTTTACAAAACGCATCGTAAACGCAATGTTAGGCAAATTACCTCACATCAGCTGTTGTATATGCATTTCAAACGCAATGAAAACGCAACGTGTGAACGCGCGTTCTGAATGCAGGTGTGGATCATAATGGATAAGCATAATCGAGAGGTAGTATTCCTGCTCTCTCTCACTCCACTCCTGATTCAGATATCAAAAGCGCCATCTGAAAAACTACATATGAACTCACCCTCATACACCAAGCCCATTGTAACCCACCATAGTCCTCAAAACTAACACTGCAAGACTCCCAGCATCATAGTCATCACCAACGATGCTGGGAGTCCCTGCCTCACACTAGTCATTACTGTTCCATACTGCAATTACAATTGCAGTCAATCTTACAAGGAGGCAGGAACATAGATGACCAGGATGATGGGAGTTGAAGTCCTGCAGCAGTGCTTGGTCAGTAAACTACAGGCAACATATATGTTTGTGTGTCACCGTGTTATGACTACAACAGGAGCAAAATGTGACTAAGAAAAACCGGGCGCCCGATGTATCAGCAAAAAACACATAGGAAATACCACTATGCACACTATGCATGGTGATGGAGAACACATCATATACAGACACTGTAATGTCCTGTGAATGAAGATGACAATTACTATTATGTGACAAGCAGAAGGCCCCATGTTATAAGCCGGGAGCTCAGTGTAACCCACAGCTCCAGCTCCAGCTACAGCAATGTAATACAGCAGCACTTACCAGGCTCCAACCCTTCACTCAGGGGAGAGACCAGCACCCAGAAGAGCTGCCTGCACCCATCAGCCTTAATTAATAGTTGCTGCATTGCCACTCGTTAATTGCAAACACTAATTAACCCTTTGCCTCTCCAGTCTCCTCTGTGGGAGACCGCGTTCATCGCACATTGGAGCACATTTACTTACCCGGTCCTGTCACGGTCCCGTGGTGCATTGTCCGACGAGGATTCGGAGCTGCCGCGATTCACTAAGGTTGTGCGTCCAGTTTCCTGCAGGTGTCGCTGCTGCGCTGAGGTCCGCCGGAGTTCAACTTCTTCTTCCTGGTGCATGTAAGTGCTGATCTTGCGACACAATTCCCTTTTTAAATTCTGCGGGTTGTCCGACGGCAGGCCCCCCGATTTCTTTTGCATAAACGGCGGCGCCAATGCACCACAATCCGATTGCGTGCACCAAAAACCCGGGGCAAAATGGAAATATTCGGGATACCCGACGGAAATGCGGTCCACGGACCCTTAGTAAATGAGCCCCATTGTGTTTTGAAATGCATTTAGGGTGATGCCACATGTGGCGTTTTGGCCGCGGTCACACGTACCGCCAAGCGTCTTTTCATAACACGACGCTAACGCACAGGGGGAGGTCCTCGGCCCAAACGCACATTCGTTTCCAGAGAAACGCATGCGATCGGCTTAACAATCGCATGCGTTTCCCTGGAAACGCATGTGCGTTCGGGCCGAGGACCTCCCCCTGTGCGCTAGCGTTGCGTTATGACGGACACCTAGCGGTACGTGTGACCGCGGCCTTTTGGTCCGTTTTAAAAACGCATAAATTTTTGACCGTTTACAATGCGTTTGGCTGCTTAGAATCTATTTATCTTAATAAATAAACAGGTTCAAAGCAGCCAAACGAATGAGAAACACTGAGGTCGCGTTCACACATTCAGCTATAGTCGCGTTCATAACGCGACGCTAGCGCACAGTGGGCGGGGCTCGAGCCGATCGCATATGCGTTTCCCGGGAAACGCATGCGATTAATAACCCGATGGCATGCGTTTCTCTGGAAACACATATGCGATTGCCCCAAACTCCGCCCCCTGTGCGCTAGCGTTATGAACGCGGCGCTAGCGGAACGTGTGAACGCGCCCCGCAGGGCACAATCCGATCGCTTGCGCCAAAAACCCGGGGCAATACAGGGAAAATTACCGCAAATCGGAAATATTCGGGTAACATGTCAGGAAAACGCGAATCGGGCCCTTAGTAAATGACCCCCAGTGTAACCTCAGTATGTGATCCAGGCTGAAGCCCTTGGAATGCATAAAAAACGCATAATAAAACGCAACGCATCGTGTGAAAGTGCCCTCAGGCTTGTGCAACCAGGAGGCTTCATGCAGTATTCCAGATGATACAAGACGGATTATTTGCTCTGCAGGTCAGAATATCCATATTATTATTATTATTATTATAGATTAAGATAGATTATATAGATTGGAAAATCAGGGCTAGTTATGAAATGAACTGCAGTACCTTAAATGGGACAATAGATGGCAGCACAGGTCATGAGAAGAGCGAGCAGCCTCATTAGGTCTCTGGATTATGATTTTATTTTAATATTTTTTTAAAATTGTATTGGTGTCTGCAGTATGAAGTCCTCAGCACAGAGACACTGGATGCATCAATGCTAATGAAAACCACCAGTTAGGGTGATGCCACACATGGCGTTTTGAGCCCGTTCTTGGTCAGTTTTTATGCAGCCCGTCCAAAAACGCATGTCATTTTTGAAAACGCATCCGTTTTTGACCAGTTTTAATTAAGATAATTGGTAAAACCTGTCAAAGGCGGATGCTTAAAAACGGACCAAAAACGGGTTAAAAACGCCATGTGTGGCATCACCCTTACTGAGCTATCCGAGGGTCTAGAACGAGGTTTAAGGGCGCGTTCACACGTTCCACTAGCGTCGCATTCGTAACGCGACGCTAGCGCACAGGGGGCGGACTCAGGGCGATCGCATATGCGGTTCAATCGATCGGGTTATTAATTCCCGGGAAACGTATATGCGATCAGCCCGAGCCCCGCCCCCCTGTGCGCTAGAATCACGTTATGAACATGACGCTAGCGGAATGTGTGAACGTGCCCTAAGGGTGGTGGCACAGGTGGCGTTTTTAGTTCGTTTTTAGTCATGCGCTTTCAGTCCATTAAAAAAATGCATGCGTTTTAAAAACACATGGCTTTTTGAAAACACATCCGTTTTTTGAAAACGTTTGTTTTTGTCCGGTTTTCCCAATTTTTGTAATAAAAAAACGGACAAAAACGGATCAGTTTTTAAAAAAAAAAAAAACGCATGCATTTTTTAAAAAACCCATCCATTTTTGACCAGTTTTAATAAAGATAATTGGTAAAACCTGTCAAAAATGCATGCCTTTTTTGACGGACTTCTTGAAAACGGGCAAAAACGGGTCCAAAACATGTGTGACCACAGGCTAAGAGAGCCTCTTACACCTCAGTTGTCAGGAGTGATCCCAGTGGTTGGATCACTCCTGATCAGTGATACACCACAGATCAGTAAATGATGGCGTATTCTAATAAGTTATACCTCCACTAGATGGAGCTCCTTACACAAAGACTGGCACCTATGTCATTTCTGATTTCCAAACCAGGAGGAGTAGCATCTCTCCTTTATGTAGTTCTCCACACCTGCTTTTGGCTTGTCAAACAGCATCTGAAAAAGTGAACGTGTGAACGCGCCCTCAGCGTTTGCATTCCGGATCTAGTGATGCACGTTTGGTTTCTTCCATGTACACAATGCAAAACCTGTGTTCTCATGACCAATGACATGATTCATTGGAACAAGCCCATCCCTGTTCTGAGTCAATTTCATTTTAAAACGCAATTCAACCGTAATGTGTGAACGCAGCCTTACGGTGATGGCACACGTGGCGTTTTGAACCCGTTTTTGGGCCTTTTTTCAGCTGTCCGTCAAAAACCGCATGTGTTTATGACAGGTTTTACCAATTTTCTTAATTAAAACTGCGTTAAAAATGCATTTTTAAATGAACTGCTTAAAAACGGGCCAGAAACGGGTTCAAACACCAAGTGTGGCATCACTCAAAGGGCGGATTCCCAAGTGACATTTTTGTTGTGTTTTTAAATGCATCCAAAAGGCAAATGGAAGGGGGTTTGGCCAAAAGGAATGTGCCAAACCCCCTCTAACTTTTGGCTGTTTGGATACATTTAAAACCTTGACAAAAACACCAACTGTGGGGCTCTTCTGCACCCGGCGTGTGCTCGCCTGGGATCCGGCATGGGCGAGCACACAGTAGGGTACATGTAGCCTGATAATGGAGGTTTTCCGCCTGTTTCATTTACTCCAGCAGAGATTTTGAACATGGTAACAAATTCATACAGAAAGTCTATTAGTCGCAGCGCTTTCTGTCTTCTGGCGTTATTAATGTATTTGAAACTGGACTGTCCCTTTAATATCCTTTTATGAAGTCTCCGGGGTGGGCATAGTTTTCTGGTGACAGCTTAGTCCCGAGGTGAGGGTCACCCATGTCTGTAGATTCAGCACAGTGATTCTGGTTGGTTCCGATACAGGCAGCGTAGCCCATGGCGTAGGGTAAATAGCTCTCCTCTAACACGCCATGCAGGAGATGAGCCATAGGGCCTTTTGCAAAAATGGCGACGTCTTCTCCTCCGTGTGTCTCTGATTTCAGGGGCACCGCGGACTGGGCATGGTAGGTAACATTCTCTGTTGATAATAAATGTATTAGTATGATATGAGAAGAGGAAGAATCCAGAGCACAGGATCCCAGGGTCAGAACTCACCTGTGTCCATGCCTGTGATGTTTTCTCGCTTCCCTCCATCTATTTTGAAGCCAGGTCCATTTCCATAGAGGATGGCTGTGTAAGGCATTTTATCTACATCACTAGGATCCTGGGCTAAGCCTGTGGGGTGAAGGGGGTCACATTATTTATGTCTAGTCACTCCTCCGGACATGCCCCATAACCATTTACCAACTCAGTGGGGCTTATTTACTAAGGGTCCTCGGATCGCATTTCCGCCAGGTTTTCCTACATTTTCGGGGAACACGCCGCTGGAACAGGTATTTAAGAGATGATTGTTTAGCATGCGATCGGATTTTGCCGCCGGCTTTCATACGACACAAATTGGGGGGCGGGCCGTCAGAAGATCTGACAGATTAGGACAAACCATGGGATTTAACTTAAAAATTGTGTCTCACGACAAGCACTTACATACACCGGGAGGAAGATGGTGAACTCCGGCGGACCTGAGCGGGGAAGCGACACATGCAGGATATCAGGTGCACGATCTTATTAAACTACCCTCTTCAAGAAACCCAAATGAATTACACAACACCTTTTCCCCAGGAGAGTCAATATAACTCAGGCGCCCTATGCTCTCACTTACCCATCTAAAGGTAGAGCCTATAGTAAAGTTCATACTGAGCCTCCGGGTTCATGAACAGAAGCAATAAACTGGTGCACTACAGCATGTGGTGCATTTGGGGTTTGGGAACAGTTTGGGAACTAACAAACATTTCCTTTGGGGCAGAAACTCAGACATCCTGGATCTGTGGACTATCTTACCTAGTATAGGGTTTCCTCTGGGCGGGTAACCCCCAAGGGTGAAGACGTGAGAGTGGTCTGCAGTCACCACGGTGAGACTATCCCCCTCTGAGGTCAGGGTACCAGCTAGGCCCACAGCTTTGTCCATCTCCACAGCGTCATATAGGGCAAGTTTTGCCTGTCCGGCGTGGTGGCCGTGGTCAATCCGTCCTCCTGGTGTTGTGATGGAGATATTAATGTTACACAAACTGGTACTGAAATCCTATTCACAAGTAGCTATACAAGATCCACTCCGCACCCATAAATATCCATGGGACGAAAAAAAAAGATGGCAGGTGCCACTATTGTCATAGATATAAGGACAACAGCTCACCCTCCACCAGCAGGAAGAAGCCTTTGGGGTTTTTCTGTAGGATTCGAATAGCGACTGAGACCATCTCGGAGAGGGAAGGGTCCGTGGAGGTATTTCTTTGCAGCTCGTATTGGAGATCAGACGGCTCAAAGAGACCTAATAACATAATGGAGATAAGGGGGGTTAGGGAGTTAGATATTCGGCAGCACCCCCATCATCATCAGCCACCTACACGGCATGAGACACCACTGCTACTACTTACCCATCAGATAATCCACCTTTTTTGTGTTGATCCCCAATAACTGCTTCCTGTCCCAGACGTAACGGGTTACCTAGGAAAGATTGGGGAAACTTTTTCACTTCCTAAACCTTTTTGTGTTTAGTTATGCTCCATTCCCATCTAAAGCTGATGTCAAATTATCTCTACTAGCACCTCTAGAGATGCATCCTACCCGCTATTATGCTGCTTTTCCTATGATCATACGCCCTATACAGCTATTTTATAATCAGTGGGGAGTGGGGAACAGGAGACAACTGCCCGGAGCTCACTGAACATCCTCTACAAACATAAGGATGGTGCATGTCAAAATTCAACATGTCCGATCCATCTTTCCCAACATTCATAATAGCCTTACTATGTAATAGATCAGAGCTTCAGAATTTGTGCTTTTTAACTAGTTCACACCTTGGAGGGTGGTTTCTTCTTGCACCATAGCTTCACTAAGTTTTGTCCGTCAAGTCTTGTACCGTTGGCCGTAGGATCCTCAGGGTATTCTACATCAGGGGTACCTTTTGGATACATGTATTTTCTGCCTCCTCCCAGAATAACCTGTGCAAAAATGAAGCAAGTGTCATAAGTACTCCATGGATTATATTTCCCATCACCCATCAGTGGCCCCGGGCCCCTCACCTCGATATCTTCTATGTTGTTAATTAGCTGCAGGGCAATATCCTTGCAGCCCTGCTGGATGGCATCTGGTGGCATGTCAGCATCTGAATACCAGTCACGATGAGCACTGTGGGCATACGCAGCGGCTGGGGTGGCGTGATTGATCCTGGTGGTTGTGACCACCCCAACAGACTTCCCTAAAACAGACATATTAACATCTATTACATGATCCTTATGTAAATCATATATTGTGAGAAGATCATGATAGGCTGTGAGAGTAGTCACTGGCATTACTATACAATTACATTGTGATCAGATACTACACACCTGCTGCCTTTGCCCACTTTAGGATGGAGTCCACCTCATTGCCTTTGGATGAGTTACAGTCTCCCAGCTTAGTGGCAGCGCTCAGCCCCAGGACTCCTCTATTGGTCTTCACACCACACAGGAAAGCAGTGGCTGTACCTGCGCTGTCCGGAACCTGGGAGTCTGTGTTATATGTCTGTGAAGACCCAACAGATATTTGTAAATCCCCCTAAGCAGGACCCCAATCTATTTGAGTAATCTCTCCTACATAGTTTGTTACTCCAGTTATTCCTGGTCCTGGGAAGTTAGAGTATAATGTTTCTAAGATGCATTTCATATGTAGCAAGCCCTTGTACTATGCAGTTCACCCATGATGAAGAAGAAGGTCATTTCTAAGTAAAGGAGGGGTAAAAAGAAAGAAGATGCTGCTGCAAGTGTAAGAGGGAGGGAAAGAAGGACAATGCTGCTAGTTGGGAGAGGGGATAATGTTGCTGCCAGTTGGGAGAGGGGATAATGTTGCTGCCAGTTGGGAGAGGGGATAATGCTGCTGCCAGATGGAAGAGGGGATAATGTTGCTGCCAGTTGGAAGAGGGGATAATGCTGCTGCCAGTTGGGAGATGGGATAATGTTGCTGCCAGTTGGGAGAGGGGATAATGCTGCTGCCAGTTAAGAGAGGGGATAATGCAGCTGCCAGTTTGGAGAGGGATACTGCTGCTGCCAGTTGGGAGAGGGGATAATGCTGCTGCTAGTTGGGAGAGGGGATAATGCTGCTGCAAGTTGGGAGATGGGATAATGCTGCTGCCAGTTGCACGAAGTGGCTTCAATGGAGGTACGTAACCTGCATTGGGATATGAGTTGCTTTTAGAAAGGCTTTTGGTATTGCACTGTAGTTTTGGTGTGTCTAGGGTATATAATGTGGACATATTTTATTGCTACTCTAAGAGGTAAAATGGTGGATTGGCCTTTATCGCCTTCTTAGGATACACAAGAGAACCCTATAATTTCTCTACCTTTGAAAGAGCCACAAAGGGGAATTTGTCCATCTCCAGGCAACTATTTTCTCCAGGTTCCTTATTAATCTGTCCCTTGAGGATGCGGGTGGCAGTGACTGTCGATATTCCCATTCCTGCAGACAACAAAGTTGAAAACTTTCATTACTAGGGATCAAACACAGTCGATTTGGAATTTTTAGACATTGACATTTCATGGAAAATCTGTAACATAAGAGCCAATCTTCAGTGTATGAACGATACGAGCTGCTGTGTGTGGAAGTATTAATTCGGACTCAGTGGTGACCGGTCCAAAGCACAGTCCTGGGGATGCAACAACAACACAAGGGGGTCAATGCAAAGTTTGCTTCATCTGGAAATTACTGTTGGTTCTACATGGAAACAATCAGTTGTCGCTGCAGCTTTGGATGTGGATAGAGTCTATTAGGGGATTTGAATATCATCTAGAAATTCAACCTATAAAATCCTGATAAGAGCTGAACTTGTGATTTAAGGAGCAGCACCCATGAGGATGATACATTGCACAAGGCGGTGACAAGGCTCTTCCTATCCTCCACACCCTAAGTACTTACACCCTTTAATTGAAAAGATAATAAAGCTTTTTGACAAGTGAAATCTCATTAATAATTCTGGGGAAAGTCCCAGGGTCTAAATGTGTTAAAGTAAATGGGTGAATCACATCTGGCTTTGCACCAGGTATCATCAGCTGAGCAAGAGCAAAATCCATGTGTTGGCAGAAATTGGGGTGCCTGCAGGTCCCCATCTCTAAATATCACCCATGGTTGAGCAATAGTAGGGAGAGCAGCACCGGGACATGGGATCTTTGTCCAGAGGTACGGCGCACACCTCGAATGAAACAGGTACAAGGTGCGTGTAAGTCACATCCAACATTTCAGCTCTTCCATGGCTCCATGCTGTGTCCTTATATCCTTCATGTCACTGGTGGTAATGTAGCTGTTGAGACCAAGGTGGCTGCAGGCAAGGGCAGCGGAAGTCGCCACTCAAAACGCACATGGAGGGGCTTGGCTTGATGGCTTGATGCGATCGGAACAAGCAGCACACGTTTCGCATTGTTTACAGGAAAAACACCTGGCGCTCATTCCCCGATTGAACTTGTTCATTGGAAATGTGTTTGCGATCGAGCAAAACCCCTCCCTGTTACATTTGACTTTTTCAAAACACAAGTCAGACGCACCATGTGAATGTGGCCTTACTTGGGTCTAGGTGTAACTGCTTGCGCTTATATTTAGAGATGTGAACATGGTCTTAGAAGACTCCAGAATTATGTCTAGCAGATGAGCTATGAGCAGGCACCACACTGTCTACCCACCATCTCCCAGGAAAAGGATCAGATTTTTGGCTATGTTGGTGTTCAGTTTCTGCAGTTTTAGGGCATCGTCTAGGGTCTGATGGCCGAGGTTTCTCCAGTACTTGGGATCCTTCTCTACATCTGTAACAAAAATGAATAGTAAGAGGTACAAGGAGTCACATACCTGCACACTAATAATAAATAATAAATTATTAGTGAGGTCTAAGCCAAACATAGCAAATTCTGATATCATGGCATTAATCCCTGCTACCCCATAGCATACAGGGGCGTAACTATGAGAGACTGAGCCCCATAGCAGACTTCTGAATGCCCCCCCCCCTTACCCATTAAAATATCTAATAATTTGTTTACTCACACATGAGTTGCATTCACACTTTATATATACACCATATATACACCCATGTATCATATACACAGACATATAGCACATACACCTAACATATACACACACGTATAGAGCAAATACACATCACATATACGCATATGTATAGAGCATATTCACCTAATAAATACACACATCTATAGATCATATACACCTAATATATACACACACATGTATAGAGCATATACACATCACACATACTCACATGTATTGAGCATATACACCTAACATATACACAAACAGCAAATACACACATACATACAATTCCGTATACAGTATATACACAACATGCACATATACAGTAAATACCCCAGATGCCGGGCGCCCTGATACTGCAGGCCCCATAGCAGCTGCTACCCCTGTAGTTACACCACTGATAGCAGAGCTTTTTTAGCACACAATTCAGACATTACCTCCACATTACAGCAGAGTTAATTCCAATTAATATAAATGTTGCGTTTAAACAAAAATGGTTTGATTAAAATAAAATCTCCATTCTCCTCATTCAGAGCAGCGCAGAAGGGCTGGAAATGAGCTCCCGAACCGTAGTCAGAGCTCCACAGAACATCATGTAACCCACCTAGTACAGAGACTACAGTATACAATGCCCTATACTCTAGTTACATCTGCTGATGTTTTATGCTCCAGACACATTCAGAGCAGCAGTCACAATTCTGCTGGTCTCCTCTTGGCTCTAATCTCACATCTCAATGCTGTCCCTGTTGGTTTCTTTGCGATACCTGCTGAAGGATATGTAAAGTATCTATAAAATTTTTACTGCCGCTCTGGAGGATAAAACCTGATGTAACTGCACAGACTGGCATATGAGACATGGTGTGATAATAGAATTAATTCTGCAGCTTTGGATGTGACTGGAGGATGAGATCTGACACATCAGCAGAACAGTGACTGAAGCTCAGGAGAAAAGCCCTCTCTGTGGAATCAGTAACAAATGATCATTTCTAAACAAAGATTTTCTGTGTGGAGAAATGCAGACTTGGCGCGTGGCACTTACCTGGAAATATCCCGGGTACTGCCACTTTCACCAGCTGCAGCAATGATGCCCACACCAGGACTGTCTTCATGGCCTTGGTATATGCCATCTCTGGCCAAGGTGCCGCTTTATACTCTGGAGGAGTCTGTAGTTTGGTGCTTTGTTATGGGGCTCAGAATCTCATTGTTGGCACTGCCAGCTTGGATGCCCCTTCCTCTTGAAGGATTCCTCAGTGAAAGATGCTGGTGAGGTTTATATCTGGCTGGGCGTCCTCTCAGGTCACAGGGCGGGGGCCCACTTGGCATCTTTATTTATTTTCTTTCTTGTCTCAATTGCATCATTAATGCCTGCAGCATCAGGCATCAGTCCAAGGCTCCTGCACCCGACAACCCAAACCTGCAGGGGAGGGGGGGTCCCCGTACTATAACTAGGTCATAAACCAGTCCACAGCTTCACAAGACAATGACTTTCCATCTATCCATTCTATGGAAGCCCAAAATATTGTCCTTTACAGCTTTATTGTTAAAGGGGCGTTCCCATTTCAGCAAACAAATGTTATTGTTTGTGTGATGAAAAGTTATAGAATTTTTCAATATACTTTTCTGTATCGATTCCTCCCAGTTTTCTAGATCTCTGCTTGCTTCATTGTTTATTTACAGTGCACAGAACTCTGACCATGGTCACACAGGTGCACGTGCTCGTTATATCACACAGCTCTGATTAGTCTCTATGATACTAACGAGCCGTGCACCCTTGTGACCATGGTCAGATTTCTGTCCACTGGAAGTAAATAATTAGGATGATGACACATGTGGCGTTTTTGGACTGTTTTATGCCCTAAGGCCGGTGGCACACGTGACGTTTTGAACCCGTTTTTAGGCTGTTTATAAGCAGTCCGTTTTTTGAGAACGCATCCGTTTTTTACTGGTTTTACTATTTATTTGAATTAAAACGGGTCAAAAATGGATGCATTTTCAAAAAACGCATGCAGTCTTTAACGGACTGCTTAAAAACGACCGAAAAATGGGTTGAAAACGCTATGTGTGCCACTGGCGTAAACGACCTGGCCCTTTTTTGTTTTTTCATTTCCATTTTTCACTCCCCACCATCAAAAATCTATAACTTTTTTGTTTTTCCATGTGAAGTGCTGTGTGACGGCTTGTTTTCTGCACTTCATAGTGACGGTATTTAATATTCATGCCGTGTACTGGAAAGCAGGAAAAAAATGCATTTCGCCGTTTTCTTGTGGAGCGTGGATTTTACGGCTTTCACTGCGCCCCAAATGACATGTCTACTTTATTCTTTGGGTTGGTGCGATCACGGGGATAACAAATTTGTATAGGTTTTATAATGTTTTCATAAACATTTACAGAAATTAAAAACCTCCTGTACAAAAAAATTTTGGGGATTTTGCCATTTTCTGGCACTAATAACTTTTTTACACTTTGGTGTACAGAGCTGTGGGTGCTGTCATTTTTTTGCAACTTTTGATGAAGTTTTCATTGCTTCCATTTTTAGGACTGTACGACTTTCTGATCACTTTTTATTGAATTTTTTATATTTTTCAAAATGGCAAAAAGTGCCATTTTCGACTCTGGGCACTATTTCCATTACAGGGTTAAACACGGTGAAAAACCGTTATTATATTTTGAAAGATAGGGCATTTTTGGAAGCGGCGATTTGAATTTTGTTTTTTTAATATCATTTTTAACTATTTTTTATTTTTACTATTTTTAAAACTCTCTAGGGTACTTTAACCCTAGGTTTTCCCATTGATCCTACCATATGCTGCCATACTACAGCATAGTCATTCATCCTCTTCATTAATTACAATGTGTGAATCGCACATTGTAATAAATAAATTAAAACAAAGCAGCCTCGGGTCTTTGGAAGACCCGAGATTGTCGTGACAACCAATCGCCACTCTCCGATGACGTCACGGGGACCGTCAATCTTCGCGCAAGGCCTAACTGAGGTTTGTTATCATATATCAGTGGTGGCGAGCCTATGGCACTAGTGCCAGAGGTGGCACTCAGAGCCCTTTCTGTGGGCACTCAGGCCATCACCAGAGATGACTCCAGGTATCTTCCTGCAGTCCCAGACAGCCCAGGACTTGCTGTGCACAGAGCTATTTTAAAGTGACAGTGCTATCTGGGACTACTGGAGGAGTGGGAAGGTGTGGACAGATCTGGATTATCATTGTAGCTCCTGCTCCGGCCCTGATAATTCTTCCTGTTTATGGGACCGTGGAGGGAAGCTACAATGATCATCCAAATTTCTTCTATTTTCTGCTTTATTGGTGTCCCCAGGGGGCTGATATGAATGAAATATGTGACAGAACAAGGAGTATAAATCACTAATTAGATTTCTCTGTTGGCACTTTGCGATAAATAAGTGGGACTTGGTTGTAGTTTGGGTACTCGGTCTCTAAAAGGTTCGCCATCGCTGCCATATATGAAAATAAACAGTGCAAATCTTTATTTTGTATCAGTAGTTTGTTACAATGTATTTATTTAGCCTCAGAACAATTGTAACAAAGTTTCAGCTATGTGCTGTAGTGAAATCCACAGAACTAAATCATTTATACAATCATCCTATCCCAATCACTGAATGTATCAGTCTTGCAGGAGCTTCTTGGTCCTCCATGGTTCAGTAGAGTCGTCTCACTTCCATCTCTTGAATCCCAATTCTGACTTTGTCCATGTGGACGCTCGGTATTAATGTATGTGCTTGACACAAAGTCAGTTGTGAAAGTGAAGAATATTTTTTATCTTCCACTTATTTTATCCGTCATGGAAATTTGGTCCAGTGATAGGTACTTTGTTATCGGTGATATAACAAAAGGACAAGTCCCATCCACTTATCTCTATAAAGTTTGTGCCCCCCTCCCTGTCGATGTCTTTTGTTTCCTGACACTCACTTCCCACGCAGTCGTTCTACTCATCCCACACGACTAGATAATTGCCGCTCAAAGTCGTGTGATCTGCATTCGGCTGACAATTGACAGGAGGCACAATGTTCCCAGCGCAGCCTCACGTGCAGGATGATGAGACTCCTTCACTGTCTGCAGCATCATCGCATATCACATGTGTGGAAGCGGATATGGAGAATAACCGACAATCCGAGAATTGTCCAGGAAAGTGTCAGGTAATGCCAGTGATGCCCAGGACTATCCTACAGTCACAGCCAAATGTTTTGAGAATGACACAAATCTTCTATTTTCACGTGATCTGTTGCCCTCTGGTTTGTCAGATGTTTTTATCACATACAGAGATACAAGTGCATTCATATTATGTAACAAAAGCTTATTGACAGTTAGAATGAGTTACTGCAGCGAGTCAGTATCTGCAGTGTTGTCCCTTCTTCTTCAGGACCTCTGCAATTCTCCCTGGCAGCTCTCAGTCACCTTCTGCACCAAATCCTGACTGATAGCCGTCCATTCCTGCACAATCACTGCTGCATTCTGTCACAATTTGTTGGTTTTTGTTTGTCCACCCGTCTCTTGATGATTGACCACAAGTTCTCAATGGGATTAAGATCTGGGGAGTTTCCAGGCCATGGACCCACAATCTCTCTGTTTTGTTCCCTGAGCCATTTAGTTCTTCCCTTTGCTTTATGGCAAGGTGCTCCATCATGCTGGAAAAGGCATTGTTATCACCAAACTGCTCTTGGACGGTCGGGAGAAGTTGCTCTTGGAGGACATTCTGGTCCCATTCTTTATTCATGGTATTGTGTGTCTTTCCTATAACACTATTGTGAGGGCACTGTATAATGGTGTTATGAGTCCTCCTTATAACACTAATATGTGGGCACTGTATATCGGTATTGTGTGTCCTTCTTATAACACTATTATGAGGACACTGTGTCAGTATTATGTCTCCTCCTGATAACACTATTATGTGGGCACTGTATGTTAATATTATTTGTCCTCCTAACACTTTTATGTGAGCACTGTATGTCGGTATTATGTGTCTGCCTTATAACACGATTATGTGGACACCCTCTTTATAACACTGTTATGTGGGCACACATATGTCACTTCATGTGTGCCCGTTTTTAAAGTGAACCTGTCACCATGATTTTTAGATGATTAGTTACAATAGCCATTGCTCTCCTGATTTAAAAAGGTCAGCATTCTGGATACTGCCACTACTTTATAAAATTTTATTTCACATTACCTGTCTCCCTGTCAGCAGCATGTGGTTAGTCACGGGGCTCGGGGGCATTAGCTGCAGCCTGTGTCTTCTCATGTATTTTCCCTCCTGCCTACTTAATGCACATCACAGGAATAGGGGAAAGGTGGAGGGAGCAGGTGACTCTGGAGGAGAGGGACAATGCATGTGGAGCCTGAGACACAGTAGTTTCAGCACTTTATGACTATGTAGGCACTGTATGTTAGTAATA
Source organism: Engystomops pustulosus (assembly GCA_019512145.1). NCBI lineage: Eukaryota > Metazoa > Chordata > Amphibia > Anura > Leptodactylidae > Engystomops > Engystomops pustulosus. The sequence continues at coordinate 157,237,314 of CM033646.1, forward strand.
TAAGAGCATGGTATGGCACTATTATGCGGTCACTACATGCCACTATTCAGTGGCACTATTATATAAGCACTCTATGGCGGCACTCTGTGTGAGCACTGCATTTGTTGGAAGTTGGAGTTCTGCACTGAAGTCTTTACTGACAGATCATAGTCTCAAGAGATGAACAATGAGCACAGACAAGTCTTCTACGAAAGTTCTGACAAAAGTGTCTCTATAGCAACATAACCGCACTTCTCTATCTCTTTCCTCTTGAGGATGGAAAACAGATTATCTAATGATTGTTCAGCATTGACCCTGAGCCCTAATGTGTTAATACTTACCGCCCCAGCGCTTGTTGCCCGGACCAGAGAGCCCGGCCGACCACGTCTCTCCCAGCCTCTGCCATTACAGTCAGGAGATCAGAGACCACACTTGCGCACAGCGGCGGTACGGACCTGCGGTTTTATTAACATACAGGGAGGTGGTGTAACAGGGGTTAATCTTTAATGATAGCAAATATTCGGCATGTCTGGCAGCGTAGTATATCATGTAGTAGATTAAAGGATCAATTTACCATGGAAGTTTCTGCACTTTCCTCCGATAATCTGAATGAAGAACTGTACAGTCAACCCATTCCCAGCCTTTAATGGCTGATAACAGCGAGCAATAGACTGTATTCACCAGTCTCTTCTTTTAATGAGACAATAGATTGTTGGTATAGACATGGCAGTGGCGCCATCTACTTGTCAGATTGTGGGAACTTGATTTTTCCATATTACGCTGCCACCTGCTGGATGGGAAAGTCATTACATGGAGACATGTAGCATTTACACCCCGATTCCCTGCCTCTCGTCACCTAGAATTTACATGGCGCCATCTACATAGTGCCGCTAGCATCGTGTCTCCGTCTGCTAAAGCGTTAAATCCCTAATTATCCTGAAATCTGCAAATTACTCTCATAATTAACCAACGGTGCCAAAAAACCCCAAGAAATCTGCTAATTATGTGTAGAGAGAACAGTGATTGACTCACTGCTTCCCTTCTACGCTCACAGCCCCAGAGACAGCAGCAGGAGCCCCAGGGGGGGCAATAACTCTTAAAGGAAACTCGCAGTGCAAACATAAACACCGAGGTGACGTGGCCACAGTAGCTGCATGTAAGAGGATTAAAAATGTTCTTAAAGGGGATGGCAAGACACGTCTGCTTCCTTCCAAAAAAGCCTTCCACAGCTCCTCCCCTGACCACAGGTGGTTTGTGATACTGCACGTAAGCTCCATTCATCTCTACACAGCACAAACCACGGTCAGGTCTGGTTCTGATTTTGGAAAAAGCAGCCATGTTTTTCAAACTTTGGACAACCCCTTTAACTTCAGGACATCGTGTTTGTACAGACCCCAATATTTAGCGCTGAAAATGGTTTCTGAGATTTCCATAAAACCCCCAGGGGGCTTAAAAATAAAGAATATAATATGTAAACCGCTCCGGCTCCATGTTCTAGTGTTGCGTCGTTCATCCGTTCGCAGCCACTTTTGGCTGTGCTGGAATTTTCGGTGGTCATGGTACCACTACTCCCAAACTGTAGTCTCAGAGGGCCCCAGTGACGTCACTTGGGGTAAAGACCCAACTAGTTTTGATTTTGGGTATTTTTATGGGTTACCCATTAAAATAACACAGTAAGTGGTGGGGAGGGGAAAAATCTCTGCATGGAGTCTATTAAGGCAATTCCAATTATATAGAAGTCATTTTAGAAATAGACCCTAGTCCTGAATGATAATCCGGGTCAGGAATCCACATCCAATACATATAAGAAAATCTATGGTAAATGTTGACCAATAAATATATCCCCTTTTGTTAAATATAACATGTTTTTACCAGTGTCATTAGCACACATCCCGGCCTCTTAGGCTGGGTGCACACCTTGTATTTACATTGTGTTTACATTCAGTTAACACCATGTTTACATGGTGCAATGCTTTTGTACCCACAATGTTCACGCAATGTTAACATATTGTTAATGTAATGTAAATGTGATGTGTAATCTCAGCCTTACAGACCATCTACATGTACAAGCGGCTGCCATGTGAATACAGGTCTGTTCATGTCACACAGATCTCTATAATATTTTGTACAATGCCTCTTCATTGTGCACAGACTTACCCTTTTGTACAGCTGACTGATGGTCCATGCTATATAAACTTTTATTATGTGATGTATAATACCGGCTGTACAGCAGACTGCCTCTCTGAACTAACCAGACTTGTATTATCTGCAGCAATGCAGTGAATGTGATTTTCTATAAAGTCTGTATTTATTACGGTACCTGCTGTGTAACAGACTGCCTTTCCATGCTATGGTGGTTTGTATTAGCTGCTGTATAATACACTGTCTGTTCTTTCTGGTTTGTATTATTTGCTGTATCGTAGACTGCCTGTCTGTATGTCTATGGATTCTGCATTATCTGCTGTATAAGAGACTGCCTCTCCATGCTGCAAAGATTATTATCTTCTGTGCAGTAATACTGCTCCTCTAAAGGGCACAGGTTTTAATTTCTGTTACTGACTGCCCTTCCTTTCTACAAAGGTTTTCTGCACAGGTTCATATTAAACACAGGGTCGGATTTACCAATAATGTAACTGATGCACTTGCTCGGGGGCCTAATACACATGTTTTAAGGTATAATTATATAGTACTAAGCTATGTCAGAGCAGAAAACAATGGAAAAATTGCTTTCCTATTAAAAGTTGAGCTATGCAATATGTGAACCCATAGGTATAAACTTTGCTTGGAGCCACCAAACCCACCCCTAATTATACACTAGATGGTCGACTGCATTCAAGTTCTAATGTGGGTCGTCACTTGATACAACATGTCATCAGACATGATTCATTGCCATTCGTGATATCAAATAACTTATTAGGAAAACCTACAGACAAAAGCTAGTTCTCCTGTGTCACAAAACACTGATAAATATGTCCAGTAGTGGATTATAATGTAGGTGTTTTGGGTGGTAGCCCGGGCCCCAAGCCTTCTAGGGGGCTCATGACCACCCCCACCAAATTTTATATTGAGAAGGACCTTCACCGATGAAATCCTGGTACCTGCTCTCATTACACATGTGCACAAGAGCCATTTCCCGGAACTTTGAAGGTCCTTAAAAGGTCCTGAAACGGCGGATTGACAGCAGCAGAAGGGACACATCCTCCATTCCCCAATATCTGATTCTAGTACCAGTTGTAGGAAATGATTCCAGACTTGTAGGGGCTATAATATTCATACAGCCCAGGGCCCATGGACGTCTTAATCAGCCCCTGAATATGACACATAACTGTGCACCATTTCCTGACGTTGTTTTCTTGTTTCCCGTGCAGCCAGGAAGAGGTTAATCCTGGGTAAATCTGTATAACTAGAGAAGCTGAAGATCTGGTAGGAGCTCCATGTGACTCTTTGCTGCTCCCTTCATCTATCTGCTCAGACTCATCCATGGCTGCGGCAGCCTGGAATCTCCCCCTGCAGCGCATCACCCCCTCCTCCTAATCAGACTGGCATCACTGCCACCCTCCCCCCTGCTTACAGCTTGGCATCTCAGGACAGCCTTCCCTCTGCCCCACAGGCTGGCATCTCCGGAGAATCTCTGGATTACTCGTCTCTCATTCCAGACGTGAACTGAGCATCTCTAAAGCTGCATCTGTTTCCCCTCCCTGGCACTGAGGATCACCCAGCAGGCTCCTGTGGCAACGACCTAATAAGAACCCTTAGATTTTTCCCTCATCCATTCAATTCTGCTTCATTTTCCCTTCATCAACAAGCCGTGTGCATGACACTCCCAGGAGCCCATGTAGTGAGCAGGCATTGCAGATATTTCCATCTGACCCAAGGTGCTAAAAACCATCTTCTGCAGACTCTAAAATCAGCCAGAAAACCTCCAGCACCCACAATTCTGAAGCACATGACCATAAAAAACTATAGTGCACCCCATAATTATCTATAACCCTCTATCCTCTTTAGCTATACTCAGAAATCTCTGAATCTTGAATTCAAGATCCTCCAGCCACAGGATCCGCAGACGACATCTACAGAACTTGCGTCCATCATCTGCAGAACTTGCGCCCATCATCTACAGAACTTGCGCCCATCATCTACAGAACTTGCGCCCATCATCTACAGAACTTGTGCCCATCATCTACAGAACTTGTGCCCATCATCTACAGAACTTGCGCCCATCATCTACAGAACTTGCACCCATCATCTATTCCACAACCAATCTCATTGTCTTCATCTGTACCCAACAATATTCAGAACTCATTACCCCAGAACCCTTATCTGTCCTCTCTAGAACCTGCACCCTCGTCATATCCATCTGGGCCTTCATCATCTCTAAAACTTCACAAAATTCTGACAATCACTGCATATTTATTCCATTGTCTCCTGATGTTGGGAATCAGAATAAGTCCAAATCCTGCATTATCATCACTAGGTACATCAACCCATCCTATTTAGGATCTGCCTCCTCATCACTTTATCTAGAACCTTATCATCTCCAGCACCATAGCATCTCATGATACCATATCCCATCATACAGAGAAGCTTATATAGATATTAGACCCAGCACCCATCATCTCCAGCACCACAGCATCTCATGATACCATATCCCATCATACAGAGAACCTTGTATAGATATTAGACCCAGCACCCATCATCTCCAGCACCACAGCATCTCATGATACCATATCCCATCATACAGAGAACCTTGTATAGATATTAGACCCAGCACCCATCATCTCCAGCACCACAGCATCTCATGATACAATATCCCATCATACAGAGAACCTTATATAGATATTAGACCCAGCACCCATCATCTCCAGCACCACAGCATCTCATGATACAATATCCCATCATACAGAGAACCTTATATAGATCCCGCACCCATCATCTCCAGGGTCTGCCTAATCATCACTAAACCCACCATCCAATCATCTTGAGAAGCCGCCTTATCATCACTAGATCCAGCAGTGCATCATCATCACATTCAGCTTCCCCACATTGCCAGATCCTGCCCCGTCATCAATTGGTCCAGAACTCCATTATCTCCAGTGGTTGCCACATTATCACTAAATCCGGTACCCAACCCAATCTCTACAACCTGCCCTTGTCATCGCGGGATCCATCCTTGCATCTTAATCAGATTCAGCACCAACACCTCTACAGCCCCTGCCCTATCATCACTTGGTCCGGCACCCCCATTATCACCAGAACATCCTCTCCCAGCATCCTCAGCTTTGCTTGCACTGATTTTCAGACATGGGATAGACGGGAGCAGACGAAAATGTCGAGTGCTCTGTGTTAAGGGGGAAAACTACGTCCTTGAAGAGCGGTGAGTGCGGAGGAACCAATATGACGATATATATCTAATCTTTATCTGTGTATGTATAATAACTGTATTGTAATGCTATATCTATATATTCCTGCTGGTATATGTGCCATATATGTATACTATGTGTATTATACTGTTATCTATCTAATGTGTGTACAGTATCTTGGGTGAGATCAGATGCAGGGAAGGGCTATGTCTGGGTTTGGTCTGACTTCTTAGACTGTCAGCTCCTTGGGCAATGTCACGTCTTGTGGAGCTGTCTCTGGGGTCAGCATGTATACATTACATTGTGTGCTGCCTCTATTGTTTGCCATAATTGTGGTAATCTGATAACCTGCAGAGCTGTATGTAATAGCTGCATCCATTTCTATGTGCTTATCCTCCGGCAGCACCCCTTCTCAGTCTATGCTGAACTCCAACACATTAGCTGTGTACACTGGTCATGATATCACCGCATGACAAATTACAGGTCCTGTCCATCACCCCTATCCCACACCTGGGGGTGCACTGCGCAAGTGGCAATATAGAGATGTGTTTTGTTAACCCTGCAGTGACTGACTACAGATCTCTCCATACCATGTGCAGTTCACTGTGATCTACTTTTCCGTGTTATCAGACATTTTTTTGGCTGGGGAGAGACTGTAATGTTCATGGAATGAATAAGTGACAGCGAGTGCAGAATCATATAGCCGGTATGTGCTGCAGATCCCCGGAGACGTCAGTGGTGTAATAATCTGCAGAATATATATCACAATGAACAGCACAATCTCCTGAGAAATCAGTGGTGTGATAATCTGCAGAATATATATCACAATGAACAGCACAATCTCCTGAGAAGCCAGTGGTGTGATAATCTGCAGAATATATATCACAATGAACAGCACAATCTCCTGAGAAGCCAGTGGTGTGATAATCTGCAGAATATATATCACAATGAACAGCACAATCTCCTGGGAAGTCAGTGGTGTGATAATCTGCAGAATATATATCACAATGAACAGCACAATCTCCTGAGAAGTCAGTGGTGTGATAATCTGCCTGTATCTGTCAGGAGGGAAAGGAGATGCAGCAAAGTTCTGCAGATCTCCGCAGAAGTCAGCGATGACATAATCCGGAGAATATATCACTATGTGATGTGCATACGTCAGGAGGTAGAGGGCACACAGCAACGTCCTGCAGATCTCCGGATGAATCAGTGAACTAATCTGAAGAATTTATCACTACGTATCTGTCAGGGGCTTGAAACGACCATACAAAGTTTTGCACAACCCTCAGGGCGTGTTCACACGTTTGCTTTTTCAGATGCAGTTTTTGGAGCCAAAAGCAGGTGTGGATCATAATAATTGAGAACATATCATTGAGAGAAGCAGCTCCTCCTCGCTTTTCACTCCATTCCTGGTTTGAACATCTGAAAAAGCAAACGTGTGAACGCAACCTAAGGCCGGCGACACACGTTGCGTTTTGAACCCGTTTTTAGTCATACGTTTTAAGTCTGTTAAAAAACGCATGCCTAAAAACGGGTTCAAAACACCACCTGTGCCACCACCCTCAGGCCGCGTTCACACGTTGCATTTTGAAACGCATTACAACAGCTGAGGAGCGGTGATTTGTCTAATTACATTACTGTTTACATTAACGTTTATTACATTACGCAATGTGTTAATATCATGTTTACAATGTTAACAGTAATGTAATTAGGCAAATCACGTCTCCTCAGCTGTTGTTATGCGTTTCAAAACGCAAACAAAAATCAACGTGTGATCGTGGTCTAAGGGCGCGTTCACCCGTTCCTCTAGCGTTGCGTTCATTACCGGGTTCATAACCGATCATAACCCGGGTTCATAACCGCGTTCATAACCCAGGAAACGCATATGCGATCGGCTTGAGCTCCACCCCCTATGAATGCGCCGTTAGCAGAACATGTGAACGCGCCCTCAGGGTGTGTTCACACATTCAGTTTTTCAGATGCAATTTTTGATGTCCAATCCAGGAGTGGAGTGAAAAAGGAGGAGCAACGGCTTCTCTCAAATTATATGTTCTCACCCACTATGATCCACACCTGCTTTTGGCTTCAAAAACTGCATCTGAAAAACGGAACGTTTGACTGCAGCCGCAGGGGGCAGAGGGAATAGTAGGACATTCTGTATAGGCGATCAATAAAATAATGAACAGAATATATCATTATTAGGCGGAATAGGGTAATGACAGGTCATTGGTTTGCTATTGGGCAGAAGATTTCACTATTAAAATGTCAGGAGGAAAATCAGTGGTGTAATAATCTGCAATCCCTATGCTTGCGACCTGAACCAGATGGGGCAGAGCGATGCTCTGCAGGAGTGTCTTATTTCCATCTGCACGTGACGGGCTGTGTTGCGTTTGCTGGAGCGTATGACGCTGTATCCAAGCACAATTGATTCCGTTAATTGTAGCTAAGAGGTTGATTATTAACAGTCAGTGACCTCATTAGTGAATGTGCCGCACAGGGAGGAGGCTGATGGCGGCCCAGTTTTGGAAATGCTTACATTTTGTTTCAATCTCAGTCTCAAGCCCTTTCCTCTAGGTTATTCCTCTTTCCATACATCCTGACAAGCTGATACATCTAAGTAGTTACGGCGCCTTGTAACTAAAGTATTCAGCCCCCTTGAACTTTTCTACCTTTTGACACATTTCAGGCATAAAGATATAAAATTGTAAGTGGGACACAATTATGAAGTGGAACGAAATTTATTGGGTATTTAAAACTTTTATAAAAATAGTAAACTGAAAAGTGGGGCATGCAATATTATTCGGCCCACTTTACTTTCAGTGTAGCAAACTCACTCCAGAAGTTCAGTGGGGACGCTTTCACACGATGCATTGCGGTTTTTGAGCATCAGACCCTGCAAATCTACCAAGGATTTGGCTCCCTCCATCTTCCCATCAATTTTAACCTCTTCCCTGTCCCTGCTGAAGAAAAACCCAAACCATGATGCTTCCCACACCATGTGCGGCAGTGGGGATGCGGCCTCCAACGTGTGCGGCAGTGGGGATGGGGCTCCCGCCGTGTGCGACATTGGGGATGGGGCCCTCGCCTTGTGCGCCATTGGGGATGGGCCCCCAAAGTGTACGGCAGTGGGGATGGGGCTCCCACCGTGTGCGACGTTGGGGATGGGGCCCCCGACGTGTGCGACGTTGGGGATGGGGCCCCCGACGTGTGCGACATTGGGGATGGGGCCCCCAAAGTGTGCGACAGTGGAGATGGGGCCCCCGACGTGTGCGACAGTGGGGATGGTGCTTTCAGAGGGATGAGCTGTGTTGCTATCGTTTGTCATTGTGGACAAAAAATTGGATTTTGTTTTCATCTGACTTCATCTGCATCTTCTTCCACATGTTTGGTGTCTCCCAGGCGGCAATATTACTTACTTCTTGCCTCTTCCATAGAGAGCAGATTTGTGCAGTGTACGACTGATCGGTGTCCTATGGAGAGACTCTCCCACCTCAGCTGTAGATCTCTGCAGTTCATCCAGAGGGATCAGGGGTCACATCTCTGATCAGTCTTCTCCTTGTTTTAGATAAAAGTTTAGAGGGACGGTCGGTTCAGGATCAATCTGGAAGAAAACCTGTTGGAGTCTGCAAAAGACCTGAGACTGGGATGGATATTTATCTTCCAACAAGACAATGATCTCAAACATAAAGCAAAATCTAAAATAACCCTATCCAGGTGTTAGAAAAGCCAAGTTACAGTCCAGACGTGAATCCAGTGGAGAATCTGTGGAAAGAGCTGAAAGAGCTCAGCGTTGAAGTCAAGCTCTCCTCACCTCAGAATGAAGGAGATCTGATTAATAATGTTTCTGGATGCAGGACCATCAATTACAGTGAAGAGGACATTCAAGGAGAGCTTGACTTCAGTGTAAAATTCTCCGCCTCCTTGACTTTATACAACCAAATTACATGTCATTGCAAAATTGATTTTCTGGCTGATGCCACCAGATGGGTCATGAGATAGACATGACTTAGAAGTTGCTTTTAAGGGGCCCAAATAAAATTGCATACCCCACTTCTTAGTTTATTATTTTTTACGAAAGCTTAAAATATCCAATTAATTTCGGTCCACTTCACAATTGTGTCCCACTTGTAGATTGTCTCTCTGTCCCTGAAATGGAAATAGTGGGCTCAGGATGAACATGGATATGTGAATATATAATCACCTGAGTCTGGTACCTAATAGATGAGGAGGGGGGGTGGGGGATCATGGATTCTGTATCATATACAATGTATTATTCAGATTTTTTTGCTTGCTTTTTCTAGTGGTCATTCTTAGTGGTGTGAGTTTTGTGCAAGAGAGTGTTGATTCCTATGATTGTGATGATCCCTATTCCAGAGGACAATAAGGATCATACTATGATACTGGATAAGACCTGTCCCTGAGTATGTTGATGAATCCAGTAGTGATGGATAATTATTTGTAGTAATGGTTCTTGTATAGGGCCCGGTCTAAGATTATGATGATGATTCCTTTGCCAGAAGCTGATAATGTCTGTATTGAGGATGATAATTTCTGTATTGAAGGATGATGATTCTTGTGATGTTGTGGAAATATAATCGCTGTCATGAAGGATGATGATGCTGCTACCTGTACCAAAGGATGATGATGGCTCGATGCTTTGACTTGCGGATTCAGCTGTAGATGCTGCACATGTTGTCGCCTCGGGGAACCATCGGGTGCAGATGCCAACGATGCACAAGTTACATAATGTGCGCTGGTGCTGCAGCTGCCGCTCCTCCAGTGTGACAGGCAGGTGACCTCCTTGTGAGGACGCAGCCTTCGCTGTGTGACATGATTCAATATCCCTCCTCCCTTATCTGTATTCTGTCACATTATTATAAGGTCTGCTTCACATCAAGTGTTCATTTAGTGTGTAGAGGAAAAGTGTCTCCTTCTGGAACTGTGGTCCCATCTGGCTCAGAAGTCCTACACCAACTAATAAGCTAGCGCAACATCGATGGGGCATGGGTTATAGGTTACTTACTAGATTTGTATCACAAATGCTGACATCTGTCTATTTTTTGGGGGATTTGTGTCAATATACCCAAGGTATTGAGGGTCAACTGACATGCATCTTTTACGCCGATCCGGAATGTCCAACGAGGTTTCGGTGCTTCCGTGATTCACTAAGATCGTGCGTCCAACTTCCTGCATGTGTCGCTTCCCCCGCTGAGGTCCGCCGGAGTTCACCTTCTTCAGCATGTGAGTGCTGATCTTGTGACACAATTTAATTTTTAAATTCTGCGGTTTGTCTGAAATAGTGGGGTTGTCCGATGGCCACGCCCCCCGATTTGTGTCGCATGCAAGCCGGCGCCAATGTGCCACAATACGATCACGTGCGCCAAAAACCCCTGTGCAATTCAGCGAAAAATGAAAAAATACGGGAAATGCGTCCGACGGACACTTAGTAAATGTGCCCCTGTATGTTTTAGGAGTGTACTGCTCCTTCCCTCCGCTAAAAAAGTGAAGAATGGAGATTTAATGTATCAGTTCAAAATCCCATTGACATCAATGTATATGTCATCCATTATGGTCAGTTTTATCATGGATCCGTTATCCATGCTTTTTTTCAAATGGAGGAAAAGTACTGCAGCCTCCGTCATTTTTTCAGTCGAAAAAACGCATGGATAACGGATCTCTGCCTAAACGGAACATTGCGGATAACATAAAATTTACGTTTATGTCAATGGGATTTTTAAGAGATACGTTAAAGCTCCGTTAAACCTTTGTTCTTTACTTTTTCAATGGAGGGAAGGAGTTGTGAAATGAGCCTACACAAAAATATCTATAATATAATATAAAAAAAGCTGTTTAAACAAATATATAAAGTATAAAAAAAAAATTGCACATACCCCAGAATAGTACCAATGAAATCACAACTGTCCAAAAAAAAAAAAAAAAAACAAGCCTTCAATTAAATCTGTTGGAAAATGAAAAAGTTGTGACATACAGTAGATGGTGATGCCAAAAAGTTTTTTTTTTATTGTGTGAATGGCATAAAATGTATGGAAATTAATGCCAGAATCAGATTTTTTGTCATCCTCCAGAATTCATTACGAAAATAATTAGTGAACACATTAAATAATACAGCTTATATCGCAAAAGTCACGCCCTCTGTGTTCTAAGGACCAATACTATCTGCACCTTGTAGAGGTTAAAGAAGCTCAAAGCTGGATCTGCCCTTATACAAAAGTGAAGCTGTAATTCAGGTCCTGTGTTATGGCTGATTTGGGATGGGCGCCCTTCTACCTCCTGCTGCAGCCTCCACGCCTAACACTGAACAGATGGAAAGAACGCGGCCCCTGGGAGCAGCGCCATGATCTGTGCAAATTGTGTTTGTTTTCTACTTTGGATCTTTGGAGTTTGGCTGATCCTAGAAATAAACAAGGATTTAGTGGCCGCCTACAGCTGTAAGGATACTGTGCTGGATGATTTGTCACCGTTTATTCCTAAAGTATAATAAATGAAGAGCTGTCATAGTCATATTTTGATGGGGACAAGCAGCTTATAGGTGAATCCCAATAAAAGGTTCTCAGAGTTTGGACAACCCTCATCACTACTATACATATTACCCCCTCGCCTTCCGCTCACTACTATACACCAGCATAGGAGACATGCCAGGGTGGCGGAACTGCAAAGACGTGAGTCTGGGGGGGGTGGTAAACGGGTGGGAGAGGGCAAGCGGGCGACTCTAGGTAAAGATTAGTCAGTGTAAAATAAGTTCTGATATTTTATACGACCTCTTGTCAATTTTCTTCACCGTTTTCAGGATCTCGCGTGCTGTCAGTGACTGGAAAACAGAAAAAAATCCCTAGTACTTCTCACATCAGCACAACGCAGCACAAGTCTTTTCCTGTCCTAAAGACTTGTTACAATTATCAGTTTGGAGGCAGACTGCTATACAATGTAACATAACCTGCAGCCGTGAGAAGGACAATCATACTACTTTCCATATATGTTCTCAATAAAGACAACAAGCGGTGATCTCGGAAACGGTTTGATGTGCCTTTAAAGGAAAACTTTTTATTAGAAGCTGCAATGATGATAGGCCGTAATGTGGATAGCGTCATTGCGACAATTTTACAATCGTTCTATGTTATGTCCTCATGAGATGCCTACCTCTGTGTACGTTTTAGAATGCGCCCATTCTCTAGTCATCCAAATTGTGTTCTAATGTGCGATATAGTTCTCCTTCATATGTCTATTGCTGATCATAGTAAGTTATATAGAAATGAGCTTGGGTTCGAACCTTCCAACAAACTTGGCCCCAAACTACATTCTGAATCCCCCAACACTGCTGCATGAGGGATCAGCCCGAGATTGTCCGTCATGTACTACTCGACCCTATACACCTGGTATCGATATAGAATCTCGTGCTTCTCAGCAGAATATCAAGGATTCATAATCATATATTTGGGAGGGGGTCTTCTTGGGCTGACCCAGCAATACAGAAACCCTGCTTCACAGATGACATATACAAGTCTAGTAAGATTTACTGGAGAGATGCGTTGCATGGTGGAAGCAGAACAGATGTTTCATTTTGATTAATCCTTTGAGGCTCATAGTGTCTAATAGCGATTGTACTGGTGCATTGAGTGCACATGGTTACCTCGTTGTCCCTCATTACATGTCACTAATCCGTTGTGCACTACAGATCGGCATACACACCACCATTACCAGAAACCAAAATAAGCATAATAATCATGGGATTACTTCATCCAATAAGATCACTTATAGCCAAAATATACGTATCTCAATTTTGCTAATTATTCACCAGAAAAACGTGATGAGTATTCGACCGCGGGTGAGTTTGACTGTGATGAGCATTAGGCCCTAGGTGATGAGCATTGGCCCCTGTGTGCATGAGCATTCTTGGCCCCCAGGTGTATGAGCATTCGGCCCCGGTTGATGAGCAGTCGGCAACCAGGTGATGAGCATCGGCCCCCAAGGTGCAGGAGCATTCGGCCCCCGGTGATGAGCATTTGGCCCCGAGATGAGCATCGGGACCCCGGTGATGAGCATTGGCCCCGGTGGTGATGAGTATGGCCCCCGGTAATGAGCATTCGGTCCCCGGTGGTGATGAGCATTCGGCCACGGGTGATGAGCATTTGGCCCACGATAATGGCATTCGGCCCCGATAAGAGATTCGGCCCCCGATAAGAGCATTCGGCCCCCGGTGATGAGTATTTGCGCCCCGGTAATGAGCATTCAGCCCCCGGTTATGAGCATTTGGGCCCCATGGTGAAAGTAGTAAGCTTTGGTGCTGGTACAGCCAGGAATCTTCTGGGAAGATACCAAGTTTCTCACTCTGGATTTGGGGATCCTCTGCCTCTTCCTTGCAGATCCTCTCCAGTTCCCTCAGGTTGGATGGGAACGCGTGGTTGAGGCCATTTTAGTCTCTTCGGAGATGTTCAATTGGGTTTAGGTCGAGCTTGGTGGCCAGTGCAGGAATGGCACAGAGTGCTCTGAAGCCCTGCTGTGTTATTTTAGCTGTGTACTTAGGGTCATTGTCTCTGTTGGAAGGGTTCTGCCCAGTCAGAAGTCCAGGCATTTGGAAGAAGTTTTCACCAGGATATCTCTGTACTTGTCCGGCATTCATCTTTCCTTCATTACTGGGACTGTATTTGGAGCTGAGAGCGGAGCCTTGTTTTCCACCACTTATAATTAACACCAAAAAGGTCAATCTTTGTCTCATCAGAGAATCTTAGTCCTCATAGTCTGGGATCTTCATGTTTTGCACATGGATGCGGCTTTCATATGTTTGCAAGAGAGAGAGTGATAGGTGACTCCCATCTCCCTACTGCTATCTCTGGAGCTCAGCCATAGGGATCTTGGGCTCATTCTTTACCTCTCTCACAAAGCTTTTTTCCCAGCAGCATAGATAGGCTGGACAGCAGTCAAGGAAGAGTTGTGGTTGACCCATATTGCACTGTTGATATCTATATAGACATGGTGGTTGCCTTTCCTAATCAATTTCAATCAGTTTATTAAAAACAACTGAAGGAGAGTAGAACCAGCCTAGGCATAAGTGTTGGGACTACAAAGATGATATAGGGCAATAGTGGCGAACCTATGGCACGGGTGCCAGATGGCGGCAACCCGGAACCCTTTCTGTGGGCACCGGGCCATCGCCCCAGCACACCGAAAAGGACTCAAAGATCTGCCCGCAGTCCAAGCACTTAAAAGATGCTGCTTTCAGTGATATTTGATACTGACTTCACTACTTGGGGATGTAGGAAGAGGGAGAATTAGACAGGGTCGAATGTTTTTGGAGTATCGCTTGTGTGGCCCACGATTCTATGTGAACAGAGGGAAACTGGAAGAAGTAAAATGATTGAAAATTTCCATCTTTCTACTGTGTTACTGTCCTCAGGAGGGCAATGATGATTGAAAGTTGTGGACAGGGAACAATAAGTTATCTGTTTAATTTTTGATGGCACCTCGAAATAAAAAGCAGGGTTTTGGGTGCAGTTTGGGCACTCGGGCTCTAAGGTTCGCCCATCACTGAGGTATAGGGGATTTTATAGGTTCATTAATGATATATATCTTATATACTTGAATAATGGACACTATTAAGATATATTTGATCTATTATGGCTTTTGTGTATGTAATGGTATGTGGTGTTAATACCATTTGCTTTAAATGAGAGAGTAATAATTAAAGCAGTTATTTTTATATACATTAGAATAGCTGTTATGTAGTATAAAGGGAAGATTGTATCACATGTTATTTAACAGTATCCTATCTATGCAATACCACTGATGTCACATGTCTGCAACACAATCTAAATGTTAAATCTGCACTGTTGTCTGATCCGTTGGGTTGTCTGACGGCCACGGCCCCAATTTGTGTTGCTTGCAAGCCGGGCGTCGATACGCCAAAATCCGATCGCATGCGTCAAAATCCCGGGGCAATTCGGTGCAAAACGGAAACCCGACGAAAATGTGCTGCTGCGGCGCCTTAGTAAATGAGCCACACATTGTGACTGTGTATGGAGGGGGAATGGCGTACACTGTCCATGCAGTTTAGTATTTGTAACCCTAAACTGATCTCTCTCCCTCCTCTTCTCCTCACAGGCTGGATCGTCACCTTCTCCCACAGACGCCTTCGTGAGTCACTAATCTCCTGCCATTATTATCACTCTGTGTTTACTAATTGTTATGTTAAAAAAGCTGCAACCGCTTATATAACACCAGAGCTAAAAAGGTTATAATTTCTGAGCAAAAACTGCCTCATTATTATATAGTGGATAAGCGGTGTGGAAGAACATGGCGAGCTGGGCCGTTCTGTATCAAACGGGGCAGGTTTAATACATGGCTCTGCAAACGGCAGTTGCAGAGGCTTCAGCAGAAAGTATCACACATGATAGGCTTACAGACAGCAGCTCAGCAGACAGTATTATATATGACAGGATATACCACAATAGAATAGGGTCTTATGGTGTTACAGGGGATTTCTGGTCCCTGGGCCATTTTTGATACCAAGACCTATCAAAAAGGTCAAACAATTATTTTAAACACACTGGCCATGGCTAGCCCTACCACCGGACCATGCATGTTTGTCAGGACACACATCAAATGTGGACTCCAATGTACTGAAACTGATTCCTCAGAACATGTGCATGTGTATGTTACGCTCCGTATCACTGGTCTAATAATCACGCAGGGAAAAACACTAACAGTAAAGGAGTCGTTGTCTCTAAGTGGCATTCAATGTAGTTTATATTAGATTCATTTCATTAGTCAATTATCGTTAAAATTTTGCCGTTGTCTTTGGTGTTCCGTGGGTGGCCTATGGCTGCGAGAAGTATCTCTGCATTATACACTGCTCAAAAAAAATAAGGGGAAGAACACTCAAAGAAAAATCCTACATCTGAATGAATTAAATATTCTCATTAAATACTATACGGCCAAAAGTTTTGAGAATGACACAAATCTTATATTCATCATGATTCTGTTGCCCTTGGTTTGTCAGATGTTTTTATCACATACAGGAGATACAAGTGCAATTCATATTATGTAAACAAAGATTATTGGACAGTTAGGAGGAGAGTGACTGCAGCAAGTCAGTATCTGCAGTGTTGTCCCTTCTTCAGGGACCTCTGCAATTCTCCCTGGCAGCTCTCAGTCACCCTTCTGGCCCAACCTGACTGATAGCCGTCCATTCTGCACAATCACTGCTGCATTCTGTCACAATTGTTGGTTTTTTGTTTGCCACGTCTCTTGATGATGGACCACAGTTCTCAATGGGATAAAGATCTGGGGGGTTCCAGGCCATGGACCCCACAATCTCTCTGTTTTGTTCCTGAGCCATTTAGTTCTTCCCTTTGCTTTATGGCAACAAGGTGCTCCATCATGCTGGAAAATGGCATTGCAACTATCACCAAACTGCTCCTGGAGGGTTTGAGAAGAGTGCTCTGGAGGAACATTCTTGGTGCCATTCTTTATTCATGGAGGTGTTTTAGGCGAAGACTGTGAGAGAGCCGATTCCCTTGGCTGAGAAGAAGACGCCCCACACATGAAGGTTTGCAGGATGGCTGTACAGGTGACATGAGACAGATGGTGGTATCGCTCCACCTTGTCTTTCCCACAAGCTGTTTTCCAGATGTTCCAAACAATCGGAAAGGGGATTCATCAGAGAAAATGACTTTCCCCCATCCTCGCAGTCCATTCCTGTACCTTGTGCAGAATATGCAGTCGTCCCTGATGTTTTTTCTGGAGAGAAGTGGCTTCTTTGCTGCCCTCCTGACACCAGGCCTTGCTCCAAGAGTCTCCGAGTCTCACAGTGCGTGGCAGATGCCTCACACCTGCCTGCTGCCCATTCCTGAGCAAGCTCGCATGCTGGGGCCCCATCCCCAAGCTGAAACCTTTAAGAGAGCGGTCCTGGTGCTGGCGTCCTTCTTGGGCACCCTGGAGCCTTTTGGCCAACAATGGAACATCTTCCGAGGTTGCAATCCTTTCAAGGGCGATACTCTTTCCGGTTAGGCCAAGTTTTGTGCAGGGTCAATGATGACATGCCAGTGTTTCTTTAGAAGATAACCATGGTTAACAGAAAATGAAAGTGTTTTGGGGAAAAATGTTCATTTTCTAGGCAAATTGACTTTGCAGTTAATTGCTGTTAAGTGACAACTCTTTATAACCTTCTAGAGTAAATGCAAATTGCCATTATAAAACCTGACTGCAGTAGACTTGTAAATATTAATGGCATGACTGTACTTGTTACTGAGATCCAATGGAGACTCCTGCTAACGAGTGTGAAAGCACAAAAACATTCAAAGTGACCAAAACATCAGCCAGAATGCTATTGGTACTGAGAAGGGCATGTGGTCCCCACCTAAAGAACACACTCCTATATTAATGGTCTGTTAATTTCCTGTGAAATTGATTACAATCAGGTGTTGATTCCTAAGTGGACAGTTGATTCACAGAAGTTTGATTTACTTATGTGTTTACTAAGTGTTTGTGTGGGTTTCCTCCGGGTCCTCCAGTTTCCTCCCACACTCCAACAACATACTGGTAGGTGTTAGATTGTGAGCCCCATGGGGGAAGGGACTGATTTGGGAAGCTCTGTGCAGCGCTGTGTACTCTGTGTTGTGCTACATAAAGGATTTGATTATAAGTGTTCCCTTTATTTTTTCGAGACAGTGCACATTCTCCTACAAGGACAGATTTTAGTCACTGAGATGCCAAAGTCAGCACAAAGAGGCAATAAAAGAGGTTCGAACACGGATGGATTCATGATTGTAGATAAGGACATCATCAAGGCACAGGCCATGTCACTAGAATTGGGTGGTAGATAAGGTTTGATGAAAAAGAAATCAAAGGTATTTAGTATTCATGGGAAGGTTTCTCCCACCACAATGACTTAGTCTGACAAAGACCCAGGATATCTGTGCCCAGAGGTCGCAATTAACGTTGTAAGGTCTCTCTCCTCTTCTTCCTTCAGGATGATCGTCCACTAGTCTGCTGGTCTGTAGGTTATTGTTCTGAGGAGACTAAAGAAAGGTTGTGCAGCCCTTGTTTAATGAAAATGACTATAATTGCCTAAATAGCCAATAATAACTAAAAAAATCCTTGATTTCTCAGAAATCAAAGGTGCGCCCTTATAGTCCAGTGGGCTTATATATGAACTGTCCTTACAGACAACAGCTGCCTTGAATGTGCACAGGTCTGCCACCTGCTGGTATCATCATCCTTATAATCAGTGTGCGCTTATAGTCCAGTACGCCTTATATATGAACCGTACTTACAGACAACATTGCCTTGAACTGTGCACAGGTCTGCCAACCTGCTGGTCATTCATCCTTATAGCAGGTTGCGCCTTATAATCTGGTGCCGCCTTATATATATAGCTAGACGTTTTTAGCAGTTATTTATGATGGTGCGCCTTATAGTCCAAAAAATATGGTATAGTATGATGTTACTTATTTAAATTATTAAAATGTTTATACTCCTCCTAAGCTAAAAATTCTCCTGAAAAAAATGTAAGAGGGATAGTAGTGTTACCCTTCTGGAAAAAATGTTAGTGCAACCTCTGCTGTGTCAGTAACATATCTTCGGAGAGTTGACTTAAGCTGATCCAATACATGAGGCAGTAAGGAGTAGGGTGATGGTTAATACTTACATCTAAATCCTCCAGGGAAAAAAAAAAAACTCATCAGTGAAAAACAAGATTAGGAAGGGTAAGTAGATGATAAGATATATTACAAAGCTTCTGTTCACTTTCACAGTGCTGCACCTCCATACTATCTCTGCCTCATCTATCTAGCCCCGTGCCTGCTCTAGTTCCTGCAGTAATCTAAGATTACTTTCTTCCCTATTTCGCACCTCCCACTCACGTCACCAGAATTCTCCTGAGCTGCACCTATTCTCCGGAATGCCCTACCGCGGACTATCAGGCTAATAACTAAACTACCAAACTTTCACACGTTACTTTAAAAAATCATTTTTAGGGCAGACCCGCACATTCCTCCTACATGCAACTTTCACTTCTTTCTCTTAACCTCCACTGATACTCTCCTGTCTAGTGATCCCTCACCACTTGAACGGATTAAACGGATTCTATCCAACTTCGATAGCTGCCGTGTGACTAGTTTCCTTCAACATTTTTTATATCTATTTATTAATTGGAAGGGCTGGATCATTTTCCAAAGTCACCTTGATCCTTATTATTGTAAGCAGAGCCTTCATTCCTATTGTTCATCTGATTATCTTTATTACTCTGTAATGTCTTGTTTTTATTCATCTGTCGCCTGATCTGTACAGCGCTGCAGAATATGATGGCGCTATCTAAAATAACCTTTATTGTTCCTATTGATTTATGATCAGTTTGTGAAGAATTAGTGGATGTTTAAAGCCTGTTATTCAGGTGAATCTTTAGATGGATGTACTTACTCAATGCCGACCTCAGACGTCACGCCGGAGCGGCTCTCGAGTCTGCAGCAATGTTCTTTAGGCTTGTTGCAGTTTCTCCTGCTTTGCGTGATTGCTAACTGGAGCAAAAAAACATATAAATTACCAGGGAATTTATTGTATAATGGTCATTTGAGTTAATTGGCGATGCATATGGGTTGGCAACAATGTTGAGGGGGATATATATGAGGATGGCACAGTGTGAAGGGGATTGTGATATGAGGTTGGCACAGGTGCTGTGAGGGGATGTATATGAGGGTTGGCACAGTGTGAGGGGGGAGTATATGAGGTGGGCACAGTGTGTGAGGGGATATGTATATGAGGTTGGCAACAGAGAGGGGGGATGTATATGAGGTTTGGGACAGTGTGAGGGGGGATTGTAATTGGTTGGCACAGTGTTAGGGGGATGTGTATGTGGCATGCCGCAGTGTGAGGGGATGTATATAGGTGGCACAGTGTGAATATGTGCATGGGTAAGGTGCACTATTAAGGGTATGTGTGTGCGAGGCGTACACCAAAATTAGGTGAATTTGTGAGGTTGGCACAGTGTTGAAGATGTGTGCGTTGTGTTGTACAATGAGACAAGTATGTACTGAGGGTATGAGTTAGTGGCACAGTGTGAAGGATTGTATGAGAGGCATAGTATAAAAGATATACATGCGAGGATTGGTACAGTATCATGAGTATGTGTGAGGTTACTAGAACATGAGGGTGTGTGCTGGCTGGCACAATGCAAGGTTGGCAAGATGTGAGAGGATGTCTGTTGATGCTGGACCCAGTCATGATGGGTAGTGTAGCACTGAGGACTGGCACAGTGTCTGTAGATAGTGTGTTTATCAGGCTGGCACAGTGTATGTGTGAGATTGGCAGCTGTAGGTATGTGTGTGAGAGTGGTAGAGGGGGCTGTCAGGATGTGTGTGAGATTGGAGGTAGGTATGTTGTGTGTGAGATTGGCAGAGGTGTAGGTAGGTGGTTGCCCAGGCTGCACAGTGTGACAGAGATGAGTGTGATTTGAGAGTGTATGTCACCGTAGTGTGATGATATATGGGGCGCTGTGTGTGATGCCCCCCTCGCTGTCATCTACCCGGTTGTCGGGGAAAGAATATAATCTACGATCTGTTGGCTGAGAAGATCAACATTGGGGAGTCACGTGACGTCGCCCTGCTGTGTCTGCAGCCGTTAGTAATCCGTCTGTGATCAGGAGCAAGTCTGAGGTGATTTTCCCGCGCAGCCGGTCACTTATTATTGCAGCCGTACTCATCCGGTCCGGGTCCTTACACGCACAATCCTCCATCGTTCCGCACAGCCAGTAATTTCTACACGGACGGCATCATAATGTACCAAGATGGCACACCAAGAAATCGCAATCACGTCCTCAGCTTGTCTGTGTTACAGAGGATGCAGAGCATTGAGGTGGGAAGGAAGTGGTACTGTGCATTGTCATTCGATATGGGGTGAGAAGTGGTACTGTGCATTGTATTCAGATTGGGGTGAGAGGGTACTGTGCATTGTCATTCAGATATGGGGTGAGAAGTGGTACTGTGCGTTGTCATTCAGATATGGGGTGAGAAGTGGTAGGGAGGCATTGTCATTCAGAATGGGGTGAGAAAGTGGAGTTACTGTGTTGTCATTGCCGATATTGGGGTGAGAAGTGGTAATGTGCATGTGTCATTCAGATATGGGGTGAGAGTAAGTTGGACTGTGCATTGGTCATTCAGATATGGGGTGAGAAGTTGGTAGTGCGTTGGACTTCAGATATGGGCGAGAAGTGGTACTGTGCGTTTGTAGAATTTCGAGATATGGGGTGAGAAGTGGTATGTGCGATTGTCATTCAGATATGGGGTGAGAAGTGGTACTGTGCTTGTCATTCAGATATGGGGTTGTAGCAGTGGTTATGTGTCTGTCATGTATCATGTATATGGGGTGAGAATGAGAAGTTGGTACTGGCGTTCTCCTTCAGGATAAGGGGAGATAGTGGGCTGTGCGTTGTCATTCAGATATGGGGTGAGAAGTGGTACTGTGCGTTGTCATCCAGATATGGGGTGAGAAGTGGTACTGTGCGTTGTCATTCGGATACTGGGCGAGAAGTGGTACTGTGCGGTTGATCATTCCAGATTATGGGGTGAGAATGGGTACTGGCGTTTTGGCTTCAGATACTGGGTGAGAGAAGTGGACTGTGCGTTTGTCATTTCAAGATATAGGGGTGAGAAGTGTGGTACGTGTGCGTTGTCATTCAATATGGGGTGAGAAGTGGTGGTATGGGTGTTCATTCGGATGACTGGGGCGACGAGAAGTGGTACTGTGCGTTGTCATTCAGATATGGGGTGAGAAGTGGTACTGTGCGTTGTCATTCAGATATGGGTGAGAAAAAAGTGGTACTGTTTGCGTTATAATTCGGAAGGATACTGGGCGAGAAGTGGGACGTGAGTCCTTCAGAATGGTGGGTCCGCCCTCACTACTTACATTATTACCCCCTCGCCTTCCGCTCATATATACATATTACACCCCCTCGCCTTCCGCCGTCACTTACTATACTATTATCCCTCGCCTTACGCTCACTACTATACATATTATCCCCTCGCCTTCCGCTCACTACTATACATATTACTCCCTCGCCTTCCGCTCACTACTTCATATTACCCCCGCACTTCCGTTCACTACCTATAGCAATTACTTGCCCTCGCCTTCCGCTCACTACTATACATATTAACCATCCGCCTCCGTTAACTACTATACATATTACTCCCTCGCCTTCCGCTCACTACTTTATACATATTATCCCCTCGCCTTCCGCTCACTTCTAAACATATTACCCCCTCGCCTTTCCGTTCACTACCATACATATTTCCCCTCGCCTTCCCGCTCACTACTATACATATTATCCCCTCGCCTTACGCTCAACATATACATATTATCCCCTCGCCTTCCGCTCACTACTAAAACATATTATTCCCTCGCCTTCCGCTCACTTCTATACATATACTCCCCGTCCGCCCCTATACTATACATATTACTCCCTCGCCTTCCGCTCACTACTATACATATTACTCCCTCGCCTTCCGCTCACTACTATACATATTACCCCCTTGCCTTCCGCTCACTACTATACATATTACCCCCTCGCCTTCCGCTCACTACTATACATATTATCCCTCGCCTTCCGTTCACTACTATACATATTACTCCCTCGCCTTCAGCTCACTACTATACATATTATCCCCTCGCCTTCCGCTCACTACTATACATATTACCCCTCGCCTTCTGCTCACTACTATACATATAATCCCCTCGCCTTCCGCTCACTACTATATATATTATTCCCTCGCCTTCCGCTCACTACTATATATATTATCCCCTCGCCTTCCGCTCACTACTATACATATTATCCCCTCGCCTTCGCGCTCATAACTATACATATAATCCCCTCGCCTTCCGCTCACTACTATATATATTATCCCCTCGCCTTCCGCTCACTACTATACATATTATCCCCTCGCCTTCCGCTCACTACTATATATATTATCCCCTCGCCTTCCGCTCACTACTATATATATTATCCCCTCGCCTTCCGCTCACTACTATATATATTATCCCCTCGCCTTCCGCTCACTGCTATACATATTACTCCCTCGCCTTCCGCTCACTACTATACATATTCTTCTCGCCTTCCGCTCACTACTATACATATTACCCCCTCGCCTTCGCTCACTACTATAACATATACCCCCCTCGCTTACCGCTCCTCACTACATATCATTATTTCTCCCTCGCCTTCAGCTCACTACTATACATATTACTCCCTCGCCTTCCGCTCACTACTATACATATTATCCCCTTGCCTTCCGCTCACTACTATACATATTATCCCCTCGCCTTCCGCTCACTACTATACATATTACCCCTTTGCCTTACCTCACTACTATACATATTACCCCCTCGCCTTCCACTCACTACTATACATATTACTCCCTACCCTTCTGCTCACTACTATACATATTACTCCCTCGCCTTCAGCTCATACTATTCATATTATCACCTCGCCTTCCGCTCACTACTATATATATTATCCCCTCGCCTTCCGCTCAACTACTATACATATTACTCCCCGCATTCCGCTCACTTACTTACTATTACTCCCTCGCCTTCAGTCATACTATACATATTAACCCTTTGCTACATCATCTACATACATATTACCCCCCTTTCCAACTCATACATAACATATTACTCCCTCGCCTTCTGCTCACTACTATACATATTACTCCCTCGCCTTCAGCTCACTACTATACATATTATCCCCTCGCCTTCCGCTCACTACTATACATATTACTCCCTCGCCTTTCCGCTCACTACTATATATATTATCCCCTCGCCTTCCGCTCACTACTATACATATTTACCACCCTTGCCTTACCATCACTACATACATATTACCCCCTCGCCTTCCACTCACTACTATACATATTACTCCCTCGCCTTCAGCTCACTACTATACATATTATCCCCTCGCCTTCCGCTCACTACTATATATATTATCCCCTTGCCTTCCGCTCACTACTATACATATTACCCCTTTGCCTTCCACTCACTACTATATATATTATCCCCTCGCCTTCCGCTCACTACTATACATATTACCCCCCTCGCCTTCCGCTCACTACTATACATATTATCCCTCGCCTTACGCTCACTACTAACATATTACCCCTCGCCTTCGCTCACTATCTATTATAAATTATCCCCTCGCCTCTCCGCTCAATATCTATACAATAACCCCCTACGCCTCCGACTCACTAACTATATCATATATCCCTCGCCTTCCCGCTCACTACTATTACATATTACACCCAACTCGCCTTCCACTCATAACTCTAATAATTATACCCCCCTCGACTCTTCCGGTTCGCATTATAAATCATATACCCCCTCGCCTTCCGCTCACTACTATACATATTACCCCCTCGCCTTCCGCTCACTTCTAAAACATATTACCCCTCGCCGTCCTGCTTCACTGTACTATACATATTATCCCCGTCTCGACTTCCTCAATCACTCTACATTACACTACTCCCCTAGTTTCCGCTCACTACTATACATATTACCCCCTCGCCTTCCGCTCACTACTATACATATTACCCCCTCGCCTTCCGCTCACTACTATACATATTATCCCCTCGACTTCCGCTCACTACTATACATATTACCCCCTGCCTCCACTCACTACTATACATATTACCCTGCTCACTCACTACTATACATATTATCCCCTCGCCTTCCGCTCACTACTATACATATTACCCCCTCGCCTTCCACTATCTTATATTATATTATCCCCTCATCCTAAAAAAAAAATCGGAAGAAGTTAAGGGTTTCTCCTAAGTTTAATTGTAAAAGGGAACCCCTTCCCCCTTCCCAGATTGGGAGAATCAGACCCTCTGATATCACAACAATTGGGTTCCAGTTCCAGGTTCTCAGTAATTGAGGAGCGGCAGGTGATGAGTGTGTCCTGCTGGTTCATTCAATGCTACAGGCGGCAAATTCTCACTTTCAATGTGACCCAAAATCTTTAAAAAGCATTTAAAAAAAAAAAACTAAAGTCATTAAGAAAAGTAAAAGTAAAATAATAACATGGAAAAATAGAAACTAGCCAACATAGTAGTGCAGGGCGGAACTCATATTAAACGGTTAACCCTGTGATATATACTTTGCGTGTCCGGAGGATTTCCCTGGCCTTTTCTTACATTGTGTTTTTACTGCACAAGCCATAGCCCAGAAACAGCTTAAAAAACATAAATATTTGTTATAGATTGAATCTAATTGTGGGTTGACCTTTAGAGGGCGCTATAAGAGATAGCCTTGTAGTGTCAGACAGATTTGAGGCGATTTTGCAGAAAAAATGATGATTTTAACAGACTATTTATACCCACTATGTGAATAATTGGTTTCTCTGATGCACGGGATTACCATGTGATGTGACAAAAGAGGCATAATACAAAGTGATGTCACAGTACAGGGAATACACACAGTGATGTCACAGCACAGGGATAATACACCACAGATGATGTCACAGCACAGGGATAATACCACAGCACCATGTCACAGTACAGAGGTAATACACACAGTGATGTCCAGTACAGGGATAATACACACAGTGATGTCACAGCACAGGGATAATACCACAGTGATGTCACAGTACAGGGATATACACACAGTGATGTCACAGTACAGGGATAATACACACAGTGATGTCACAGTAACAGGGATAATACACACAGTGATGTCACAGCACAGAGATAATACACACAGTGATGTCAAGCACAGGGATAATACACACAGTGATGTCACAGCACAGGGGATTAATTAAACACAGTGTGATGTCACAGTACAGGGATAATACACACGTGATGTCACAGCACAGGGATTAATACACACAGGGATGTCACAGTACAGGGATAATACCCAGTGAGTCACAGTACAGGGATAATACAACAGGTGATGTCACAGTACAGGGATAATAACACACAGTGATGTCAAGTACAGAGATAATACACCAGTGATGATCAACAGAATAAGGGACTAATACACACCATGGAATCATCAGTACAGAGACTAACACACAGTGATGTCACAGTACAGGGATAATACACACAGTGATGTCACATACGGATAATACACACAGTGATGTCACATTACAGGGAGTAACCACAGTGATGTCACAGTACGGGATAATCACACACGTGTATGCACAGATACAGGGATATACACACAGTGAATCACAGTACAGGGAAATACACAGTGATGTCACAAGCAGGGATAATACACACAGAGATCGTCACAGAGATAAGGGAGGAACAAACACTTAGAGATGTCACAGTAACAGGGATAAACACAGTGATGTCACAGTACGGATACACACAGTGATGTCACAGTACAGGGAAATACTACACAGTGATGTCACAGTACAGGAAGTAAACACAAGGTGATGTTCACAGTACGGGAAATACACAGTGATGTCACAGTACAGAGATAATAACACACAGTGATGTCACAAGTACATGGTATAATACACACATGATGTCACAGTACAAGGATAATACACACAGTGGAGTTACAAAGTACAGGGGAATACATCAACAGTGATGTCAACAGTAAGGAGGTATCACACAGTGATGTCACAGTACAGAGATAAACACACAGTGATCACAGTACACATAGATAATACACACAGATGCACTCTGATCACAAGTAAGGGTAATACACACGCTCTGAGGTCACAGTACAGGGATAATACACATCAGTGATGTCACCAGTACAGGATAATACACACAGTGATGTCACCAGTACAGGGAAATAAACAGGAATCAGCAGTACAGGATAAACACACGGTATGTCACAGTACAGGGATAATACACACAGTGATATCACAGAATAAATAGACATCATACACTGGTATAATGCACACATGATGTCATATCCCTAAAGATGTAGAAAACCATTGTGTAATAGTAAAGGGAGAATAAACCCAAACATTTTTTCATGCCTCTTTCCATCCCCATCGCACATTTTTTGTAAACTCCCATGACGATGACGATGATGATGTTG
Source organism: Engystomops pustulosus (assembly GCA_019512145.1). Lineage (NCBI taxonomy): Eukaryota > Metazoa > Chordata > Amphibia > Anura > Leptodactylidae > Engystomops > Engystomops pustulosus. The sequence continues at coordinate 157,264,706 of CM033646.1, forward strand.
ATTGTAGCTGCTGGAGCGTGGGCACATATGGCAGCTATAGGGGGCTCGACAGTCACCTGTACATTTGCTGTGGCACTATGATTGGGAGGGTGGAGGTGTTAACCGCCACTAAGCGACAGATGTTGTTTACTTTCATTGGGTGAACGGAATGCGGGAGTGCGAATTTTATTCTCTGTGCCCAGGAAGGTGCCAGCTGTGCCCAGTGTGTGTTGTGCGTGGTGGATCAGATGATGGAGCTTCAGTTGAGCCAAACTCTTTAGTTTTAAAAACAGAAAAAATTCCTCCATCCGTCTGTCTATCCTTCTGCAAATAGTGAGATAATAAGAGCTGAGGTTTTGTTACAGTTGTATCACAATGTGTCAGCGCATGAAAGGCTGCAATGCGCTGAATGCTTGTTGTAAGTATCAGTGGATGTGAAATGTATCCGTTTGGAATACAGATTTTACACTTACAGAAGGTTTTCTTAGACTGGGTGCACTGTAACAAACCTCAGCTTTAACAGTATGTAAACAATAGCCCGTATTTGTTCATTACAGGGATTTGCCACGAGAGGCGCTACATGTCAGAGTTTCAATGAACATTTCAATCTTAGGTTTCATGATGGGGGAGAGACTTGGGGCTCATTTACTTACCCGGTCCCGTTGCGATCCCGTGGCGCGTTTCTGACGTGGATTCGGGTTCTGCCGGCATTCATAAGGTCGGTGTGTCGATATCCAGCAGGTGTCAATGCTGCGCCGAGGGGTCCGCCGGAGTTCACCTTCTTCTTCCGGTGCATGTGAGTGCTGACTTGCGACAATTTCGTTTTTAAATTCCATTGTTCTTCTGAATCCGCCGGGTTGTCCAACGGGCCACGTCCCCGATTTCTATCGGTGCGCCAACCGGCGGAATTCGACGCAAAAATGGAAAATTTGGTAATACACCGATATTGAAAGTGCGGTCCGCAGGAGCCCTTAGTAAATGTGCTCATTGTGGCTCATTTACTAAGGGGACCCAATCGCGCATTTTCCGTGGGTTTTCCCGACCAGTTTCCGTTTGTGCCGAATTGCCCCGGGATTTTTGGCGTCGCGATCGGACTTTGGCACATTTGCACGGCTTTCACACGACGACAACCCGATGGATTCGGAAAAAAACTGCGGAATTTAAAAAAACAATGTTCGCAAGACCAGCATTACATGCACCGGAAAGAAGAAGGGTGAACTCGGCGGATCGCGCGCAGAAGAAGCTACACTGCTGGATATCGGGCGGGCAGAACACCTTAGTGAATCCCGGCAGCGACCTGAATCCTCGTCAAGACACGTGTTGCTTGGATCACGACGGACCGGGTAAGTAAATGTGGCCCCATTATACTCAGAAATAGAGCCTCAGATGCTGGGAGTTGTGGTACTTATGGAGCCCATAGTAGCAAGATGGACACTTTTCTATTTCTGCTTGGCGTTCTGGTGTCAGTCTTTACTGTAGTTCTCGCATTCAGTTTATTGACAAGCAAGGCTCATCCAAAGGGGAAATTCAGTAGGAATTAATGACTATAAATACAAGGAGTCCACGATATAAAATAACCCTTTAGTTATCGCCAGTAACAATGCGGGTTGTCTGTGATTGGTTGTGTAGGGGGGTGTCTGTTAGCGCCTACCCTCGGATCCCCAGCGCTGAGCTCTATAGACTGTGTTCTTGGGGATTGTGGATTTGTCTAGAGTGAGATGAAGCTTGTGAGCTGACAATGGGGTCATTCAGTCGCCCATCTCCCCCTCAACTGCGCGGAAATCAGCCCCAGAGAAGAGAACACAGAGAGATTGTAATGACACAAAATTCCACAAGACTGTGTGTTCACATGCCCCCTCTAGCCATATCCCTGTGTGGGCACGGTCATATGTGTCTGATATTTATACATTACTATACATAGGAAGGAGGAGAAGGGGTTAAAGGCCCTGGAAAACAGTAACACGCAGCAGCCCTCTGTCAAGGTTTGCTCCGTTATCAGCCGTTTCAGGCTAACACTAAACGGATTATAAAAATCTATTGCTCTCTGTTATCAGCCCATGTCAAATCGCAGCAGAGGTAAATCAACATTTCAGATGCTTGCCGATGCCATGTGTGAAAAGAGCCTGAATAATAATCTGTGCTGGTGCGAATTTGGGGAGCAGCACCCTTGTCCCCCCCCCCCTGTAGGGCGCAAAAGGAAGACAACTAGGGGGGAGGTCCCAGCTGTCAGTGAATGAGCACAGTCCTGGGGAAGAGACTTCTGTCCTGTATACAGGCCACCAAGTACCACCATGAACCACAGAAGAGGGCTTCACGTTGGGGGTTACACAGGGTAAGTTGCTATAGAGACCCCCAGACCACGGCGAAGACTTAACTTGCAGTGACACAAGACGAAAAAGAAACTCCAGGATAACATGGAATATCCAGCTTTTCACCCTAATGACCCTCAGACATCTGCTCGCAGAAACATTGCTCCCAGACAATGACACCACTTGACCTCCGAAAGATCTGCAGAACGTTGCTCCTTTGCTCCTGATATATTCCTGCAGAGCCACAGCAAATCCGCAAAAACACTTCTCTATTCTTTTCACCTACTACAGATGCGTGTGAGGTATATTCTGCAGATATAATCCCTAGACATCGCAGAACATTTCTATGCACCTCCTGACAGATAAGGATATTTAGCAGATTTTTTCACCTCCCCTTACAATATGAAAGATTAGAACACCGCTGAACTGTCTAGAAGACTGCAGAGCGTGTGCTTTCTCTGGTTAACCGTTGGAGGAGAGAGGAAGAAGGATTTACACATAACAGGTTATTACTACACCCTGAGCTTGTGAAAGAGACGAGAGAAAACACGAGATGTGGATTCCCATAATCCTTGGTCGTGACCCCAGACTACCTGGGTAAGGTTCCTGTGACTTTGACCCTCACCCCTTCTCCGGCTCTCAACTCTTTAGGTTTCAGGGAACTCTTGGAGAAGCTGCACCTGAAATCTCTCGGTTTTATCCATCGCTTAATCTTCCGCCGCCGGCTCATTAGCCACAAATCTTTCCAGACTAATGCAGTTAATTAACCCGGGGTGACAACACAATTACCGGAGACCCTTTGGGGACATGGGGACTGCGTTCTTATCCGCCTACGCAAGACAAATAACAATATTATTCGGATAGTTCCAATGGACACGTGTAAAATCCGGTTTAAATCAGGGAATTTTATTCAGCAATCTCTCCACCCAGTTTTTCAGCTTCCGTAATTTGCAGCAAGAGGTATGCCTAACTAATTCAGGCTGTGGGAAGGGAAAGCTGGTAAGCGTGTGATACTTTGCTGCCCATCGCGCGGTCATCTATTTTTACTCAGTGGTGAGGGGGGAGCGAATATAGTTTGTCCAGATTACAAGGATTAGCACGAGCCGGCCGTCTTATAACGGGCGCAGTCTCCTATGGATGTGGATCTAATGATGGAGGCGGTGTGCCAGACGGCTTAACTCTCTCATATCAGGGCAGGTTTAGAAAAGTATACGGGCTATGAAGTCGGTGTGGGCATACGAGGGCTATACGGAGTCCTCCTAGTTCTTCCACTGACATCATTACAGCCACAGGTCAGTCCTGTGCCCAGGGCGGTACAGATATTTGATGCTGTGCCATTAAAATCCTTGCCGTTTCCAGCATAGGAGACATGCCAGGTGGCGGAACTGCAAGACGTGAGTCTGGGGGGGGTAGGGTACGGGGGGGAGAGGGCAGAGGGGACTCTAGGTAAAGATTAGTCAGTGTAAAATAAGTTCTGATATTTCTTACGACCTCTTGTCAATTCTTCACCGTTTTCAGGATCTCGCGTTGCTGTCAGTGACTGGAAACAAGAAAAAATCCCTAGTATCTTCTCAACATCAGCACAACAGCAGCACAAGTCTCTTCCTGTCCTAAAGACTTGTTACAATGTATCAGTTTGGAGGCCGACTGCATTACAATGTAACAAACTCTCAGCCGTGAGAAGGACCAATCTACATACTTTCCAATAATGTTCCAATAAACGACAACAAGCGGTGACTCGGAAACGGTTGATGATGCCTTTAAAGGAAAACTTTTTATTAGAAGCTCAAGATGTAGGCAGTAATGGAATAGCGTCATTGCGAATATTTACAATCTTCTATGTTATGTCCTCATGAGATGTCTACCTCTGTGGTACGTTTTAGAATGCGCCCATCTCTAGTCATCCAAATTGTGTTTCTAAGTTGGCGATATAGTCTCCTTACCCATATGTCTAGTGCTGATCATAGTAAGTTATATAGAAATGAGCTTGGGTTGACTTCCAACAACTTGCCCCAAACTACATTCTGAATCCCCCAACACTGACTGCATGAGGGTCAGACAGACCGAGATTGTCCGTCAGTGTCTACTCGACCCTATACACCTGGTTCCGTATACGATATCGTGTTTCTCAGCAGAAGTATCAAGGATTCAAATATATTTGGGAGGGGGTTCTTGGGCTGACCCAGCAATACAGAACCCCTGCTTCACAGATGACATAATACAAGTCTATAGAGTATGATTACTGGAGAGATTGTTGCAGGTGAGACGTGCAGGGAAGAAAGATGTGTTTCATTTTATGATTAATCCTTTGAGGCTCATAGTGGTCTAATAGCGATAGTATTATGGTGCATTGAGGCTGCACAGGTTACCTCAGTGATCCCTCATTATGTCACTAATCACGCTGTGCACTACAGATGCGCATACACACCACCATCTACCAGAAAACCAATAATAAGACATAATAATCATGGATACTTCATCCAATAAGATCACTTATAGCCAGAAATATACGTATTCTAATTTTTGCTAATTGATTCACACAAGAAAAACTGGTGATGAGTATTCGACCCGCAGGTGGTTGGATGAGCAGTGTTCGTGGCATGCCCAGGTGCATGAGCATCTGGCCCCAGGTGATGAGCATTCGGCCCCTGGTGATGAGCTCGGCCCAGGTGATGAGCATTCGGCCCCCGGTGATGGAGCATTCGGGCCCGGTGATGAATTTGGCCCCCGATGATGACATTCGGCCCCGGTTGGGGTTGATGAGCATTCGGCCCCCGGTGATGATGTAGCATTGGCCCCAGGGGTATGAGCATTCGGACCCCTGGTGATGAGCATTCGGCCCCCGGGGTGAGGTGATGAGTTGGCCCCCGTAATGAGCATTCGGTCCCCGGGTGAATGAGCATTCGGCCCGGAGCATGAGCATTGGCCCCAGTTCAGAGTAGCAGTGAGTATTGCGCCTCGCCCCTGGATATGGCCGGATCGGATTCGACTGTGATGTAGGCCCCGGATATGAGCATTCGAGCCCCGCCGGTTATGAGCATTTGGGCCAGGTGATAAGTAAGTAAGCTTTGGTGCTTGGTACAGCCAGGAATCTTCTTGGGAAGATCCTACAAGTTTCTAACTTGGATTTGGGGATCTCTCTGCCTCTTCCTTGCAGATCCTCTCCAGTTCCCTCAGGTTGGGGGAACGCTGGTTGAGGCCATTTTCAAGTCTCTTCGGAGATGTTCAATTGGGTTTAGGTCCAGCTCTGGCGGCCAGCAGGAATGGCACCAGAGATGCGACATGAAGCCCTGCTTGTGTTATTTTAGCTGTGTACTTAGGGTCATTGTCTTGTTGGAAGGGTTCTGCCCAGTCAGAAGTCCAGGCATTTGGAAGAAGTTTTCACCAGGATATCTCTGTAGTATGTCCGGCATTCATTTTCCTTCCATTACTGGGACTGTATTTGGCAGAGATGAGGGCGCGAGCCTTGTTTTCTCCACCACTTATAATTAACACCAAAAAGGTCAATTTTGTCTCATCAGGAATCTTATCCTCATAGTCTGGGATCCTTCATGTGTTTTGCACACTGGATGCGGCTTTCATGTTTGCAAAGAGGAGAGGGATAGGTGTAGACTCCCATCTCCCTAGCTGCTATTCTGGAGCTCAGCCATAGGGATCTTGGGGCTCATATCTTTACTCTCTCACCAAAGCTTTTTTCCCAGACAGCATAGATAGGCTGGCTAGGCGCAGGGTCAAGGAGTAGAGAGATGTAGTGTTGTGGTTGACCCATACTTGCACTGTGTATATATATTTTAGACATGGGTGTTGCCTTTCCTAATCAAGTTTCATAATCAGTTTTAATTAAAAACATATGGAATAGGAGTAGAACCAGCCTAGGCATAAGTTGTTGGGACTACAAAGATGATTATAGGGCAATAGTGGCGAACCTATGGCACGGGTGCCAGAACGGCTACCGGAGCCTTTCTGGGGCACACGGGCCACGCCCCAGCACACCCCATTTTGAGATGGGACAGGATAAGAGATCGTCCCAGCGCACCAAAGCACATCTTAAAGAGTGCTGGCAGTGATATTTGATACTGACTTAACTAATCTGGGACTGTAGGATAGCGAGGAGAATTAGACAGGTCGATGTAGGATAGATGTGTTGTTGACATCGGATTGTATTTTTCCGTTGTGGCCCACGATCTTATGTGAACAGAGGGAAACTGGAAAGAAGCTAAAATGATGAAAATTTCCATCTTTTACTGTGTACTGTCCTCAGGAGGGCAATATGATTGAAAGTTGTGGACAGGGAACAATAAGTTACTGCTTTAATTTTGTTGTGGCACCTCGAAATAAATAAGCAGGGTTTTGGGTTGCAGTTTGGGCACTCGGCCTCTAAAAGGTTCGCCCATCACTGATATAGGGGATTTTATGGGTTCAATTAATGATATATATCTTATAACTTGAATAATGTGCAACTATTAAGATATATTTGATCTATTATGGCTTTTGTTTGTATGTAAGTTTATGTGTGTGTTAATACCATTTTGCTTAAATGAGAGTAATAATTAAAGAGTTATTTTTATCATACATTAGAATAGCTGTTATGTAGTATAAAGGGAAGATTTGTATCACAATGTTATTTTACAGTATCCTATTCTATGCAATACACTGATGTTCACATGTCTGGCAACACATTTAAATGTTAAATCCTGCACGTTGTGCTGATCCGTTGGGTTGTCTGACGGCCACGGCCCCCCAATTTGTGTTGCTTGCAAGCCGGGCGTCGATACGCCAAAATCCTCGATCCATGCGTCAAAATCCCGGGGCAATTCGGTGCGTGCAAACGGAAACCGACGAAATATGTGCTCTGCGGGCCCTTAGTAAATGAGCCCACATTGTGCTGTGTATGGAGGGGGAATGGCGTTACACTGTCCATGCAGTGTTAGTAATTGTAACCTAAACTGATCTCTCCCCTCCTCTTCCTCCACAGGGCTGGATCAGTCACCTTCTCCCACAGACGCCTTCGTGAGTCACCTAATCGCCTGCCATTATATCACTATTGTGTTTCTTATTGTTATGTTAAAAAAGCTGCAACCCTGTATTATAACCAGCAGATGCATAAAAGGTTATAATTTCTGAGCAAAACTGCTATATATTATATGGGATAGCGGTTGTGGAAGAACATGGCGAGCTGGGCCGTTTCTGATCAAACGGGACAGGTTTTAGATACATGGCTCTGCAACGGCAGTTGCAGAGGCCTCAGCAGAAAGTATCACACATGATAGGCTTACAACAGCAGCTCAGCAGACAGTATTATATATGAGCAGGATATAACCACAATAGAATAGGGTCTTATGGTGTTACAGGGGATTTCTGGTCCCTGGGCCATTTTTGATACCAAGACCTATCAAAAAGGTCAAACAAATTTTAAACCATGCGCATGGCTAGCCTACCACCGCGGACCATGCATGTTTGTCAGACACACAATCAAATGTGGACTCCAATGTACTGAAACTGATCCTCAGAACATGTGCATGTTATGTTACGCTACGGTATCACTGGTCTAATAATCACGCAGGGAAAAACACTAACAGTAAAGGAGTGTTGTCTCTAAGTGGCCATTCAATGTAGCTTTATATTAGATTCATTCATTATGTCAATTATCGTTAAAATTTTGCCTGTCTTTGTGGTGTCTCACGTGGGTGGCCTATGGCTGCGAGAAGTATCTCTGCCTATTTACACTGCTCAAAAAAAATAAGGGGAAGAACACTCAAAGAAAAATCCTACATCTGAATGAATTAAATATTCTCATTAAATACTTATCACGGCCAAAAGTTTTGAGGAATGACACAAACTTATATTCATCATGATTCTGTTGCCCTTGGTTTGTCAGATGTTTTTATCACATACAAGAGATACAAGTGCATTCATATTATGTAAACAAAGAGTTTATGGCATAGTTAGAGGGTGTTACTGCAGCAAGTCAGTATCTGCAGTGTTGTCCCTCTTCTTCAGGACCTCTGCATTCAACCCGTGGCAGCTCTCAGTCACCCCTTCTGGACCAACCTGACTGTGAAGCCGTCCATTCTGCACAATCACTGCTGCATTCTGTCACAATTTGTTGCGTTTGTGTTTGTCCGCCCGTCTCTGATGATTGACCACAAGTTCTCAATGGGATTAAGATCTGGGGGAGTTTTCAGGCCAAGGACCACCACATCTCTGCTGTTTGTTCCATGAGCCATTTAGTTTTCTCCCTTTGCTTTATGGGGCAAGGTGCTCCATCATGCTGGAAAAGGCATTGCTCTCACCAAACTGCTCCTGGAGGGTGGGAGAAGTGTGCTCTTGGAGGAACATTCTGGTGCCATTCTTTACTCATGGAGGTGTTTTAGGCGAAGGACTGTGAGAGAGCCGATTCCCTTGGCTGAGAAGCCGCCCCCACACATGAAGGTTTGCAGGGATGCTTAGGTGACATGAGCACAGATGGTGGTATCGCTACCACTTGTCTTTCCCCAAGCGTTTTCCAGATGTTCCAAAAACAATCGGAAAGGGGATTCATCAGAGAAAATGACTTTCCCCCTGGCCTCAGCAGTTCCATTCCCTGTACCTTGTGCAGAATATCAGTCGTCCCTGATTTTTTTCTGGAGAGAAGTGGCTTCTTTGCTGCCCCCCTCCTGAACACCGGCCTTGCTCCAAGAGTATCCGCAGTCTCACAGTGCGTGCAGATGCTCCACACCTGCCTGCTGCCCATTCCGAGCAAGCTCGGCAATGCTGGGGCCCCATCCCCAAGCTGAAACACTTTTAAGAGCGGTCCTGGTGCTTGCTGGTCCTTCTTGGGCACCCTGGAGCCTTTTGGCAACAATGGAACATCTATTCCGAGGTTGCAATCCTTTCAAGCTGCGAGATCTTTCCGGTAGGCCAAGTTTTGTGCGGTGCAATGATGACATGCAGTGTTTCTTTAGAAGTAACCATGGTTAACAAAATTAAAAGTGTTTTTGGGGAAAAATGTTCATTTCTAGGCAAATATGACTTTGCAGTTAATTGCGTTAAGTGACACTCTTTATACAACTTCTAGAGTATAATGCAAATTGCCATTATAAAACCTGACTGCAGTAGACCTTGTAAATATTATAATGGCATGACTGTACTTTCACTGAGATCCAATGGAGACTCCTGCTAAACGAGTGTGAAAGCACAAAACATTCAAAGTGACCAAAACATGCAGCAGAATGCATTGGTACTGAGAAGTGGCAGGTGGTCCCCACCTAAAGAGAACACCACTCCTATATTAATGGTCTTGTTAATTTCCTGTGAAATATTGATTTTACAATCAGGTGATGTCCTAAGTGGACAGTTAGTATTCACAGAAGTTTGATTACTTATGTGTTTACTTAAGTGTTTGTGTGGGTTTCCTCCGGGTCCTCCAGTTTCCTCCCACACTCCAAAACATACTGGTAGGTGTTTAGATTGTGAGCCCCTATGGGGACAGGGACTGATTTGGCAAGCTCTGTGCAGCGCTGTGTATCTGTGTGTTGGTGCTACATAAAGGATTTATTATAAGTGTTCCCATTTTTTCGAGCAGTGCACATTCCTTACAAGACAGATTTTAGTCACTGAGATGCCAAATCAGTCCAAGCAAAGAGCAATATAAAAGAGGTTCGAACACTATGGATTCATGATTGTAGATAAGGACATCATCAAGGACCACAGGCCCATGTCATAGATATTGGGGGTGTGGTAGATAGGTTGATGAAAAAAAGAAAATCAAAGGTATTTAGTATTTCATGGGAAGTGTGTTCTCCCACCACAATGACTTTGTCTGACAAAGACCCAGGATATCGGTGCCCAGAGGTCGCATTAACGTTGTAAGTCCTCTCTCCTCTTCTTCCTTCAGGATGGATCGTCCACTAGTCGTCTGGTCTGTAGGGTTATGTTCTGAGGAGACTAAAGAAAGGTTGTGCAGCCCTTTTGTTTAATGTAGAAAATGACTATAATTGCCTAAATAGCCAATAATAACTAAAAAATCCTTTGATTTTCTCAGAAATCAAAGGTGCGCCCTTATGTAGTCCAGTGGGGCTTATATATGAACTGTACTTACAGACAACAGCTGCACTTGAGAATGTGCACAGGTCTGCCACCTGCTGGTATTCATCCTTATAATCAGGTGCGCCTTATAGTCCAGTACGCCTTATATATTGAACCGTACTTACAGACAACAGTGCCTTGAACTGTGCACAGGTCTGCCACCTGCTGGTCATTCATCTATAAGCAGGTTGCGCCTTATAATCTGGTGCCGCCTTATATAAATATAGCTAGACGTTTTTAGCAGGCATTTATTGATGGTGCGCCTTATAGTCCAAAAAATATGGTATATATGATAGTTACTTATTTAAATTATTAAAAAGTGTTATACTCCTCCTCAGCTAAAAAATTCTCCTGAAAAAAATGTAAGATGAGAGTAGTGTGTACCCTTCTGGAAAAAATGTTAGTGCAACCTCTGCTGTGTCAGTAACATATCTTCGGAGAGTTGAGTGACTTAAGCTGATCCAATACGATGAGGCAGAGTAGGGTGATGGTTAATACTTACATCTAAATCCTCACAGGGAAAAAAAAAAAACTCATCAGTGAAAAACAGATTAGGAAGGGTAAGTATGATAAGATATATTACAAAGCTTCTGTTCACTTTCACAGTCGTGCTGCACCTCCATACTCTCTCTGCCCTACTATTAGCCCCGTGCCGGCTCTAGTTCCTGCAGGAGTAATCTAAGATTACTTTCTTCCCTATTTCGCACCTCCCACTCACGTCTACCAGATTCTCCTGAGCTGCACCTATTCTCCGGAATGCCTACCGCGGACTATAGGCTAATAACTAACTACCAAACTTTCACACGTTACTTTAAAAAATCATTTTTTAGGGCAGACACCAGCACATTCCTCCTACATGCAAACTTTCACTTCTTTATCTTAACCTCCACTGATATCTCCTGTCTAGTGATCCCTCACCACTTGAACGATTAAACGGATTCTCCAAAATTTCGATAGCTGCCTGTGTGAAGTTCGTCAACATTTTATATCTATTTATTAATTGGAATGGCTGGATCATTTTCAAAAGTCACCTTTGATCCTTATTATTGTAAGCAGAGCCTCATTCCTATTGTTCATCTGATTATCTTTATACTCTGTAATGTCTTGTTTTATTCTATTAGTAGCCCTGATCTGTACAGCGCTGCAGAATATGATGGCGCGATCTAAAATAACCTTTATTGTTCCTATTGATTTATGATCAGTTGTGTGAAGAATTAGTGGATGTTTAAAGCCTGTTAGCAGGTGATCTCTTAGAGGATTGTACTTACTCAATGCCGACCTCAGACGTCAGCCGAGAGCGGCTCTCGAGTGTCTGCAGCAATGGTCTTTAGGCTTGTTTGCAGTTTCTCCTGCTTTGCGTGATTGCTTAACTGGAGCAAAAAAACATATAAATTACCAGGGAATTTATTGTTAATGGTCATTTGAGTTAATTGGCGATGCATATGAGGTTGGCCAATGTGAGGGGGTATATATGAGGATGGCACAGTGTGAAGGGGATTGTGATATGAAGGTTGGCACGCTGTGAGGGGGATGTATATGAGGGTTGGCACAGTGTGAGGGGGGAGTATATGAGGTGGCACAGTGTTGGAGGGATGATATGAGGTTGGAACAGAAGGGGGGATGTATATGAGGTTTGGGACAGTGTGAGGGGGGATGTATAATGTGGTGTGGCACAGTGTTAGGGGGATGTGTATGTGGGATGCCGCAGTGTGAGGCGGATGTATATCAGGTTGGCACAGTGTGATAATATGTGCATGGGTTAAGGTGCACTATAATGGGTATGTGTGTGCGAGGCGTACACCAAAATATAGGTACATTGTGAGGTTGGCACAGTGTGAAGATGTGTGCGTGTGTTACAATGAGACATAAGCATGTTATGAGGGTATGAGTTAGTTGGACAGTGTGAAGGATTGTATGAGAGGCATAGTATAAAAGATATACATGCGAGGATGGTTTGGTACTATCATGAGTATGTGTGATGGGTACTAGAACATGAGGGCATGTGTGCGGGCTGGCACAATGCAAGGTTGGCAAGATGTGAGAGGATGTCTGTGATGCTGGCCAGTCATGATGGGTATGGTAGCATGGAGCAACTGGCCACAGTGCTTGTAGATATGGGTTTATCAGGCTGGCACAGGTTATGTGTGAGATTGGCGCTGTAGGTAGTGTGGGTGGCAGCTGTCGGTATTGGGTGAGGATGTGATGAGATGGAGCTGTAGGTACTGTGTGTGAGATTGGCAGATGTAGGTAGGTGGTTGCCCCAGGCTGCACAGTGTGACAGAGATGAGTGTGATTGAGAGTTTATGTCACCGTAGTGTGATGATATATGGGGCGCTGTGTGATTGTCCCCCCCTCGCTTGTTCATCCTACCGGTGTCGGGGGAAAGAAATAATCTACGATCTGTTGGCTGAGAAGATCAATGGGGAGTCACGTGACGTCTCGCCGCGTGTCTGCAGCCGTAGTAATCCGTCTGTGATCACGGAGAACGTCTGAGGTGATTTTTCCCGCGCAGCCGGTCATATTATTGGCAGCCGTACTCATCCGGTTCCGGGTTACACGCCACAACCCAATTTCGCACAGCTACGTACTATTCACCCGGACGGCCATCTAAATGTACCCCAAAGACGATGAGCACAACGACAATAAAAGAGTCCGCACCACCAAACGGTCATCGCCTGTCTTGGTTACAGGACGGGAGCAGAGCATGGGGGGTGGGAAGAAGGGGTATTGCAATCGACTGGGGGATAGAGAGAGTGTATGTGCATTGTCATAGTAGTGGGGGGAGAAGTGGTACGTGCAGTGGGATCAGCTAGAGAAGTGGTACTGTGCGTTGTCATTCGGATACTGGGCGAGAAGTGGTGCTGTGCGTTGTCATTCGGATACTGGGCGAGAAGTGGTACTGTGCGTTGTCATTTGGACATGAGAAGTGCTGCACCTACAAGCTATTTTTTATATTACGAGTGCTGTCCAAGTCTACATCCAAACACTATTCTAGTTATCTCCTGTTCTAGGAAATACTTATTTGCGACTTTTATGCAACTGTTTCTTCATATGCCAGAATTAGGAAGCAGCCTAAGAAAGTCTTAACACTGGCGCACAAATCCTGCCTAATGATACATCGGCCCCAAGACGAGGCAGCACTCACATACCATCATAGTGTTGTCTTTTTTTCATGCTTGTGTTTGCTATGAGATGCGAAAGAGGAGATAGTAACTACAGCACTAGGAATTTAATCGGACCAAAATTCTATAAAAATCGGATTCATTTTAGTGACCAAGATCTAATGACTCATTTTTGGGCAACCAGCCTTATACTGGCCACATTTACTTACTTGTCCTGACGTGATCCCTGAAAGTGCATTGTCCGACCGGAATTCACTCTGCCGCGATTCACTAAGATCGTGCGCCCGATATCCTGCATGTGTCGCTTCCCCACTCAGGTCCAACGGAGTTCACCTTCTTCTTCCTGGTGCATGTAAGTCCATTGTCTTGTGACTTAATTTGAATCTTAAATCCTATGCTCAGTCCGAATCAATCGGATTGTCCGATGGCCCGCCCCCCGATTTCTGTCACACGAAGGCCAGTGCAGCTGCGTCCGACACAATCCCCAGTTAAATACCTGTCACAGCGGTGCAAATCCCGAAAACTGAAAATCCGACGAAAGTGCGATCCGCAGACCCTTGGTAAATTAGCCCCAGTGTACTGTATGTGAGAAGTTGTATTGTGTAATTTTATACTGGCAAGATGTGAGAAGCACAATGTGGTGTTTTACAGGCCTCACATGAAAAGTAGTATTTAGCAATGTTATGGAGGAAGGATGTGAGATGTAGTACTGTGCAATGTAATACAGACATGACATCAGAAGGGGGACTGTGCAGTGTAGAATGAAGCACAATACTGGAAGGCATGATAAGTGCTACTACTGCACAATGTTAAACAGGTATGAAATACTGTATAATGTAATATAGATATGACATCAGAAGTGGTACTGTGCAGGTGCTACACAGTGGATGGAGACACATTCTGCTGACTTTGTCCTCTGTATGGGAGACAATGTGGAGGATTACATCAAAATAATTTTAATAATAACAATAGTTCTTTATTTATATAGCGCACACAGATTACGCAGCGCTGCACAAAGAATGGCAAATCGGTCCCTGTTCCTATGGGGCTCACAATCTAAACAACCTACCAGTATGTTTTGGAGTGTGGGAGGAAACTGGAGTACCCGGAGGAAAGCCATGCAAACGCAGAGAGAACATACAAACTCTTTGCAGATGTTGACCTGGGACTTGAACCCAGGACTCCAGCGCTGGCCTTTAAAGGGGTTACCCTCTATCCATAAGATGCTGCTTCACCCATTACTGAGGATGGTGACCCCTAATCTCTGGTGGGTGGACACAGCTTTCTCAGTCAGATCCACAGTGGTCTCCCTTTTATCCCCTATTCCAGTGGTGGTGAACCTATGGCACGGGTGCCAGAGGCGGCACTCAGAGCCCGTTCTGTGGGCACCCGGGCCATCGCCCCAGCGCACCAGACAGGACTCAAAGATTCTTCCTACAGTTCCAAAAACTTAAAAGATGCTGCTTTCAGTCATATTTTGATACTTACTTTGCTACTTTGGACTGTAGAAAGAGGGAGAATTAGACAAGGCCGAATTATCTTTGGAGGACCTCTTGACGGCCCCACGTTTCTCTGTGTACAGAAGGACACTGGAAAGAAGCTAAAATGATGCAAATTTTCCATCTTTCTACAGTGTTGGTGTCCTCAGGAGGCCTATATGATTGAAAGTTGTTGAACAGGGAGCAATAAGTTACTGCTTTATTTTTTTAGTTGGCACCTTGTGATAAATAAGGGGGGTTTGGGTTTCAGTTTGGGCACTCGGCCTCTAAAAGGTTCGCTATCACTGCCCTATTCTGTGGATAGAAGATAAATCTTAAACTCGGGACAACTTCTTTAATGTTGTCTGAATCTGACCTATTAAACTTCTTTGATATTGTTTTCATAGGCCTACAAGTATTACATGATTAGTACTTTGGGTCTGAGTCATGTGTGAATGCAGCCAGAGAATTATCACTGTGTTATCTGTGGTGTTGCATGGGGCTGCAGGTAATTTCTACATTATCTGTATTCACAGAGTTATCATGTTCCAACTTGGGACATTCCAGTGTTTCTGCTTTGTTCTGTGAATGCTGTGGCCACTAGGTGGCGCACCATGACCAGTGACTTGGCTGCCAAAGGAGGAAAGTAAGATCTGGTCCTCAATTGTTATCCAAGGGTAACATAATGATGATGAGGGGATGTTTATTATGCACAGATCTGATGAACTGATAATGTGCAGGTATACTAAGGCCAAGCTGGATAAAGATTTAAAAAGATGGACTGGTCGGGGTGCAGTGGACTGTGTGTTACTAGTGTAATGGGGCAGAGTGCGGGTTATTGGTTGTAGTTAGGTTGGCCTGAAGTAATGTAGTGTTAAATGCCTGGTGCAGCAGAGATGTGCTGGTGATTTTCTGGTTCAGTACCAGTTACCATTTTTTTTTTTTTTTGCCCTTTGAAATCGCTTATAGGCCGCTGGAAATGCCAGATATTTATTTGTCATCAATTGCTGGAGGATTGTGGGAAATCATGTGGGTGAGATTCTTGGGGAACATGCTGGCACTTTCTGTTATATGTGATCAGGATTCTCTTGTCTACGGGATCCTGGGGATAATAATAATCTTTATACAGAGCCATCAATACACATTGGGGCAGATTTACTTACCCGGTCCTGTCGTGATCCCCGAGGTGCGTTCTCCGGCGAGGATGTAGTCCGGTACGATTTTTCAAGATTGTGCGTCCATTTTCCTGCATCTGTCACTTCCCTGCCCAGGTCCGCCAGAGTTCACCTTCTTCTTCCCGGTGCATGTGAGTGCATTGTCTTGCGACACAATTTGAATTGTAAATCCCGCACTTAGTCCTGATCAGTCGGGTTGTCCGTCGGCCAATCGCCCGATTTGTGTCACGTGCGTGTGCCAAAAACCCCACTTGATTGCAGCGCAAATCGGAAATAGTCGGGAAACGCGGCGGAAATGCGCCGTGCGGACCCTTAGTAAATGTGCCCCATTGTGCAGCATGTTATATGTCAAACATTATCCTTCTCTTTTGAAGTGTCTCCATCACTTGGATTCTTGTGTAGTCTCCTCTGTGCCCTCAAAGGGGTTGTCCAGAGTTATAATCATGGCCGCCGCCTTTAACAGATAAGCTTGCACGATTTCTATGGTAGACTGCAAATTGGTGCTACACAGGCTTATATGATCTGCTGTACTGTGTTGCATTGTGTATCGTATCTAAAGTATTTTTGGGAATTTCAAGCTCATTGTATTACCTGTTCCATATCTAGGGCCCCAGTCTAGGGCCCCAGTTCTCTGATGATGTGATATCATTGTCCTGTGACTCAGTCAGCAGTTAATATTAACAGTTTGGTTTCCGATCTTATCATATAGATTTCAGGGAGGAAGTTAAACTGTAACCACGTAGTAAGGAAGCAACGCCATCCGACATCAGGACCAACGTTCCCACATTTTGGAAAGACTAAAAGCCTATACAAAAGAGGTCAAGGAGACCGATTACAGCTATACCTGTCGGCAGGGAGCCACATCTCGAAAAACCATTGGTAACTACCAAAAGTAGACTTATGCCTGGTACCAGTCCCTCTCCTGCCATTCATTTCCTGATACAATATCAGGAACTTTCTTTGCATAAGTCTGTTTTTACACAATAACTTGCAAGTTTTACTATTTTGTTCTCCAATCACTCTTTTAAGAGGTAGATAGGTTTACTGGGGGCCTTGTGTCTCTGGTGTAAATGATGGCATACGCTAAAGATACATGCACATGGGTGCGGAGGAGTAGGCACCCATTCTGCGGGAAAACCTGCTGTAAATCTACATTTACTATGGATTTAAAGTGGATTCACAGATGACACCAGCTTTTGTATTCAGAGATGGAAACACTGGGGCCTATTTACTTAGGGGCTGTGGCCGCATTTTAGTCGGATTTTCCACGGATGTCACAGGTATTTAACAGGGGATTGTGTCACATGTAGTCGGATTTTAGGGGGTTGGGCGTCAGACGATCCGACTGATTCTGACTGAGCGCGGGATTTAGATTCAAATTGTGTCACATGACCAAGCGCTTACACACATCATGAAGAAGAAGGTGAACTCCAGTGGACCTGAGTGGGGAAGTGACACATTCAGGATATCGGGCGCACAATCTTAGTGAATTGCGGCACAGTGCATGATCGTCGCACAATGCACTTCCGGTGAACTCCTCTGGGCGGGTAAGTAAATTTGCCCCATTATGTGGATTTGAAAATGCTCAGGTCATTTTAGTTTCTGTGTGGGAACCCTCTGCAATATATACATTGCACATGGTTGTGTGCTGTATGTAGTTCTGGGCTGTATGTAGAAACCGTCATATACAAATACAAAGTCCAATATGTGGGTCATTTATGAACAGGATAAATGGCCATAGTCCTGCTGGTCTGTATCTGATCACATTAGTCCGGTTTTATAGTGAAATATTTAACTATTGTAATCATAATTTTTCTTCATTTGATATACATGGCAATTCTTGGAAAACGAAGATCCCCTTTATTTACATATGCGGTAAAATCTTAATAACCGACTATTGAGCGACCATAGTTGATCCGTTTTCTCTGATGCAGGGGACTGAACGAGTGCTCAGTTTTGGCCCTATACCGTCAGTGAAATCTGGTCTTCTTTATTTGGTTGTGTATACATGGTAGATGGCAGCTTTTGGTTCCAGTAAAATCTGCCATTTGCGTTCATCCGCCATATTTCCTCTGGTAAGCCGCGTGACGTGGTATTCTGTGCATTCTGTTAGTTTCGTGTGATCTCTTGATGTTGATCTGACACTTTGTCAGCAGTCTGTAATTTTTTTTTGATGTCTGCACCCACTTGGAATTGTTTGCTTTCTGTCACTCGGGAGAAGGTGAGAAAATCTCATCAATAATAAACATGGAGGACATGGCGTACCATCCTGCACATACTAAGACAACTCTGATTCCAGAACTGGAGGGGTCGCAGCACTGACCTTGTCTTGTTGTCGGGGAGCAGCGGGGTCTCCCTGTTTTATATTTCACATAACAATACATGAAGGAGTCTGCATCGGGCCCCCTGCCGTGCTCGTAATCGTCTGCTCCTTCTATAAGACTTTAATCTGGTTACCATGACAACATGTAAATCCTCCTCTGTTCTGGGGGAGACATTTGACAAAAATCCTCAGTTATTTGGAAAGCAGGATGATACGGAGGGAAACAGAACGAGACGTAGACGCCGTGCATCGGGTAATAAGCAGGAGAGTGCCGTTCACTGTGTGGCAACATGTAGCACTTGTCTGTGTGGTTCTCGCTATAGTCTACTATATACTGCACTATTCTGATATTGTTCAAGGCTACAGGGTCCAACACTGAGGTGCAGATACCATTAGACCTGAACATCATGTTAATCAGCGTATAGATAGAAATTATACTGTTTCCAAAAGTCCATCAAGACGGATCCCCGGAGGTTGTTCCCCATTCACCCTGTAGGGACAGGAAATTAATAGGTTAAAAAGCCTCTCCCTCAAAGCATCAATATAGATCCCACTGAAGGAACGAGTGGGATGAATATCTTTACCCACCTGTGTTCCGACAAGGAGGTACCGAAGAAGGCACTTAAAGCGGAGTCTTGATTAGGAGGATCCTTGGACCAATAGCAATTTTTTTTTCTAAATTTTATGGTATATGACAAGAGTCACATGTTTTCTACTATATTTTAGAGTTTTAATTACCTTTTAAAAGATAAACTTCTCCAAGTCAGCAAGGAGCTCTCAGGATCCAGGCTCAGGCTCAGGATCCAGGCTGATAGTACTAAAAACCATGGATTCTGATGGAGAGGTCCCTGATGTAGCAGATCCGGTCTTATGGGAAGAATGAATGGAAAATCCAAAGCCAGTTTTTGAAGCAGAGGGAACCAACTCTTCTTTGACCTGAATGGAACTACTAAAATTACTTTTGAGGGTTTTTTTTGCACGACCTTGCTGATCATGGGAATCTGAGGCAAGACATCCTGCTCCAAGTCCTAAGAAGATGCATCTATGCCCCAAGGTGCTTCCCTTGGGTTTAGAGAATAGAATTAAACCACTTTCGAATTTCTCCTTCTGGCAAATAGGTCTAAGGACAGAAGGCCCCATCTATATACAATCTCCTCAAAGATTTCTTTCTTTAGGCTCCATTCATGAGGATGGATTTGTGTTCTGCCGAGGTAACCTGCTATCATGTTTTCCAACCCCTTTAGATGGAGAGCCGAGATTGAGATGATGTTTTTTTTTTTGGCCCACAAAAATATTTTCCTGGAAATCTTATGCAATTTTGGGGACCTCGTACCTCACCATGACGTCTTAAATATGCGACTTTGGCCACATTGACGGAAAAGATCTTTATGTGTTTGTACTGTAGTTCTCTGGAACAAGTTTTTTGGAGTTTTCAAAACCGCTTTTAGTTCTCTCCTTTCGAAGAGGCTAGAAAAAACTTCCTGGACCAGTGACCCTGTATATACTTTCCTTTCTGGCTGGCATCTGAATCTAAATTACCGGCCATTGGTTCCAATTTACTCCGTTCTGGAGATTTTTGGGGTCCTTCTACCACTTTAATGATCTTTTTACTTCAGAAGGAATCACTAGACGCCTGTTCAGATGATGATGATTTCTGTCCCATTTTGATAATATCCAAGATTGAATAATTCTCAAATGGTTCTGACTCCACGCTACACTCTATGTTCAAGGTCATTAGACCCACAAGACTCATGGTTGTTCTCATGGAAATTGACCTCCTTGCCTGGAAATCTTCTATCTTTTTCTAAAGTCGGTCCAGCTTTTCCTGTGGAAAAGTCACTCCCAGAAATTCTTTTACCCGATTTAGGGACAAATCTGATTTTTCCATGTTTATGATCCACCCTAAGGCTACATTCACACGATGTGTGCCGGCCATACTGTAGTACCCTGCCACTCACCCCCGCACCTCTCCATAGTGAAATATGGCGCATGGCGTCGTATTCCGGGGAAAGATAGGACATGTCCTATCTTTCTCCCGGCTACGGAACGGTGCTGCACCGCGCAGCTCCCTTACAGCGCAGTGTGCCCATTGCCGTCCATGGGGACGTCTATATGCCATAAATACACCCTCCATACGTTTGTGGGAATATAGCCTCAGTCTTGCAAGATTTTGATAGAAACCTTTGTTGATCCAGATGGCTTACCAAATATCCAACTAGGAGGAAGTCGTTCAAATATGGAATAATAAGGACATCCTCTATTCTTAGATAATTCACCACTTCTGCTTTGGTGAAGACCTGAGTTGCGGAAGTGACACAAAAGGGTAAAACAGAAAACTACAAATGTATTTTTTTTTCTTCAAAAGGGGATATTACAGCAAACGGATGGAATTTCTGGGAATCCTGGTGAAATCAGTACAAGATTCTTTAACAAGAATAGGGAAAGGTAGTGACCCATAGCTCTTTCCTCCAGAGGGACTGGACACACCACCCTCACTGCTTGAAGAATTGATACGTCTTTCCATAAATAAAAGATTCAGGGCACTGGAGGGCTGTCTGGATATAAAAAAGGATGAGGAGGAGACATATAAATTCTATATGATAACCAATCTGTTCTTGGTAGAATTTTCTTCCCCAATGGAAGAACATAGCAATCATCCCTCACCCTGGCACCATTGTTTATTTCTCAGGTTGGTTATAGGAGCTGAACACAAAGGACTTGTTCTTCCTGGATCTGGAGCTATTCCAGTGGCTTTCTCTCCAAGGTTGTTTCCCTTTTATTCTTTGATGAATGTTTTGAGGTTCTAAAGCCTTGAAAGAGCTGATTCTTATGCTGTTGTTTTGGTTCAGGAAAACCTTTTTTCCTATCTGCTGCATCATCTAGGATTTCATCCAATTCTGCTCCAAATAAGAATTCTCCAGCAGAAAATAAAATGCCTAACTTTGCCTTGGATTGTATATTCCAATTCTACTGTTTTAACCAAAGTGCTCTTTTGGTGGTGTTTGAAAGTGCCACTTCCCTGGCTGCAAACTTGATAGTATCCGCTGACACATCTGCCAAGAAAGCTGTCACTGATTTAAGTAGTGGAAGGGAAACCAAAATGATCTCACAAAGGTTCCCTCTTTAAGATGATCCTACTAAGGTTGCCGTGATGTTGGTGTTCAGGCTTGCCCTGGAAGTCTCCCAAGCTCTTTTCAGCAGGCGATTTTCTATCAATGGCCTCTTTCAACTGGGGCGAATCATCAATGAGTAAATAGTTTTTTTTTTTAATTTGAATGTCCACCTCGGAGACACTATCACAATTTTTTGTCTCCTCGAGGTTGAATAATAGTGTACTTCTAAATACTTTAGAAAGGTTGGCATGTATTTCCGGATCTCTCCATTCATCCGTGACCTAGCCCTTTAAGATTCTCAATAATTGGGAAAACTCTTTTCCTCTAAGGTTGTTAACCCCCTAAAAGCTCCCCAGAACAGACTTCTCCTCCACCACATCTTCAATACTTAAGGTATATTTAAGTAAACCATCAAGATTTGGGATCTAATTGCCCCCCCCCCCCCCCCCTGTTCTCTGGGCAGGCCTGATGTCACATCTGGTCCTGCCGGAAGTGGGGAATCACGTGTATTCTGGCGAGAGGTGAGGAGCTGTATGGCATCTGGCACTACCGGGACCTTGGAGACCCAAGTGGAACCCAACAGACTTTGGATGAAGCAGGACCTGCCGGAGACACCCAGACAAGTTCGAGACTCCATACCCCACCCCAAAAGAGAGAGAGGTTTTTCTTCTCACTCCCATACCTCATAGGTAGACGAAGAGCACTGGTGGGAGGTTGAGGGAGGGCCTGTCCATACAGAGGAAGGGGGAGCAACCTCCGGGGGACCTAATGGAAGAAATTAATGGCCTTAGTCTTGGGGCACTGTAGATGATTAAACAAGGGGCTACTAGTGCTGTACATATCTGATGATACATATAAAACAGTAAGGTGGCTGCTGGTGTATATAATTTAGTGTAAGGTGGTGCGGTTGATAATTTAAGGGGAGGGATGCTGATTTAATATACCGACATGCCCCTACTTAACACCTGACTTACAGACGACCCCTAGTTACATACAAAACTCTAGATGTTGGTAATTTATTGTACTTTAGCCCTAGGCTACAATGATCAGCAATAGGTGTTTGTGATGAAGCTCTAGTGTTAATCCTGATTCTTATGACAACCCAACATTTTAAAATCCAATTGTCACAGAGACCAAAAAATTCTGTCT
The DNA here is from genome assembly GCA_019512145.1 of Engystomops pustulosus. Taxonomy (NCBI): domain Eukaryota; kingdom Metazoa; phylum Chordata; class Amphibia; order Anura; family Leptodactylidae; genus Engystomops; species Engystomops pustulosus. The sequence goes on from CM033646.1 coordinate 157,287,421, forward strand.
GGGGTTACAATGATAAAATATACAGTTCCGACTTACATACAAATTAACTTATCCTGAAGTAGTCACAGGGGCTGGACTTTGGTTTGGATGCATTTCAAAAAACAACATGTGCCTTGTCTGTGTTACTCACTCCTCACAGCTTGCCCCCCACCTTTGTGCTCCTGTACAGCTCCTCCCTCTTGCTCCTTCACAGAGCTCACATCCTGATTAGCCTGACATCAGTGGGGGACGGACAGGAGCACAAAGATGGAGGCAGTCTGCAGCTCAGACAAGTCACATGTTGTTTTTTGAAATGCATCCAAACCAAAGACCAACCCCTGGGACTACCCCAGGATTTTGTCAGGATGCAAGAGTGAGTTATAACACACAATTATATTGTAATGCAAATGCTTAGAAAAGGCAGTGAGGCATTTTTTGCACTGCAGGTGTCATGGGCTTTTACAATTTGTCTTTAGTGAAAATAAGGTCCCTGGTTCCCTTTAAGCTGCAGATAAAGATCCAATTCCCAACAATTTTTAACTACCTGTATCTTGGTTTCTGTAGCTTACATACCTATAAGCTTGATGGTATCTAAAAGATGAGATTCTTATCTTTCATATGATGCAAAGCTTGTGTCAAGACACAATAAAACCAAAACTACCTATGCAACCACTAAACTTGACTCATCTCATGCAAAAATTGGATGAAAAGAGTCATATTTGCCTGACTATAGATGAGATTTTTTTTAACAGTAGACAGAAGAGATTTCCCTTAAAAACAAGAAATTCTAGAAAGGACATTTTATAGGCTACCTGAGAATTAGTAGTTAATTGGGGTAAGGCCTGGTGACGGGTTCCCTCTACCTTTCTGTCATGATATGGAGTGGAAAAAATGCTCTATGCCAAATAATTCCCCAAAGTTGTGCACTTTCTGATGGAGATAAGTTGTACTGTATTTGAATGAATGGGGTAATCGCCCAGTGCCCTTCCTTCAATCCCAGGATGCATTTGTTCTTTTGCAGACGTCTCTGCATTGGTTTTCTTGAAACCTTCGAAGGACCTTTGTTGCTGGAGTAGGGAAGTGAAGGTGGGCCCCACTCCGGGCGGACAGTCCGCCTTTTGTGCTGTCCGTATTATCCCCCTACAGCTGTGCTGGGCTGATATAAGCTGAGCAGTGCTGACCCAGGGGGCTCACTCTGCACCTGGGGAGTACAACTATGAGTTTGCTGCTGTGTGTTTGGGAGGTTGTGTGATAGGCGCAGTCTCTGGTAGGTAGGAGAACCCATGTTCAGTTAGTGGACAGACGGCTTAGGACTTTTTATACTTTGCTTTGCTACCTTTAAGTTTTTTATTGAAAATAAAACTGATTGCGTCCAGTTTATCAAATGAACTGTGTTATTGCTGTGTCTCGCAAAAGTACTCCGAGAGACGACTATATAGTATTGGGTTGTCTTATCCATTGTCCTATCTACCACCACCATTGGATATCCTGTTTTGCAAGTGTGTTTGCATGTTATTCAAATGTTGGCCCATTAGTCGCTAAGTTGTTAAAGTGACTCTATGGGAGATCTTCCTATGTGTGGCTGGGATGGAAACTCTTAGACTGCATTCACACTGTGCAGTTTATTTGCATTAAAGAGAACCTGTCACCAGGGCCCTCATTTTCACTAAAGACATGTTACAGGAGCCCATCACACCTACATTGCAAATATGTCTTTCTGCCTTTTTTAAGCATTTGCATTACAATATAATTGTGAGTTATAACTTACCTTGCACTCTGACACAATCCTCTGTGTAGTCCCAGGGGTTGGGCTTTCGTTTGGATTTATTTAAAAAAAATGTCTCGTCTGTGCTGCTAATTCCTCAGCTCTCAGCCCCCACCTTTCTGCTCCTGTACAGCTCATCCGTCCTGCTCCTTCACAGATCTCACAGTCTGGTGACATCAGTGGGGGAGGGAGGAGCTGTACAGGAGCACAAAGGTGGTGTCTAGGAGCTAAAGAGTGAGCAGGACACATGTTGTTTCTGAAATGCATCCGAACTAAAGCCCAACCCCTGGGACTACACAGAGGATTCTGTCAGGGTGCAAGGTAAATTATAATACACAATTATATTGTAATGCAAATGCTTAGAAAAGGCAGAAAGACATATGTGCAATGCAGCTGTAATCAGCTTTTGCAACCTGTCTTTAGTAAAAATGAGGCCCCTGGTGACAGGTTCCCTTTAACACATGCGTTTACAAACGCATCAAAGCAGCCAAGAAGAGGAGATTTATCTAATTACATTGCAGTCAACATTGTGTTTACTGAAATTCATGTGTTAACACAGTGGTAACAAATGCACTAACATAATGTTAACACATGCAGTAATATTGCGTTAATGTCTGCGTTTTGTAACTGCAATGTTGACAGCAAACTAATTGGGCAAATCTCCATTTCTCAGCTGCTCCGATGCAATAACGGAACGTGTGAATGCAGCCTTAGGGCGCGTTCTCACGTTGTGTTTTGGTCGCGTTTTCATTGCGTTTGAAACGCATATACAACAGCTCATGAGAGGTGATTTGCCTAATTACATTACCGTTTACGTTTGTAAACGCAATGTTAACGCTTCCGTTAACATCGCGTTGAAGCAGGTCAAAACGCAACGTGTGAATGCAGCCTTAAAGTAAAGAAGAGAATTGGCGCTGTTGGCCTTTCAGTACGATTTCCCCACTTCCTCCATGACCTTATTCTTTCTTGAACACTGCAGTAAAGTACATGTTCGTATCATTAATCTCATTTAGATAGATATTATTGAACTTGGCATGAGACCCATCCATGACTATATTGTCCACATACGACCAGGCGTTCTGCAGAATCCGTGTATGTAGGTTTTTTAAGTCAATACATGTCCAACTATAGCGTTCTTACCAACCTCTCTCGTATATGTCAAAAGAGTGACCGCCAGCACATGTCAGGTCTTGTCATTGACCCGATTCGCCCATGGAAGAAAATGGGTCCATGAAAGTCCAGGATTGTACACACGCTGTGCATGTATGATGTATCCTCATACAGCCAATGTATGTTACATTGTTTCCATATTGTTACATTGTAGCCGCCTTGCATAACATATAGTTGGGGTAAAGCTTTTTGAGATACATAATTGCATCTCATCCCGGAGGTGCTGGGAATTCTGGGCAGTATAATAGACTGTAATGTAAGTAGAAGGGACAGTGGGGACACAGGATCTGTGCAGTTTATCGCCTCTCCCAAGCTGAACTGATTGAAAATCCCTATATGAAGCCGGCTGGGAGCCCAGGAGGAGTGGGATAGAGGGGGAGGGTAGGATCCAGGCAGCTTTCCTCCCTCTCTCTCATCCGCACGGTACAGCTGCAGGGGAGGCAGCCTGGATTGCAGCGATTGGCTTGGTGTCTCGCTGGGATTGTAAGGGCTGCAGAGCTGGAGGTTTGGGAATCGCCTTCCTGCATCTGGCGCGGTGAGTCCCCTTATCCTCGTTATTAGGGGGCTTTGTGTCAGGTGGGGTCAGGGATGGATAACAGATTGTCAGGAGAGCCTGGATAATCCAGCCGAAAGGGACGATAATGGTTAACTGTATGTCAGGTCCGGTGAGTTCTATCTACATGGGGGTCTTTACCATTGATCGATGGGGGGGTTCCTGTCTTTGCACTGCGTCTATGACCTTCTAGTGCAGTGTCTGCATCCTGCAGAGGATTCTCTTTGTGTACATGTCACCTTCATTCAGGATTTCCAGGTGTCTCCTCCCAGTGCGAAATCTCCAGCTATCTTACTACTGGCGTTGGCTGAAGAGCTAGCACTTAAATGTTTATACAGTTCACTAATCTGATGCCCTAGCACTGCTCACAGCAGCAGTCGCATGTCTGTTCATCCCTGACAGCCTCATATTTCCATTGCAGACACTCAGGCATACATATCATTATGGTATTATGTTATTACACATACAAGGTCTTGTGCGGGCATCAGCGCCAATTCCGTACACAAACAATGGAACATCCTCCATGTCTGACCACAATTTTGGCCGGCGTTGGGAGTTGCGCATTGAAATTTTTTTAAAGATTGAATTTCAGCCGTGGTGGTGGCTTCTACACAATCACTGGGGGGACTGTGCATTATAGTGACATTCGGGATCCAATACTGACCGCCCCATGTTTTCCCATCTAGATGTCTGTAATCAAAATGGATTTTCTCATCATGCCAATAGCCATGTGCGCCAAGATGACAGAAGTCAAGAGAAGCTGTGCCCTGGCACCAATTTTACCTTGTGTCAAAACTCTTCTCTGCCAGGAACACGAAACACATTTCAATATGCTGCTTATACTTAATAGGCTCCGGCAGTCCCAGATTCTCAGACAGACACGATTTTATTTCTCCATCTGTGACCGGGGCGCACTGCACAAGAGTCCATGGTGAAAATCCATACAAATTATTTACATTACAATGCAGAATGAACCAGACAGCCGGAAACACTGAGAACCTCTGACAATGCCCAACACCAAGATAGGAAGTTCTCTTCTCTTTTATACCACTGATCCGGGCTGGTGATGGGGAGTAACCACGTCTTTTGTGTTATCATTTAGGATATGGCCTCACTTATACATTTACCGATGGATGGTCCGGTTAGTACACAAGTAGATCTGGTGTCCAATGGGCAGTGCCGTCTGCTTGGTGGCTTCATTTGTATTGAGTGCAGTGATAGAGCTGAAGGTAGATAAGATTCGGCTTAATCATGTCTTTCGTATTCCAATACCTATAACGCAGTTCTGGACACAGTGGGCCAGATTTACTAAAGCTCCTGCGCCAGTTCTCTGTCTGACTTTGCATGTTCTTTTATGTGCACACTGCTTGCGCATGTATATAAGATTTGTTTGCACCACATTTGTGTCGTGGCTGCACTGTAGCACTGCATTCCGGTGCTCGCCATATTTATCATGCAAAGTTCGACAGAAATGTATCACACGCCCCGTGTTAAAGGTGCACCAAAAAATGTTGGTGCATTCTGTCAGGGCAGTGCAGGGAGTGCCAGATTCGTGAAGAACGTGCCCCACAATTCCTGAATCGGGTGCCCCTTGCACACTACACGGGCAAACATAGTGAAGTTTGCACTGATTTTGATACATGTGAGCCAGTGGATCTCTGACATCCTCTCTAGGCCCAGGAGCTCACAATCTAAACTATTAAGTTTCTAATGGTCCTTTTAGTATTAGTACATAAAAGAAGTTGCAGTTAAGGTAGAAATGTAAAGATTTTTGAACTGCACCTTTTAAATAACTCCTATAATAGTTATGAATTGGGGTGTAATGTGGACACTCCCCCTGCTTCACCCAACCCAGACTGGAACCAGTACCAGTACTCCCTTTCCATAGATCTGAACCTGGTTGATTTCTGCTTTTATTGAGCACCATGTACCCGTATAATATAAGTTCTATTTTTATACTTCATTGCACTTTGTATTTCTCCCCATAGTTGAATAAACTCTGCACTGATGCAGCTGTGACCTTGTTGTCCCAAGTGTGCGGCCTCAGCAGTTTATAAAGCACAGCAACCTATTATAGTGGCTCTAAGGTCACATAGAAGGACATGGAAAAACCTTCACTACATATCACCACTGAGCATATCCAGGTCACGCTTCATTTCCCTGTCATAGGTAGCTTATGATCTTAATATTGTCATTGGTAAACTATCTTGTACATAGGGGGCAGTATTATAGTAGTTATATTCTTGTACATAGGGGGCAGTATTATAGTAGTTATATTCTTGTACATAGGGGGCAGTATTATAGTAGTTATATTCTTGTACATAGGGGGCAGTATTATAGTATTATATTCTTGTACGAGGAGTATTAGTGGATTTGACAGGGTATTATAGTAGTTATATTCTTTAACATAGGGGGCAGTTAATTATAAGTAGTTAATTCTTGTACATAGGTGCATATATAGTATATTTACATAGGGGCAGTTTATAGTGTCAATCTGTGACATAGGGGCACATATGTATCGTAAGTTATATTCCTTACATAGGGTCAGTATTATAGTATTTTATTCTTGTACATAGGGCAATGTATAGTTATTCTGACTAGTTATTATGTATTTATCTGTGTACAAGGGGACAGTATTATAGTAAGTTATCATTCTTGTACCTAGGGGGCAGTATTATGTAGTTATTTCCCTGTACTAGGGGAACAGTTTAGAGTAGTTCTATTCTTGTACATAGGGGCACGTCTTCATAGTATTAATTCTGTACATAGGGGGCGGTATTTATGTATACGCTGAGTATATAGTATTCCTTCGCATAGGACGGTAATTATGTAAGTGTAGTCCTGTCATGGGACATTATAATGTTAGTTATATTCCTTACATAGGGCGGTATATATAGAGTTCTGGTTACATAATTATACAACTTGTACTAGGACGGCATATTATAGGTAGTTATCCTGGTACAATAGCGGGTCAGTATAGTAGTAGTATATCTTCTTGTACATAGAGGACAGTATTATTATAGTCTATATTCTTGTTACATAGGGGGCATAATTATAGTATTATATTCTTGTTACAGTAGTGTAGGCAGTATTAAGGTAGTTATATTCCTGTGACACTGACGGCAGGAGTCATTATAGTAGTGTTAAGTATCTTCTTGTACATAGGGGCCAGTTATAGTAGTTATATTCGTGTACATATGGGGCTAATTAAGTAGTTATATCTTGTACTAGGAGGCAGTATTATAGTAGTTATACCCTTGTCAGAGGGGGCAGTATTATAGTTTGATCTCTGTACATAGGGGGAGTATTAGTAGTTATATTCTTTTACATAGGGGGCAGTATTATCGTAGTTATCTCTTGTACATAGGAGGCGTATTATAGTAGTATATCTGTATAGGGCAGTATATAGTAGTTATATTTGTACATAGGGGGCAGTATTATAGTAGTTATATTCTTGTACATAGAGGCAGTATTTAGTTTTATACTTTCGTCGAGTTGGCAGCTTATAGTTAATCTGTACTAGGGCAGTTATTATAGTAGTTATATTCTTGTTATATAGTGGGCAGTTAATAGTAGTTTATTCTTGTACTATAGGGGCACAGTATTTATGTAAGTTATATTCTTGTACATAGGGGCAGTATATATGTAGTTATATTCCTGTACATAGGGGGCAGTATTATAGTATTATATTCTTGTACATAGGGGGCAGTATTATAGAGTTTATATCGTACATAGGGTGAGTATTATAGTACTTATATTCTTGTACATAGGGGGCAGTATTATAGTAGTTATTTCTTGTACATAGGGGCATTATATAGTAGTTATATTCTTGTCACATATGGGGCAGTATTATAGTAGTTATATCCCCTGTACATGGGGGCTAGTATTATAGTAGTTATATTCTGCACTAGGGGGCAGATTATTAGTTAAGTCTCTGTCCATAGGGGCAGTATATATAGTAGTTATATTCCTGTTACATAGGGGGCAGTATTATTAGTAGTTATATCTTGTACTAGGAGGCAGTATTATAGTAGTTATACTCTTGTACATAGGGGAGCAGTATATATAGGTAGTTATATCCTGTACATAGGGGCAGTATAGTATAGTAGTAGTTATACTCTTGTCATAGGGTGGCAGTATTATGAGTTATATCTTGTACATAGGGGGAGTATTACAGGAGTTATATTCTTGTACAGGGGGCAGTATCATAATGAATATAGCAATCATATTCTTGGGACATGGTCAGGCATTATTTCATAGTTATTTTCTTATATACATAGGGGAAATTGGAAAAATGCCAGTATCACAATACAAATCAACATACTTTCGACACGCCAAGATGGTCTCAGTCCTGCTCCATGGATCGTACTGATGCAGTGAACAAGATACAAAACTAACTTGTATTATGCAGCTGAATCACACAAGATTTCATATCTATGGAAGGCGGGAAGAAAACCTTCAAAAGAGAAGGGTTTGCAGAGAGCTCCAGTCATTACTTTCACTTATTCTGCTCTACTGAAGCTTTCCTAGTTTGTAGTTTTTGCTAGTGACCTTATCTCGACTGGAAGGAGTGGCGTAGTGAAATATCTTCCAGCACAGTTTCAAGATCATGGAGGAGCATGATCCAGGAGCGCTGTACACAAGGGAGTTGGATAGGTCCGTAGAATGGCATTACCTCAGTATTGAGACCAGTAGTGATCTGTGGGGGAGAGAGGAGCACTGTCAGATTACTATGTTGAAAAATGGGCTGAGGCCGCGACTCTACGGTGACAACGCAGCGCAAGTGCCACCTGGTTACTGCACCCTCAATGCCCTGTAGTGGGCTTGTGCCACATGATCGTCGTATCATGTCGCTTGTGATTGTAAGATTAGCTCAAAATTGGGCAGTACTACAGTTTGAAACCCATTTTAATCTCATACCAGGCTTAGTCGTTTGATACAGTTTTTATTAGAAGGGACTGGGACAAGCTTCCCATTCCTTTCTGAAGTTTTTCTGAACTGTAGGCCTGACACTCATCATAGTGTAGATTTATGGAATACATCATTCATATTTTGTCCTGTGGACTGATAGCTGTTGGCTCTGAACTCTTGGCCACTTCTCCCTTGTGTGGGCTGTCAGTTTCGGCAGGACGGCCATGTCTTAGTACAGTGATGGCGAACCTTTTGGAGACAAGAGTGCCCAAGTACAAACAACAAACCTACTTGTATTGTGCAAATTGGCCACAATGACCATTTGAGCGGTAACTTATTGAATCCCCTGCTGTATCACAGGTTTCCATCGTATTGGTGCTTGGTTCACCAATACAATAGAAAGAGTGGAAAATGGAGAAGGGATTCAGGGTCCCCTGAAGAGGAAACTTCAGGTTCCCAGGGCAGGTAAGCTCCAACAATTCTATCACTATCCACACGATTCACATTCTCCTGTGACCCTGGCATCCAATGTGTTGCTAAGTGGAAATGCGCTGAGCTTAAAGGGCTACGTCCTGGGGCTGTATTGGACCTTAGGAGAAAGCCCTGATCTGTCTGGCAAACTCTGTGTTGGGGTGAAGGCCGGGTGCCCACAGAAAGGGCTCCGAGTCCACCTTTGGCACTCGTCCATAGGTTTCGCCACCACTGTCTTAGTAGGTTGATTGTACCAATACTCTTCCATCCCAAGAATTGCTGACATGCTATGTGACGTGTATATAGCTTGGCAATTTTTTAAAACTGTATCCTGGCATTGCCGTTTACCATCACTTATCCCTGAGCTGTGTTTTCATTATGCTCTGTGTTCACTGATGCTCTCAAGCTCGGTTTGTGTGCATACTGTTGTAAGGACACGTCAGGAGGATACCGACTTTCCTCACAACGTATGGCACGAACTTATCCCTGTATCCTATTCAGTGGGGTATCCGTGGGATATGTTGTTGGGACCCCCCCCTTCCCCTGAATACATGAACAGGGTGTTTCCCAGTGATTGTCACTGTCCTTATATCACTGTCACCAGATCCTCCACCTCCCCCTGGCGGGGCTTGGGAGAGGTGCAATACACTGATCTGCTCCCCATTGCTGTCCCTTGCCTCCATTTGCTTCTATGTCTTTCCCATCCTGATTTATTTGGGCGTACAGATGGATGTGCCCAACGTGAAGCAAACCACTATGGGCCCCATTTACTAAGGGTCGCGTGAACGCATTTTTGGTGGTTTCCTCATCGACTATTTCCATGTTGTCGCCGCATTTACAGGGCGGCTTTGTATACCCACCGTATGACGGATTTTGCGCATCGGCGCTGCTTTTCGCATGACTCAAATCGGGGTGGGCGGGCCGTCGGACGAGTCCGACGGTTTTGGCAATGCAGCGGATTTAACATCACAAATTTTGTCGCAAGACATGCACTCACATCAACACCGTGAAGAAAGAAGGTGAACTCCGGCTGACCTGTATCGTGGGGAAGAGATATGCAGGATCTGGAGCGCACGATGTGGTGAATCGCTTTGGACTTCTCTTCGCGACCGTCTCGGATCAGGGATGCGCGTCTAGGACCGTGGGAAAGAATGTGCCCACTACTGTTTCCAGTCTGCACATAACTTGTCAATGTAACGCCTAAGCGTATACGTCATAGTGCTGCTCCTACCAGAATGTATACTCTTACATGTACTTAAAACGCTGGCTGAACCCACTCCAACAAACCCTCGGAGGCCTTCACAAACATCATGTCAAGTATTACTCGGACGAATAATGACGCTATCAGGAGTACTCTGCGTTCACCCCTTTTGATTCAGTGGTATCCTAGTAAGGAGAGAGACTGAATATAAATATGGCACTTACACTACGTTTCACGGTTTGATTTTTTATTGCAAAAAGGAACATTTACACTTAATTTACGTTCTCAAGAATCCTTGATACTTTGTTTTGCTTCTATCACAAGTAACAACCCTTGACAAAACATAATACATTTACTTTGTGAGCATAGCATAATTGTCTCGTTTTATTTAAAAAAATCCTTATTTGTATAAAAGTATACAAATTACCTGCTATATCTTTGTAAGCCTCTTGGGATATGATGAGTGTCTTCATGTAAATTATCAGATTGGTCCCCCATCTCCCTTCTTTGGTATCCAATGGTTTCACAACAGTGTATGCATGTGGCTCTAAAATCCACAGCTATTCAGCAAATGGAGAATCCTTTAAGTGTTCATGTGTCAAATGTGTTAATTAACTGTCATAATTCCGACGCATTATTGGACCGATAACGAATGAGAACAAGATACAAAATGACTGTGCAATCGAGCCGGAGCTGTGTAATGATTAACTGTCCCTGTCGTTTGAGATGCATTCCCATCATTATGCACATGATAATTCTACACTGATCACATCGGGAAAAGTGGTTAGTGAGATGTAGGCATGAGGATAAGGTGTGTTGTCATCTCCAGTTAAATCTCATCATAATTGTATTATGCTTAATAATGACGTGAAATCTCTTCTATAAAGACTCTTTCTCTCAAGAAGTAACAAGCCCCACCTAGGGTCAAAGCTGCACTGTATTGTTCCATATGTGCGGTAGCATTTGGGACTTTTCGGTGCTAGTCCCTCAAGTGGTTTTAGTGTTGAGTCAATTTTAGTAGTAGTGAAACAGGATTAGGTTCTGGAAATACGCAGTCATGAAACTCCTCGTACATCTGTTTCTTGTCGTCAATGCACATGGACACAAGAGTCATTGTGGACCTTTGAAGACAACCGTATCAAAGGTCCTGACAGTGCAGACTCGGAAAGCAAAGCTGAAAGGGACCAGACACTCTTCATGTTCCTAATAACTTCGTAGGTCCACCATAATGTAGGAGGTGAATTTCAGACTTGTGGGGCTTTAATATCATGCAGTCCCCCAGGGCCCTACACGTCTAATCATATTCGATTATTATGGATGTTACTAAAATCTTAGTATAGTTAAACATTCCTCTCTTTTCGAGTCAGGTTTAATGTTCTCAGGTTATCGTTTCTTTATTGCCTGTTCCTGTATAGCCTTCTCTCAAGGATTGGGCCTTACGTTGATAGATGTCTCCTATATAGCCTTTCTTTTGAGGAAATGTGGTTCCTCGGTATGGTAGAGTGTTTATTACCAATTGTGGCCTGTTTGTGAGAATCGATTGGGTACCTAGCCGTATGTATGATAGTTTCTCCTATATTAGGCTGCTAATAATTGTAGTTTGTCAGATATCTTCCTTTTTCAGACTACTGGAATAATTAATGATCTTCATGTTGTCGGACACTACCTCTCTCTGTGTATATGGAGTCATCCATTTGGAGGATCTTTGGTATATGGGTTTGACATGTATAGCCAGCCGTACCATATATATCAACAGGCGTGCCTATAGAGAATGGCTATCAAAGCACGTGCTGTGTGATGATATGGCGTCTGATGATAGTAATGTCTCACTCTACAGTATCTATTTTAAAAAAAGTTTATGGTCAGGCTAAAGATACTTCTCTAAGTAGGTTGCACGGACACTAATTGTCCTCTGTAGACGCTCTTTTGATTACTAGCGGTCTAAGATTAAAGACAAGGTATGGATATTTCTCCTCTCTCACCTTGATGCTTTGATGTATGTAATGTTTTCCTCATAATAGTATGCTGTATGTGAGGCTACCTAGTATAGTAGGCGTCTCCTCATTAGCTACTGGGCTATGTGGGACAGTTCGAAGAGCCTCCTCTATAGGCTGCTCTTGATTGGTTGATCCAGTTATGGAAACTTCTAATCCTAAGGCTGCTGTGGATGTGTGGACCAGGTAATGGTAGATGCCTTTCCTATAGGCTCCCCATGTGTTGATCCAGTTTATGGGAGACGTCTAATCTATAGGCTGCTGTGATTGTGGACCAGGTATGGTAGATGCCTTTTCATAGGCTGCCCCGATGTGTTGTTCCAGTATGGAAGATCGCTATCTATAGGCGGCTGTGATGTTAGGCCCAGGTGGAACGAGTTTCCTCTATAGGATTCTCTGATGTGAGGGACAGGTTTACAATTGTTGGTTTGTTCTCATCGTAGACCTCTTTAAATTACCTATGGTTAAGGATTGAGACATGGTATGAGAAGATATTTCCTCTCTAGCTGCTTTAAATGTGTGGGAACGCATATGGCAGATGTTACCCCTCTATAGGCTGCCTGTGTTGTGGGAACATGTCGTTAAGACCTCTCCTCTATGTCCTCTTTGTGATGTGTAGACCCAGGTAGGGTAGATGCTCCTCTATAGTCTGCTGTGAGGTGTATGACAGGTTAAAGACATTTCTCTATAATAAAGGTGCTTGACTGTGGGGCCCAGGTATGATAGACATCAGAGTGCCTCCACCAAAGTAAATAAATTAAATCATAAATAGCATACTTAAAAATGTATCAAGATACGTTAAATAACCCCAGTTGTCTTTTGGAGGTCTTTGTATGGTAGATGTCAACTTTGTTTGACTATGTCCTAGTATTCACATGTCTACTATACTGAACCCAGGGCATCAGGCCGTCCTATAAGGAGACGGCAACGACTCAACTCACGAACATCTCCTCTGAGCTCTCAATCTGTTTGTTGGGAGCTCGTCTGGTAGACATTTTCTGACTGCTCTGTTTATTAAGAGTTTGGGGGCCGCCCCTGCTGTTGGGCCTAGTTTACTACTGCTAGACGTATCAGTGTCTTTCATCTAACAATCCTTAAAAGCGGATCAATACCTTGGTGAAATATTCATGGATATTCCTATGTGGTGCATCCCTTATACTCTCATTATACACTGTTGTGTCTCTGCCTCTTGCAGGAAGACTTTACCCCTGGGGGCATATGCCATGCTGTCCTCCCTGTAAAATGGTACATCTGATTGCTGGTCCTTAGTCTCATCTTCTGGTACATACCATGTATGATCTGGGGACATGTTTGAAGCTCTGGGTACATATAGTCTGTGCCGGTTTTAGCCTAATATTAAGATTGTCTAGGGCTCTAACCTCATATTCTGCAGATGGTTCTATATTGGGGGGTCTTGGCTCTATAGATTTGCACACTAATCTTATGTAATGGAAAACTTCCCATATACTGGAGGTGTCTCTCCGTCTTGTTTCCTTCTTAGATTCCACTTTCAATCTTCTTCCTTTGTCTTTCATGGTCTTTTCATCACTCAAAGAACAACGTGCGCTCCGTGAAATTTGGGAGGGGGCACCTTAAAAGAATCTACTTCAACAGCTGTGGCTGCTCTTACCCATCCCTGCAGGGAATGGGCGTGATTGCATATTGTTGGGAAGGCAAAGGGTTAAGCACGCGAGCAGAACGTCTCCTTTCTTCTGGAAATAACATGGTTGGTCTGCCTATCTTTAATGAGGCAGCACTGATCGCATCCTCCTTCGGGCCTCAGCTTGGTCATGCTATGATTGAGGTCAAGCCACGTGCAGATCCTGCAGATATGGGATCACAAACTGGTCAAATTCCTGGAATATTTTAATATGAATAGGCCTGCGCATCGGCCCTAGGACCAAGCTCTCAAGGTCCCCATTAGGAACAATGACCTATATACTAACATGGGAGATATACGTGGTTCTGGGCTTGTCCTTCTCTGACTGAATCTCTAATATTGAGTCGCAGCTCAATAATTTATTGGCCATAACAGCACTAGAGAATGGCATGACGGGGCCTTGATAGCTAGCAACCACTAGGACCAGTGTCAGATCGCTAGCAACTGGCTGGGCATACCTCGGTGCAATTGCTGGTGCCCGGGATCCAGGGGCAGCCCACATAAGGCTGTACTAAGAATCATGGGGTAGGGGGCTTAACTAATTGGATCCTAGGGCGGCAGGGGGCTTATATAATAACCCTGAGGGGCTTCTTGTATCATAAACCACAAATATTTTAGGGAATGGAAACTGTTTTTAGTTCCTGAATTTTTAATGGTTGCCATGAATGAGTCCACTGCCAAGGGGCTACTTAGGCTGTATCGCCCAGGGGCCTACTGAAACTGAGCCGACGCCAGAATAGGTCACCCCAGATAGTATACGCACCCTTCTCCTTTGAGCTGCTGGCTGCCATAGCTGAGCTTGTTGCATGACTTCCAAGCCATGAAAGCTCTCTCTTGACTGCTCCTGGTGCCCTTCCTGACTTGCCCTGCTCCTCAGGGATGCCAAGCAACTGCAAAACAGTCAGCTAGAAAACAAGGTGCTGAGGCCATGATTTGGAAATAAAAATGGGGCTGCAGACATTCTCCGAGAGGTGAAGAAAGATCAGGTCAGTTCCTCCTTATACATCATTCCTCTATATCCTGAGACTTTTCTCCATGTGTAGAGTGTCCCTCTTGCGCAAGAACGTCCCGAACCTGGCTCTTGTGTAATCTATTATGCTTATGGGAACAGCTCGTTTTCATATTGACCTGTGCCTTGTTGCATCCAGTATATTGCTGGATCAGATGCCAAATGGTTGTTTAATACCACAATTATTCCAATTGGATTCAGGAATCCTTAATGGTTATAGTGGTCTCTCGTGATGGTATTGTATATGACTATATAATGTATAACTGATATAGGGCAAATTTCTCCCACCTTGATGATTGTGTTAGTCTCCTTACCTGTATTACCCTTTATATTTCTGATCATATTGGATGTTTTGCATTTTTTTGACTGACCATCCCCTGTTCACTAGGTGCCCGTAGACTCAGTACCATGCTAATCTGGACCTCGTGCATGTTTGCCATTTACAGTATCATCGGAGGGGGGGTTCCTAGGAAGTAATAGATGTGCACTTTACTCCCGGCAGTAGCACCCTATAGTAGAGATCCAATGTTCCCCCCTGCTTTTGCACGTACACCTTGATTTCCATGATCTCCCTCTATCTGTCAGATGCTCGTCTCTGTGGATGTTAACAAGCGTATCTGGTTGGCTGCGGATCTCGGCTCAATACCTGCTCCCTCCTACACACAACTGCTGCAATCGCTAATTAACTAACGTCATTCATAGAGACGGGAATACTAACCGGCAGGGATGTCCACATGCAGCAGGTTTCTGTGACTCTGGAATTTGTTGCTTGTAGTAGGACCAAGTTCAACACCCTGCGTTCCGGTTGCCCATTTTTTCAAAGTTAATAACGGATACGAAGCGAAAATTCACCTACCACCATCCATTAAAAATAGTAAGAATGGAGGATTAACAGAGAATATAACGTACAATTCAATCCTATTGACATCAATGTAAATTTGATTTATCCGTGACGGTCAGTCCGTTATCCCTGCGTTTTTTGTCAAATGGATGGAAAAAAATGGGTTATGAATAATGGGTCAGCTGGAACCTGACCTTAAGAAAGCAAGTATACCGTTAAAGAATCCATTAAATAAAAAAGCAGTACTTTGCTACTGATCATACGATCCGTCCAGACATCCTTAAGTTCCTCTGAGACAAGGTTCACCTGCCTCGCATCGCAAAACAATGCGGACATTGATATCTGTTTCGTCATATTGAATCCGTCACCTTTTTTTTCGCATCCGCATGTCATCCTGTTTTTTATCACACCTTCTCGCCCCCCCCCCAAAAAAAAACGGATGGGTCTCGCTAATCTACTTTTTTGGCCTGCCCATTGGGTACCCTCAACAATTTGAAAAAAAACCCATTACCACAACGGATGCATCTGTTAACCGACCGGTTTTGTTTTTTTTATGGCTAACTGGCTCAGTTACTAAAGTCTCCTGCGGTCCGCACTTTAGGTCGGACATTCCGCGAATTTCCACTCTGCGCCGCATCGTGCATGGGCGATTGTGTTCTCGCACGCGATCAGAATTTTGTCGCATCGGCCGCCTGCTTGCACGCGACACAATCTGTGGCGGGCCGTTGGACACCCGACTGATTCAGACTACTCACAGGTATTTAAGATTTTAAATTGTGTCCCAAACACACACAAAAACTTCATGCACCTGGACGAAGACGGGGAACGACGGATTCCAGGACGCCGGGTGCAAACCGGCTCCGTGTCAAATCGGCCTGACTTCATCTTCGCTCCGTTTCGGATCGGGGATCGCGACGGACCCGGTAAGTAATTTGACCCTTCCCTGACTTAATGGATCACTCTGCATCCGTCAAATACCGGACTAACACTGGACCGGCTCAAAGTGGACGTCTGAATGAGCTAAATTACCGATAGTTATTTCCAAAACGCAGCTACGAAATAGGATTACAAACAGTGGGTGAACTGGTCCATAGTAGATCTTGATATACAATGGAAAGTTCTAGCAGCTAAGGTAATATCTATCTGTTACCTACCAAGACACATACCTCAGACTGTATCCAGGGTACTCCAGATCCAGACACCTAATTGGTTCTATTGGGGTAGTTGCTATGCCCATGCTTTGGCTGGCCAATTAATATTGGGGTCCCCCTCTTATAGTCCATGTTGTGCCCAGGAAGCCTCACTGCTGCCACTACTTTGGGCAGGTTGGAATGCAGTGTTTGTAGTACAGGCGACTCTCCTGACAATCTTTGCATAAAACAACTTCCTGTCCGAAACTCTTTCGGAATCCGCACCTCCAGGCGCTGTACGCAGAGCTCAGTGGTTAGCATGCACACCATCGCTTTGGCATGTGCTGTTTATTTAGCAGAGGGAATGAATATCGGGAAAGTAAATACCCAAATCATTCAGCTGAATGTCTGGCCGAAAAAAAAAAAAAAAAAAACAATTAAGACGGAGGCCTCCAGCACATGTGTGTGCGAAGCCTGCAACACAAAAAGAAGCATAACAACCCCCTAAAGAAAAAGGCGAATATACAGCCCACCTTTTCAAGGGTTGTCCACTTTCAGCAAGAACTGATTATGTTTGCGTAAGTTATACATTTTCCAATATACTTTCTATATTAATTCCTCACGTTTTCTAGATCTCTGCTTGCTGACATTCTATAGAAGCGTCTCTGTTTACTTCCAGTGGATTGACAATCTGGCCGTGTTCTGAATGGACATGCAGGTTACAGGAGCCTTACGGACACCGGCTCTGATTACGCTCTGTGATAATAAAGGCTTGTGCAACTGTGTTTCCATCATAAGACCATGACAGATTCTCTACACTGGAAGTAAGCTTCCTATCGACTGACAGCAACATAATCTAGAAAACGTGAGGAATTTGATACAGAAAGTTATATTGAAAATGTTATTAGCTTTAGTGTCACAAACCGTATCATTAATTGGTGAAAGTGGACACCCCTTAAGGGGTGCAAGTTTCAGGCAATCGCAATCAAACTCAAAATTTCCTTTAGGGCAGTGGTGGGCACGCTCTGGCCCAGGTGCCAAAGTGGCCCATACCCTCTCTAGGCACCCGCACCTTCAGCCCCTGGCAGACGGTCATGACTCAATGCTCTTGCCGTCCCAGGCATCCAGAAACCTTTTAGAGACGCTACAATCTATATCTGAACTCTCCGTCTTTCTGCCTGTATGGTGTCCTTAGGTGCCTATACGATTGAAACCTTAACAGGCAAGGAGTATTAATACTCCCTAAAAGTGTGCATTGCACTATCCAAAATATGTGGGTCTTTGGTGTTGTTGGGCACTCGTGCTAAACAGGTTCCATCACTGCTTAGGTATCACCAGGGAAATGCCAGCTGCCATCCAAGGGGGTCGGAGAACATGTAAGCTCCATCAAGAACTCGGAGTGGATTAACCCCTGGTTGCATGTATCATTACGCTCTCCAATGGTGAGTTTTTGTGTCATGCATTTTTAAATGTTCAGTACTTATAAAAGTATAGATTAACAGCTAACTGGCCAGTCCCGATTCCACAGTTTTGCTGATGAAGGCGTGTAGTGAACAGGAGGGCGAGTGATGGGGCATGGAGTGATGGCCCCCCCCCCACCAACACCACCATAACTCACTGGATGATGCGGCAAGGGTGCTAGGTAAAATCTCTAATATACTTTTCTAAAGTACTGAACTTTGAGTAGGGCATTTTTTATAACTCTCATTGCGCGGCTTCTGGAACCGTCACCAGCTAAACTTAAATTCCGTGAAGGTTCCCTTTATATCAATTTTCAGTACAGACAGGTGTTTGGGTAGCTGGAGGCTGTGGGCCATGTAATCTAATTGGCTAACATTCCTGCCAGTCGCTTTTTAACACGGCAAGCAGGAATGTCCCATCCTGAGCTCCCCGTGTTCGCCAATCCCTAGACCTTAAGCAGCTCAGGATTAACCCGCACAGCACACCTGCTCATCATAAAAGCGTTACATTGTGACTATATATGGTGTGCCAAACTTCTAGGGGAGCTTTGCAGTAGATCCTTTGCTTGTTCTCTGCAGGGTAAGGACGTGAGTGACCTTAGCTTCCACTAGATCTCATTTCGTCTCTACTTCCTCTCAATTTCAGGCGTCATGACGGGCAAAGTCCCTCGTTCTTCCACCTATATCTAATCCAAGCACTCCACCCCCCTTGAAAGTGCTCCTCTCCCATTAATGTTACGATGACCCCTGCATGTGCCCCTGGCTGCACACTTCATTTTTGCATGCTGACAGTCTTGAGTTTTTTATGTTCGCATCCTGGAACTCAGTTGTGTCTCTAAACTATGCTAACTGTACAAAAATCTGCCTCTAACATCACTAACACATATCAAAGTAACAAAATGTGAAAAAAAAGCCGGGGTGTGTTTACTGTAAAAATATGATCCATTTGTGGAACCCTTGGAAATAGACAAGTCATAAATTGTTTATGATCCAGGCGTGACAGCGGGCTCGGCTTTCCTCTAGACTGTCGATATGCTCACCACCACTGGGCCTGGCCCCAGCCCGCTGTCATATGACTTGGACTCTGCCTTGACCCCAGGCCATTTCGTTTGATATCTTCATGTGGCCCAGATTTCCTGAAACCCTCACAGGAACACAATGCCAACCTGGTGAGGCACCCTTGAGGACCCCTTACAAGTATTAAACTATATAATTAGTTTGGGGCGGAGGCTTGGAAAGATGACTTGCCTTTTGGGGCAGTATAGAGCTTCTACCACTCCTCAAAAATTTCCCTGATAACAGGTCAGTCTGCCAATCCCTCCGAAAACCAGTGCGCAGTGTCTTCTCCTGCTCTGGTGACCCTTCATGCCTTTTTTCAACACTCAGAAAAGAGGACATTTATTGTGACTTCTCTATCTGTATTTCTAAGAAAGTGCCTCAACTCCCGCAGAGAACGCAAAATTTAAACCCCCTCCTACATTGCTGGTACCGTCGGCCTCTCCAAAGCCTGCACATTTGCGTTTCCTGACCCCTTCGTGACCCTACCAGCACACAGCTCAGACTGGTACTGACTCATCCATCAGTAGTTCCCAGCTACTTTCGTTCTGACCCCTCCTTTTCTTCTCTTATTCCTCACAACCAATCTCTGTGTTGTACACTCCTTCTCCTCCTCTTCTGCACTGACGCACTCCCTTTCCCATCCTACTCTGTCACTGGACCCTCTCACTTTCCATCCTCTTCGGGCACTGGAACCACTCCTTTTCCCTCCTCCTCCTGGTGTGGACCACTCCTTCCCATCCTCCTCTGGTGGTGGGAAAAAAAAAAAACCACTCCTTCCCATCCGCCTCTGGTGTGGACCACCTCTTCCATCCTCCTCTGAGTTGTACCACTCCTTTCCCTCCTCCTCTGGTGTCTGGACCACTCCTTTCCTCCTCCTCTGTGCTGACACTCCTTTCCATCCTCCTCTGGGTCTGGACCACTCATTTCCATCCTCCTCTGGTGGCTGGACCCTCCTTTCCATCCTCCTCTGTGCTGGGCCAATTCTTTTTTCCTCCTCCTCTCTGGTGCTGGACCCCTCCTTTCCATCCTCCTCTGGTGCTGGACCACTCCTTTCCATCCTCCTCTGGTTCTGGACACTCCTTTTCCATCCTCCTGATGCTGGACCAATTCTTTTCCCTCCTCTCTGGTGGTGGACCACCCTTTCCATCCTTCTCGTCTGGACCACCTCCTTTCTATTATCCTTCTGGTGCTTGACACACTCCTTTCCATCCCTCCTCCTCTGGTGCTGGACCACTCCTTTCCATCCTTCTCTGGTGCTGGACCACGCCCTTTCCATATCCTCTGGCTGGACACATCCTTTCCATTATCACTCTTGTGCTGACCACCTCCTTTCCATTATCCTCTCGGTGCTGGAAGGACGGACCACTCCTTTTCTATCCGTCGCCTGGCGCTTGACCACTCCTTTTTCCATCCTTCTCTGCGCTGGCCACTCCTTTTCCATCCTGCTCTGGCGCTGGAACCACTTCTTTTCTATCCTTCTCTGGCGCTGGCCCATCCCTTTTCCCCTCCTCCTCTGGTTGTGGACCACCACTTTTCATCCTTCTCTGCTCTGAGACCACTCCTTTTCCATCATCCTCTGCGCTGGACCACCTCCTTTCCATATCCTCTGGTCTGACCACTCTTCCTTTCCATATTATCCCTCTTGTGCTTGACCACTTTCTGTTTCCCCTCCTCCTCTGGTGGTGACCACTCCTTTCCATCCGTCTCTGGTGCTGGACCACTCCTTTCCATTATCCTCTGGCTTGGACACTCCTTTCCATTATCCTCTGGTGCTGGACACTCCTTTTCATTATCTCTGGTGCTGGACACTCCTTTCCACCATTATTCCTCTGTGGCTGGCCTGAGCGCACTCCTTTCCATTATCCCTGGCGCTGGACCACTCCTTTCCATTATCCTCTTGGTGCTGGACCACTCCTTTTCTATCCTTCTCTCTGGCGCTGGACCACTCCTTTTTCCCTATCCTATCTGGCGCTGGACACATCCTTTTCTATCCTTCTCTGGCGCTGGTACCCCTCCTTTCCCTCCTCCTCTGTTGGTGGTACACTCCTTTCCATCCTTCTCTGGCGCTTGACCACCCTTTCCATTGCCTCTTGGCGCCTGGACCACTCCTTTCCATTATCCTCTGGGTGCTGGACCACTTCCTTTCCATTATCCTCTGGTGCTAGAACCACATCCTTTCCATTATCCTCTGGGCTGGCCCACTCCTTCCATTATCCTCTGGTGCTGGAGACCACTCCTTTTCCATTATCCTCTGTGCTGGACCACTCTTTCCATTCTCCTCTGGTGCTGGACCACTCCTTTCCATATCTCTGGTGCTGGACCACTCCCTTGCATACTCCGCTGTTGGCGCTGGACCACTCCTTTTCTAATCTAATCTTCTCTGGCGCTGGACCACCTCCTTTGCTATCCTTCTCTGCGGCGTCTGGACCACGCCTTTTCTATCCTTCTCCCTGGCTCTGTGACCACTCTTTCTATCCCTTCCTTCTCTGGCGCTGGACCACTCCTTTTCTCTCCTTCTCACTGTCTCTGGACCCTACCTTTTCTATCCTTGCTCTTTGCGCTGGACACCACTTCCTTTTCTATCCGTCTCTGGCCTGGACCACTCCTTTTCTTTCTATCCTTCTTTTGCCCGCTTGGAACACTATCCTTTTTCTATACCTTTACTCTGTCCGCTGGACACACCTTTCTACTCTCCTTCTCATGCGCTGGACCACTCCTTTTCTATTCCTTTCCCTAGCGCGTGGACCAATCCTTCTTCCATCCCCTCCTCGGCGCTGGCCACTCTTTTTTCTATCCTTCTCTGGCGCTGGACCACTCCTTTTTCTAATCCTTACCCTGGCGCGAGCCACTGCTCTTTTCCCTCCCCTCTGGTGCGGTGAGCACCGACACTCTCTTCCATTCTCTCTGTGCTAGTCATTTTATTTTTTCCCCCTCTTTCTTTCTGGGCCAACAACTTTTTTTTCCGCCTCTCTTTGGGATCTGGACCGCTTTCAGCCATCCTCTCTGGCCTGACTGGACCGCTTTCAGCCACTCCTCTCTGGCGCTCCCATCTCAGACTAGGGCCTATCAGTCCCCCAAACCCCTGTATGCAAGACCCCACAAAAAAAAACCCCTTTACACACACCATCTGACTGCTGTGTGGCTCAGTTACCCTAAATTCCTCCCCCATATGATCGAAGCGCTTGGACGGCTGTTTTGTCATGCGAGCTTGCTCTGGCTGCAGGTTCCTCATCATGTACGCTTCTATTTATAAGAAGGACATTCCACCCTCTAAAGACATTGGGAGCGAGTAACGGAGGCCACGTGGACACCACCTAACCCGCCTGACCAACAGGACATGAACCCGATCCACAACAACCAACCGGCCACCATACCAACTGCCCGCGGGGCCCCCTTCCACGACCCCCACCAAACCTGAGCATCGTCTCTTGTTGTCGCCCCCTCTTGTCACACATGTTCATAAGTCCGTCACAACAATCTACACATGGCCGGACATGTGTGACCCATACTGTCACACACAACTAGACACACCATGACCGCCAAGGTTTTCAAGTATCACTGTGAGGGGCGGTTATGGCGGCCATGGCAGTAACTCACCCATTTTCCATAATTTTACTGTACGTTCCCTATTCTGTGTGGTGCAGGGGTTTGAAAGTTAGCTGCCCCCTCACCTCCCCCTTACATACAGTCGCTGTGATGGCGGAGGGGCTCTTATAATAGAACGTTCTAGAATCAGTGGTTTTGTGTTAGTTTCAGGGCAATAGGCAGGTCCCAGCATCGGATTCGTTCCAAGTGGTTGCATGATCATTTTCCTGTCAGATCCCGTCACACAATTTTGGTTTCAGCCACCGTGTCTCACAAGGCACATCATGCGGTCCGAGAGTCGGACAATACTGTTAACCCCCGTCGCCCCGGGAGCAGATGTGTTCATCATTCCGTGCCAGCGCCGTGTACCTGCCTCCTGCCTCCGCCATATGTACAGGGGAGGAGGCTGCACGGAGCGGAACACACAGCAGCCGGGATCCGGGGCGCCCGCACCATGGCCGGGAGCAGAGGCGGAGTGTCCCCGGGATAGGAGGACGGGACAATGGCGCCGTCCTTTGTTAGTCACAGACACAAGGCCTTCACCTCTCATCCTATATGTAAAAACAGCATTAACTCTCTGGGGACAGATCAATGTGTATGATTGTCCTGCAGTGTCCTTCATGGTAAATAACCCAAGTATAACGCTCTGGGGACACATCATGTATAGATGTGATCTGCATTCCTTGTAACGACTGTCAGAACTCACTGGGCAGTCTTGTTAGTTATTTGTTTCTGCCGCCTATGTAACACCACAGATAAAACAGGATAAATATAGTACGATCATGTAGTAATGTGTCCGCCGTCCTATGTACCCCATAGATAAACAGTGATAAATTGAGTACAGATCATGTAAGAAGATGTGACCTTCAGTCCTTATGTCACACCACATATATTAACCATGATAACTATGAGTACGGATCAGTAGTGATGTGTTCTGCATCACCTATGTCCACACAGTGATAACTGTCTGGGGACATCATCTTTAGTAGAGGTAACCTGCAGTCCCCGGTAACACACATAGGAATAACTCTCTAGGTAAAGATCATGTTACCACACACATATCACAGCACTAAATGATACATATCATGACAGTAGATGTGGTCCTGCATCCATGTACACGTCTTCTGGGTACATAAATCATAACACCATGTAAGTAGTGGGATCCTGCAGTCGTATGTAACAAACACTTGAATAACTCTCTAGGTAAAGATCATGTATTCGATTGACTGCAGTCCTATGTAACACCGTGATAACTTTCTGAGTAAAGATTATGAATTGACGTGACCTGCAAGTCGCTATGTAACAGCACAGATATTACGTGATGTAGATGTGACCTGCAGTCCCCTATTAACCCCACAATAACTCTACGCCACATGATAACTATGGGTTACATGTAATCGCAACTTTTGGCTTGCACTTTTCGGTGTTTTGAGAACTTTCCATGGTTCTTGTATTCATATTGCGACTTTTTTGACCTAACCGGTCTCCTTTCAAAGTTCCGCCTCATTGTCTAAATTGTTTTCCCGGAGGTTATCACCTAATCCCGATGTGAATAAATCACTAATTTTTGCGCACATCTAGCGTTGCCCCTGTTTTGATTTTGAGACTTTTTTGGCAACTTTTGATTTACAGCCTCACAATTCGCTACAGACCAAAAACTTTACAATGACAATAAAGAACAAAACGTTAACTATACTCGACCATCACGTTTTTGATCCCGCATAGGAAACCAAGATAAAAGTAACCTCAAAAAAGCCAGACTAAAATGATACATGCGCCCCGTATGAGTATGATCATTTAGTAGATGTGTCCTGCAGCCTATGTACACCACTGTAACCACAGTGATATCCTCTTTCTGAGTACAGATCATGTAGTAGATGTGTCCTGCATCCTATGTAACACTACAGATAAACACATTGATACCTCTCTGAGTACAGATCATGTAGTAGATGTGACCTGCAGTTCTTGTCCCACCACAGATACACATTGATAACCTCTGAGTACAGATCATGTCTAGGAGATGTGTCCTGCCAGTTCCTATTTAACACCACAGATAACACAGTATATCTCGATACACAGATCATGTGTAATTTCTTCTGCAGTCCCTAGTAACACCACAGATAACACAAAGTGATATCTCTGAGTACAGATCATTAGTAATGTTCCTGCAGTTCCTATAGTGTTAACCCCACAGATAACACAGTGATAACCTCTGAGTACAGATATGTAGTAGAATTTGGTCCTGCGTCCTGATGTGGTGCGGTATTTCTCTGTGATTGCAGTGTTCTATTGGCTTGGGCCCGTCTTTGCGTTCTGTACTGGGACAGGTCCGGTCACCTCTATTGCCCTGCGACATGTGGGAGTTATGTAAATGAATTTTGTGGGTCTCTTAGCTCTTGTATCTCTTATCTTTTGGTGGGACTGAACTATGAAGGATTCAGGTCCTTGCGATTGAATCTGATATGCTGTTCATGTCCTTGTGATTATAAATTAAAATGGTATATCCTCCCACGAAGACAAGATTTTTTTTTTTTTTTTTTTTTTTTAGTGGTTCTTCATGTCGCAAGCTAACAAAAAGAACACATTCGCTAATTAACTATTAAACAAAATACGCATTTCACAGATATAAGTCCAACTGTCTATCAGTCCTGCTGTATCGCATTTGATTTGCCCCTAGACCGACCCTGTAACTTCTGACTTGGTCAGGGGCCATCTTGGATTCTGTGTGACGGCCGTGAAGCTGAGTTTCTCCTCTCTCTCTCTCTCCTGCTTTGGCCTGTAGCTCCCGTCCCCTGCAGTCTATGATGTTCACACGCCCAGAATTATCTAAACCTTACCCTGATATCTAAGCACCTTGTCCGCTCACGTAGAACAGAAGGAATAATTTTTGTGTCTGGCTTAGAAGAGTCCCCACCCACACCTCATTTTACAACTGACCATCACTGAGTGATAGGAGCTAAACTGCAAATTAAAATTAAACCTGTAAAGTAAGGGGTCTCGAATTAGGGGGCAGTATTATAGTAGTTATATTCTTGTACATAGGGGCAGTATTATAGTAGTTATATTCTTGTACATAGGGGGCAGTATTATAGTAGTTATATTCCTGTACATAGGGGGCAGTATTATAGTAGTTATATACTTGTACATAGGGGGCAGTATTATAGTAGTTATATTCTTGTACATAGGGGCAGTATTATAGTAGTTATATTCTTGTACATAGGAGGCAGTATTTATTCTTGTACATAGGGGGCGGTATTATAGTAGTTATATTCTTGTACATAGGAGGCAGTATTATAGTAGTTATATACTTGTACATAGGGGGCAGTATTATAGTAGTTATATTCCTGTACATAGGGGGCAGTATTATAGTAGTTATATACTTGTACATAGGGGGCAGTATTATAGTAGTTATATTCTTGTACATAGGGGGCAGTATTATAGTAGTTATATTCTTGTACATAGGTGGCAGTATTATAGTAGTTATATTCTTGTATATAGGGGGCAGTATTATAGTAGTTATATTCTTGTACATAGGGGGCAGTATTATAGTAGGTATATTCTTGTACATAGGGGGCATTATTATAGTAGTTATATTCCTGTACATAGGAGACGGGATATAGTAGTTATATTCCTGTACATAGGACGGTATTATAAGTGTTATATCCTGTCATAGGACGGTATTAGAGTAGTTATATCCTGTACATAGGGGGGCGTATAGAGTAGTAAATATTCTTGTACATAGAGACGTATTATAGTAGTTATATTCTTGTACATGGGGCATTATTATAGTATTATATTCTTGTTCATAGGGGTCAGTATTAAGTATGTTATATTCCTTGACCTGAGGCGGGCATTATTATGTTAGTTATCTTCTTGTACATAGGGGCCAGTTATAGTAGTTATATTCTTGTGTACATATGGGGCTATTAAGTAGTTTATTCTTGTACATAGGAGGCAGTATATTATAGTCAGTTATACCTTGTAATGAGGGGCAGTATTATAGTTTTATTCTGTACATAGGGGAGAGTATTATGTAGTTATATTCTTTTACATAGGGGCGGCAGTATTATAGTAGTTATTCTTGTCATAGGAGGCGTAGTATAGTAGTATATCTTGTAAATAGGGGGAGCAGTACTATGTAGTTATATCTTGTACATAGGGGGAGTATTATAGTAGTTATATTCTTGTACATAGGAGGCAGTTTAGGTTGTGAGAAACTGCATTTTCGCCTTATGACTTTCTGTACGCCTTTAGTTTTCGGGCATCTTTCAGTTACTATCTGTACTAGGTGACGAGTTATTATAGTAGTTATATTTCTTGTATAGGGCTATATGGGCAGTATAGTAGTTTATTACTTGTACTAGGGGCCGTATTTATTATAGTTATAGTTCTTGTAAATAGGGGGCAGTATGATAAGTAGTTATATTCCTGTACATAGGGGGCAGTATTATATATTATATACTTGTACATAGGGGGCAGTATTAATAGTAGTTTATATTCTTGTACATAGGGGCAGTATTATAGTACTTATATTTTGTACATAGGGGGCAGTATTATAGTAGTTATTTCTTGTACATAGGGGCATTATAGTAGTTATATTCTTGACATGGGGCAGTATTTATAGTAGTTTATATCCCCTGTACATGGGGCCTAATTATAGTAGTTATATTTCTGCTACTAGGGGGCAGTATTTAGTAGTCTCTGTCACATAGGGGGCAGTATTATAGTAGTTATATTCCTGTACATAGGGGGCAGTATTATTAGTAGTTATACTCTTGTACAGGGGCCAGTATTATGTAGTTATACTCTTGGTACATAGGGGAGCAGTATTATAGTAGTTATATCCTGTATCATATGCGGGCTAGTATTATGAGTAGTTATATCTTGTCCATAGGGGGCAGTATTATGTGAGTTATATTCTTGTACATAGGGGAGTATTACAGGAGTTATATTCTTGTACTAGGGGGCAGTATATAATGAATTGCAATCATATTCTTGGGACCGGTCAGCTATTATTTTCATAGTTATTTTCTTTATACATAGGGGAAATGGGAAAATCAGATACAATACAATCAACATCTTTCGACACTCCAGATGGTCTCTGTCTGCTCCATGGATCGTACTGATGCAGTGAAATTGATACTAAAACTAACTTGTATTATGCAGCTGAATCACACAAGATTCATATCTATGGAAGGGGGGAAGAAAACCTCAAAAGAAAGGGTTTTGCAGAGAGCTTCCATCATTCACTTTCACTTTATTCTCCTGACTGAAGCTTTCCTAGTTTGTAGTTTTTGCTAGTGACCTTATCTCGACTGGAGGAGTGGCGTATGTGAAATATCTTCCAGCACAGTTTCAAGATCATGGAGGAGCAATGATCCAGGACCGCTGTACACAAGGAGTTGGATAGGTCCGTAGAATGGCATTACCTCAGTATGAGACCAGTAGTGATCTGTGGGGGAGAGAGGAGCACTGTCAGATGACTTATGTTAAAAATGGGCTGAGGCCCACTCTACGGTGCAACGCAGCGCAAGTGCCACCTGTTACTGCACCCCAGCCCTGTGTGGGCTTGTGCCCATGATCGTCGTATCATGTCGCTTGTGATTGTAAGATTAGCTCAAAATTGGGCAGTACTACGTTTGAAACCCATTTTAATCTCATACCAGGCTTAGTCGTATTGATACAGTTTTTATTAGAAGGGACTGGGACAAGCTTCCCATTCCTTTCTGAAGTTTTTCTGAACTGTAGGCCTGACACTCATCATAGTGTAGATTTATGGAATACATCATTCATATTTTGTCCTGTGGACTGATAGCTGTTGGCTCGTGAAGCTCTTGGCACTTCTCCCTTGTGTGGGCTGTCAGTTTCGTGCAGGACGGCCATGTCTTATACAGTGATGGCGAACCTTTGGAGACAAGAGTGCCCAAGTACAAACAACAAACCTACTTGTATTGTGCAAATTGGCCACAATGACCATTTGAGCGGTAACTTATTGAATCCCCTGCTGTATCACAGGTTTCCATCGTATTGGTGCTTGGTTCACCAATACAATAGAAAGAGTGGAAAATGGAGAAGGGATTCAGGGTCCCCTGAAGAGGAAACTTCAGGTTCCCAGGGCAGGTAAGCTCCAACAATTCTATCACTATCCACACGATTCACATTCTCCTGTGACCCTGGCATCCAATGTGTTGCTAAGTGGAAATGCGCTGAGCTTAAAGGGCTACGTCATGGGGCTGTATTGGACCTTAGGAGAAAGCCCTGATCTGTCTGGCAAACTCTGTGTTGGGGTGAAGGCCGGGTGCCCACAGAAAGGGCTCCGAGTCCACCTTTGGCACTCGTCCATAGGTTTCGCCACCACTGTCTTAGTAGGTTGATTGTACCAATACTCTTCCATCCCAAGAATTGCTGACATGCTATGTGACGTGTATATAGCTTGGCAATTTTTTAAAACTGTATCCTGGCATTGCCGTTTACCATCACTTATCCCTGAGCTGTGTTTTCATTATGCTCTGTGTTCACTGATGCTCTCAAGCTCGGTTTGTGTGCATACGTGTTGTAAGGACACGTCAGGAGGATACCGACTTTCCTCACAACGTATGGCACGAACTTATCCCTGTATCCTATTCAGTGGGGTATCCGTGGGATATGTTGTTGGGACCCCCCCCTTCCCCTGAATACATGAACAGGGTGTTTCCCAGTGATTGTCACTGTCCTTATATCACTGTCACCAGATCCTCCTCCTCCCTCCTGGCGGGGCTTGGGAGAGGTGCAATACACTGATCTGCTCCCATTGCTGTCCCTTGCCTCCATTTGCTTCTATGTCTTTCCCATCCTGATTTATTTGGGCGTACAGATGGATGTGCCCAACGTGAAGCAAACCACTATGGGCCCCATTTACTAAGGGTCGCGTGAACGCATTTTTGGTGGTTTCCCATCCGATATTCCATGTTTCGCCGCATTTACAGGGGGCTTTTATACACGCCCACCTACTGACGGTAGTTTTGCGCATCGGCGGCGTGGCTTTCGCATGACAACCTGATCGGGGTAGGGCGGCCGTCCGAGCCGACGGTTTTGGCAATGCGCGGGATTTAACATCACAAATTTGTGTCGCAAGACATGCACTCACATCATACACGTGAAGAAAGAAGGTGAACTCCGGCTGATCCTTATCGGGGAAGACATAATGCAGGATTGGGCCACGATGTTGGTGAATTCGCTTTGACTTCCTCTTCGCAGACCGTCCGGATCAGGGATCGCGCGTCAGGACCGTGGGAAAGTAATGTGCCCCCTAAACTGTTTCCAGTCTGCCACTAACTTGTCAATGTAGACCTAAGCGTATAGCGTCATATGCTCTCCAATCAAATGTAACTCTTACATGTAACTATAAAACTGTGGCACTGAAACCCACAGTTCCAACAAACCCTGGAGGACCTTCACAAACCATCATGTCAGTTTAACTCGGCGAATCAATGACGCATGCAGGAGTCTCTGTTACCCCTTTTGATCTACAGTGGTATCCTAGTAAGAGAGAGACTGAATATAATATGCACTTAAACTCAACGTTTCACGGTTATTTTTTATTGCAAAAAGGCTTTACACTTAATTTACGTTCTCAAAACCTTGATTACTTTGTTGTTGCCTTCTTAGTACACATGAGTAACAACAACAACTGAACAAACAAATACTTTACTTTGTTAGCATACATAATCGTCTCTTTTTATTTAAAAAAATCCTTAGTTATGTAGAAAAGGTACTAAAATTCCATTGCTATATCTTTTAGCCTCTCTGGGATATATTGAGTCTATCATGATAAAGTATCAAGATTGGTCCCCCATCTCCCTTCTTGTATCCAACTGGCTCGTACAACAGGTACTTCCTTATGTTCTTAAAATCCACAGCTATTCAGCCAATGGAGAATCCTTTAAGCTGTCATTTGCATCAAATTGTCTCAGATTAACTGCATAATTCCTGCGATTAATGTGTGTCCGGATAACGAATGAGAACAAGATACAAATGACTGTGCACATCGAGCCTGGAGCTTGTAATGATTAACATGTCCCTGTCGTTGAGTCATGTCGCACATCATTATGTCAATCATGATAAATTATCACTTTGTACACATCCTAGGAAACAGTGGTTAGTAGAGATGTAGGCATGAGGATAAGGTGTGTTGCATCTCCGATTAATCTCCATCATAATTGGTATTATGATTAATAAATGACGTGAAATCTCTTCTAAAAGACTCTTTCCTCTATCAAGAAGTACAAGTCCCCACCTAGGTCAAGCTCGCACTGTATTTTCCATACTGGCGGTAGCATATGGACTTTTCTCGTGCTAGTCCTCTAAGCATGGTTTAGTTTGGAGTCATTGTGTTGTTAGTACTGAAACAGGATTAGGTTCTGGAAATCGCAGTCATGAAATCCCTCTGTACATCGTTTCTTGTATCTCAATGCACATGGACACAAGAGTCATTGTGGGACCTTTGAAGACCCATCACAGTCCTGACAGGTGCAGACTGGAAAGCAAAGTGAAAGGGACTCAGGCACTCTTCCATGTTCCTAATGAACTTCGTAGGTGCAACCATATGTAAGGAGGTGAATTTCAGACTTGTAGGGGCTTAATATCATTAGCAGTCCCGCAGGGCCACCGTCTAATCATATTGATTTTATGGATGTTACTAAAATCTTATGTATAGTTTAAACTCCTCTCTTTTCGGCAGGTTATATGTTCTGGTTATCTTCTTTATTGCCTTTCCTGTATAGCCTTCTCTAAGGATTGGGGCCATTACGTTGATAGATGTCTCCTATATAGCCTTTCCTTTTGAGATCTGGGTTCTCGTATGGTATAGTGTTATTCACCAATGTGCCTGTTTGGGACATGATATGGGACCTAGCCTTGTAGATAGCCATGTCTTCCTATATAGGCTGCTTTAATAATTGTAGTATTTGTCAGATATCTCCTTTTTCAAGGACTACTTGAATAACTTTAAATGATCTTCATGTTGTCGAGGCAATCCTCTCTCTTACTAGGGAGTCATCCATTTGGAGGACTTGGTATATTGGTTTGACATGTTACCAGCCGTACCATATACTATATCAACAGCGTCCTATAGGAGAAGGGCTATCAAAAGCACTAGCTGTGATGTATAGGGTTCTTGATATGTATAGTAATGTCTGCACTCTACAGCTAGGTCTATTTCTAAAAAAGTTATGTCAGGCGTAAGAGATTACTGTCTAATGTAGTCATGCAACGACAATAATTGTCCCTCTGGTAGACCTCTTTTGATACTTACTGCGGTCTAAGATTAAAGACAAGGTTGATGATATTTCCTCCTCTCTCACCTTGATGCTTTGATGTATGTAATGTTTTCCTCATAATAGTATGCTGTATGTGAGGCTACCTAGTATAGTAGGCGTCTCCTCATTAGCTACTGGGCTATGTGGGACAGTTCGAAGAGCCTCCTCTATAGGCTGCTCTTGATTGGTTGATCCAGTTATGGAAACTTCTAATCCTAAGGCTGCTGTGGATGTGTGGACCAGGTAATGGTAGATGCCTTTCCTATAGGCTCCCCATGTGTTGATCCAGTTTATGGGAGACGTCTAATCTATAGGCTGCTGTGATTGTGGACCAGGTATGGTAGATGCCTTTTCATAGGCTGCCCCGATGTGTTGTTCCAGTATGGAAGATCGCTATCTATAGGCGGCTGTGATGTTAGGCCCAGGTGGAACGAGTTTCCTCTATAGGATTCTCTGATGTGAGGGACAGGTTTACAATTGTTGGTTTGTTCTCATCGTAGACCTCTTTAAATTACCTATGGTTAAGGATTGAGACATGGTATGAGAAGATATTTCCTCTCTAGCTGCTTTAAATGTGTGGGAACGCATATGGCAGATGTTACCCCTCTATAGGCTGCCTGTGTTGTGGGAACATGTCGTTAAGACCTCTCCTCTATGTCCTCTTTGTGATGTGTAGACCCAGGTAGGGTAGATGCTCCTCTATAGTCTGCTGTGAGGTGTATGACAGGTTAAAGACATTTCTCTATAATAAAGGTGCTTGACTGTGGGGCCCAGGTATGATAGACATCAGAGTGCCTCCACCAAAGTAAATAAATTAAATCATAAATAGCATACTTAAAAATGTATCAAGATACGTTAAATAACCCCAGTTGTCTTTTGGAGGTCTTTGTATGGTAGATGTCAACTTTGTTTGACTATGTCCTAGTATTCACATGTCTACTATACTGAACCCAGGGCATCAGGCCGTCCTATAAGGAGACGGCAACGACTCAACTCACGAACATCTCCTCTGAGCTCTCAATCTGTTTGTTGGGAGCTCGTCTGGTAGACATTTTCTGACTGCTCTGTTTATTAAGAGTTTGGGGGCCGCCCCTGCTGTTGGGCCTAGTTTACTACTGCTAGACGTATCAGTGTCTTTCATCTAACAATCCTTAAAAGCGGATCAATACCTTGGTGAAATATTCATGGATATTCCTATGTGGTGCATCCCTTATACTCTCATTATACACTGTTGTGTCTCTGCCTCTTGCAGGAAGACTTTACCCCTGGGGGCATATGCCATGCTGTCCTCCCTGTAAAATGGTACATCTGATTGCTGGTCCTTAGTCTCATCTTCTGGTACATACCATGTATGATCTGGGGACATGTTTGAAGCTCTGGGTACATATAGTCTGTGCCGGTTTTAGCCTAATATTAAGATTGTCTAGGGCTCTAACCTCATATTCTGCAGATGGTTCTATATTGGGGGGTCTTGGCTCTATAGATTTGCACACTAATCTTATGTAATGGAAAACTTCCCATATACTGGAGGTGTCTCTCCGTCTTGTTTCCTTCTTAGATTCCACTTTCAATCTTCTTCCTTTGTCTTTCATGGTCTTTTCATCACTCAAAGAACAACGTGCGCTCCGTGAAATTTGGGAGGGGGCACCTTAAAAGAATCTACTTCAACAGCTGTGGCTGCTCTTACCCATCCCTGCAGGGAATGGGCGTGATTGCATATTGTTGGGAAGGCAAAGGGTTAAGCACGCGAGCAGAACGTCTCCTTTCTTCTGGAAATAACATGGTTGGTCTGCCTATCTTTAATGAGGCAGCACTGATCGCATCCTCCTTCGGGCCTCAGCTTGGTCATGCTATGATTGAGGTCAAGCCACGTGCAGATCCTGCAGATATGGGATCACAAACTGGTCAAATTCCTGGAATATTTTAATATGAATAGGCCTGCGCATCGGCCCTAGGACCAAGCTCTCAAGGTCCCCATTAGGAACAATGACCTATATACTAACATGGGAGATATACGTGGTTCTGGGCTTGTCCTTCTCTGACTGAATCTCTAATATTGAGTCGCAGCTCAATAATTTATTGGCCATAACAGCACTAGAGAATGGCATGACGGGGCCTTGATAGCTAGCAACCACTAGGACCAGTGTCAGATCGCTAGCAACTGGCTGGGCATACCTCGGTGCAATTGCTGGTGCCCGGGATCCAGGGGCAGCCCACATAAGGCTGTACTAAGAATCATGGGGTAGGGGGCTTAACTAATTGGATCCTAGGGCGGCAGGGGGCTTATATAATAACCCTGAGGGGCTTCTTGTATCATAAACCACAAATATTTTAGGGAATGGAAACTGTTTTTAGTTCCTGAATTTTTAATGGTTGCCATGAATGAGTCCACTGCCAAGGGGCTACTTAGGCTGTATCGCCCAGGGGCCTACTGAAACTGAGCCGACGCCAGAATAGGTCACCCCAGATAGTATACGCACCCTTCTCCTTTGAGCTGCTGGCTGCCATAGCTGAGCTTGTTGCATGACTTCCAAGCCATGAAAGCTCTCTCTTGACTGCTCCTGGTGCCCTTCCTGACTTGCCCTGCTCCTCAGGGATGCCAAGCAACTGCAAAACAGTCAGCTAGAAAACAAGGTGCTGAGGCCATGATTTGGAAATAAAAATGGGGCTGCAGACATTCTCCGAGAGGTGAAGAAAGATCAGGTCAGTTCCTCCTTATACATCATTCCTCTATATCCTGAGACTTTTCTCCATGTGTAGAGTGTCCCTCTTGCGCAAGAACGTCCCGAACCTGGCTCTTGTGTAATCTATTATGCTTATGGGAACAGCTCGTTTTCATATTGACCTGTGCCTTGTTGCATCCAGTATATTGCTGGATCAGATGCCAAATGGTTGTTTAATACCACAATTATTCCAATTGGATTCAGGAATCCTTAATGGTTATAGTGGTCTCTCGTGATGGTATTGTATATGACTATATAATGTATAACTGATATAGGGCAAATTTCTCCCACCTTGATGATTGTGTTAGTCTCCTTACCTGTATTACCCTTTATATTTCTGATCATATTGGATGTTTTGCATTTTTTTGACTGACCATCCCCTGTTCACTAGGTGCCCGTAGACTCAGTACCATGCTAATCTGGACCTCGTGCATGTTTGCCATTTACAGTATCATCGGAGGGGGGGTTCCTAGGAAGTAATAGATGTGCACTTTACTCCCGGCAGTAGCACCCTATAGTAGAGATCCAATGTTCCCCCCTGCTTTTGCACGTACACCTTGATTTCCATGATCTCCCTCTATCTGTCAGATGCTCGTCTCTGTGGATGTTAACAAGCGTATCTGGTTGGCTGCGGATCTCGGCTCAATACCTGCTCCCTCCTACACACAACTGCTGCAATCGCTAATTAACTAACGTCATTCATAGAGACGGGAATACTAACCGGCAGGGATGTCCACATGCAGCAGGTTTCTGTGACTCTGGAATTTGTTGCTTGTAGTAGGACCAAGTTCAACACCCTGCGTTCCGGTTGCCCATTTTTTCAAAGTTAATAACGGATACGAAGCGAAAATTCACCTACCACCATCCATTAAAAATAGTAAGAATGGAGGATTAACAGAGAATATAACGTACAATTCAATCCTATTGACATCAATGTAAATTTGATTTATCCGTGACGGTCAGTCCGTTATCCCTGCGTTTTTTGTCAAATGGATGGAAAAAAATGGGTTATGAATAATGGGTCAGCTGGAACCTGACCTTAAGAAAGCAAGTATACCGTTAAAGAATCCATTAAATAAAAAAGCAGTACTTTGCTACTGATCATACGATCCGTCCAGACATCCTTAAGTTCCTCTGAGACAAGGTTCACCTGCCTCGCATCGCAAAACAATGCGGACATTGATATCTGTTTCGTCATATTGAATCCGTCACCTTTTTTTTCGCATCCGCATGTCATCCTGTTTTTTATCACACCTTCTCGCCCCCCCCCCAAAAAAAAACGGATGGGTCTCGCTAATCTACTTTTTTGGCCTGCCCATTGGGTACCCTCAACAATTTGAAAAAAAACCCATTACCACAACGGATGCATCTGTTAACCGACCGGTTTTGTTTTTTTTATGGCTAACTGGCTCAGTTACTAAAGTCTCCTGCGGTCCGCACTTTAGGTCGGACATTCCGCGAATTTCCACTCTGCGCCGCATCGTGCATGGGCGATTGTGTTCTCGCACGCGATCAGAATTTTGTCGCATCGGCCGCCTGCTTGCACGCGACACAATCTGTGGCGGGCCGTTGGACACCCGACTGATTCAGACTACTCACAGGTATTTAAGATTTTAAATTGTGTCCCAAACACACACAAAAACTTCATGCACCTGGACGAAGACGGGGAACGACGGATTCCAGGACGCCGGGTGCAAACCGGCTCCGTGTCAAATCGGCCTGACTTCATCTTCGCTCCGTTTCGGATCGGGGATCGCGACGGACCCGGTAAGTAATTTGACCCTTCCCTGACTTAATGGATCACTCTGCATCCGTCAAATACCGGACTAACACTGGACCGGCTCAAAGTGGACGTCTGAATGAGCTAAATTACCGATAGTTATTTCCAAAACGCAGCTACGAAATAGGATTACAAACAGTGGGTGAACTGGTCCATAGTAGATCTTGATATACAATGGAAAGTTCTAGCAGCTAAGGTAATATCTATCTGTTACCTACCAAGACACATACCTCAGACTGTATCCAGGGTACTCCAGATCCAGACACCTAATTGGTTCTATTGGGGTAGTTGCTATGCCCATGCTTTGGCTGGCCAATTAATATTGGGGTCCCCCTCTTATAGTCCATGTTGTGCCCAGGAAGCCTCACTGCTGCCACTACTTTGGGCAGGTTGGAATGCAGTGTTTGTAGTACAGGCGACTCTCCTGACAATCTTTGCATAAAACAACTTCCTGTCCGAAACTCTTTCGGAATCCGCACCTCCAGGCGCTGTACGCAGAGCTCAGTGGTTAGCATGCACACCATCGCTTTGGCATGTGCTGTTTATTTAGCAGAGGGAATGAATATCGGGAAAGTAAATACCCAAATCATTCAGCTGAATGTCTGGCCGAAAAAAAAAAAAAAAAAAACAATTAAGACGGAGGCCTCCAGCACATGTGTGTGCGAAGCCTGCAACACAAAAAGAAGCATAACAACCCCCTAAAGAAAAAGGCGAATATACAGCCCACCTTTTCAAGGGTTGTCCACTTTCAGCAAGAACTGATTATGTTTGCGTAAGTTATACATTTTCCAATATACTTTCTATATTAATTCCTCACGTTTTCTAGATCTCTGCTTGCTGACATTCTATAGAAGCGTCTCTGTTTACTTCCAGTGGATTGACAATCTGGCCGTGTTCTGAATGGACATGCAGGTTACAGGAGCCTTACGGACACCGGCTCTGATTACGCTCTGTGATAATAAAGGCTTGTGCAACTGTGTTTCCATCATAAGACCATGACAGATTCTCTACACTGGAAGTAAGCTTCCTATCGACTGACAGCAACATAATCTAGAAAACGTGAGGAATTTGATACAGAAAGTTATATTGAAAATGTTATTAGCTTTAGTGTCACAAACCGTATCATTAATTGGTGAAAGTGGACACCCCTTAAGGGGTGCAAGTTTCAGGCAATCGCAATCAAACTCAAAATTTCCTTTAGGGCAGTGGTGGGCACGCTCTGGCCCAGGTGCCAAAGTGGCCCATACCCTCTCTAGGCACCCGCACCTTCAGCCCCTGGCAGACGGTCATGACTCAATGCTCTTGCCGTCCCAGGCATCCAGAAACCTTTTAGAGACGCTACAATCTATATCTGAACTCTCCGTCTTTCTGCCTGTATGGTGTCCTTAGGTGCCTATACGATTGAAACCTTAACAGGCAAGGAGTATTAATACTCCCTAAAAGTGTGCATTGCACTATCCAAAATATGTGGGTCTTTGGTGTTGTTGGGCACTCGTGCTAAACAGGTTCCATCACTGCTTAGGTATCACCAGGGAAATGCCAGCTGCCATCCAAGGGGGTCGGAGAACATGTAAGCTCCATCAAGAACTCGGAGTGGATTAACCCCTGGTTGCATGTATCATTACGCTCTCCAATGGTGAGTTTTTGTGTCATGCATTTTTAAATGTTCAGTACTTATAAAAGTATAGATTAACAGCTAACTGGCCAGTCCCGATTCCACAGTTTTGCTGATGAAGGCGTGTAGTGAACAGGAGGGCGAGTGATGGGGCATGGAGTGATGGCCCCCCCCCCACCAACACCACCATAACTCACTGGATGATGCGGCAAGGGTGCTAGGTAAAATCTCTAATATACTTTTCTAAAGTACTGAACTTTGAGTAGGGCATTTTTTATAACTCTCATTGCGCGGCTTCTGGAACCGTCACCAGCTAAACTTAAATTCCGTGAAGGTTCCCTTTATATCAATTTTCAGTACAGACAGGTGTTTGGGTAGCTGGAGGCTGTGGGCCATGTAATCTAATTGGCTAACATTCCTGCCAGTCGCTTTTTAACACGGCAAGCAGGAATGTCCCATCCTGAGCTCCCCGTGTTCGCCAATCCCTAGACCTTAAGCAGCTCAGGATTAACCCGCACAGCACACCTGCTCATCATAAAAGCGTTACATTGTGACTATATATGGTGTGCCAAACTTCTAGGGGAGCTTTGCAGTAGATCCTTTGCTTGTTCTCTGCAGGGTAAGGACGTGAGTGACCTTAGCTTCCACTAGATCTCATTTCGTCTCTACTTCCTCTCAATTTCAGGCGTCATGACGGGCAAAGTCCCTCGTTCTTCCACCTATATCTAATCCAAGCACTCCACCCCCCTTGAAAGTGCTCCTCTCCCATTAATGTTACGATGACCCCTGCATGTGCCCCTGGCTGCACACTTCATTTTTGCATGCTGACAGTCTTGAGTTTTTTATGTTCGCATCCTGGAACTCAGTTGTGTCTCTAAACTATGCTAACTGTACAAAAATCTGCCTCTAACATCACTAACACATATCAAAGTAACAAAATGTGAAAAAAAAGCCGGGGTGTGTTTACTGTAAAAATATGATCCATTTGTGGAACCCTTGGAAATAGACAAGTCATAAATTGTTTATGATCCAGGCGTGACAGCGGGCTCGGCTTTCCTCTAGACTGTCGATATGCTCACCACCACTGGGCCTGGCCCCAGCCCGCTGTCATATGACTTGGACTCTGCCTTGACCCCAGGCCATTTCGTTTGATATCTTCATGTGGCCCAGATTTCCTGAAACCCTCACAGGAACACAATGCCAACCTGGTGAGGCACCCTTGAGGACCCCTTACAAGTATTAAACTATATAATTAGTTTGGGGCGGAGGCTTGGAAAGATGACTTGCCTTTTGGGGCAGTATAGAGCTTCTACCACTCCTCAAAAATTTCCCTGATAACAGGTCAGTCTGCCAATCCCTCCGAAAACCAGTGCGCAGTGTCTTCTCCTGCTCTGGTGACCCTTCATGCCTTTTTTCAACACTCAGAAAAGAGGACATTTATTGTGACTTCTCTATCTGTATTTCTAAGAAAGTGCCTCAACTCCCGCAGAGAACGCAAAATTTAAACCCCCTCCTACATTGCTGGTACCGTCGGCCTCTCCAAAGCCTGCACATTTGCGTTTCCTGACCCCTTCGTGACCCTACCAGCACACAGCTCAGACTGGTACTGACTCATCCATCAGTAGTTCCCAGCTACTTTCGTTCTGACCCCTCCTTTTCTTCTCTTATTCCTCACAACCAATCTCTGTGTTGTACACTCCTTCTCCTCCTCTTCTGCACTGACGCACTCCCTTTCCCATCCTACTCTGTCACTGGACCCTCTCACTTTCCATCCTCTTCGGGCACTGGAACCACTCCTTTTCCCTCCTCCTCCTGGTGTGGACCACTCCTTCCCATCCTCCTCTGGTGGTGGGAAAAAAAAAAAACCACTCCTTCCCATCCGCCTCTGGTGTGGACCACCTCTTCCATCCTCCTCTGAGTTGTACCACTCCTTTCCCTCCTCCTCTGGTGTCTGGACCACTCCTTTCCTCCTCCTCTGTGCTGACACTCCTTTCCATCCTCCTCTGGGTCTGGA
This sequence comes from Engystomops pustulosus, assembly GCA_019512145.1. NCBI lineage: Eukaryota > Metazoa > Chordata > Amphibia > Anura > Leptodactylidae > Engystomops > Engystomops pustulosus. The sequence goes on from CM033646.1 coordinate 157,327,637, forward strand.
CCACTCATTTCCATCCTCCTCTGGTGGCTGGACCCTCCTTTCCATCCTCCTCTGTGCTGGGCCAATTCTTTTTTCCTCCTCCTCTCTGGTGCTGGACCCCTCCTTTCCATCCTCCTCTGGTGCTGGACCACTCCTTTCCATCCTCCTCTGGTTCTGGACACTCCTTTTCCATCCTCCTGATGCTGGACCAATTCTTTTCCCTCCTCTCTGGTGGTGGACCACCCTTTCCATCCTTCTCGTCTGGACCACCTCCTTTCTATTATCCTTCTGGTGCTTGACACACTCCTTTCCATCCCTCCTCCTCTGGTGCTGGACCACTCCTTTCCATCCTTCTCTGGTGCTGGACCACGCCCTTTCCATATCCTCTGGCTGGACACATCCTTTCCATTATCACTCTTGTGCTGACCACCTCCTTTCCATTATCCTCTCGGTGCTGGAAGGACGGACCACTCCTTTTCTATCCGTCGCCTGGCGCTTGACCACTCCTTTTTCCATCCTTCTCTGCGCTGGCCACTCCTTTTCCATCCTGCTCTGGCGCTGGAACCACTTCTTTTCTATCCTTCTCTGGCGCTGGCCCATCCCTTTTCCCCTCCTCCTCTGGTTGTGGACCACCACTTTTCATCCTTCTCTGCTCTGAGACCACTCCTTTTCCATCATCCTCTGCGCTGGACCACCTCCTTTCCATATCCTCTGGTCTGACCACTCTTCCTTTCCATATTATCCCTCTTGTGCTTGACCACTTTCTGTTTCCCCTCCTCCTCTGGTGGTGACCACTCCTTTCCATCCGTCTCTGGTGCTGGACCACTCCTTTCCATTATCCTCTGGCTTGGACACTCCTTTCCATTATCCTCTGGTGCTGGACACTCCTTTTCATTATCTCTGGTGCTGGACACTCCTTTCCACCATTATTCCTCTGTGGCTGGCCTGAGCGCACTCCTTTCCATTATCCCTGGCGCTGGACCACTCCTTTCCATTATCCTCTTGGTGCTGGACCACTCCTTTTCTATCCTTCTCTCTGGCGCTGGACCACTCCTTTTTCCCTATCCTATCTGGCGCTGGACACATCCTTTTCTATCCTTCTCTGGCGCTGGTACCCCTCCTTTCCCTCCTCCTCTGTTGGTGGTACACTCCTTTCCATCCTTCTCTGGCGCTTGACCACCCTTTCCATTGCCTCTTGGCGCCTGGACCACTCCTTTCCATTATCCTCTGGGTGCTGGACCACTTCCTTTCCATTATCCTCTGGTGCTAGAACCACATCCTTTCCATTATCCTCTGGGCTGGCCCACTCCTTCCATTATCCTCTGGTGCTGGAGACCACTCCTTTTCCATTATCCTCTGTGCTGGACCACTCTTTCCATTCTCCTCTGGTGCTGGACCACTCCTTTCCATATCTCTGGTGCTGGACCACTCCCTTGCATACTCCGCTGTTGGCGCTGGACCACTCCTTTTCTAATCTAATCTTCTCTGGCGCTGGACCACCTCCTTTGCTATCCTTCTCTGCGGCGTCTGGACCACGCCTTTTCTATCCTTCTCCCTGGCTCTGTGACCACTCTTTCTATCCCTTCCTTCTCTGGCGCTGGACCACTCCTTTTCTCTCCTTCTCACTGTCTCTGGACCCTACCTTTTCTATCCTTGCTCTTTGCGCTGGACACCACTTCCTTTTCTATCCGTCTCTGGCCTGGACCACTCCTTTTCTTTCTATCCTTCTTTTGCCCGCTTGGAACACTATCCTTTTTCTATACCTTTACTCTGTCCGCTGGACACACCTTTCTACTCTCCTTCTCATGCGCTGGACCACTCCTTTTCTATTCCTTTCCCTAGCGCGTGGACCAATCCTTCTTCCATCCCCTCCTCGGCGCTGGCCACTCTTTTTTCTATCCTTCTCTGGCGCTGGACCACTCCTTTTTCTAATCCTTACCCTGGCGCGAGCCACTGCTCTTTTCCCTCCCCTCTGGTGCGGTGAGCACCGACACTCTCTTCCATTCTCTCTGTGCTAGTCATTTTATTTTTTCCCCCTCTTTCTTTCTGGGCCAACAACTTTTTTTTCCGCCTCTCTTTGGGATCTGGACCGCTTTCAGCCATCCTCTCTGGCCTGACTGGACCGCTTTCAGCCACTCCTCTCTGGCGCTCCCATCTCAGACTAGGGCCTATCAGTCCCCCAAACCCCTGTATGCAAGACCCCACAAAAAAAAACCCCTTTACACACACCATCTGACTGCTGTGTGGCTCAGTTACCCTAAATTCCTCCCCCATATGATCGAAGCGCTTGGACGGCTGTTTTGTCATGCGAGCTTGCTCTGGCTGCAGGTTCCTCATCATGTACGCTTCTATTTATAAGAAGGACATTCCACCCTCTAAAGACATTGGGAGCGAGTAACGGAGGCCACGTGGACACCACCTAACCCGCCTGACCAACAGGACATGAACCCGATCCACAACAACCAACCGGCCACCATACCAACTGCCCGCGGGGCCCCCTTCCACGACCCCCACCAAACCTGAGCATCGTCTCTTGTTGTCGCCCCCTCTTGTCACACATGTTCATAAGTCCGTCACAACAATCTACACATGGCCGGACATGTGTGACCCATACTGTCACACACAACTAGACACACCATGACCGCCAAGGTTTTCAAGTATCACTGTGAGGGGCGGTTATGGCGGCCATGGCAGTAACTCACCCATTTTCCATAATTTTACTGTACGTTCCCTATTCTGTGTGGTGCAGGGGTTTGAAAGTTAGCTGCCCCCTCACCTCCCCCTTACATACAGTCGCTGTGATGGCGGAGGGGCTCTTATAATAGAACGTTCTAGAATCAGTGGTTTTGTGTTAGTTTCAGGGCAATAGGCAGGTCCCAGCATCGGATTCGTTCCAAGTGGTTGCATGATCATTTTCCTGTCAGATCCCGTCACACAATTTTGGTTTCAGCCACCGTGTCTCACAAGGCACATCATGCGGTCCGAGAGTCGGACAATACTGTTAACCCCCGTCGCCCCGGGAGCAGATGTGTTCATCATTCCGTGCCAGCGCCGTGTACCTGCCTCCTGCCTCCGCCATATGTACAGGGGAGGAGGCTGCACGGAGCGGAACACACAGCAGCCGGGATCCGGGGCGCCCGCACCATGGCCGGGAGCAGAGGCGGAGTGTCCCCGGGATAGGAGGACGGGACAATGGCGCCGTCCTTTGTTAGTCACAGACACAAGGCCTTCACCTCTCATCCTATATGTAAAAACAGCATTAACTCTCTGGGGACAGATCAATGTGTATGATTGTCCTGCAGTGTCCTTCATGGTAAATAACCCAAGTATAACGCTCTGGGGACACATCATGTATAGATGTGATCTGCATTCCTTGTAACGACTGTCAGAACTCACTGGGCAGTCTTGTTAGTTATTTGTTTCTGCCGCCTATGTAACACCACAGATAAAACAGGATAAATATAGTACGATCATGTAGTAATGTGTCCGCCGTCCTATGTACCCCATAGATAAACAGTGATAAATTGAGTACAGATCATGTAAGAAGATGTGACCTTCAGTCCTTATGTCACACCACATATATTAACCATGATAACTATGAGTACGGATCAGTAGTGATGTGTTCTGCATCACCTATGTCCACACAGTGATAACTGTCTGGGGACATCATCTTTAGTAGAGGTAACCTGCAGTCCCCGGTAACACACATAGGAATAACTCTCTAGGTAAAGATCATGTTACCACACACATATCACAGCACTAAATGATACATATCATGACAGTAGATGTGGTCCTGCATCCATGTACACGTCTTCTGGGTACATAAATCATAACACCATGTAAGTAGTGGGATCCTGCAGTCGTATGTAACAAACACTTGAATAACTCTCTAGGTAAAGATCATGTATTCGATTGACTGCAGTCCTATGTAACACCGTGATAACTTTCTGAGTAAAGATTATGAATTGACGTGACCTGCAAGTCGCTATGTAACAGCACAGATATTACGTGATGTAGATGTGACCTGCAGTCCCCTATTAACCCCACAATAACTCTACGCCACATGATAACTATGGGTTACATGTAATCGCAACTTTTGGCTTGCACTTTTCGGTGTTTTGAGAACTTTCCATGGTTCTTGTATTCATATTGCGACTTTTTTGACCTAACCGGTCTCCTTTCAAAGTTCCGCCTCATTGTCTAAATTGTTTTCCCGGAGGTTATCACCTAATCCCGATGTGAATAAATCACTAATTTTTGCGCACATCTAGCGTTGCCCCTGTTTTGATTTTGAGACTTTTTTGGCAACTTTTGATTTACAGCCTCACAATTCGCTACAGACCAAAAACTTTACAATGACAATAAAGAACAAAACGTTAACTATACTCGACCATCACGTTTTTGATCCCGCATAGGAAACCAAGATAAAAGTAACCTCAAAAAAGCCAGACTAAAATGATACATGCGCCCCGTATGAGTATGATCATTTAGTAGATGTGTCCTGCAGCCTATGTACACCACTGTAACCACAGTGATATCCTCTTTCTGAGTACAGATCATGTAGTAGATGTGTCCTGCATCCTATGTAACACTACAGATAAACACATTGATACCTCTCTGAGTACAGATCATGTAGTAGATGTGACCTGCAGTTCTTGTCCCACCACAGATACACATTGATAACCTCTGAGTACAGATCATGTCTAGGAGATGTGTCCTGCCAGTTCCTATTTAACACCACAGATAACACAGTATATCTCGATACACAGATCATGTGTAATTTCTTCTGCAGTCCCTAGTAACACCACAGATAACACAAAGTGATATCTCTGAGTACAGATCATTAGTAATGTTCCTGCAGTTCCTATAGTGTTAACCCCACAGATAACACAGTGATAACCTCTGAGTACAGATATGTAGTAGAATTTGGTCCTGCGTCCTGATGTGGTGCGGTATTTCTCTGTGATTGCAGTGTTCTATTGGCTTGGGCCCGTCTTTGCGTTCTGTACTGGGACAGGTCCGGTCACCTCTATTGCCCTGCGACATGTGGGAGTTATGTAAATGAATTTTGTGGGTCTCTTAGCTCTTGTATCTCTTATCTTTTGGTGGGACTGAACTATGAAGGATTCAGGTCCTTGCGATTGAATCTGATATGCTGTTCATGTCCTTGTGATTATAAATTAAAATGGTATATCCTCCCACGAAGACAAGATTTTTTTTTTTTTTTTTTTTTTTTAGTGGTTCTTCATGTCGCAAGCTAACAAAAAGAACACATTCGCTAATTAACTATTAAACAAAATACGCATTTCACAGATATAAGTCCAACTGTCTATCAGTCCTGCTGTATCGCATTTGATTTGCCCCTAGACCGACCCTGTAACTTCTGACTTGGTCAGGGGCCATCTTGGATTCTGTGTGACGGCCGTGAAGCTGAGTTTCTCCTCTCTCTCTCTCTCCTGCTTTGGCCTGTAGCTCCCGTCCCCTGCAGTCTATGATGTTCACACGCCCAGAATTATCTAAACCTTACCCTGATATCTAAGCACCTTGTCCGCTCACGTAGAACAGAAGGAATAATTTTTGTGTCTGGCTTAGAAGAGTCCCCACCCACACCTCATTTTACAACTGACCATCACTGAGTGATAGGAGCTAAACTGCAAATTAAAATTAAACCTGTAAAGTAAGGGGTCTCGAAGGCAGTATTATAGTAGTTATATTCTTGTACATAGGGGGCAGTATTATAGTAGGTATATTCCTGTATATAGCGGTGCAGTATTATAGTACATAGTTGCCTGTATTGTATTTGTATAGTCCCTGGAGTTATATACAGGTTGAATTTTTGAAAATAAAGATTAGATTTTTTAACCTTTTTCTAACTAGTAACATTGTCTCTTTTCTATCCTTTGATAAACTGCGATGTAACATTACACTGATTTTATGCAATATACCTTTGTCCTCCATGTTTTTTGGCAATGCTCCGCTACCCATCAGGATACGCCGCAGCTAACTCTCACATACTGACAACTGCGCACGGTCCGTAGTCATCAATTACGTCTTGAAGTCGTTCCCATAACCAATTATCCTCTGACACAGGAGTTGGAGCTCAGTACAGTAGCCTTCTGTCTGCGCACCTCAAAAACCACCACCGAACAATATGTTTCCAATGATTTAGTTAAAGGATTACTCCACTTGATTTAGAACCCCGACCATAAATCAAATCTCGATTTCGCTCCCTCACCCTGAACCTTATTTCAAACATATCCATGAACCGTGAATCTTTAGCAGATCCTGTGTACTTTCCGTTTATCATGGCCTGTCCTCGCTTCTTTCATCTGTACCTGGTTTGCATTTGATATGTCACATCCAATCTGTCAGTGCGGAGTTCCCCGGCTATGAGGACATAGATACCTGATTTTATTACATTTTTGCTTCGTTTCTTTTGGCATAGTTTCCTTTGGAATAGTTGGCGTACATGGACCCAGGAGATAGATTCTTCGTATATCGGGGGGGGGGCTCTATCTGGAAGCACTTGGGGTTGGCTTGTGGAACGCTGTCATATATACTTACCCCAGGATGAGAGTCACCTTTAGTTCCTGAATGTGCATCAAGGACCGAAATGCTGCAGAGTCAGGCACATTTACTTACCCGGTCCAGTCGCTATCCCGCGGTGCGTTGTCCAATGAGGATTCGGGTTCTGCCGGGATTCATTAAGTTCCGTGGGCCCATTATCCAGCAGGTGTCACTGCTGCGCTGAGATCCGCCGGAGTTCATCTTCTTCTTCCTGGTGCATGTAAGTGCTTGACCTTGCGATACAAATTCTTTTTCAAATTCAGCGGATTTTCCGAATCCGTTGGGTTGTCCGACGGCCACACCCCCGATTTCTATCGCATGAAAGGCGGCGCCAATGCGCCAAAATCCGATCGCGTGTGCCAAAATCCCGGGGCAATTCGGCGCAAATCGGAAATCGTCGGGACATTGTTTGTAGACAATGGGGCACATTTACTAAGGGCTTCGCAACGCACTTTACTTGGAATGTTCACGTTCTTCATGGCTAAAACGTATTGCACAGGTATTGAAGAAGTGTCTGTGCTGGGATTGTGGCGCATGCAACCCTTTTGTGGCGCAGCTGCGTTGCCCACCATGCGACAAAAATTAGGGGGCGCGCAGGCGGACGGTCAGACTGATTCGGACCGAGCGCTGTATTTAACTTTGAAATTGTGTCGCACGCCCTATGTTAAAGATGCACCACAAAAACGATGGGGAACTCTGTCGGACCTGAGCGGGGAAGCGACACATTCATGGTTTCTGGTGCATGATCTAAGTGAATCGCCGCATTTAGCATTATATACGGACAATGCACTTTCCGTGAACTCAAGTGACCTGGTAAGTAAATGTGCCCCAATTAGTTGATCTATTGTTACATTTGCAACCGTTGCCAACTATTTGACATGTAGAAGCAGTGGGATTCACTAATGCATTGGCATAAGGGACATACTTACTCACTAAAGTACCAGTTGGCACAGGACTCTGCCTATTTTTGGTATAGATGAAGACCAGTTGGATGGACGGAATGACTGCCGCATCTTATGTCTATGGGGATCTCCAAACTAATTCCTCTACACATAGGGCAACAAAGATCCATTTTCAACATTGACCATGGACTGTTCAGTGTCCCCCTGTGCAGATGTGGTCTTGATGTTCAGGGGCCAGAAATACTCTATAAAACACACCCAATGGGGCACATTTACTTACCCGGTCCTGTTACGATCCCGCGGGGCGTTGTCCGACGTGGATTCAGGTTCTTTCCCGGAATTCACTAAGGTTGTGCGCCCGATATCCAGTAGGTGTTGCTGCTGCGCCGAGGTCCGCCGGAGTTCACCTGCTTCTTCTCGGTGCATGTAAGTGCTTGATCTTGCGACACATTTTGTTTTTTAAATTTCGTGGTTTTTCTAAATCCGTCAGGGTGTCCAAAGGCCACGCCCCCTGATTTCTGTAGCGTGAAAGCTAGCGTGATTGCGCCAAAATCCTGACAGGATTCGTCGCAAAATGGAAAAATTCGGGAAACCCGACAAATGTGCAGCCGCGGAGCCCTTAGTAAATGAGCCCCAATGACATACATAAAAGGGAAACGTAGAAAAAGTGGAGTCTTCCCATTACGAGGCAGGGTTTCTCACTTAGAACAGAAGGGCTTTTCCTTTCATATCCTGAGGCTCACTTGCCCTAACCCTTGTTTACCTAGTTCATTTGGGGCAGGTATCAATGCCCCTGGTCCTGCCCACTAGTAGAAAACTGGATAAGATCGACCAGAATAATGGATCGTGTTTGGTTATATGAGCCATGGCCAGAAAAGAACGTTCTAGTACCAGATCAGGGCTCCCGTTTATGGTGCAGCATCTTGACTCCCAGGAAAGAAGACTTGAAAGAAGGTGATAATTTATCTTGTCTAAGGTAGAGATTAATGTTTCAAGTCCTGCCTACTAGTAGCACGATAAAAGAAACCAATCCAAATAAAGTTATACCAGCTTCAGTATAAAAATGGACCTCACCGATATACTTCAGGAAAGAAGGGTCTGTATTGTGTCCATGATTCATAGGAAATTCCATCTTCCTTTGTTTGCTACCAATGAAGTTCCTCTGGGGTGCGGCTAATAACTCCATGCCCTGCCCCCTAGTAGCAGAATCACATGTTTGGTTATAAGACTTAACCATAGAAGAACTTGCACCAATTAGGGCAGAAAATCTTCTTTTTTGTTTTGAGGACACTTTGATGGACCACTACTCCTTGTAGTTCCTCTGGGTAGGGGATAAATGCTGCAGTTCTTGCTTGATATTAACAAACTGGATGAGACCAATCTGAATAAGGTCCCCTGTTTGGTTATAAGTCGTATAAGTAGTGACAGATACAGAATAGGTAGCTCAGTTTGTGGCCCAGATTTACCACCTAGGAAGACAGACCAGTTTGTTTTAATGGCTTTCAATATAGGTTTGGTCTAGTAGAAAAGTGGAGCGTATCAATAAGGATATGGCCTCCTGTTAAGTAAGAGGAGAAATAGTTAAATATACACATTATAGTATATAATATATCCCATTATGGTGCAAGATTAACCCACATTACAGAAATACAGAAGGGCTTGTTTTTTATTTCCCTAAATCTTGGGGAATAGCACTGCCTCTTATTTGCTAGCAATGCTGTTCCTCGGGGGTGGAGTTTAACATTTCAGCTTCTACAAACTTATCTAGTGAATAAGACTAATCAGATTAAAGCTTCTGATTCTATGCCCTTAGACCTACTCTGCGGATGCCCTAAGAACCACTTTAGAACATGCCCATGGTCCAATGGTCCATTTCTGTTGCTCTCCATCAGTATAAAAGTGAATGAGACCAAGCAGATTAAGGCTTGACTGCATTGTTATATGAGACACAGCCAGTGACATATATAATAAAAGGTGGCACAGAAACTAAATACTTGAGAATTATCTAGGACAGAAGGTTTTGCATTATCTCTTATTCGCTAACAATGCGGTTCCTCTGGGGCGGGGACTTCAGGTCTTGCTCACAAGCAGCGGAGGGTATAGGACAAAGCAGTTTGAGCCTTCTCCTTGGGCTGCTCCCTATGTTACTGATACCTTTATGACATATCCTTGTGGTCCGATTCTGCTGCTCTGTGATGGGTTCTCCACACGTTTGGACCATACTGGATCATCGGTATTTAGTACTTGCAGTTTTTGAGGTTTTGATGTGTCCGCTCCCTAATCCCTCGCTGCAGGCAGGTGTTTACCAAACTGAAAGTTCAACGGAGCCTTAATTATGAGTCAGGGGTCCGAGGAGCTGCCAACATGTTATGCTTGGGCTGTATCCATCCTGGTGTAACCGTACAGGAATGCTACTCCGCTCCATGTGCCAAAGTATCAAATACTTCCCGGCCCTCTCAGCAAAACTCGGAGAGGTGAGGAACGAGGCCAGACGCTCTAATGCTAAAATCCCAGAATTTACATCATATAGGAATTAGGAAAACATGAGCGCGCCCTCTAACTCTGCCTCATTCATCAAGATGTCTTTTTGGCAGGGGGGGCTGCAGCCCAAAGATTGGCAAGGCCCCTTCTTTGATTACTAAAGTCCTTCAGGCGTCATTAACACTCCAGCGCTGATTCTGGAGGAAAAGAAAGCGTCACCGTGCAAATAATGGAAGAAATTGTACCACGTCCCGGCACAGCGGCCATCTTGGATTAGCGATGAATGGCTTCTTTTATAACCGTAGGATTGTCCTGGTTATGAATATACAGACCTGTGCATGTTAGGATTCATGTTGGTTTGTGATATCCTCCATTATAGATGGGAGACAATGCGGCTCCTGTGATCTCCTTCACATCAGTATCTTGTCCATGTGAGGCTGGTGAGGAACCATGGAAGCTAATAGACCATCAACTACCAGAGATGTCTTCATCCATCCCGTAATCAGTGCAGGAACCAGAGCAAGCGCCTCAGGCAGGGCGGGGTTAACACTGTGCGGCGCTATATCTCCAGGATTCAGTTTCAAAGACTATTTGGTGAAGTAAGGGAGGAAGCGAGGATCAGACTGGAGCGCAGTGATTCTGTAATCCCACATCTAACCATAGACCTCACACAGCTCTGTGCTGCAGTCATGTGCTTCTCCAACAGGGTATCACAGGGGCTTAGATACACAGGTCTAACAGACGAATGATAGGATTAATTAGAAGCAGACTGGGTGAAGTAGGTGCAGACTGGGTGCAGATTAGAAGGAGACTGGGTGAAGTAGGTGCAGACTGGGTGCAGATAAGATGCAAACTGGGTGAAGTAGGTGCAGACTAGGTGTATAGTTCGGTGTCATGTTGATGATTGGTTGCAGGCTACACGGAGATGATGTGCACAATCCTCGCAGGTTTATAGGCCTGAATGAAGAATTAGGATATGTTGAAGAGTTTGCAGTACATAAAGGGTTAAGTGTATTCTAATAAGGAAAAAAAATAAGACACATCAGTTCCTCTGAGCCCAAATACTAGTGACCATAAAGGGACTTCCAATTTAGGGAAGGAGTTTTTGCAGTGGGAGGGGCCCCGGACTGTGAGAGTAAAGTGTGCAGAGCATCGCATCTCCCCACATATGGTAAAGGCTCAGTCCAGCGCTGACCCTCCCCTACGGCCATTGTGCAAAAGAGGACAGGGGTGAAGGTGCAGCCTCAGCGCTTGCCTCACCATTGTGCAACCATGGCCGCCGGATACACAGGATTAACCCTTTCTTCCATCACACAGAACCATTGTATGAGCCCGGCCTATATGATCACATACTGACCATGTCCGTGTTCAGGGTCGCTTGACCACGCCTACTTTATATGAACTCTCACCTGTTTACCTGTAAAAAAAAAATTCCCCAAAGTCAGGCAAATATGACTCTTTTCATCCCATTTTTGCATGAGATGAGTCAAGTTTATAGGCTGCAGGGGGAGTGTCACTTCAGAATCCCGTATATTTTGTTCTATAGCACCTATTAACATGCTGCTGGTGGCATATTAAAGATAAGACTCTTATCTAATCAGATCAGGCTCATACAGGCAATTAAAACATAGGCGTGAACTGGATCTTTATCCGCAGCTCACAGCTTCAAGTCTGAATCTTTAGTTCTGTAGCTCACAAAGCCATAAGCCTGATGGGATCTGAAAGATGAGATCCTTCAGTTTCAATATGACACCAGCAGCATGATCCCAGATGCTAAAGTACAGAAGTGACACAACCCCTGGAAACAATAAACTTGACTCATCTCATCGCAAATCTGACTCTTCTGCTCTCATTATCACATGACTTTGGGGAAATTTTTATAGGAAAATCGGGTGATTTCACATAAATGAGGGAATTCTAGAAAGTACAATTCTTCCCTGAGGGGCTGGTAGTTTAGTAAGTTATAGACTGGTGACGGGTTCCCTTTAAGGATGGAGCCCTGTATGCATCCAATAAGTATAGTTACATTGAATCTATTTGTAAAAGAATAAGTATTTAGGACATGATACACTGTCACGAGCACCTCAGCTGTATGTAGCATGCAAGCAGAGCCATCGTGCCCTTCACCGTGCTACGGAGACATGTTTTTAGGATTGGGGGGGGCTCTTCCCTTTCAAAAATAGGCAAGATACAAGTGCAGCGTGCACTTCCTTCCTGCTGGTATTAACTCTTCCTGTGCTGGGGAGGCCCTGCCTGGTGATCCTGAGCCCAGGACTAATACTACATATTCTGAATCTGGGAAAGTTGTGTGACAATCGCTTTGGTGGTGGTGGGTCCACTTTTATTGAGAAGGGGTTCAGTGAGTTAGCGAGGAGGGGGCATTATTAACCCTTTGTTTCTCCAGTCCATGAGTGTATAGAGATCTATGCAAGGGCCTGGATCGCACACAGAGCCGGGCGTCTTTCATCGTCTTTGCCAACAAATTTGCCTTTATTGATTTTGTGAGTGAACGCAGCAGCACCTCATTTATAAATGGTATAAAAAAAAGCGCCCCAACCCCCTCTGTTAACCCCTTGTGGGGCCGCCTTAATGTATAATCGCTGCAGAGCTCCAGCACGTGCCCCTTAGATCATGTGCCGGACACATAGAAGCTAATTTACATATCTAACACTAGACGTATCATAATATATAGATAATTACATGCGTTTCCCATGATCCTAGAGCGCCGTTGTGTCCATAGGTCACCATTTGGCTCACTGCTTGCCCCCTCTATGTGCCAGTCCATGGTGCGGACCCTCTAATGTCCCCTAGACCTAAGCTGTGCCGGCTGGTGACTCAGTATTCCCAGAGGGTGGCGCCATTCACAGATTCTGCATCCGCCTTCAGGGTGCCCGCCTGGTCCCCACGTAGATATTTGCCGTTTTTGCCTTTAATGGCCACGCGGTTATATTCCCGGAACTCGAAAAAGAAATCCTCGGACATGTCTCCGTCCGAACAGATGGTGCCGTTACTTGAGATGTACCAGAACTTTCCACCTTGGCCTAGAAGAAAGAGCATAAAATAAAGGGGCTATCCCACAATCACGAGATAGATAGATAGATATGAGATAGATAGATATGAGATAGATAGATAGATAGGAGATAGATAGATAGATAGATATGAGATAGATAGATAGATAGATAGATAGATAGATAGATATGAGATAGATAGATAGATAGATAGATATGAGATAGATAGATATGAGATAGATAGATAGATAGATAGATATGAGAGAGATGGATGTGAGATAGATAGATACATAGATATATATAAGATGATATAGACATATTAAGGACATGTAACCTTTGATTTGGTAGGCTCCGTTATTGAAGATGATCTGGAAGACGTCGTATGACGAGCGGTTCGCGTCCAGGGTATTTGAGGTTTTGTGGTAGCAGACGAACCCCAGATCCCCGCGCAGGACCAGGATTGGCCTATTAATCAGCTTGAGGGTGAACTCTTCATCTTCACCTGAGGACACATGAAGGTAATGGTACAGTCATCCAGCTACCGCCCTGTGCAGTGTATAATGTCGCAGACATAAGATGACAGGACCCCCATGACCCGCTATGTGTAATGATGGAAGTAGATGGACTAGACTATGCGGGGATAGTATCAGAAGAGCCATATGTGGTGAGGAGATGGGTCTCCTGTGCCCCAGTATAAACCATTTAGCAGCTGCCATTTATTATGCTGGGGTCTTCTTATGCGGCTTTCTAATCCTAGTTTTAGTAAATGAGCCCCAATTACCCTCCTGCAATTGACCATGTCACCTCCTGTCACCTCCGCTAAGTAACAGATGTTCCCAGTCATTTCCATAATCAATGATGGCATGCTGACCCCAGCCATACCCCGTAGTTATGGGTAAGTAATCTCCCTACTAACCTGGTGTATTGTACCTTCTCTACTTTTACTTTTCACATAGCAGACTGACACTTGGGGGACAGGGACACGCTGACACTTGGGGGACAGGACAGGGACACGCTGACACTTGGGGGGACAGGACAGGGACACAGGACAGGGACACGCTGACACTTGGGGGACAGGACAGGGACACGCTGACACTTGGGGGGCAGGACAGGGACACGCTGACACTTGGGGGGCAGGACAGGGACACGCTGACACTTGGGGGGCAGGACAGGGACACGCTGACACTTGGGGGACAGGACAGGGACCACGCTGGACACTTGGCGGACAGGACAGGGACACGCTGAACTGGCGGGGACAAGGACAGGGACACCACGCTGACACGGGTGGGACAGGACAGGGACAAACGACTGACACGTGGGGGGACAGGACAGGTACACGCTGAACTCGGGGGACAGGATCAGGAACGCTACAACTCGTGGGACAGAACAGGGAGCACGATGACACTTGGGGACAGGACAAGGACACGCTGACACTTGGGGGCCTGACAGGGCAACGCTGACACTATGGGGTGGCAACAGGGACACGTGACACTTGGGGGGCAGGACAGGGACACGCTGACCTTGGGGACAGGACAGGACATAAACGCTTACACTTGGGGGACAGGACAGGGACAGCGCTTACACTTGGGGGACAGGACAGGGAACACGCTGAACACTAATGGTGGTGCAGGACAGGACAACGGTGACACTTAGGGGGACAGGAAGGGACACGCTGACACTTGGGGGGCAGGGGCACTAAGATCAAATACACACTATGTCCCGCATCAGGGAGAAGACTATTCCACTAGTTCCCCCCTTATCAGCTGACTACGTACAGGAAGGCAGATTCCATCTTGGTAAACTCACACAACTGAGTCGCACACGGCCCCGCCCGCTGCCCTTCTCTGGTACAGATATCTTTCCATTAACTGGCTCTTCAGCGCCACTCCTCCGGCCTCTCCTTTCAATCTCACATTATTTGAGCAGCTCTGTTAGGTGGTAGAGAGAACACCATTTTAGGGGGTGACTAGCTCATCCCTGCCAGGCCAGGGCAAGGACCTCCTGTGAACAACCCTAACTTAAGTCTACAAGATTATCATTCATGCCTGGTACTTCAGTAGTCAAACCATGCCCACGCCACCTAGCACTTGCGGCTGTGTTCCCTATCACCATAACTAGATGACATCTGCATGTCTTTATGGCGTATTGATCGCAGTGGTATATCTCCTTTGTCTGGCTTATTAAAGACCCCTACATGGCCTGACAACTCCTTTAAACTGTTATCCAGTGTTGATGTAGGCATCGACGCTCCCTTCAGCGGTGATTATCATATTCGTCATGCGTAAAGTACCGTCATTTCTGTGGCCGTCGACTGAATCCCACAGCCGTGACTCACCAGGTCCAGTAGCATATATGCCAGGGAACTTGGTGTGAAAAATACAGCTTTTTTGGTTTCCTTGTCGATCTGTTTGGAAGGTTTCCTAGTCCGTCTCCTC
This sequence comes from Engystomops pustulosus, assembly GCA_019512145.1. Taxonomy (NCBI): domain Eukaryota; kingdom Metazoa; phylum Chordata; class Amphibia; order Anura; family Leptodactylidae; genus Engystomops; species Engystomops pustulosus. The sequence continues at coordinate 157,343,009 of CM033646.1, forward strand.
ATCTTGGTTGGACAGGACCATTTTATAACCTGAAGATGGAAAATTCAACATGTTCAGTGTAAGAAGACGAGGATCTGGAAAGATCTTCTTTCTCCCTGGTTATAAGAATATGGTACAAACTAGATCTACTGGACAAAATTTGGAACAAAAATTGTTTATGGACATATAATGAATGAACTTTTCAACAAGAACCTTGTAAATATATCTCATCAGAGAAGGTAATCTCTATGTATTCATGTTCCCTCCTTCAACTTTCAATTTCACTGAATTCTCCTTGCTAGTATATACAGAACCCCTGATATGTCAGATTACTAATGTCTAATTGAAGGGCGAGAAAGCAGGGAGTCACAGCCTAGTTCTCCACACCCTGCAGACCAGATTACAACTAAAGCTACATGAACCTTGAACCATCGGCAAACAAACAGGGGGGGGGGGGTTTGATCTTCTCCTTACCCCTACCATTGGAAGCCTAAGTGAGGCATGTGCGGCAACTCAGGCCAAAATTGGACCTGTTTTTCCAACCAATCTTTTGACTGCTGTCTGACTCGGTGATGGGCAGTGAGATTTGTATTCCTCACCGCACACAGGCATGACCTGTCCATTTGTTCACTCTAGAGGTGAAAAGCATGATCTGACCACATTTTGTTTTGGCCATGTCAGCTATTGCCCATTTAGTTGTGTGACATGCGGACCAAAGGTCATACGTTTCAGAGTCTCAGGTAAAATTTCTATAATATCAGCACAAATTTTCACAGCATTGTACAACAATGTATCAGACATACGTTCAAGTTTAAAAAAGGCATAAAGGCCCTGCTTAAGTATCTACAATCCGATCAAGATATAGACAGTTGTGCCTGAAGCTGAATCTGTTTACTCTGGTTCATGTTAGCCCAAGCGTGTAACGTTTACAGCAGCTGGTACCTTTAGTATATCACCTGTGGACACAAAGTGGAACCTTGAGATGGAGAAGAACACTGACAGTGTAAAGAAATTGTCGGACCAACAGGGATCGGTTATTATTAGTTCACACACAGTAAGAAAATTAGGCAATTCACAGTTTGTGACAGGCTACTGGCAATTTGACGTCTGATGAAATAAATCTAGCGGTTGTATATGAAGACTTCAGTAGATAGTCAGCAACCAAAGTCATGGAGTGGTGGGCGGAAGATCTGTGGTACTAGTGCACAGAGTGTATTGGGGCGCTTGTTAACCCTCAGTGCACAAGTTATCTGTGGGGAAGCTGTGTTGTAAAATTCAGTGCACCAGACTTTGCTGCGTGGACAGCTTTGTGCCAAAAATCATCACTGTGCCAGAGTTTTTGCGGACAGCTTGTGCCCATAAACTCTCAGTGCAAGAGTTCGAGCTGTGGCACAGCGCTTCATGGTAACAAAATTCAGTGCACAACTACGTGGGAGCCTTGCCTTTCCAGTGTCGGAGTGACATTATGTCGATAAATCTCAGTGACAGAGTTAGCTGTTATGGCAGCTTGGTAGAAATCTACAGTGCATAGAGTAAACTTGGGGTCAACTTGTGATCCTAAATTCAATGAACACGTATCACAGTGTCAAATTGAGAGACGTCGGTAAGATCTTTGGACCCTCCTGGCTTTTAGGTCGGTTGCAATATTGACCAGTACGAGCTCTGTAGACACCACTGATTGCGGTTTATGTTAGAACATGTCCTCACAGATTGCTATGATTAGCTGTGTGACTAGCCACTTGGAACTGTCCTCATCAGCAATCAGAATAGGCATTGTCGTGGAAACTGAGGCCTTGCTTCTGATGACATCCCTAACCCAGTGTAAGATGAGTGCAAGATAATCGATGCCGGGCCATCAATGCAAAAATTGTTTCAGATCCAGGTTTGCCGCCTCCTATGAACGCGTGGATTTCGAATAGCCACAGACATATACTTAGTTAGGAGCGTCAATGTAGCTCGTTTTAGGGGTTCAATGTTACCAGAAAAGTTCTCAGGACCATTCAGAGTGGTTGACGTAAAGTTGGCTCTTCTTCTCGACGGTACATGGACTTTAGCTGTTCTGTGCAGGGAGCCTCATTGAAGCCACTTGTGTCCTCGGCCGGGATCCTGGTTGTCTCCTTGACCTGCCGTTGTGTTGAGCACAGATAGCGGGCGGCTCTTCAACTCAAGATATTACATTGGGGATAGGAGTTGGAGGAGATAGTCAAGGCCAAGCCCGGTGCCTGCTATAGGGTGACGAATGCCTGCATTGTTCATACTGGTAGAACCACTGCTGGGCATCCCCCCCCGTCAAGGGCAGTCTGCAATTATGACATATTACGAGAAAGAACCAAAGTTATTAATTTTCTGAATGCGCTGGCGTCTGCGTTGGGTTAATACATGCATGTTCGTCCCTGCGTAAGAGATGTGCTCTGCCTCAGATCTATAGGGCCTCACACCAATGCCCCTAGATGGTATTGGACGGAACCATTCCTTAGCATGAAATATAATTTCTCTAGTACATATACATTTCCTGTGAGCCTCTGCAACAATATAACTACTACCCCCTCCCTGCTACAATATAACGACTACCCCTCCCAGCAACAATATAACTACTACCCCCCTCCCTGCTACAATATAACTACTACCCCCTCCCTGCTTACAATTTAGATACCTACTCACCCCTCCCTGCTACCAATTCATAAGGGCGTAACGACTACTCCCCTCCTCCTCATGCTTTACACAATTTATAATCTACTCTATACGACACCTCCCGTGCTATACAGAAGTTAGAACGTACTACTCCCCTCCCTTGCTACCAATAGAACTACACTACCCAGTTCTTCCCTGCTACTATATATGTAGACTAACTACCCCTCTCACTCCCTGCCACCAATATGAACTACTACCCCAGCCCTGCACTACACATATTAAGTACTACCCCCCTCCTGCCTACAAACAACTATACCCCCTCCTGCTACAATATAACTACTACCCCCTCCCCGCTACAATATAACTACTACCCCCCCCGCACATATAACTACTACCCCCTCCTCGCACAATATAAACTACTACCCCCCTCCTGCTACAATATAACTACTACCCCCTTCCTGCAACAATATATTACTACTTACCCCCTCCCTGCTACAATATAACTACTACCCCCTCCCTGCTACAATATAACTACTTACCCCCTCCCTGCAACAAAACAGTATAACTATACCCCCTCCTGCCTCAATATAACTACTACACCCTCCCTGCTACCGATAAAGACTACCCCTCCCTGCTACAAATAACTACTACCCACCTCCCTTGCAAAGATTCTATAACAATACCCCCTCCCTGCTACGATATCAACTACTACCCCTCCCCGCTACAATACAAACTACTACCCCCCCTCCCGGCAACAATATAACATTATATCATATGTTTATCTTTCTAGATTGTCTGGTTATTGATCTCTATCTTATAATAATACATCTCCCTCGCACAAAGCGTTCTTATACTCATTGGGCGGCATATTATCATAGTCTGCGTAGAAAAATACGCCAGCCGGCGAAAAGTCGGCGGAAGCAGAGATTGGGTGAGCAGACAACGGGACAGTAACGACGCAGGCCAGTCGCGCCCCCCCCCCCCCCCTTCACACCCCATTCACGTCCCCACTGCGTGAGGTGGCGAAATCGGGGCAAAATTAATCGCAAAAGGCTAGCATAAGCATAGCATTTGCGATTATTTCAGGGCCTCTGCGCCGGCTGTGGGAGGTGCCGCAGAGGTCCTGACTGATAAAGGTCCCAATTGGTCTATAGCAAACAATCAAAAGATCAGAAGCTCATTTAATCACCTGAGATACTTATCGATTATCAATAAAAAGCTGAGCATGGGATTGAGTTGCCTGACTGCCAAACGGCAGGCGGAGACAGCGGCTCCTGTGTATATGGTCAATAAGTGGTGAAGTGAGATTTCCTAGCAGCACATACTACATACATACAAACACACATATTATACATACATATGATACATAAAGACAGTACACAAGCACACATATACGTACATAACACACAGTACACACACCGATACATCAGTACAAAAACAATATAATACACAACACACATACACACCTAAATAGACATTACATCTACACACAGTAGCACCACAAACACATACACACACATGTAACACACACACATGCAATATACATACTATACTACATACAGAGAGCTATACCACTACACATATATACACACACATTCAGTCAGCTTTATATAGCAGACAAACTCAGATGACATAGAAATAGATTAGATACAACAGCCTCAGCCGGACTGGTTATCAACATGGAATAGGGTAGATACACAGGCCAGCAGACTGTATCACATGGAATAGGATTAGATAAAGCGTATCAGCTCTGGTTGGTGTATAACTATGTAATTTGAGCAATAGATGATTACACATTCAGTACATGGTCGGATCCACATGGAATAGAAGTTTAGAGTTACACAAGCTCAGCAGCAGTCTCACACAGGATAGGTTAGATACACAGCCTCAGAGCAGTCAGGATCACAAACCTATGATTAGGATTCGATACAAAGCGTCAGCAGGACGAGCCACACAATGATAGGAAAGAGATTAAACAGGCTCAGCAGACTGTATCATCAGGAATAGCATTAGATACACAGTTCAGCAGGACTGTTATTCACATGGAATAGCATTTAGATGCACAGGCTCAGCATGAACTGTATCACATGGAATAGCGATTAGATACACAGACTCAGCGACTGTATGCACAGGCGATAGCATTAGATACAACAGCTCAGCAGACAGTAGTCACATGGAATAGGATTAGGATACATAAAGCTCAGGCCAGCACAGTATCACACAGTGATAGGATTAGATGACCCAGCTCAGCAGACGTATCACATGGACTAGGATTTAGATACCACGGTTAGCAGACGTATCACATGGAATAGGATTAGATACACAGATCAGCAGACAGTATTCACATGGAATAGATTAGAATCGACAGCTACAGCGACCTAGTATCACATGGACTAGATTAATACACAGAGCAGCAGACTGTATCAACGATGAATAGGATTAGAGTACACTATGATATACTGTTCTGCAATGTACCTGCTGTGATATGGGGACTATTTCTGCTGACTCTCGGGATCTTCTCGGTGCACCAATGACTAAATAAAGAGAAGCAATGCCTTGTGTTTAGCAGATAATTACATTTATATAAACAATTTCACATCCCTACATGCATCTTTAATACAGATAATGTAAAGCGAGCAGGACCCCACAGGGACACAAGGAGACGCTGTGTGAATAACTGGACCGTGACGCGAATTATCACCACTAGGTCAAGGGTAATGCTGTCTGGGCCTTTACTAGCAGCACCAGAGCCAAGATCAGTGATAATCAGAACTAATATTGATTGTGGGTGCATGGGTCACCCCCTCCTCTCACTATCTATGCCGGAACCCTCATTCCCCTCCTCTCCTCGCTGTGTAGAGGATATGGGGGGCACCCTCCCTCCAGGCTCAGGGTGATGTCCAGACATCATTCAGTCTCCATGCCTCCTCTCCGGTGTAGGGGAATTGTGAGATACAGGGGGGCACCCCCTAACCTCATGGAATGCAGTGTGAATTGTCCAGAGCCTTCATCCTCCTCCTCCTGTCATCGGTGTAGGGATTGTGGGACATGGGGGCACCCCTCCCCTCCATGTCTCAGTTAATGTTCTGGGAAGCCTTCATCCTCCCTCCTCTCTCGTATTGTGTAGGAGACTGTGGGTACATGGGGGCACCAACTGCACGAATGGAGTGTGGACTGGTCCGGACCCTCATCCCCCTCCTCCTCATCTGTGTGTAGGGATTTTGGAGTACATGGGGCGTGCACCACATCCCTCCATGGCGCAGTGATGGATACGTCCGGGCACTTCAATCACCCCTCCTCCTCTCGTAGTATGATTGTGGTACATCGGGGGGCTTACCAAAGCCGATAAGGCGAAGGGATGCGGGAGCCTTCATCCCCCTCCTCCTCCTCTCGGTGTAGGGATTGTGGGTTACATGGGGGACACCACATCTGCCTCCATGTGCTCAGTTTGTATCCGGGAAAAGCCTTCATCCCCTACTCCTCCTAGTTATGGAAGGGGAAGTGTAGGTACAGGGGGCCACCACAACTCCGCTCCCATTTGGGGCTCCATTGTGATGTCCAAGCCTTCATCCCCCCTACCTCTCTAGGTGGATGATAGGGAGGGCGAATGGGGGCCCACACCGCTCCATGCCCTCTCGTGGATGGGTGGAAGCCTCATCCCACTCCCCTCTGCTGTGTATGGATTGTGGTACATGGGTGCACCAGACACCGCTCCATGGCTCAGTGTGATTTCCGGAGCCTCAGCACGTGAGCCCCCGCCCCTCCTCTCTGTGAGGGATTGGGGGGGGAATGGGGGCCACAACCCGACCTCCAGGGCCTCAGTGTGGATGTGTCGGAGCTTCATCACCCTCTCCCTCTCTGTGATGGATTGTGGGTACATGTGGGGCACCACCTCCCTCAGGGCAAGTGTGGGAGTCGAAGAGAAGCCTCACCTCCTCCTCCTCCTCTCTGTGTAGCGTCTCTTGTAGCCTCCAGCATTCATCCATTTGTAGCGCACATAAGGCCTATAGATATTGTGTCCTTTTCATGTCGGGGAGCCCGGGGCGGCGGTGCAGCCATGGTTTGTTAGTGCGGACATGGCATTGCATACATTATCCACTCTCTCCCCCGGTGATTGCTCCTTCCCAGAGCCGGGGCTCCTATACATCCCCTGCCCATATTGTGCCCGGTAATTGCTCCGCAGTCTAGAGATACATTTCTATATGCAATTTGCTTTCAATTACAGAAGAAAGGAACAGAATTTCACATCTGAGGTTCACGCATGAATTGATCTAATATTAAAAGAAATGCGGACTGGAAGAAGCTTCATCAACCCTGCACATAGGCAGAAGTGGATGTTATATGGAAATATGAGCATCAGGACCCCTGAAATACTATCCCAGCGCTAAACATTGCTGGAGTGTAAGGCATTAGCTCATGTAAATGAAAGCTGAGCTTTTATACATTAAGGCTGAGCAATGATACATTAAGGCTGAGCATGATACATAGGCGAGCAGTATACAGTAAGGCTGAGCTTTTATACAAGGTAGAGGCTGAAGCAGGATACGTAAAGGTCTGGCAGTTGATACAGTAAAGGGTCTGAGCAATGATACAGTAAGGGAGAGCAATTGATACATAAAGGGGGGCTGAGCAGTGATAGGACAGTAGGATGGCTTTTAGAGAGTAGGGGTGCTGAGCAGTGATACAGTTTAAGGAGCAGAGCAAGTATACAGTAAGTCTGACAGATTGATACAGTAAGGGCTGAGCAGTGAGTGATGAGACAGTAGAGGATGAGCTTTTATACAGTAAGGATGAGCAGTTGAAAACAGTTAAGGGGCGAGCGATGTGTAGTGAGTACAGTAAGGCAGATGCATTTGAAATGTGTGACAGAGAAGACTGAGTTGTGATACGTAAGGCTGAGCTTAAGCTGTATACAAGTAGGCGATATTGATAACAGAGTGATACAGTAAGTGCTGAGCAGTGATACAGTATAGGCTGAGCTTTTACAGGCAGTAGGTGGATATGAGCAGTGATACAGAGTAAAGGCTGAGCAGTGATAAAGTGATAAAGTAAGTCTGAGCAATGATTTTACAGTAAGGATCTGAGCAGTGTGGGACGTAAGGCTGAGGTTTTTATACATGTTAAGGTTCGAGCAGTGAAACAGTAAGGCTGAGCAGTGATCAGAAGGCAGAGCTGTGACAGAGAAGATGAGTGGGATACAGTAAGGCTGATGCTTTTAGACAGTAGGCTGAACAGTGAGTATACAGTAAGGCTAGACGAGTGCTGTACAGTAGTCTGAGCACAGTGATACAGTAAGGCTGAGCTTTTATACAGTAAGGCTGAGCAGTGAAACAGTAAGGCAGAGCTGTGACAGAGAAGACTGAGCTGTGATACAGCAAGGCTGAGCTTGAAGTAATAGTACTGCAAAATGCGGGAACGCACCTCCCGCCAGGCAGTACTATTACGTCAAATGTCGGGAAGGGGTTAAATATTTGATAACTCATTAATTATTTTTAGAAAAATGTTCTCCCTTTGTTCTGTGGATGTTCCAGGGAATGTGGTAGAATCCTGTGTCTTGTAATTCTGTGTATCCTTGATAAAGGATATGAAGGTGAAGAGATGTTTGTATCGTGTACTTTCCCTGTATATACAGTACTTGCAGCACTTGTGTTTTCTATACTTTGTTTTCGGCAGTTTCCATCACACAGCACGGTATTTCTTCTGTAGACAATTGTTGTGAAGCAGCAGCTCAGGAGGGTTTTCTCATCTCGCCAATATTTGCAGGATTCTTGGCTTCACCCCTGAACTCATTGTCAAACAGAACTTGCGCTGTACTTTTCCTGCAAAGCTTTCACTTCTTGTTTTCTGCTGCTGAGCTGATTGTCATCTGATTTATCGTGTAGAATACAACAGGTTCTCTATATACAGCCTGACGTATAGCGATAGAGCATGGACACAGCACATATAGGACAGGGACACGCTGACACTTGGGGGACAGGACAGAGACACGCTGACACTTGGGGGGCAGGACAGGGACACGCTGACACTTGGGGGACAGGACAGGGACACACTGACACTTGGGGGACAGGACAGGGACATGCTGACACTTGGGGGACAGGACAGGGACACGCTGACACTTGGGGGAAAGGACAGGGACATGCTGACACTTGGGGGACAGGACAGGGACACGCTGATAGTAGTTATATTCTTTTACATAGGGGACAGTATTATAGTAGTTATATTCCTGTACATAGGGGGCAGTATTATAGTAGTTATATTCTTGTACATAGGGGGCAGTATTATAGTAGTTATATACTTGTACATAGGGGGCAGTATTATAGTAGTTATATTCTTGTACATAGGGAGCAGTATTATAGTAGTTATATTCTTGTACATAGGGGACAGTATTATAGTAGTTATATTCCTGTACATAGGGGGCAGTATTATAGTAGTTATATTCTTGTACATAGGGGGCAGTATTATAGTAGTTATATCCCTGTACATAGGGGGCAGTATTATAGTAGTTATATTCTTGTACATAGGGTGTACATAGGGGGCAGTATTATAGTAGTTATATCCCTGTACATAGGGGGTAGTATTATAGTAGTTATATTCCTGTACATAGGGGCAGTATTATAGTAGTTATATCCCTGTACATAGGGGGCAGTATTATAGCACAGGTGGTACATGATCTAGCATCAGGGTGATGTACCTTCTAGTACACTGGTAGCAGGAAGTCACATAAATGATATTTTGGTAAATGATATTTTGTAGGACTGGTCTGGTGGCAGCGGCTTCTCCCTGGTGCTGGTTGTTACATTGTGTTTCTGTTACTATTGATAGTGGATACATTTCTGTGGTGACACATTTGTTGTATGTTGATACTATTTCGTGATTGATACATTTCTGTATCTTTTCTTGTTTCACCTTCAGGAAGGGCTTGGGTTGTGGATAATAACTTGGATTCTCTCCTGTTCTGACCATTGATAATTGATCTTCTGGGTTTATGAATATGACAGTAAGGACTGACACGGGATTCGGTGTTGGAATCATGGACGGCTCAGAGACGCGGAGCGGCGGTCTTCATGATGATGGATACGTGGTGGCTCATTATTGGGAGAATCATAGATCAATATTACTTTTATTTTAAGTGGGAAATTGAATTATATTCACAAGTCAGAACTGAGCCGAAATTTTGTAGCGGTCGTCGCAGCGGGCAGGAAGATTACGCTGAACGCTCGGTTACTCCGGTCAGAGAACCGTAAACATTGATAAAACTTAGTCCGGAGTTATTTTTATTATACAGGAAATGTCATCTCTGGAGGCTAATTTTAGCGCGGCGGGTGGGGGTGTTTATAGAGGAGCTCCAGGTGCGCGGCAAAGCGGCGACCAGTTAATAAAGGAAAAGCGGAAAAAGATGAAATTGCCCTCGTTCTGTTCTAACTCACCGTCCGCACACTGAATACTAATGTGCACAGGCACAAGTTTTTATTTTTGCACAATTTCCTATCAGGGTCCGGTAACGTCCTCCTCTGCTTCCATCATCCTCATCCTCATGACTTACCCTGACAGCGTCTCTCAGAAGAGAAAGGTCACATCACGAAGGAGACTCCAATATACACACGTACAAGGGAAGCGCAATTACCCCGGCATTAAAGAGACGCAGCGTCCATTATGTGGCACTAAGGGAATCTTACTAATGGCCTCGTCACATATAGATACAAGAACTGGAACTAATGTATAGAAGGTCAGAAAGGACATCACTGCTGGAGGACATTACTTATCCTGTAGATCTTTTATTTTATATAAAAGTAAAAAAAATAACAATACAAACCAAACATAATATATACAAAATATATACAATATCTTACCTGCTGGTCCAGCCCCATTCATACCAAGCAAAAACAATAACTTACAATACACAAAAATGAATAAACACCAAATACCACAACCCCCACCCAACCGATTATCACAACCTAAACCAATAAACAAAGACAAGCCACACCCACAAATAAACATAAATAACCATAAATATACATAAACCCACCCCACACCCTCTAATAACAAACCACCCCACACAGATCACATCCCACACCCGTTTTTTTTTTAAATATATAATAACAAACACATAATACACATAACACTACACTAAACTAGATCACTCTCCCGCACCCTCCCCTTCCCCCCAGACACTGGTCTAACGTCCAAAGTTTGCGTTAAGTAGTCCAGACCAGTGCCCAAGGTCAGTTCGTAAATCCCACCACCATCACCCCCCTCCCAACCTAACACTATGTCCCAAACCCCACTATATACAATATATACAGTAATTACAACATAACATAAAGAAAACAGAATACAAATAAAGTCGCGAACCTTTCTGTCCGTATTGAGAAGCGCTATGGGACGCAGTTCTCAACACGAGATCGGTCCTTACCCTTTGACAGGATGATCAGGGCTGACCTCCTCATTGACTTCGGCAGAGCGCCCGAGGAAAGACACTCATTGGGGGCAGTATTATAGTAGTTATATTCCTGTACATAGGGGGCAGTATTATAGTAGTTATATTCTTGTACATAGGGGCAGTATTATAGTAGTTATACTCTTGTACATAGGGGGCAGTATTATAGTAGTTATATTCCTATACATAGGGGGCAGTATTATAGCAATTTGGTAGAAACTTGTCCTGATCTATTGGGGGTTGTAGTACTGATGTAATAAAATCAAGTTGTAGTAGAAACATAAGATTAAGTATATATATATACATCTCTTCCTCTGTTACTATTCGTGGAGTTATGTTGGTTTGTGTCGATGGTATTTAGGAAGAATCTTTACATAAAAGAGAAGGGGCAGAGGGGAGGGGGCCGGGGGTCTCAGCGTGAAATGTGGCTTCAAATACCAAGATAAAAATATGAATTGTGAAACAGCTGCAAGGAAATATGAGGGATAATACAGAACAGCGACCTCATTGTATATACATTGTAAATATATGTAGACAGGACGCACCGATGCAGAGGGGTCAATGGCGCAGCGGGCAGGAGGTCCCAGCTATGGATATACTGAGGATCTGACCTTAAGAATGAGGATATTTCAGAAGTAGTTAGTTTTAGGTGACCCCAATTTATGTAGCGGGGACCTCTGTGCTCACCCCTGTATATTTCTAGGTTACACAATGGGCGCAGGGTAAAGCCGGAAACACGGGGAGTTGTCCTGCCACGGGCACAGGCCGGGAGCCTACATGACCTAATGATAGGAGTCACTCCCTAATGTAACGCAATATGGAGCCAAGAGGCGCGGGCACTCCCCAATACCCTCCAGTAACCCTGGTATTAACCCCTCATCTGCCAGGCCTTAAGTTTTGTCTGGCAGGTTCTATATGTAATATATATTATATAGACACACAAACACCCTGTGTATCTCTGCACCTATATACAGTATATATGTTTAGGTGTGTGCACATAGTACAATATGAATGGACTGAATGTATATGTATACGTATGAACAGTATATGAACTCTCCTGAGTTTGTGTCTTTATGAATGTATGTTTTGTGGTATATGAACCTGCGGATGAAGGTTTGAAGCTTTGTATACATGAATGTATAGTGTGCAGAATGTTCTATCTATAGGTGGGGTACTGTGTATATATGTGTGTACATACTGTATAGATGTATGTATGTACAGTATGTATACATGTGATTATGTGTATATTATATCCTAGTATATGGACGCATGTATACGTATTGCAGCATCTGTGTATGAATGTAGCCATGTCTGTGTATATATATGTGTAGTATATAGAAACATCTCTGTACGTATGAATATATGTATTGTGATACTTCTGTGTATGATTATATGTCTGTATGTAAGGTATAGGTGTACATATAAGGATGTGCCCGTGTATTGTATATATGAACAGAAAAACCTAAATAAGGTCTGCATATAAATGTATGTATAGAAGGTATTTGAATCCATCTGTATAATGTATATGTGCATGTGTATAACGTATATGTGTATGTATGAAGACCCATCCATCTGTATAATGTATATGTGCATGTGTATAATGTATATGTGTATGTATGCAGACCCATGGATCTGTATAATGTATATGTGTATGTATGCAGACCCATCCATCTGTATAATGTATATGTGCATGTGTATAATGTATATGTGTATGTATGCAGACCCATGGATCTGTATAATGTATATGTGTATGTATGCAGACCCATCCATCTGTATAATGTATATGTGTGTGTATGTATATAATGTATATGTATCAGTGTATACAGTATGAGCCGGAGTTGTGGATTCTGTATATTTATGTATGGATGTCTGTATATACACAATGTATGTATATGGACCCATCTGTCTGTATATAATGTATATGTATTAGTGTATATATTAGGAGTGTGTGGCTGAGCAGAGCCCGGGCCCCGGCGCTGTAGGATCCCATTACAGGGCCGGGTCTGGATCCTTCTGAAAACAAATGCAGAGAGAAGGAGACAGAGACTTACTGTGAACCTGGTGTAGAGCTGGTAGGTGAGCAGCGGGTTGGGGAGCTCGCGGAAGTACAGCTTACACAGGGACCCCACGCAGTGAATGTCCTGCAGGTACACCTCCCGCGTCAGGTCCGGACACTGATCAGAACCAAACTCCTGCCTGCAACAAGACACAGACATCACACAGCTGTACCGCCAGGTATCACACATGATAGGATTAGATACGTGACTAAGCAAAAAGTATCACAAATGATAGGCTTAGATATATGACTTAGAAGAGAGTATCACACATGATGGGATTAGATACACAGCTCTACAGACAGTATTACATATCAAAGGCTTGGATACATGGCTCAGTACACAGTATCACACATGATAGACTTAGATACATAGCTCAGAAGACAGGATCACACATCATACGATTAGATACATGACTCAGAAGACAGTATCACACATGATAGGCTTAGATACATGGCTCAGAAAACAGGATCATACATCATAAGATTAGATACATGGCTCAGAAGACAGTATCACACATGATGGGATTAGATACACAGCTCTACAGACAGTATCACACATCAAAGGCTTGGATACATGGCTCAGTACTCAGTATCACACATGATAGGCTTAGATACATGGCTCAGAAAACAGGATCACACATCATAAGATTAGATACATGGCTCAGATGGAAGTATCACACACGATGGGATTAGATAGACAGCTCAGCTGACAGTATCATGGCTTAGATACATGTCTCAGTAGACAGAACACATGATAGGATTAGATACACCAGCTAAACAGACAGTATCACACAGCACAGACTGAGATAAATGGCTCAGCAGACAGTATCACAAAGCAAAGTCTTAGATACACAGGTCAGCAGCCGCTATCACACATCATAGGTTTAGCTACATGGCTCAGCAGACAGTATCAAACATGATGGGATTAGATACAGCAGCTCAATAGTATCACACACCATAGGCTTAGATACACAGATCAGCAATCAGATTCACACATCTTAAAATGAGATATACAGCTAGGCAGACATTATCGCACACCATAAGCTTAGATACATGTGCCAGCATTGTGCAGGAGTGGCTTAGATACATGGCTCATCAGACAGTATATATCAAACAAGAAAGAAATTAAATATATGGCTTTGCACATCACAGGTTTGGATACACAAGCTCACTATTAAGTATCACACATGGCAAGTTTAGATACATGGTAAATGTATACGTATATGGGAAGTTTAGATACACCCGCTCAGTCTCCTACATAATATTCCTTGATACACAACTCAAAATAGACACAAAATAAGTTTGATACATTGACTCAAAACAAAGTAAGAAGTAGATTAGATACATAGTTCAACAGGTAGTATCAGGCATGGTAGGCTTAGATACACAGCTCAGGATACAGTATCACGGACACAGAGCTGGCAGGAAGTATCACACTGGAGTCCTAGAACCTTCGGCTCAGCTACGTTACATGATGGGGGTGGTAGTATCACGTGGGGCTGGCGCTCACCTACTTTCTGTGATGACATTACGTATCTGTATCCCTGCAGCAGACGTTCAGTTTTCTGTATTTTTCCTCCAGATAATTAATAGTTATTAATGCCAGGTAATTAGAAGACAGATAGCGCTGGGGGTCACCAGGTGCTCCCGTGTGAGGAGACCCAATTACTACACTGACCCACATAATACCGCCTTGTGTTCTGCCCCAGATATAATACTACTAGGAATTTACAAAAAGCTGCGATTACATGACACTCCGGAGGCAGTACCCAATTACACATAAAATACCTAACACAGGTTACAGAGAACGCAGAGCACAGCAGTGTGAGGATGCGCCCCCCCCCCCCCCAGTACAATCTGGAAGATATAAATCCATGTCTCATAGTCCTGCTGCTACTAACAACATGAACAAAGGTCTGATTACACATCTCTCCAGGGACAATACATAACACTGGCAGTTATATTCTTGTACATAGGGGGCAGTATTACAGGAGTTATATTCTTGTACATAGGGGGCAGTAATAATAATAATAGCAATCATATTCTTGGACATAGCAGGCAGTATTTCAATAGTTATGTTCTTGTACATAGGGGGTAAAATTGGTACGAAATCAAACAAGATCAACATCTTTCGACGCCAAGTGTCTTAGTCATGCTCCATGGATCGTACTAAGTGCAGTGAAGTATAAAAATCTAACTTGTATTATGCAGCTGAAATCAACCAGGTTCATATCTATGGAAGGAGGAAGAAAACCTTCAAAAAGAGAAGGGTTTTGCAGGAGCTGGCCAGTCATTAACTTTCACTTTATTCTGCCTGACTGAAGCTTTCCTAGTTTGTAGTTTTTGCTAGTGACCTTATCTCGACTGGAAGGAGAGGCTGTATGTGAAATATCTTCCAGCACAGTTTCAAGATCATGGAGCAGATACCAGGACACGCTGTTACACAAGGGAGTTGGATAGGTCCGTAGAAGGGCATTAACTCAGTAATAGGACCAGTGTGATCTGTGGGGGGAGAGGAGCACTGTCAGATACGTATGTGAAAATGGGCTGAGGCCCACTCTCGGGCAACGCAGCGCAAGTGCCACCTGTGACTGCACCCTGCACCCTGTAGTGGGGCTTGTGCCCATAGCTCAGTATCATGTCGCTTGATTGTAAGTTAGCTCAAAATTGGCAGATATACAGTTTGAAACCCATTTTATCATTCTACAGGCTTGAGTCTGTTTAGATACAAGTTTTATTAGAAGGGACTGGGACAAGCTTCCCATTCCTTTCTGAAGTTTTTCTGAACTGTAGGCCTGACACTCATCAATAGTGTAGATTTATGGAATACATCATTTATAGTTGTCCTGTGGACTGATAGCTGTGGGTCTCTGAAGCCTCTTGGCAACTTCTCCTTGTGTGGGCTGTCAGTTTCGGCAGACGGCCATGTCTTAGTACAGTGATGGCGAACCTTTTGGAGACAGAGTGCCCAAAGTACAACCAAAACCTACTTGTATGTCGCAAATTGCCAACATGACCATTTGAGCAGTAACTTATTAATCCCTGCTGTATCACAGGTTTCAATCGTATTGGTGTCTTGAGTTCACCAATACAATAGAAAGATGATGGAGAACTTGGATTCAGGGTCCCCTGAAGAGGAACAGTCAGGGTTCCCAGAGCAGGAGCTCCAACAATAATCTATCACTATCCACACATTCTCATTCCTCCTGTGACCCTGGCATCCAAGGATGTTGCTTTAAAATGGCGCTGAGCATGGCACGTCCTGGGCTGTATTGGACCTTAGGAGGAAGCCCTGAATCCTGTCTGGCAAACTCTGTGTTGGGGTGAAGGCCTGGGTGCCCACAGAAAGGGCTCCGAGTGCCACCTTTGGCACTCGTGCCATAGGTTCGCCACCACTGTCTTAGTAGGTTATTGATTGTACCATACTCCTTCCATCCACAGATGATTGCTTGAACAGTGCTATGTGAGGTGTATATAGCTTGGCAATTTTTTAAAACTGTAATCCTGCAGTGCACTTTACCATCACTTTATCCCTGAGCTGTGTTTTTCATTATGCTCTGTGTTCACTGATGCTCTCTAAGGCTCGGTTTTGTGCATATGTTGTAAGGACACGTCAGGAGGATACCGACGTTTCCTCACAACGTATGGCACAGACGTATCCCACTGTATGCCTATTCAGTGGGGTATCCAGTGGGATATGTTGCTTGGGGACCCCCCCCCCCTTCCCCCTGAATACATGAACAGGGTGTTTCCCCAGTGATGTCACTGTCCTTATATCACTGTCACCAGATCCTCCCTCCTCCTGGCGGGGCTGTGGGGAGAGGTGCAATACACTGAATCTGCTCCCCATTGCTGTCCCTTGCCTCCAGTTGCTTCCTATGTCTTTCCATCCTGATTTATTTGGGCGTACAGGATGGATAGTGCCCAGACGGAAGCAAACCACTATGGGGCCCATTTACTAAGGGTCCGCGGAACGCATTTTTGTCGGGTTTCCCGACGATTTCCATGTTGCGCCGCATTTAACAGGGGGTTTTACCGCACGCTAACGGATTTTGGCGCATCGGCGCTGGCTTTCGCATGACACAAATCGGGGGGGCGGGCCGTCGGGCGATCCGACGGTTTTGGACAATGCGCGGGATTTAACATCACAAATTGTGTCGCAAGACATGCACTCACATACACCGGGAAGAAGAAGGTGAACTCCGGCGGACCTGATCGGGGAAGAGACAGATGCAGGATCTGGGGCGCACGATGTTGGTGAATCGCGTTGGACTTCATCTTCGACAGACCGTCCGGATCAGGGATCGCGTCAGGACCGGGGAAAGTAAATGTGCCCCTATGTTTCCGTCTGCCACTACTTGTCAATGTATACGCTAAGCGTATACGTCAGGTGCTCTCCCAATGTATACTCTTAGCATGTACATAAAACGTGGCATGAACCCAGCCTAACAAACCCTGGAGGCCTTCACAAAACATCTGTAGTTATACTGAGAATAAATGACCTACAGGAGTACTCTGCGTACCCCTTTTATTCAGTGGTATCCTAGTACAGAGAGAGAACTGAATATAATATGCACTTACACGTTTCAGGTTATTTTTTATTGCAAAAAGGATTTATCACTTAATTTACAGTTCTCAAATACTTGATACTTTGTGTTGCTCTATCACACAACATACAAAACAAATACATTTACATTTGTGAGCAATATATAGTCTCATTTTATTTAAAAAAAATCCTTATTTTTATGTACAAAGTATACAAATTGCTATACTTTTAGCCGCTCTGGGATATGATGAGGTCTTCATGTAAATTAGCAGATTGTCCCCCATCTCCTTCTTGTAATCAACTGGCGTTAACGGTATCATGTGCTATAAATCCACAGCTATTCCAGCAAATGGAGAATCCTTTAAGTGCATTTGATCAAATAGTCTAATTAAATGCAATAATTCCGTAGATTATGGGCCGGATAACGAATGAGAAGATAATGACTGCAATCGAGCCAGAGCTGTGTAATGAGTTACATGTCCTGTCGTGTGAAGCAGTCCCATCCATTATCACATGATAAATTACACTGGAACATCATGGAAAAGTGGTTAGTGAGAATGTAGGATGAGGATAAGGTGTGTGCATCTCCAGGATATCTCATCATAATGTAATTATATTAATATTAGAGTGAAATCTCTCTATAAAGACTTCCTCTTCAAGAAGACAAGCCCCACTAGGTCAAAGCACTGTATTTTCCATACTGCGGTGCATATTGACTTTTCGGTAGTCTCAAAGGGGTTTTAGTGTTGATCAATTTTAGTAATGAAACAGGATTAGGTTCTGGAAATCGCAGTCATGAAATCCTCGTACATCTTTTCCTTGTCTCAATGCACATGGACACAAGAGTCATTTTGGGACCTTTGAAGATCCCACAAAGGTCCTGAAAGTGCAGACTGAAAGCAGCAGAAGGGACACATCTTCCATTTCCTAAGAAGCTTCTAGTACCATATGTAGGAGGTGAATTTCAGACTTGTAGGGGCTATAATATTCATGCAGCCCAGGGCCACCCCTAATATATTATATTTAATGATGTTACTAAAATCTTAGTATGTTAAACATCTCTCTTTTAGGCAAGGTTTAGTGTTCTAGGTATCTTCTTTATTGCTTCCTGTATAGCCTTCTCTAAGGATTGGGGCCTACGTATGATAGATGTCTCCTATATAGCCTTTCTTTGAGGATTGGGGTCTCGGTATGGTAGATGTTTACCATATGGCCTGTTTGGATGATTGGGACCTATGTATGATAGATGTCTCCTATATAGGCTGCTATATTGTATATTGGTAGATATCTCCTTTTCAGACTACTGGAATAATTATGATCTTCATGGTACATCTCTCTTCTATAGGAGTCATCATTGGAACTTGGTATTGTTGACGTATCCTCCGTACCATAATTATCACAGCGGCCTATAGAGAAGGGCTATAAAGCCTGCTGTGATGATAGGGTCTTGGTATAGTAGATGTCTCCTCTACAGTCTACTTTAAAAAAGTTATGTCGGGTAAAGAATACATCTCATATATAGTCTGCACAGATGATAATTGTCCTCTGTAGACCTCTTTGATTACTGCGGTCTAAGGATTAAGACAAGGTATGGAAGATTTCTCCTCTCTTGATGCTTTGATGTATGGTAGATGTTTCCTCTATAGTATGTTGTGATGTGAGGGACCAGGTATAGTAGGCGTCTCCTCATTAGGCTACTGGGATATGTGGGACCAGGTATAGAAGATGCCTCCTCTATAGGCTGCTCTGATGTGTTGATCCAGTTATGGAAGACGTCTAATCTATAGGCTGCTGTGATGTGTGGGACCAGGTATGGTAGATGCCTTTTCTATAGGCTGCCCCGATGTGTTGATCCAGTTATGGAAGACGTCTAATCTATAGGCTGCTGTGATGTGTGGGACCAGGTATGGTAGATGCCTTTTCTATAGGCTGCCCCGATGTGTTGGTCCAGTTATGGAAGACGTCTATTCTATAGGCTGCTGTGATGTGAGGGACCAGGTGTGGAAGATGTTTCCTCTATAGGATTCTCTGATGTGAGGGACCAGGTTTACAATTTTGGGTTGGTCTCATCTGTAGACCTCTTTAATTACTTTGGTTTAAGGATTGAGACATGGTATGGAAGATATTTCCTCTCTAGCTGCTTTAATGTGTGGGAACCAGTATGGCAGATGTTACCTCTATAGGCTGCTGTGTTGTGTGGGAACAGGTAGTTAAGACATCTCCTCTATAGTCTCTTGTGATGTGTAGGACCAGGTATGGTAGATGCCTCCTCTATAGTCTGCTGTGATGTGTAGGACCAGGTTTGGAAGACATTTCTCTATAGGGTGCTCTGATGTGAGGGACCAGGTATGATAGACATCAGAGTGCCCATCCAAAGTAAATAAATTAAATCATGAAATAGCAATACTTTAAAAAATGTATCAAGATACGTTAAATAACCCAGCTGGTCTTTTGGATGGGGCTTTGTATGGTAGATGTCAACTTTGTTGACAGATGTCTAGTATTTCACATGTCTACTATACTGAACCCCAGGCATCAGAGCAGTCTATAAAGGAGACATCTCCTCTATAGTCTCATCTGTTTGTTGGAGCTCGGTATGGTAGACAGTTTCTGACTGCTCTGTTGATTAAGGTTTGGGGGCCCCCTGCTGTTTGGGCCCTAGTTTACTATCTGCTAGACGTTCCAGTGTCTTTCATCTAAAAATCCTTTAAGCGGATTCATACCTTGTGAAATATTCATGGATGATTCTTGTGGTGCATCCCATTAGACTCTCATTATACAACTGTTGTGTCTCTGCCTCTTGCAGGAAGAATTTACCCCTGGGGGCATGATGCCATGCTGTCCTCCTGTAAAATGGTACATATGATTGCATGTCCTTAGTCTCTGGATACATACAGATGTATGAGCTGGGGACATGTTTGAAGCTCTGGGTACATATAGTCTTGCCGGTTTAGCCTAAATATAAGATATGTTATAGGGCTCTGACTCATATCTTGAGATGGTTCTATATTGGGGGGTCTTGGCTCTATAGATTGCACATAATCTTATAGTATGGAAACTTCCTCATATACTGGAGGGGTCTCCGTCTTGTTTCTTAGATTCCACTTTCATCTTCTTCCTTTTTTTTCATGGTCTTTTTCATCACTCAAAGAACACGGCGTCTCGTGAAATTGGGGAGGGGGACACTTAAAAGAATCTTACTTCAAACAGCTGTGCTGCTCTTAACCTCCCTGCAGGGATGGGACGTGATTGCATATTGTTGGGAAGGCAAAGGGTTAAGCGCGAGCAGAACGTTCCTTTCTTCTGGAAATAACATGGTGTCTGCATTATCTTTAAAGTGAGGCACACTGAGCGCATCATCTTCGTGGCCTCAAGCTTCGGGGTCAATGCTATGATGAGGTCAAAGCCACGTGCAGAATCCTGCAGATGATGGATCACAAATGGGAAATTCTGGAATATTTTAATATGAAGAGGCTGCAGCATCGGCCCTAGGACCAGAGCTCTCAAGGGCCCCAGTAGGAACAATGACATATATACTACATGGGAAGATATAAGGGGTTTTGGGGTTGTCCTTCTCTGCTGAAGCTCTAATATTGAGGTGCAGCTAATAATTTAGTGGCCATAACAGCATAGAGAATGGCATGAAGGGGCCCTGATAAAGCTAGCAAACCACTAGGACCAGGGCCGGCGCTAGCACTGGGCATACCCGGGCAATTGCTGGGGCCCGGGGATCCAAGGGGGCCCACATAAGGCTGTACATAAAGAATCAATGGGGGTGAGGGGGCTGTATCTAATGGATCCATAGGGGAGGAGGGGGGCTTTATATAAAATAACCATGAGGGGGCTGCTTGGTATCATAAACCAACAAATATTTTAGGGAATGGGAAACTGTTTTAGTTTCTGAATTTTTAATGTTGCCATGTGAGTCCACTGCAAAGGGGCCTACTTAGGCTGTATCGCCCAGGGGCCTACTGAAACCTGGAGCCGACCCAGACTAGGGCACCCCAGATAAGTAATCGCACCCTTCCTCCTTTGAGCTGCTGGCTGGCATAGATGAGCTTGTTGGCATGACTTCCAAGCAATGAAATCTCTCTCTTGACTGCTCCCTGGTGCCCTTACTGCTTGCCCTGCTCCTCAGGGATGCCAAGACAATAGCAAAACAAGTAGCTAGAAAACAAGGTGCTGAGCCATGATGTGAAATAATGTGCTGCAGACATTCTCCGAGAGGTTGGAAGAAGAGATCAGGTCAGTTCCTCCTTATACAATCATATCCTCTAGTATCCTAGAGACTTTTCTCCATGTGTAGAGTGTCAGCTCTTGCGGCAAGAATCGTCCCGACCTGGCATCTTGTTAATTATTAATGCTCTATGGGACCGCTCGTTGTTCATATTGACCTGTGCCGGTGTGGCATTCCAGTAGTATTGCTGGATCAGATGCCAAATTGGTGTTTAGATACCACAATTATTCCAATTGATTCAGGAATCCTTAATGTTTATAGTGGTCTCTCGTGATGGTAGTTGTATAGGACATATATATGTATACTGATATAGGGCAAATTTCTCCCAACCTGATGATTGTGGTTAGTCTCCTTACCTGTATATACCCTTTATTATTTCTGATCATATTAGATGTTTGCATTTTTTTACTGACTCCACACTTTCACTAGGTGGCGCCGTGTAGACATCAGTACCATGTAATCGGACTCGGTGCATGTTCTGGCCATTTACAGTATCATACAGGAGGGTCATAGGAAGTAATAGATGTGCACTTTACTCCCGTCAGTAGCACCCTAATATTAGGAGATCAAATGTCCCCCCTGCTTTTGCACAGTACACCTTGATTTCCATGATCTCCCTCTATCTGTCAGAGATCTTCTCTGTGATGTTACAAGGTATCTGGTTGGCTGCGGATCTCGGCTCCAGTACCTGCTCCCCTCCTAGCAACACAACTGCTGCAATCTGCTAATTAACTAAACTTCATTACCAGAGAGACGGGAATACTAACCGGCAGGGATGTCCACATGCAGCAGGTTTCTGTGACTGGAAATTTGTTGCTTGTATTAGGACCAGTTCACACCTGCGTTCAGGTTGCCATTTTTCAAAGTTAATAACGGATGACTAAGGCGAAAATTCACCTTACCTCCATTAAAAAATAGTAAAGAATGGAGGATTAACAGAGGAATAACGTATCAATTCAAAATCCTATTGACATCAATGTAAATTTGATGTTATCCGTTACGGTCAGATCCGTTATCCATGCGTTTTTTGTCAAATGGAGGGAAAAAAATGGTTATGAAATATGGGTAATGGAAAATGACACTTAAAGAAAGCAAAGTATCCGTTAAAGGCATCCATTAAAATAAAAAACAGATACTTTGCTACTGATAGATCCGTCCAGACATCCGTTTTAAGGGTTCACTCAGACGGTTCACCTGCCGCGCATCTGCAAAAAATGCGGACATGTGATATCTGTGTTCAGTCCATATTGAATCCGCAACCATTTTTTTCGCATCCGCATGTCATCCTTTTTTTTATCACATCCGCCCCCCCCCCCAAAAAAAAAAACGGATGGGTCTCCAATCTACTTTTTGGCCTGCCCAGTTGGTTACCTAGCAACATTTGAGAAAAAAACACACCACAAACGGATGTCATCTGTGTACCGACCGTTTTTGTTTTTTTTTATGGATAAACTGGGGCTCATTTACTAAAGGTCCTGCGGCCGCACTTTAGTCGGACATTCCGAGAATTTCCAATCTGCGCCGCATCGTGCCGGGGATTGTGTCGCACGCGATCAGATTTTGTCGCATCGGCGCCTGCTTGCACGCGACACAAATCGGGTGGCGGGCCGTTGGACAACCCGACGGATTCAGACTACTCACAGGATTTAAGATTTTAAATTGTGTCGCAAGACACACACTTGCATGCACCGGGAAGAAGAAGGGGAAGCGACGGATGCAGGAACTCGGGTGCACGAGCTACGTGAATCGCGCCGGACTTCATCTTCGATCCGTTCGGATCGGGGATCGCGACAGGACCGGGTAAGTAAATTTGCCCCATTGACTTATGGATCACAATGCCATCCGCAAAATAAACGGATAACATATGGACCTCAAAAGTGTACGTCTGAATGAGCCCTAAATTACATATAGTTATTTCCAAAAACAGCAGCTACTAAATAGGATGAACGCAGGTGTGAACTGGTCCATAGTCAGGATCTTGAGATAAATGGAAATTTCTGCAGCTAATGTAATATCGATCTGTTACCCCAAGACACATACCTCAGACTGTAATCCAGGGTAATCCAGATCCAGACACTAATTGGTTCTTATTGGGTGATTGCTGATGCCCATGCTTTGGCTGGCACAATTATATTGGGTCCCCTCTATATGTCCATGTGCCCAGGAAGCTCAATGCTGCCACTACGTTGGGCAGGTTGTATGAGCAGGTGTTGTGTAGTACAGGCGACTCTCCTGACAATATTTGCCATAAAAAAAACCTTCCTGTACGAAACCTGTTCAGGAAATCCGCAACCTCCAGGCTGCATGTAGCAGAGCTCAGTGCGTTAGGCCTCGCACACTCGCTTTGCATGTGCAGGTTTATTTACAGAGGGAATGAATATCCGGGAAAAGGTAAATACACAAATCAGCAGCTGAATGTCTGGCCGTAAGACGGAGGCCTCCAGCAACATGTGTGTGCGAAGCCTGCAACACGAAAAAGAACATAACAACCCCCTAAAGAAAAAGGCGAGATATACAGCCCACCTTTTAAAGGGGTTGTCCACTTTCAGCAACTAACTGATATTGTTTGCGTAAGTTATACAATTTTCCAATATACTTTCTATATTAATTCCTCACGGTTTTCTAGATCTCTGCTTGCTGACATTCTATAGAAAGCGTCTCTGTTTACTTCCAGTGGATTGAAATCTGTCCGTGGTCTGAGATGGACATGCAGGTACAGGAGCCATTAGGAACACACGGCTCTGATTACTCTCTGTGATAATAAAGGCTTGTGCACCTGTGTTTCCATCATAAGACCATGGACAGATTTCTATACACTGGAAGTAAGCTTCCTATAGACTGACAGCAAGCAGAGATCTAGAAAAACGTGAGGAATTGATACAGA
The DNA here is from genome assembly GCA_019512145.1 of Engystomops pustulosus. Taxonomy (NCBI): domain Eukaryota; kingdom Metazoa; phylum Chordata; class Amphibia; order Anura; family Leptodactylidae; genus Engystomops; species Engystomops pustulosus. Next base: position 157,367,779 of record CM033646.1, read on the forward strand.
AAGTATATTGAAAAATGTTATTGCGTTAGTGTCACAAACCGTATCATTAATTGGTGAAAGTGGACAACCCCTTTAAGGGGGTGCAGAAGGTTCGGTCGCAATCAAACTCAAAATTCTTAGGGCAGTGGTGGCAAACCTATGGCACAGGTGCCAAAGGTGGCACTCAGAGCCCTCTCTATGGGCACCCGCACCTTCACCCCAGGGCAGAGTTCATGACTCAATGCCTCTTGCAGTCCCAGGCAGCCCAGAAACCTGTTAGGAAGCTACAATGATAATCTGAACTTCTCCGTCTTTTTACTGTATTGGTGTCCTTAGGTGCCTATACGATTTAAACCTGTAACAGAGCAAGGAGTAATAAGTAACTACCTAAATTGTGGCATTGGCACTATCCAAAAAATATGTGGGTTTTGGTTGTAGTTTGGGCACTCAGTGGCTAAAAGGTTTTCCATCACTGGCTTAGGTGTCACCAGGGAGAATGCAGCTGCCATCAAGGGGGTCGGGAGAACATGTAGCTTCCATCAAGAACTCGGAGTGGATTAACCCACCTGGTGGCAGGTATCAGTAGCCTCTGCAATGGTGAGTTTGTCAGCATTTTAAATTGTTTCAGTACTTTATAAAAGTATATTAGACAGCTACAATGGGCCGAGTCCGATTCCACAGTTTGCTGATGAAGGCAGTGGTAGTGAACAGGGGAGGGGCGAGTGATGGGGCAGGGAGTGATGGGCCCCCCCCCCCACCACCACCACCATAACTCACTGGATGATGCTGGCAGGGTGCTAGGTAATCTCTAATATACTTTTATAAAGTACTGAAACATTGAGGCATTTTTAAACTCCTCATTGCAGCGGCTTCTGGAACCTGTCACCAGCTAAAAATTAAATTCCAGGTGACAGGTTCCCTTTAATGCAATTTTCAGTACAGGTGTTTGGTAGCTGAGGTGTGGGCCATGTAATCTAATATGAGCTAACAATTCCTGCCAGTCGCATTTTACACGAGCAAGCAGGATGTCCGCATCCTGGAGCTGCACCGTGTTCCCCAATCCTAGAACATTAAGCAGCTCAGGATTAACCCTGCACATGCCACACCTGCTCATCATAAAAGCGTTACATTGTGACTATAGTATGGTGCCAAACATTTAGGGGAGCTTGCAGTAGATCCATTTGCTTGTCTCTGCAGGGTAAGGGACGTGATGACCTTAGCTTCCATCTTATGATCTCATATTCTTCTCTACTTCCTCTTCAATTTCAGGCGTCATGACGGGCAAAGTCAGCTCATTTCTTACACCCTAGATCTATCCAGAGCCAACTCCACCCCCCTTGAAAGTGCTCCCCAATTTAAGGTAAGATGAACCCCTGCATGCTGCCCCCTGGCTTGCACACTCAGTTTTGCATGCTGACAGTCTTGAGTTTTTATGTTCGCTCCTGGAAATCAGGTTGTGTCTCTAACTATGCTAACTGCAAAAAAATCTGCCTCTAACCATCAACTAAACACAATATCAAAAGTAACAAAAGATGTGAAAAAAGGCCGGGGTTGTTTCTGTAAAAATATGATTCCAGTTTGGAAACCCTTGGGAAAGAGACAAGTCAATAAAGTGTTTATCCAGGAGTGACAGCGGGGCTCGGCTTTCCTCTAGGACTGGTATGAGATGCTCACCACACACTGGGACTGGCCCCAGCGCTGTCATATATGACTTGGCCTCTGCACTTGACCTCCAGGCATGTTCTGTTTGATATCTTCATGTGTGCCCAGATTTCCTGAAACCTCACAGGAACAACAATGCCAATACAGGTGAGGCACCCTTGAGGACCCCATTAATATATAATTAGTTTTGCAGGAGGCTTGGAAAGATGACTTGCCATTTTGGGCAAGTAATAGGAGCTGTACCACTCCTCAAATTTTCCCTGATAACAGGAGTCTGCATCCTCCGAAAACCACGTGCCGCAGTGTCTTCTCCTTGCTCTGTGACCTTCATGCCTTTTTTACACTCAGAAAAGATGAACATTATTGTGACTTCTCTATTCTGTATTTTAAGAAAGTGCCTCAAGTCGCAGAGAAGCAAATTAAACCCCCTCCTACAGTGCGGTACAGTCGTCTCTCCAGAAGCTGCACATTTGCGTTTCTGACCCACTTAGTGACCCTAATCCAGCACCATATCTCAGACTGGTACTGGACTCATCCATCAGTATTCCCCAAGCTACTTTCGTGCTGGACCCCTCCTTTTCTTCTTCCTCACCAACCAATCTCTGGTGTTGTACCACTCCTTTCCATCCTCTTCTGGCACTGGACCACTCCTTTCCATCCTCTTCTGGCACTGGACCACTCCTTTTCCCTCCTCCTCTGGTGGTGGACCACTCCTTCCCATCCTCCTCTGGTGGTGGACCACTCCTTCCCATCCTCCTCTGGTGGTGGACCACTCCTTCCCATCCTCCTCTGATGGTGGACCACTCCTTTCCATCCTCCTCTGGTGCTGGACCACTCCTTTCCATCCTCCTCTGGTGCTGGACCACTCCTTTCCATCCTCCTCTGGTGCTGGACCACTCATTTCCATCCTCCTCTGGTGCTGGACCACTCCTTTCCATCCTCCTCTGGTGCTGGGCCAATTCTTTTCCATCCTCCTCTGGTGCTGGACCACTCCTTTTCCATCCTCCTCTGGTGCTGGACCACTCCTTTTCCATCCTCCTCTGGTGCTGGACCACTCCTTTTCCATCCTCCTCTGATGCTGGACCAATTCTTTTCCCTCCTCCTCTGGTGGTGGACCACTCCTTTCCATCCTTCTCTGGTGCTGGACCACTCCTTTCTATTATCCTCTGGTGCTGGACCACTCCTTTTCCATCCTCCTCTGGTGCTGGACCACTCCTTTCCATCCTTCTCTGGTGCTGGACCACTCCTTTCCATTATCCTCTGGTGCTGGACCACTCCTTTCCATTATCCTCTGGTGCTGGACCACTCCTTTCCATTATCCTCTGGTGCTGGACCACTCCTTTTCTATCCTTCTCTGGCGCTGGACCACTCCTTTTCCATCCTTCTCTGGCGCTGGACCACTCCTTTTCCATCCTTCTCTGGCGCTGGACCACTTCTTTTCTATCCTTCTCTGGCGCTGGACCACTCCTTTTCCCTCCTCCTCTGGTGGTGGACCACTCCTTTTCATCCTTCTCTGGCGCTGGACCACTCCTTTCCATTATCCTCTGGCGCTGGACCACTCCTTTCCATATTATCCTCTGGTGCTGGACCACTCCTTTCCATATTATCCTCTGGTGCTGGACCACTTCTTTTCCCTCCTCCTCTGGTGGTGGACCACTCCTTTCCATCCTTCTCTGGTGCTGGACCACTCCTTTCCATTATCCTCTGGTGCTGGACCACTCCTTTCCATTATCCTCTGGTGCTGGACCACTCCTTTCCATTATCCTCTGGTGCTGGACCACTCCTTTCCATTATCCTCTGGTGCTGGACCACTCCTTTCCATTATCCTCTGGCGCTGGACCACTCCTTTCCATTATCCTCTGGTGCTGGACCACTCCTTTTCTATCCTTCTCTGGCGCTGGACCACTCCTTTTCTATCCTTATCTGGCGCTGGACCACTCCTTTTCTATCCTTCTCTGGCGCTGGACCACTCCTTTTCCCTCCTCCTCTGGTGGTGGACCACTCCTTTCCATCCTTCTCTGGCGCTGGACCACTCCTTTCCATTATCCTCTGGCGCTGGACCACTCCTTTCCATTATCCTCTGTGCTGGACCACTCCTTTCCATTCCTCTGGGTGCTAGACCACTCCTTTCCATTATCCTCTGGTGCTGACACATCCTTTCCATTATCCTCTGGTGTGGACCACTCCTTTCCATTATCCTCTGGTGCTGGCACCACTCCTTTTCCATATCCTCTGTGCTGGACCACTCTTTCCATTATCTCTCTGGTGCTGGACCACTCCTTCCATATCCCGGTCGCTGGCATCCCTTTCATCCTTCTCTTGGCGCTGGACCATCCTTTTCTATCCTTCTCTGGCGCTGGACCACTCCTTTTCTATCCTTCTCTGGCGCTGGACCACTCCTTTTCTATCCTTCTCTGGCGCTGGACCACTCCTTTTCTATCCTTCTCTGGCGCTGGACCACTCCTTTTCTATCCTTCTCTGGCGCTGGACCCTCCTTTTCTATCCTTCTCTGGGCGCTGGACCCACTTCCTTTTCCTATCCTTCTTCTGCCGCTGGACCACTCCTTTCTATCCTTCTCTGGCGCTGGACCACTCTCCTTTTTTCTATACCTTCCTGCGTCTGGCCCCTCCTTTTCTATCCTCCCTGCGCTGGACCCTCCTTTTCCATCCTCCTCTGGCGCTGGACCACTCCTTTTCTATCCTTCTCTGGCGCTGGACCACTCCTTTTCTATCCTCCCGGGCTGGACCACTGCGGCTTTTTTTCTTTTCCCTCCTCCTGGGATGGACCACTCGTTTCCATTCTCCTTCTGGGCTGGTCAATTTTTTTTTCCCCCTCTTTCTTTGCTGGTGCCAGACACCTTTTTTTGTCTCCCTCCTCTTTGGGAGCGGACCGCTTTCAGCCATCCTCTTCTGGCGCTGGGACCGCTTCAGCCATCCTCTTCTGGCCTCCCCATCTCAGACTAGTGCTCGAATCACTGCCCCAAACCCTGTAGCAGACCCTCTTTACACCCCATTGAACTGCTGTTGGCTCAGTTTACCCAATTCTCCTCCCATATGATATAGAGCGCTGGGGGCGGTTTGTCATGCGAGGCTGCGCGGTCTCATCGTTCGCTTCTATTATGAAGGACAATTCTCAGACAATGGGACGGGAGAACGAGCCGCGTGTGACACCTGACCGCCGACAACAGACAGGGAACCGACTCCACCACACCCTGCCAACCACCAGAAACTGCCCGGGGCCCCATCCACCCCCCCACCCACTGTAGCATCGGTCTCTGTGTCGCCCCCTCTTGTCATTTCAGAAGTTTCCCACATCTACACAGAGGCCGGACATGTGTGACCCTATAGCGTCACACACAACAGAAGACACCAATGGCTCCATAGTTCTTCAAGTATTCAGACTGTGAGGGGCTTTATGGCGGCCATGGCAGTACTCACCCAAATTTTCCATAATTTTAAATGAGACTTTCCCTTTCTGTGTTGGGTGGCAGGGGGTGAGAAGTTAGGCAGTGACCCCTCACCTCCCCCTGACATGACAGGTGCTGTGGGGTAGGGGCTATAAGAACGTTCTAGAATCGGTTTGGTGTTAGTTCAGAGCAATAGGCAGGTCCCACATCGGATTCGTTACAGTGTTGCAGATAATTCCTCGTCAGATCACTCACATTGTGCAAGCCACTGTTCACCAGGGTCCCGAGGAGTCGGACATCTTTTAAACCCCCTCGTCCCTGGAGCAGATGGTGTTCTCTCCCCGTGCACAGCGCCTGTACCTGCCTCCTGCCCCTCCCATCTGTACAGGGGGAAGCTGCACGGAGCGGAACACACGCACAGCCGGGACCGGGGAGGTCGCCGGGCACCAGGCCGGCAGCGGCCGGAGTGTCCGGGTAGAGAAGGAGGGGGACATGGACGCGTCCTGTGTGAGTACAGACACAAGTCATCACCCGCAGTCCTCATGTACACAGGCATAACCTCTGGACAATCATGTAGTAGATGTGTCCGCATCCTATGAACCCCACAGTATAACTCCTGGACCATCATGTAGTAGATGTGTCTGCAGTCCTATGTAACACAGTCAATACTCTGGGGACAAAAGATCTTGTAGTAGATTTGTGTTCTGCAGTCCTATGTAACACCACAGATAAAACAGTGATAAATATGAGTACAGATCATGTAGTAATGTGTCCTGCAGTCCTATGTAACACCATAGATAAAACAGTGATAAATATGAGTACAGATCATGTAGAAGATGTGACCTGCAGTCCTATGTAACACCACAGATATTACCATGATAAATATGAGTACGGATCATGTAGTAGATGTGTTCTGCAGACCTATGTAACACACAGTGATAACTGTCTGGGGACAGATCATGTAGTAGATGTGACCTGCAGTCCCATGTAACACACAGAGATGATAACTCTCTAGGTAAAGATCAGTACACACAACAATACTACAGCGATCAATGAGTACTCATGATTATAGATGTCTTGGTCCTGCAAGATCCTATTTCCGACCGTCTTCTGGTCCACACCATGAGTAGGGGAATGGACCTGCATTCGTATGTACAGACACCGTGATAGGGACGTCTTCTAGGTTAAGAATCATATTCGTCGATGTGACTTGCAGTCCTATATACCAAAAACCCCGTATCAACTTTCTGATACAGATTATGAAGTTGCTCGTGACCATGCATTCCTATGTAACGCACCATATAAGCCTAGTAGTTAAGAATGGTGACCACTGCAGTCCTATAAGTAACCCCACAGATAACTCTTAACTCACCCAGTAGACTAACTACTGGGGTTACAGTCTCGCGCAACTTTGGCTTGCCCTTTTCGTTGATTTTTGAGACTTTCCATGGTTCTTGTAGTCAATATTGCCGACTTTTTTGCACCTAAAAAACGTCGCCTTTCAAGCTCGCCATTGTCAATTTGGAGTTTCCGAAGTTTATCCACCTAAACCAATGTGAATTAAGTCACAAATTTTTGCGCACATCTAGCGTTGCCCCTGTTTTTGACTTTTGGAGACTTTTTGCAACTTTTGATTTAAAGCATCACAAATTCGCTACAGACCAAACGTTACATGTATCAATAAAGAAAAAAACGTTAACATACATCTGACCATCAGGAAAGCCAAGAAAAGTATCAAAAAAGCCAGACTTATGATACATGCGCCCCTATGAGTACTGATCATGTAGTAGATGTGTCCTGCAGCCTATGTAACACCACTGATAACACAGTGATATCTCTCTGAGTACAGATCATGTAGTAGATGTGTCCTGCAGTCCTATGTAACACTACAGATAACACAGTGATACCTCTCTGAGTACAGATCATGTAGTAGATGTGACCTGCAGTCCTATGTAACACCACAGATAACACAGTGATAACCTCTGGTACAAGATCAGTAGTAGATGTGTCCTGCAGTCCTATGTAACACCACAGATAACACAGTGATATCTTGAGTACAGATCATGTAGTAGATGTGTCCTTGCAGTCCTATGTAACACCCAGATAACACAGTGATATCTCTGTCTCTGAGTACAGATCATGTAGTAGATGTGTCCTGCAGTCCTATGTAACCCCACAGATAACACAGTGATAACTCTCTGAGTACAGATCATGTAGTAGATGTGTCCTGCAGTCCTGATGTGGTGGGATATTCTCTGTGAATTGCAGGTGTTCTATTGGACTTGGGCCCGTCTTTGGTTCTGTACAGTGACAGGTCCCTGGGCACCCTGCTACATTTGGAGTTATGTAAATGAATTTGGTCTCTGAGCATCTTGGTAGCGTCTTATCTTTTGTGGGACTGAAACTTATTGAAGAATTCAGGGTCATTGAGATTGAATCTGATATTGCTGTGCATCCTGGTGATTATGAATTAAAAGGGTATTCCTCCCACGAAGACAAGTTTCTTAAATGTACTCAAGATAACAAAATAACACATTCTCTAATTAACTATTAACAAAAATACAGCATTTCACAGATATAAGTCCAACCTGTCTATCAGTCCTGCTGTACGCAATTTGATTTGCCCCTAGACACGACCCTGTAACTTCTGACTTGGGGTCAGGGAAGCCATCTTGGATTTCTGTGTGACGGCCGTGAAGCTGAGTTTCTCTCTCTCTCTCTCTCTCTGCTTTGTGCCTGTAGCTCCGTCCCCTGCAGTCTAGGATGTTCAAACGCCAGATGTATATAAACCTGTACCCTGATAATCTAAGCACCTTGTCAGCTCACAGAACTAGATGGATAATTTTGTGTCTGCTTAGAGAGGCCCCACCCACACCCTCAAATTTTACACTGACCATCACTGAGTGATAGGAGCTAAAACTGCAATAATACTGTAAAGTAAGGGGTTAAAAATGATCTTTATTGTGTTAACATCACTAAGGGGTTGAAATTTTGAGAATTTTCTTTCATGGGAAAACCCCTTTAAGTATGGTGAGCGCCAAAAAGTTTTAGTAAGCCTCGCCCAAGACTATTACACTCACAGTCTCTCTGTCTGTCCCTGTATTATACACATATTATTTCTATTATATGTATGTACATTATACACTGTCCCTCTGTTATATGGAGTATAATATGTGTTGTATTGCATGGTCTAAGTAATCAGACTAAAAATAAATCGTAAGTAAAAAAATAAAAAATCACCCCCTTTCCCTTAGGTCGGAAATTACAATAAACCAATAAACATCTTAGGTGTCGGCGCTTTCCAAAATACCCGATGTATTAACATATAATACATGTATTCCCAAAGTTAATTCCATTACATAAAATAACATCTAAATGTCTAAACCGCCACTGATAAAAACGTGAATAAAAAGTTATCAAAAGGCCGTACACTTCCCAAAGTGGTATCAATGGAAACGTCACCTCGTCCTCACACGTTATGGCGATGTCACTTGGATTTTGCAGGTCATGTAGCTGCAGGCCGTATACATTTATACCTGGTGTCCTCCTTGTTACGGGGTGTTACACACATTCACGGTATATTCGGACCATTCAGTTCTTATGGCGCTATTTACCACAAATCGCTCCTGCCCTGCAGGCAGCACAGGTGAAGCTTATTAAACCCTAAAATAGCGTAAATAATGAAGTAAATAAAATGGATTATCCTGTGACTATGACACTTGTGGACAGTCAGGGTCAGGGCACGTGATGAGGTATTTGCCCCGCGTCCCGTCAGTGATTTGTATTGATTATTCACATTAACACCAAAGTTTATTGGCCTATAGTAGAGATCTGAGCGATCGCGGCATGGGTCATATTGTGATGGTGACAACTGGGTTCAGAGCACCCACAAAACTGCAGATTATGTGCGATGTTACTGTAGTTAGTAGCTTCCAAAGTAGAAGGGAAACTGGTGATCTGGTGACAGGTACTGGGTTCCCGAGGCTTACTGATACACAAGTGAAGATTACACCATCCGGTCCGATGCCGAAGAAGAACCGCCATCGCACAAATTACTCATAAAGTCCCTTGTGTCTGTAATAGAAAGGTGTCTGATCACATAGGACAGTGGTGGCGAACCTATGGCACGGGTGCCAGAGGTGGCACTCAGAGCCCTCTCTATGGGCACCTGTGCGATCACCCCAGCACAGAGTTCGCCAGACAGACTCGAGGCCTCTTGCAGTCCCCGGCAGCTCAGAACCCTATAAGGAAGCTACAATGGTAATCCAAACTTCTTCTCCTTCTTTCTACTGTATTTGTGTCTTCAGTTGCCTATACAATTTAAACATGTGACAGAGTAGGGAGTAATAAGTTACTGCTTAAATTGTCGCATCGGCACTTTGTGAAAAATATGTGGGTTTTGGTTGTAGTCTAAGCACTTGGCGTCTAAAAGGTTTGCCATCACTGACATAGGACATTGCATCTGTTTTGGGCAGCAGGGTCCGAGTGCACAAGTGCATTGCCAGAAGTGCTTACTTTGGGCAATTGATCTGGACCATGGTGTCATGGAAGAAGGTGCTGGGTCTGGTGTACCTCAGGAGAAGGCGAATGAATCAATGTGATGACCTGGGCAATCATCTGTCCTGTAGATGTACCACCTTACTAATCACAGGTGGCAGCAGTACCCATTAAGTTTGCATGGTATCCTGTGTCCACTGGATAGTTGAAAACAACCTGATTGCTGAAGGTCCACTGATCACAGGAATGGCACCCCCAGCGATCCGGAGAATATGGGTCCAGTTCTCACTAATATGTAGAGCATGTGTCGTGCTGCTCCATGCAATTGTAATGAAAGGTTCAAAAATTGCTGAGCACAGCGTCGGAAATTTGTAGAATTCCTATTCACTATGAGCTGACACTCCTATACTATGCTGTACCTGCTGCAGCACCCATTCTCTAGGATCCCTATTCTCTGGATTGCGGGGAGTCCTTTCTGGGGATGGGTTGGGGTCTTTATCACTGATCGGCTTGTGCTTCCTTAACCTGTGTCAAGGTGGTGACATATATAATATATATATGTGTGTTTATGTAACATCTAGGGCACTAGTATGACAGCTGGTATAACTGGTGCCGCCAGTCCACATGTTATATCAAGCTAATGGGAGATTATTACACGTTACACATTAATTATTTTATCACAATGTCGCTCAACCTGCCCGACTTCAACATCACCACATTCCTGCCCGACAGAAGGATAGGAATTATGTAGAGGAAGATTTACAGATCCTGGAGTGACCCCACGGGATGCAGAGTATTTCAGGAGTGAAGGGTCTTATATGGTCTGAACATCATCATCCCACGACTCTGTATTTCAGGTCTCAGCGTTTGTCCCCTCGTCTTGTCTTCGTGGCTTCCAGCCTTGGAGAACTTTCGCCTGACCTGTCGCAGACACGGTGTAGAGTTGTGCCTGGTGTTTTTCTTGGCAGGATTTTGTTTCCTGGCGCTAATTCCACAGGGTAAACACTTGAGGCAAAAACACTGGCGGATTTATCATGGAGCTGAAGAACATCTAACACTCCTGGCGTCAGCAGCCGCTCTCATATGTAGTCCTTCAAGGGGAAAAAGTTGCGTCTTTTCCACTATTCACAATCAGAGCTGCAGTCCAGAATCCGGAGTTGCAGTCACAGTCCTACAGTTAAATTTCATCTTATTCTCCAGTTGCATCCAGAGCTGCAGTCACAATTCTGCAGTCAAATCAGATCTTTATACTCCACTCACAACCAGAGCTGCAATTGCAATACTGTGGTTTAGTTAGTACTTTTATATCTGACGCATACAGAGCTGTCATCATAATCCTGAAGTTATACTGTGTCTTATACTCCAATCGCACCCAGAACTGCAGTGAGAATCCTACATTTATATCACATCTTGTACTCCAGTTGCATCCAGAGCTGCAGTAACAATTCTGTCAGTCACTTACAGACTACAGTCTCAGTCCTACATTACAACCGCACCCAGAGCTGCAGTCACAGTCCTTCAGTTATAGTACATCGTGTACCCTTAGTCGCATCCAAAGCTGCAGTTACAATTCTGTGGTTAGTTAGTACTTTGTCAGTCACTTTCAAATTTGCAGCCACAATCTTGTGGTTATATCATATCTTCTACTCCAGTCGCATCCAGAGCTGCAGACATGTTCCTGTAGTTAGATCACATCTTATACTTCAACCCCATCAGAGCTGCAGCCTCAGTCCAGCAGTCGTATTGTGCCTTATACTCTTGTCTTATTAGGAGCTGTGGTTAAACTAATGTCACTAATGTCCTATAATCTAGTCACATTCTGAGCTGCAGATATGTTATTATGTCCCCAAATATTTGCTTAGTCCCAGATGGGAAACAGTAGCTCTTTTATTTGTTTTTTGAGCACCCATCTCACACCTTGTACCAATATGGTCACAATGGGTGCATTATGTAACTTGCGCCCCTTCCCCTGGTCATACAGAAGGTTCCTGTCTGGGGGGAGATGTGCACCTCCGGCTTCCAGCAATGACTACATAGATTGTTGTGTCCTGGATCCTGGATTAGGCCGCGCTCGTGTCCTCCGTGTTACACACCCAGTGCTGGATTGTCGGGACGCACTGTCCCCTGATAACACCAGCCACCAATTTCCAGCTGGACCAGCCCAGATTTATGATCTGACATCACTGGAGGCTAATTATACCTGCAGCACCTGTATATCACATGTAGCGCAGACAGCGAGCCGGCCAGTGGTGACCCAACATCCAGGAGCCAGCCGGAGGATGAACAGACACAGGATGGGAAGACTGCAGGGTCACAGGATCAGCACTGGCATCCTACAGGTGAGGGGTGACTGACCCTGGTATAAGACCAGGAAATGGGTGAGGGGATCCAGATATAACAACAGGTGAGGGGTGACTGACCCTGGTATAAGAGCAGGGAATGGGTGAGGGGATCCAGATATAACAACAGGTGAGGGTGACCGACCCTGGTGTAAGAGCAGGGAATGGGTGAGGGGATCCAGATATAACAACAGGTGAGAGGTGACTGACCCTGGTATAAGAGCAGGGAATGGGTGAGGGGATCCGGATATAAGAACAGGTGAGAGGTGACTGACCCTGGTATAAGAGCAGGGAATATGTGAGTGGCTCCCAATATAAAACAGTGAGAGAGTACTGACCCTGGTATAAGAGCAGGGAATGGGTGAGGGGATCCAGATATAAGAACAGGTGAGAGGTGACTGACCCTGGTATAAGAGCAGGGAATGGGTGAGGGGATCCAGATATAAGAACAGGTGAGGGTGACAGTCCCTGGTATAAAAGAAGGGAATGAGTGAGGGGTGACCATCCCTGGTATAAGAGTAGGGAATGAGTGAGGGGATCCAGATATAACAACATTGAGGGGTACCGTCCCGGTATAAGAGTAGGAATGGTGAGGGGATCCAGATATAACAACAGGTGAGGGTGACTGACCCTGGTATAAGAGCGGAATGAAATGGTAGATGTGACTGACCCTAGTAGAAAAGAAGGGAATGGGGTGAGGGGATCGGATATAAGACGGTGAGGTTGACGTCCCTGGTAAAGAGCAGGAATGGTGAGGGGAACCTGTATAAGAACGTTGGGGTGCCGTCCTGGTATAAGAGCAGGAAATGGTAGGATCGATATGTAAGAGCAGGTGAGGGATGACAGTTCCTGTTTAAGAGAAGGAAATGGGTGAGGGGAATGATATAAGAGCAGGTGACGGGTGACAGTCCCCAGTATAAGAGCAGGAAGGACTGAGAGGTTACAGTCCCTTGTCTAAAAGAAGGGCATAGGGAGGGGGATCCAGATACAAGGGCGGGTGCTGGATGGGATTATCTGGACCAGGAGCAGGAGGTGAGTGAACGGACCCAGTATAAGCAAATGAGGGGTGATGGTGTCCGGAAAATGATATGTAGCTGTAACTTTTCTCTCCGTGGATATTAGTTGCTGGACATGTACGGATCAGTGTGACTTCCAGCTGTCGCTATAGACCTCTGCTCACTTTAATGCATTGATGATGAGTGATGTGCTTTACCATACACAAAGGATAGTTTACAATCTTGGGCCCTGTTGGTTCTCCTAGGCTGGATACAAGAGGACATAGGATCCAGGTTCTGTACGTATCCTGGGCAGCATTTGCCTAAAGATGTTGAAGCTAGCAGACCCCATAAGTGCTCAATAGTCAATAATGGCTTTAAAATGCGAATAGAGGCACGTCCACCAGGCGGACAATTTCTCACCTAGAGGATCTCTACCCAGAAGTTGCCCTCGGGAGCCTCTTTAGTTGGAAGTGGCGGCTTATGGCCTCAAATGGCACTATGAGATCACGTGCTGTCATCATCACCCATCTACCTAATGTCGGGTTTTGTAGCAATCGACATTCCTCTTCAATGCTCTATCGTCACGAGTGTGTATGTGTTCTTACAAGCCTGATACATTGTAACAAACCCTCAGTAGGTAGGAGCAGGCGTCTAAATGTTAATACCAGTATTAGCAGTCACTGACAGCAAACAGAGGTCTCATAAAAAAAAAAACAGAGGTCTTGTGATGGGTTGCACTCCGTGTCTGATGGCCGCCTATATACATATAAATGTTATCCGCCTGAGGGACCTACCATGTGACCTATATCGCGCCGCTGACATGAGTTTGGGACATATTCCGCGGTCGTGCGTTGCGGGCACCGTGATTGCTGCCAATGGCGTCTGTACTATCAGAAGTGGGCGCACGTCAATTCACATTTCCCATATGGAAATCTCGTGCTCTTCCATTATCGGAAGAGATGTCTTTTCCGGCTGCAGCTGCTCCGTATAATCATTTAATCCTGGTGGAGGGGGGAACGCATTTTCTAATAACCAACACATATTAATGTGCATCACGCTGCCCGTCAGTCTCCGACGCTCAGTATGGTCTCCATATTCATCGGCTCCATCAGTAACATCTGTGAGCGCGAGGCACCAAGCACCTCGCTGATAGAGATGGCTCCTATTATGGCGATACTTGTCCGTTACAGGTGTATACATGCTCCACTCCTAGGAAGTTTTGGGATACCTGTGTCTTGCTGAGGGTTTGGTTCTGTGTAACTTTCCACCATGATATTAATTACTGTTAATTATACATTTTTTTTTTTCTCTTGTAGAACTCGGACTTGTTTGAATGATTGAGAAGATGCAGGTAAGGTCCAGGCTTGATAAACTATCAGTAACTTGACGAAACTTATATTCCACTAATCTCGCGGCTGAGGTTGTACAGTGTTTGAGTTTATACTCTAAGTTCTCCTCTGACACCTACATTAAAACGTAACCCTCAGCTGTATGCAGGACACTCAAGAGCAGATTTCTGATTCGTAATTGCAGCGACTTCTGCTCAGGCCTTTGCTTTGGTCTTCAGGGCTGCAGAAGGACGAACAGAATACTCACTCCCCCCACCCCTCAAGTAACATCCATCAAATGCCTCACTACTATCACACTAACCCGGCTCGCTGCATCCTACAATGGATGGACAATACAATACATGATGTGTCTGCTGCTCTGGATGTGCTGGAGTGTAAGACTGATGTGACTTCATCAGGGAGTATAAACCTGATGTGACTGCCTGCTCTGAATGTGACTGGGAGTATATAGACCTGGTGTGGTGCATGCTCTGGAATGTGACTGGAGTATAAGGTACCTGTGTGATTGCGCTTGAATGTGACTGGAGTGTAGAGACATGATGGTGACTGCAGCTCTGAATGGTGATGGAGTGATCAGACCTATGGGACTGCAGCTCTGATGTTACTCTGGAGTATAAGACCTGAGTGTAGCAGCTCTGAATGTGGACTGGGAGTAGTAAAACCTGAGTGACTGCAGCTCTGAATGTGACATGGCGTATAAGACGATTGATGCAGCTCTGAATGGACTGGAGGATAAGACCTGATGTGAACTGCAGCGATCTGAATGTGACTGGAGTAAGCTGATTGCGCAGTGATGCTGGTTAATAAGATGTATATTGCTCTGCTCCAACTCCTCTTCTTTACATGGATATTACAAGTAGTAACAAGGCTATACAAGGGTCATTACTTATTGGCATGACAGAAGAGATTATAATCCGCATCGCCAGCGTCCATGAGGAAAGCCAATATGTGTCGGCCTGTTAGAACCTGAGGTGTCTCATTACCAATCGGTCTTGTTGTCTGTATCCATACTGGAGTAGGAGAGGGAAACTGCATCGCACCCCAAAAAATTTGTGGATCCCATCATAGGACCTGGAATGTGTTCTCTGTCCTGCAGTTTCTGGGGAGGGAAGTTCCGTTCCCCCTATTTATGCCGTAGTTTGGGGGATATTGATTGAAGGAACAACCACGACCTTTAACACAGCTCTACCCGACCCTGAGACAACACCAATCAGACCTACCAAAAGTGAAGTGGAGAGTAAACGCACAAACGGCACGGCTGTATCGGAAGCCTTCTGGGAAAGGGTATAGTGCCGTCGCTAATCAGGGCAAGGTGTGTTGTACTGACCTCTGTTATATGCCTTCATGCAATCTGATATACAGGCGGCATTTCCCTGGAGTAAACAACATACTCTGACAATCCCTCAACTCTGTAATATACAGATGCAATTTCCACTGTGTATAGACTCCAAGCCCCACTATTACCATGCCCATGTATATAAGACCACAGTGAACCCCTATATATACAAGTGATGTATAGACTGGCACTCGACATCCATTTGTCCTTATATTCCAGGAACACTTAACTATTACCTCAGGGGGACGCTGCTCTCGGTCATCTGGTTTTCTCACTGGAATATGATGTCTTGGAGTAACCCAGGCCATCTCCCTACTTACTGCGGTTAGGTTTACACCCTAGTATCCCAACACAGCAGGCCTCATTTCCCGACTGCCATTATCTTGGTCTACAGCTTTCCATAGTTTCAATTTGGAGCATAAGGGCGGTCTACCTGTGTTTTGTACGTTTTTACTGCAGTTCTAGATTTTTTGTTCATGCAGCCAGGGTGCTTCGATGGATGCGAAGATGGCATTGGAACCTGTCCCCAGGACCCTCAATTTTCACCTAAAGACAATTACAGAAGTCCAGTTAAGCTGCATGCACCATTGACCTTTCTGCCTTGTTCTCTACTAAGCATTGGCGTACTTCAAAAATATTGTGAGTAAGTTTAATTACCTTGCAGCCAAGACAAATCCTTTGTGTAGACCCAGGGTGTGGGCTTTGGCTGGTTGATGTCATCAAAACAACACGATGTCTTGTTGTCGGGCAGACCTGCTCGACTCTCAAGCCCCACATCTGTGAGCTCAGTGTAGCTCCTCCCTCCCCCCCACTTGTTGTCACGCACCAGGGTCTGTGAGCTCTGTGTGGAGAGGGAGGGGAAGGAGATGTACAGGAGCACATAAGTGTGGGGGTATAGAGCTCGAGCAGGTATGTCTGCAGCCACAGACAAGTCTACAATGTTGTTTTTTTTAAATTGATCCAAACCAAAGACCCACCCCTGGGACTACATAGAGGACTCTGTCTGTGAGGCAAGGTTAATTATAACACAATTTACAGTTGTAATGTAAGAGTAAGCAGAAGGAAGATGTGCACTGAGCTTGTAATGGGCCTTCTGAGTTGGGTTATAGGGTGAGGGTCAGTGACTTACGATGGGACGTTTATTGTTTGGATTTGCGTATTTGGAACCGACTATTTATTTCCATTTTTTTCAGGACAAGAACCAAACGTACCACGATGTGATCCCTATTCTTGTCTCAACCCGAGTTCCAAAATGTGTCCAAATGGCCAAGGTAAGAGCCGAGTATTCCAAGCTCATAGGGCGCCTGTAGTCCATTGTTTTTTTTCCCATCACTAGTTGCTATTCTAAGTGTCCTGGTTTCCACTGTGTGAGAGGTGAATGTGGAACAGAATTTATCACCGTACCTAACCCGAAAGGGTGATGTGGTGTAACATGAGCTGCGGTAAGCGGACGCAAGGGTACTGTACAGACGGTGCTTATCCGCGTTGGAATGACACGGACACCCGGTGCTCTCCTCCCCGTAATATCGTGTGTGTATATTATAGGGCTCCGATTCCGTGCGTCATCTCTTACTAATCATGTGAGTCTTTGCATTGTTTCCCGATTGCTATATCTGTAAAAACGTGTCGACCTTTTAGTAAGACAATGGGCACATTTATGCTTACCCGTCTCCCGATCCGAAATGATCGACAAGGATTGGGAGATGCAGTGATTCACTAAGATCGTGCATCCTAGTTTCGCTGCATGTGTCCTTCCTCCCCACTAGGTTCCACCGGAGTTCACCATCTTTTGCCGTGCAGTGTAAGTGCGATCTTTTGGAAAGTTAAATTCCGCGAATCAGTGCGGATTTGTCCGATGCCACACCCAACGATTTGTGTCGCATGCAAGGCCGGCGCCGATCGACACAATCCGATCCTGCGCCAAAAACTCCTGTGCATTCAGGGCGTAATGTTCGGGAAACCCGACGTAAATGCGTCCGACGGACCCTTAGTAATGTCCCCAATGACTTCCTCCAACGCAATGACTTACAACGACTCCTCTCCCATAATGATGACCTATTATCTTTCCAGCCCACGTCTCATCGTCACCATTCGATCAACATGTCATCAGCAATAACTTTTAAATTTGGGGTCGTCTATACCAAAAAAACGGGCAGGTCATAACCGCTTATTTTCAGCATAGCGCCATCTACTGCAGTATTGCTTACATGACGCAATATCAGGGATGCATAGTCTAAATTAATACAGATAATCACAAGAACTTACAATCTATAATGACCCTTTTGGGTGCTGAAATATGGGTGGGGTACAATCTCTTTCATGAGTTGTGGTTCTTACTAACACCCCATTGGTCTTCATTTTCAACCACAGAAGAAGAATTGTTCAGCACCTTAGAGGAAGAGTCGGCCTTTGTGGATTGCCTGGAGCTTTTGGTGAGCGGCGTTCTCCACAGGATTTAAGGGTGTGATGTTGGGTCTTTTTGTGGGGTGGGTGGTCACTTGCTCGTCCTGTAGGCTGGACCCAGTTTTAACCATACCATTGATTCTACAGATTTCGCGGATGCTTTGGATTGTACAAGGGCAGGACAGGGACAGAACCGCTTCTACTGACAACTTTCGAGTCAAGAAATCATTTCCATGTTTTCACCATAGCTTGCCATACACAGAGGCGATGCCCAGAGGTATCCCACATACGTGCTTTACTAATCCTGAAGATGGAGAGGCTGATTGCAGAAACTGTCAGAAATAATGTGAAGAGTACTGATGGAAAGCTGTAATGGTGGTTCACCTATGCTCTTTCCCAAGAGACAGATGGCAGATTTATTTTGTTACTTCCTTTTTCTGACAATTAAACATTGGGGGTTGGTAACTGCTTTTTCAGTATGTTAAACTGAGAAAGACACTTTTGCAAATGCATGCACATAGAAGCCGCTGAACAAACCAAAACTGAGCATTTACCGCTAGAAACCCTGTCTGGAGTCTTCTGCCTCCAGCCCTCTGCCAGTGCCCAGAAGAACCTCCATCCCTCTGCTATGCTCAGTATAGATCCCCAGCCTCTGCCCTATGCTCAGATAGAGAACCAGCCCGCTGCCGAGTGCTCAGTATAGAGACCCCCACTCCCTACCATAGACCCAGCCTGAGTGCTCAGTATAAGAACCCCATGCCCGCGCTAGCCGTTAGACCCCTGCTCCAGTATAGAGACCCAGCCCTCAGGCTCATATGCCATCCTGCCTGAGCGCTCAGATAGAGACCCCAGCCCCTTGCCTATGCTCCGGATAAGACCCCAGCCCTCTGCCTGGCGCTCAGTAAGTCCAGCCGCTGGGTCAGTTAGAGCCCCACCGCCCTGCCGTCTTGTAACCCACCTGCTGCGCGCGTATAGAGACCCCAGCCCTCTGCCGGCTCTGCATATAGAGACCCGCAGCCCTCTGCCTGGCGCTCAGTTATAGATACCCCAGCCCTCTGCCTAGTGCTCAGTATAGAGACCCCAGCCCTCTGCCTGGCGCTCAGTATAGAGACCCCAGCCCTCTGCCTGGCGCTCAGTATAGAGACCCCAGCCCTCTGCCTGGTGCTCAGTATAGAGACCCTGGCCCTATAGGGACCTACCCACACAAATGGGCAGCAGCTCCCCATTTTTGTTGCTGTGCACACACACCTACTCATATTTTTTTGTAGTGTAGTGACCCTGGTAGGATGTGAAGAACTCTAGGAGGTGCTGTCGCCTTTGCTTCTCTCCATCCAACTCTCATATCTTCTTCCTAATTTTCTTCAGTTGCAGCGTAAACGTCACATCGGTAATGACATCGTAGCCATAGTTTTCCAGGATGAGAACACGCCGTTTGTCCCCGACATGATCGCCTCCAATTTCCTGCACGCTTACATTGTGGTACAAGTGGAGAATGCCTGCACCGACAACACTGTATACAAGGTAGGTACATGAGAAATGGATCACAGGTGCCTGGTGCCAGGTATCAGATCCAGTTACTTGCTGGGGCTGACTTCCATGCCCTGGGTGAGCGCTGTGTTTAGGATTCGGCTCCTTGCAGCGAGTCTGGAGGTGACGCTGATCAGCAGTGACAGGAGACGGTCTCTGGTCTCGCCCATGTCGGACCCTATTAACACTGATGGAGGGTGATTGTTCCCAATAGCTGCCGCGTTGTCTTGTCCTTGCATCTTGCTGTTTGTTATATCAGACCATGTGACTGATGCTATAATAACCGAATCTCTCCTCTCAGGTCTCGGTCACTGCCCGGGATGACGTGCCTTTTTTTGGTCCTCCACTTCCAGACCCTGCAGTTTTCCGTAAGGTAGGATAAATCCGTATTCTAGATATCTTCCATTGTTCCATCATTCTCTCTGTTATCCTAGTGACCTACTATACTACAAATCTGTATTCTGTCTTTACCCAGGGGACTGAGTTTCAGGAATTCCTTTTAACTAAACTGATCAACGCTGAATACGCCTGTTATAAAGCTGAGAAATTCGCCAAATTGGAGGTGAGTGTTGTGTCACTGCAAAATTGTTGCAAGTTGTGTCTTGGCTGCTGTGTGTCTTACCTCCTATCACCTCCAGGAGAGGACGCGCGCCGCTTTATTGGAGACGCTATACGAGGAACTGCACATTAACAGCCAGTCCATGATGGGACTCGGTGGAGATGATGATAAGATGGAGAATGGAGGTGGTGGTGGGGGCTTCTTTGAGTCTTTTAAGGTGAGATATACATAACAAGTGGGGGCTCATTTTAGAAGTTTGATAGTCATGGATGATGGAGTGTAATAAACCCTATTATATGTCTATGACAACAGTGACCCCTAGTGACCATACTTTTTTTGCAAAGTTATTACAGACTTTATTAAAAGTTTTTTGTTCTGGCAAATATTGGCTACCACTGGTGCAGCTGCTATCACACAAGGCTGGGTTACAGGAGATGTAGCATTATCATTTATTCTTCTAGAGAGTAATCAGGAGCCGCAGCCAGTCCATGGACGCTATGGGTCTCAGCAATAAGAAGCAACAAACAGTGTCCACCAGTCACAGCGGCAGCTTCGGGCACAACAACCAGGATATTCCAAAGCCACCAGGAATAGTAAGTGTCCCATCCGGAGCTGGTGACGAGCAGTGTATGCACGGGGTGTGTTTCCTTCTGGTGTCAGGGGTCCCCAGGACCTCTATGGACTGTCACTGATGGCTGGGAAGCAATAGGGGTTGCAAAATATGTATAGATGTTTGGCCTTATCCCTAAGTATAGTGCTAGGCTGAGAGGTGAGTTGAGTCCTTTTAATTAAAGATTGGGAAGCTTACAGAGGAGACAGGGGACCCACATTAAACAAAAACTATGTGCAGTTTGCCTGTGTAGTGTGCAGGGGGCGCCAGATTCAGGAATTGTGGCGCACGTTCTTCATAAATCTGGCGCCCCCTGCACTGCTCTGCGAGAATGTACCAACTTTTTTTTGGTGCACCTGTAACATGGGGTGTGCGACTTTGCATGATAAATATGGCGCCCGGTCTGACTGTGCACTGGAACTACTCTTTCAGTGGAGAATTTTGTGTCGGGTATAGTGCAGATGTGACACAAATGTGTGGCAGACACTTTATAAATACATGTGCAAGCAGTTTGCACTGAAAAGAACATGAAAAGTCAGATAAAAACTGGTGCAGGGGGGTTTAATAAATGTGGGCCACAGTGTTTAAACCAGCCATGTGCATTTTGATTTCGGTAAGGGAGTCGGCTGACCAATCTTTTTCCTCACCTCTCACATCAGACTTTTTTTGCCAAACCACAGTCCTCCTCTAGAACCTACTGTCTTCCCAAAGACACCTCTACCTTATAAGGGACCACTATCTCTTCCCAAGCCTCTTGGGACCCTCTTTGTACATTGAGGACCCTAAGAGACATTAGATTTTCAGCCAGGATCCCAAAACTCATGGGTTTAAGAGATTCAGAAAGACAGACATAGATTGAGTCACAGTGTTAAGTTTATAGATGATTCCTCTGTGGGTTGATCTCCCTTGGTAAGTGGATGGATTGATAGAGTCAGCCCATGGGTGGAGGTAGTGCTCTGTGATTAACCATTTCTGATACAATCTGTCCATTCTGTGCATGACTTGTTCTTTTTCTCTCTCTTTTTTTTTTCTTCGCTTCTCTCGTCTTGTTACTTATTCTCCCCTCTTGTCTTCCTCTCTCGCCATCATTATCCGTCCATTGTCCCCTCCCCTCTCCCTGTGTAACGTGAACATTTCTTGCTCCTTCTCCTCTTGGCGTCTTTGTTCTTGCTCTGCTTCCCACGTGATGTCTCTTCTTCATCGCCTCCATGTGTTTGTGCCGCGCTCCCTCCTGCTCACTAGTCATTGCTCGTGCCAGGGAGAGCTCCCGGTCGGCATGGACGCCGCGGAAGTGCCATAGGCATAGGAACCATAGAAGAGGTGGATTTTTTCTCCTGCTATGTGTGGTGATGACTGGGTTCAGATTTGTACTGACTTTATAAGTGTCCGTTCCTGGAGGTGACCGCTGCACGGAGCCGCATTCATTGCGTGCAAGGGTCACACGAGGGGATTTCATAACTTGTGGTGTGCATGCTGTTGGCCATGTGCGACCCACTGTGGGTCAGCGGACCAAAGGCAATGGCATTGTTAAAATTCCTTACCATTTGCAGGTTCTGTGCTTGCTGTCAGTGAATAGATACATTTATTGCCTACATAGAGGTCCTGACCACAGCTTAGGGTTAGTTACAATGCATCACTGAGAGGAGCGAGTCTTGTGCTGTTGCTTTCAGTGAATTGACCAGACAGCATAGGATTGTAGCACATCCTAAGCTGTGAGTAGGACTAAGTCAGCATAGCAAAAAATGTATTTAGTGATACCTTGTAGGATCATGTTTAGCAGAGTAGTTGCATTTTGTAATGTGGCCCCACATTAAATAGAATCAAATCTCTTCCAGTCTCTAATCGTCCCCGGAAAAAGTCCAACTAGAAAGAAGTCGGGTCCGTTCAGCTCCCGCAGGAGCAGCGCCATTGGTATCGAGAACATTCAGGAGGTCCAGGAAAAGAGGTAAGTTCTGATGAAGGCAATATTCATGCGGGTAGGGTGCTACTTTATGTTATGACTCCATATTTTGTATGCAATATTTTATAGAGAAAGTCCTACTGGCCCCCTGAAGACCCCGGACAGTGGCACCTCGTCTCAGGAGCCAAAATCTGAGAACTCATCCAATCACAGCTCTCCGGAGATGCCCACAACAAAGAACAGGTAAGTGCAAAGTGTAGGTTGGCATCCTATAGTTATAACAAGCCCCTCGAAGGGAGTCCATCCGCTACTTATCACTACTTTACAGGATGGATTCAGGTTCTAGACCAGAAGCCCAAAGAGATTTCTCTCGGTCATCGTCCAGCGCCAGTAGCTTTGCCAGCGTAGTGGAGGAGAACGAACTATTGGATGAGGAGGACACTGGGATGGTAAGAACCAACTAGACCTTGATCCAATATGATCTATGTATTGAGTTGTAGAGGAGTGAGGTTCTTATTCTGTATTCCTGATCCCTCTGTATACAAAGTGACCGTGACACTAAATCCAGTGTCATTTCTTTTCAGGACAGCGTCTCGTCCTCAGGAACTCCTCAGAAGCGAGACTCCTTCATATATAGCACGTGGCTGGAGGATAGCGCAAGCAGCGTGAGCACTGCCAGCGGAGGAAGCACATCAGGTAATTCATGATATAGATGATATGTATGTGCAGCAGTCTAATGTACAGAGGATTGTACAAGTCATTACAGCATAGAAATGTCTGCACTGTTCATTCACTTTCAAAACTTTACTTGATTCCTCTTTAAAGGAAACCTACCAGTTAGAATGGCCGGGGTAAGCTGTAAGTACCGAGCCACAGCTCAGGTGAGCTGAGCTCAGGGTGAGCATGGTGCGGCTGGTACTACTCGAATAGTGTATATAAAACCGAATCCGTTTTAACCCACTTTTTAAACATTAGACCGAACCAGGATCTTACAGGTGCTTGCGTGGCGACTATTTCCTATGTAGCTGTTCTGGCTAGAGTTTAAAGTGTTAAAACGGGATACACGGTGTATAACTCACTAGAAAGAGTTACCTGGCACCAGCTCACCCTGGGCTGGGTGCTCGGTACTTACGCTTACCCCGGCCTATCTCTAACGTGGTCCAGGTTACTTTAGTAAGAGGAATCAAACGTAAAAGTTTTGAAGCTGGATGACAGTGCAGCATTTCTATGCTGCAATTGACTGGTAGGTTTCCTGTATAATCCCTTAACGCTCTGCGCCGGAGACTCTACGGCGCAGAGGCGTTGATAAGGGATGATGAGAGGGCTCCGGGCTGAGTCTCTTCATACACGAGGTGGGGGTTTTGCCATTTTGCACCAAACCACCCACAGCTAATAACCGCGGTCGGGTGTTTGCACCTGATCGCGGCTATTACCCCTTAAACGCAGCCCCGGCAAAGTCGGCCGGCGGGTTTATTTAAAAGACGACGGCGCGGGTGGGCGCGCCCAATTTTTTTCGATTCGTCCGCCCCGAAGTCATCGGGGGGCGGCGATCAGTTGCCATGGTAGCCTCGTGTCCCTTCTTTTGCACGAGGCTAGTCTGCACTAGCTGCAATTCGTTACAATGACGCAGTGGCTCATTGTAATGAAGTGTGCCGCAAAAATGACATATATGCAATACAGAAGTATGCAGAATATGTAGCAGCGATCTGACCATTAGGGTTAATGTAACCCCTTGATGTCTAAAGATAGTGAAAAAAAAAAAGAAAAAAAAAAAAGTTTAAAAAAATAAAAAAACATTATAACAAATTAAGAAGTCAAATCACCCCCTTCCCTAGAACAGAAATAAACATAACAAGAAACCAGTAAAATCCACAGACTATTAGAATCGTCCAGCGATCAAAAATGCCCCGAATCCTATTCAAAATATCAACTAACGTACCGGGGCGGGGACTCCGACGGGGGGAAAATGGCGCACCAAGTCCGAAATTGCGACTTTTAACCTTTTTACATAAACATAAAAACTGTAAATGAAACTAAAATTGATAAAATGTCGCACAGCTCCAAACAGTAGCAATGAAAACGTCGCTCTTTCGCAACAACAGACCCCCTCACCATCTCCGTGCGCCAAGTAAGACAGTTTCTAGGTCAGAAGTGCACCATTTTTTTTCTTTTTTGTACCCATTCGTTTAATTTTTTTGAAAATGTATAACACAACAATTTAAAACCGTGTATAATTTGGTATCAACCGCGATCGCACGAACCAAAGAAATAAAGTGGCATGTTATTTGGAGCGAAGAGTGAAAGTCGTAAAAACTGAGCCCACAAGAACGTGACGCACGTGCGTTTTTTTTTCAATTTTTCCACATTTGGAATTTTTTTTCAGCTTCGCAGTATACGGCATGTTAAAATAAATAACATTACGGGAAAGTAAAATTTGTTACGCACAAAATAAGCCCTCACACAGGTCTGTACACGGAAAAATGAAAAAGTTATGGATTTTTGAAGTTGGAGAGCGAGAAATGAGGCGAAAAACCCTCCGTCCTTAAGGGGTTAAGGATGGACATCCAGCTCATGGAGGGATTTGTTTACATCTGTGTCATAGATGTCTATGGATAAGGGAGGGTGAAGAACTGCAGAGACGCACACTTACATGCTGCCATGA
Organism: Engystomops pustulosus; assembly: GCA_019512145.1. NCBI lineage: Eukaryota > Metazoa > Chordata > Amphibia > Anura > Leptodactylidae > Engystomops > Engystomops pustulosus. The sequence continues at coordinate 157,393,006 of CM033646.1, forward strand.
GAAATCTATAGAAAGTATAGAGGCAAAGGAGTACGAAGAGCATTAAGTATAAAGGGCCAATTCACATCTCCCTTAGGTCTTCAGTTATTTTCATCAGTATATTGAGCCACAACCAGGAAGAAGACTTCCATTATACCTTATATCTGGAGAGTCGCATGAAGGAATGGTACCTGTTCTGTGTTAGACCAGACATGGTTTTGGTTCACAATAACTGAAGGAGATGTGAATTGGGCCTGAGAGAGATCCCTATGTGCACATACAGAGGCTGCAGCTATTACTCTACACACAGGGGGAAATACCCCAATATTGAATTGTGAGGTATAGCTTATAGATTAAAAAGTGTAGAGGAGTCTGTGGTTGGCAGTGGTAGCCAGTCACTGCATAAATGTGCCAATAATACTGGGCCATTGGGGGACATCATGACTGTTATACCAGTTTTGTTATGTACAAGCCCTGAAATAATCTCTATGCCAAGTGATCTGCCAGGAATTCCGATTATTTTCCCCTTTACGCCACCTCCACATTAATTAGGGAGTGGATTGGGCTGGTACATACGTTATATAGCCTGCAACTGTTCTGTCCCCCCCAATACCTCAAAAGGCCGGAGCCTCCTAATGTACTTTCATCATACGCCAGCACACTATAAATGTCACCCATTACCTTTAAACCTGTCAGTGTCAGCTGGAGATTTGGCTGCAGGTGGTACCCGGAGTGTGTGGCTGTACCGGAAGTGAAGTCTAATTCCGTGCTGAGTCTACCCATGTCTCTGGCTGTCTATATATTATAACGTATTTTATGCCATGTTCAGACACGCTAAGGCCGATTGTACTGCAGGATCCTCTGCTCACAAGTGACTTTATTCTGCTTTATTTGGCAGGTTTCCCACGCTCCCCACACCCAGATGTTCGGAAAATGAGCGGAGACTCCTCCTACCCAGAAATTAAAATCCAACTTGAAGAAACCAACCCAAATGCAAGCAATCAGGTGAGAGCTGACACGAGTGTGGCCGATCCTGTGCCACGTGAATATTATTCCGCACTGACCACCTGTATTCTGTCTCCTCTGCTCTATAGCGCTGCTAGCCCCCTCCCAAATCTGTATCAGTCTTCAAAGGTACGTATCCTACTTTCTGTATTCTTCCAGTTTCCTCCTCTTTTACTTTTTGCTAAATATTCTTACCAAACAGGTACTGAGTGATTACTTTTAAAGGGACCTATAAGGTCATGATCAATGTGTTTGTAGGAGTCAATATTGGGCATTTTCTGGAGTGGTGAAGATTACAGCCGTTGTTATTTTCTATCCCCTCCCCCAGCCTCAGCCAAGGAGGCCGAAACCATGCGATTTGCGTCAGTCTTCAGTCTTCGATTCAGTCGAGTGCAATCGTTACACCCGTGGTCTGTGCCACTGACTGATCACGTCTGAGACAAGCGACGCAGATACCTGGGCTCCTTCCACCGGACTTGTTTCCTTCAGTGGACCTTGCAGTCACTCCCTCCGTCTCCAGCACTTAATAATAAGGGAGGCTGCGCCCCCCACCAATGGTCTGAATATGCAGTGTGAGGGTCCTGAAGCCACGGGGCGACAATACGTGGAGGTCTGCAGACAGCGGCCCCGGGAAGAGTGAACACTACACAGTCTTTGTGATGTAAATAATTTGTAGATGCCGTAAAGTTCATTCAAACTCAGGATGTCAATCAATGCACAAGTTCTTGGACTGGACGTGTTCACTGGAACTGAAAAGGTTACTGTACCGCAATCTCCCCTCCCCCCTGTCTACGGCATGTCACGCGTGTCCCAGTGTGTCCTCGGTAACTTCACGTGTGATCATCTTAGAACATGTCTGTTGCTTGGTCTGCACAGGGCGGTATGTCACCCTCCCCTCTCAATATAGACTTGAGATACCGCGTATATATAAAGCTTGTATAAGGGCAGGTGAGGTGACACGGGACGACACTACTACTCTCAACCTCCCTTCATCCTGGGTCATCAGTAACCACTTCATAGACGTCACCCTGTAAGAATCCTGCGATGTAATGGTGCCAGCACCCGGCAGGACCTGTGATCTGTGTGTTGGCATGGAGTGAGCGTGGTTTTGGATGGGGACGGCCGCTCTCTTTGCGGTCAGCATGCTCAGTGTCTGTTCTATGGACTTGTAGGTGAAGCATCCAGCTCCCCCTTGTGGCTTCTTGTTGTAATGACGTCACCTCCGTTCTCTCTGTCCCTCGTCCTGGAAACGATAAACAATATTTTTCCATTCGGAGTAAACTAACGTCTCGCTGTGTAATTGTTTTATGTGTAAAGATAAAGAAAAATAGAGAAATGATTATTTATCTGCAATGAGATTATTTGTAAGAAAAAAAATTTATGGGATGAAAAGTAATAAAATGAGAACAAAACCTGGAAAGCGGCTGTAAGTGAATGGAAAGTCTGCACTACTGAGACATACAACTACACACTACATTGTATCGGCCGCTATATCCATGTCTACATTGTATCGGCCGCTATATACAAGTCTACATTGTATCTACTGCTATATACATGTCTACATAACATCTACTGCTATATACATGTGTACATTGTATCAACCGTTATATACATGTCTACATTGTATCTATAGCTATATCCATGTCTACACTGTATCTATAGCTATATCCATGTCTACACTGTATCTACAGCTATATCCATGTCTACATTGTATCTACAGCTACATACATGTCTACATTGTATCTATAGCTATATCCATGTCTACATTGTATCTACCGCTATATACATGTCTACACTGTATCTACAGCTATATACATATCTACACTGTATCTACAGCTACATACATGTCTACATTGTATCTACAGCTATATCCATGTCTACATTGTATCTACCGCTATATACATGTCTACATTGTATCTACCGCTATATACATGTCTACATTGTATCTGCCGCTATATACATGTCTACATAACATCTGCCGCTATATACATGTCTACATAACATCTGCCGCTATATACATGTCTACATAACATCTGCCGCTATATACATGTCTACATAACATCTGCCGCTATATACATGTCTACATTACATCTACCGCTATATCCATGTTCACATATGCTGCCCTGTGCTGTGTACGGAGAAACCTATCATATCCCTGGACTCTGTAGGGGGTGCTGTACCTCCTGCTGGGGGTCTGAGCCTTTTGAAAGGCTAAGTTGTGTTGGAGGGTATAGAAATGAATGGGGAAGACTGCCATTGGCAGGAGGGGCGCTGCATGTAAAGCTGAGCCAAGTTGAGATTTTGGGCTTAATTTATACCGTAATGGTTAAGAATATGCACCAGATATTGACTAGCCATGAGAGGCACCAAGGATTACTCAGTAACAATTTAGCAGGATAACATGTCATCTAGGCCAACGTCACCTCTCCTCTCCATGTAATCATTATTATCTTCTGTTATGGAGGAGAATCAAGAAAATCGAATACTGAAGGTTATTGTAATGGAGAAAACCCTCTAGTACACACCAGGTTATGGATGGTAAACAGAGGTCATCATTTACCATCAGGATTCTATTTCCACTATTCCCCGCCATTAAAGAAATGAATAATGAAGATGTGAACTTGGCCTCAAATAGTCTATCAAGTACAACCTCTAATCCTCCCTGAGGTGAATGTCTTGCCAATCCCAAATATTCCATGGATCAGCATCCTTAAAGGAAATCTACCACCAGGATGAAAGATTGTAAACCAAGCACACTGAAATACTGGTGAGTTCCCCCTCTGGCAGGTTCTGCTCTTATTTTAGCTCCTTAGGCCCTTGTTTTTACAAAAAATGGTTTAGGAAATTATGCAAATGAGCCTCAGGTGCTACAGACTTTATAGATGTCAATGAAGCTTGGAGCCCCGAAAGCTCATCTGCATAATTTTGAAACCCTAATTCTTAAAAACAAAGGCATACAAAGCTACAAGAAGAGCAGCTTCTGCCAGAGGGGGCACGCACCAGTATGTCAGTATGCTTGATTTACAATCCCTTATCCTGGTGGTAGATTTCCTTTAACATCTACAGACCTCTCCTATACATAAGGCTACAGGCAACTCTATTCTTGGTGATTTCAATCTGTTTAGAAGTGTGAAATTTTACCAATGGCACCAAAAAAAAAAAAATCCCATTGACTATGATGGGGTCCGTTGGGCTTTGGGGGTCATGTTGCAGGATAAATCATTCCTGCTTGCAGGAATTTTTTTATTTATTCAGAGACTCCTGAGTTTTCAACATTGTTGAACATCACGTTCCCATGAAAACTGACCCATATGCTGGTCCGATCCCGCTGCACTGGATGGGAGTCCTTGCATCATAAAGAAATATAATGCAAGGACTCTGCCAGCTGAAGCGCAGCATCGGCACTTGAATAGTTGTTAGAGATGCACCCCTGTCAATATGTAGAGGATACTCTTATCTGAGTTACAGCTCTTTGTACTGTCCATACACTGAAAACAAGATAACATTGGTGTCCAAATCTGTACACAATATATGCTATATATATACTATACGTGGTGAGATCTCACACAGTGCACTACAGCAGGATGGGCTGATACGCTTATATATCTACAGGACAAGTCCTATAAGGAAAGCAGCAGAGTGGTAGCTGCAGCTTTGAATGTGACTAGAGCTGTTGAAATGGATTGTCAGCTGAAGAAGACACAATCTCTTGCCATTTTACAATGTTTATTCAATGCATTACTGAAGATCACAGCCAGGAGAGGGTTAATCTTGGCTCTGGAAGAGATGTCATGCTGTAGTTGAGGCGCCATCTTGTGCTCACGAGTTTTTATTGATAATCTGGAATGAGAATGAATTGGCTGTGAATAAAAATTCCTGGAGTTGTAGTTTTAGGTGATATATTCTATGTCCCCCATGTCCCCAGTACCACTGATACGTACGTCGGTGATCCAGTCATTGAAGGCTGAGACACGGGTGAAGACTGTCGGTTTCTTCAGAGCATTACACCCAAAAGATGACACAAAGCTGGCGATACCATGGACTTGCCACCTGCCGTTGGCGTCCTGGCAGTTCAGGGGTCCTCCAGAGTCGCCCTACAATACAGAAGTGGTCAGAAGAATCACAACTCCAAAAACATAAACTTGTGGAAACTGTAATTCTTAAACTGAGAACAAGATTTAGAATGAACCTACTCTAGTCACATCTAGAGCTGTATTCAAAATCTGGATATCAGATTTTCTGGTGCCAGGGCTGTGGAGTTCAAAAACATTTAATAAATTGTTAACATTTCCTTTAAATGGCTGTTCTATTCCTGATCTAAGGATTTAGGGCCAGGGGTGATCAACATTGTGGGTCCAAGGGTCATATTGTCATACTGCTCAACTTTAAGAGGCCATATCAGTAATCAGCACCAAGTACTGGAGACCCCCAGAGCAGATAATAATAGTACTAGAGACCCCCGGAGCAGATAATAATAGTACTAGAGACCCCCGGAGCACATAATAATAGTACCGGAGACCCTCAGAGCATAAAACTACTAATACTGGAGACTCCCCAGAGCAGACAAATACTTGGGACCCAGTAGCACAACAACACTGGAGACAAATACCGATACAGAAGACCCCCAAAACAGTCAATAATCCTGAAGACCCCTAGAGCATAAAACTTATAATACTGGAGACCCCAGAGCAGAACTACGCCAGACAAGTACGTACCATTATGGGGTCCTCTCCTGCTGGTGGTCTGCATCTTGATCTTGATGCATACAACCAATGTCAGGAGTCAGAACACGGAGCGGCAGGAGAGGACCCGGGAGGAGCAAGAACTTCTTTGCTGCACTGACCACTACCAGGCCTCCTTAACCAAAGAACGCCTCCATCTGTTATGTTACATCAGATATAGAAGAGCTCATTAGACTCTGACAGTCAGCAGATTTCTGGACCGCAACTCATGGATGTCGACATGGCTTGTGCACTGCTGACCCCCCTCTTAGTTGCGATGATTGTGACTGCACTTTGTGTACATGCTCAGTAGTGAAACTTATCCGCTATAGATGAGAGAAATAAGGCACTAGGAAGAATTGCGCGCATTTATCTCAAGTCCTGCTAAAGTGAACAGGAGCATTTTGGTGGAGCTGGAGTCAGAGCTGATGCTCGTGAAATTGAGGAGTCTGAGATTTGGCTTACTGACTCCACAGCCCTGGACTGTGCACTACAGAAATGCTTAGTGGGTTCCAAGAAGTAGACAGGACAATTGTAAGTGCAGCTCTGGATGTGAATGGAGTAGGAAAATCAGTATCCTTACTTTAGATTGGTGCTATACCTAGAGGTGATACATTGTTAGGGCGCCAGGCTTTGTACTCACATTGCAGCCAGCCTTGATGTCCCCACCAGCGCACACCATGCTGCTCTTCACGGTGCTGCCCCACCAGTCTCTCTGGGTGCAGGTCTGATGATCCACCACCGGGAGCAGAGCCTGCTGCAGAGTATTAGGGAGAACTCCGCCAGCTGTGGAGACATCATCGCCATAAGACAGAACCCAAAAATATCACAAAGCCTCCCCCAAACCATCAGATCACCCTCTCACGTACTGGTCAGACGGCCCCAGCCGCTGATGTAACATGGGTAGTTATTGGGGAGAAGCTCTCCAGCAGGGGGCAGACATCCCAGCTTCACCTCATCATTCAGCAGGGCAACGTGAGATAACTTTATGAGGGCAATGTCGTTCCTGGAAAAGGATGGCAACAATTGTAACAACAAGTATCTAAACTTTTCATGTGTGATACAGTCCTGAGGTGCCATCTCCTTTCCTCTGATATGTGATACTGTCTGCTGAGCCTTTGTATCTAATCCTATCCTGTGTAGTTCAGAGTACTGATCCATGGTGTATAAAGTTCATTTTGGGACCACTGTATCCAGGGCCGGAACCAGTACTGGGCATAACTGGGCAAGTAACAGGGCCCAGAGCTGCTGGGGGGCCCCGTGTACATAAGCAATCTATGGAGGTGAGGGGGGGCTGTATGTAATTAATCCATAGGGGATGAGGGGGTCTTTATATAAAATAAACACAATGGGGGCTGATAAGTTTGGGAACATTTTAGGTAACAGGAGACTTAGTTTCTTTTTTTAATGCTGCAATGTGAGTTCACTGCAAAGGGGCCCGCTGAGGCTCTGCCGCCCAGGGGCCTACTGACACCTGGAGCTGACCCTGGCTGTATCTAATCTAAGCATGTGTGATACAGCCCACTGAGATTTTCTGTCCAATCCTAGTACATGTGATATAGTAGCTATATCCACTCCCATCATGTGTGATTCGGGGTTGCTGTGTCAATGTATCTAATCATCACATGTGTGATACTGTCTTCTGAGCTGCTGTATCTAATCCTAGCATGTGTGATACTGTCTGCTGAGCCGTTGTATCTAATCATAGCATGTGTGATACTGTCTGTGTAAAAACTCTGTATCTAATCCTAGCGTGTGTGATACTGTCTGCTGAGCTGCTGTATCCAATCCTATGTGATACAGTCTGAGCTGCTATATCCATTCCCATTCTATCTGCTGAGCCACTGTATCTAATCCTATGCTGTATCTGTGATACGGCCTCTTACCCATTTGATACAGAGCTGCTTTTCCATCCTTCATGGACAAAAATGTCTTCCTTCTTCACAGGAATGACCTGCTCCGCTCCCTCCAACACGCTGCGGTCATGTTCTCCCACCACCACCTGGTATGTACGACTGGACCTAAAAATTCAAAAAATTAAAATCTGGGTCATCCTCCAGGGAAACGGAACGTTCAATAAGATGTGGCAGACTGATACATTGTAACAAACCCTAATAAATCCCATATTGCACTTTAATATATTGCACTGTTTATTGTCTTTAATCCTTGAATAGTAAGGACTATAGCGAAGGTGCTGAGGACTGTGGTCTTCCCGGTACTTACGAGATGCAATGTGCTGCTGTCATGACCCAGTTTGGGGTGATGAGGCTTCCACCACATGTATGGGAGAAGGTATCTCCATTCTTATACTGCAGGGAAATCTGGGGATACAGAGCAATGTGTTAGTATATAGTATATATAGTATATAGTACAGAGCAGATGGGGGGTCCTTACCTGCCAGGGCCAGCTATGGGGTATGGCATCTTCACCATTCACCACACGGCTATTGGGGGCATAGGTGGGCACCCCACAGCCATACGCTGTAGGGAAAGTATAGCATTAATGTACAGTATCAGGCATAACTATATGGCCTCACTGTAAAGACTTACCTCCGGCTGCCAGCAGGAAGGTGATCAGAAGCTTTTGCATTGTGTAAGGTGGCGGCTCCTGGTACCAGAAGCCTCTTATACTGCGCGTTATCAGGAGCGCTGGGAACTGCAGACACCAGAGAACAGGTGCCGTCAGGTCCTGTGCCCAAGGCTGTGGGGACAATGCCAACAAAATTTTCCACCAAGAGGGTCTACGTCCATTTATCGATTATCAGTTTCTGGGAAAGCTGGGTGACCACTAATGTCAAGGTTCACGCAGATTATAGCAGATTTAACATTTTGGAAAATTGGGTGGTTTCTGATAAACCTTTTCATTAGCAAACATAAAAATAATCCTATATATTGGACGTCACCCAATGACACGTATCTCTACATGCTTTAGGGAGATGTTACATATATTTTTCCAGTTGTAAACTGTAACCCATACAAAGTGATTGGGGTCCCCAGACTCACAGACTGCCCCCTACGGGTCCTGTGATGTCCATCATTTGGAAACAGCTGGGAATCGTAATACCGGAGACAGGTGACGGCGGCAAAGGTCATGTGACCTCGCGGTGCCCTGTGCCAAGTACATGAGAATTAATTCAGCTGTGAAATAACCAAAGATCAGAATTCAAGAGCACATGAGCTTACAACCCACAAAAAGGGTAGACCCTAAGACCCTAAATACTCCAATACGGGGGGAGACAAGCAAAGGCAATGATGCTACTGGCAGCCACTTCTCTCCCATTAAAGTATCATTTTACAAAAAATGGCCTCACTAAGACCCACTGGTCAAGAAAGATCACTTGCATTTAAAAAAAAAAAATTAATCTTTATTTATTCTCTTTAAAAGTATAACGTGAATATCACTACAGAAACCGGAATTTTAAAAATCTACAATCACCAGGACCCGGGGGGGGGGGGGGGGTCAATACAATTGTAAGGATATAGGTTTGTGGCCTGAGCGGTGTGTATTGTGGTGTTTTACTTTATATAGTATCAACAATAAAGTGATGGAATATGGACACTCTCACTTTAAATCTCCACTGTGTCACTTGGAAGGAGGCATCCAACTCCAATCACACTTTTGTGCCTTGGGCACTTTTATTGCACTCATACACACACACTGCCACTATCTTATCCCATCTGCGTCTATATCATTTGGGTCCTATGATTGCTAAATAAAAACTAAAAGAACACTACAGCCCCCCCGACATGTTTCGTCCTCAGGGGTGCCGGGGCTAAGTAAAGGATCAAGCTCAATAAAACGTAACATAAGGGCAATCTCTATTCTCTGGCCACAAGATGAGCTAGAAGCTCTCCTGAAATACTCTGTGCTGCTCACGTATTTGCTCCGTACACTTTGTATAACTCTTACTCCTTAATCTCTCCTTAATATCAGCACAGTCCCTCCTGAAATAATCTGTTCTGTGACTATTGCACCACAAAAACAATAAAGAAGAAAAGGCAGAAGATGATTTGTCTTTTTAAAAATTGATTTTATTTTTTTAAGTGAGTTTTTGTGTAGGATCAGGCATGTTGGGGTCTTGTGTAGCCGTTCTCATACATCATGATGTCGGGCGTCCAGGTGCATCGCTGTCGCTCAGTTGTTGGTGATTATCTGGAAATATAAGAATTGTCAGTGCACTAGATGTCTCTGCCCCCTCCCAGTGCCATATTATAATGGGATGCGCTCACCTCGTCCATCCAGTCATGGAAAAGCGAAACACGGGTGAATATGGTGGGTTTCTTCAGGGTGTTGCATTGCACAGGCACAAAACTGACGATCCCATCAATGTACCAGCGGCCGCTTGCATCCTGACAGTTCAGGGGTCCCCCGGAGTCGCTCTGGTCACAAACAGAACAGGGAGTCAACACTAACGGAATGCAAATTTAATTATGAACATGGCCTCAGCTTTCCTGGGGTCTACATTGACAGATCTGTGGGGTTGAAAGTGTGGACTCAGCTAATCTCACCCATCACATCACTTACACTGCAGCTGGACTGACCGTATCCCCCGGCACAGATCAGAGACTCATTCACAAGGTTTCCCCACCAGTCGGGTTCTGTGCACTGAGTATGGTCCACGATGGGCAGCATTGCTTGCTGTAGGATCAAGGACTGAGGGCCATGGTCTGCACAGGACATATAGTACAGGAAAGGGTTAATTACATACAAAGAAAAAAATCTGTCAGCTCACGGCAAGTGAAATAATTATTCCATTTGCTTTGGAACTTGGGGCACGGACGAAACAGCCGCATCAGATGGTTGAGCACTTCCAATGTAGAAATGTGAAATCCAGCACTTGTTCATTAAAAGTATAGAGTCTAAAATGTGTTAATCCATAAGGAGATCATGACATGTCTTGTTATTTTATTAACCAAGATGAATTAAATTGGATGTTTTAATGAACTGGTTCTGGATTTCACATTTCTACATTGTTAATTACGTACAGGGCACTCTTATACATGATCTATATGTATCACTGCCACCTCCGATCACTTACTATAAAGGCGCCCCCAGCCAGGTCCATAACACTCCTGGCCCCCATAGACAAGGCGTTCTCGGGCCGGCAGGCAGCCCAACTGGACCACGTCATTCAGTTCTGCCGCACGTGGCAATTTGATCAGTGCAATATCATAACTGAAGGAAACAAAAGATATATAAGGATCCTGTCCACCAACCATTCTGCCCCCACAGATGATGACCTTGCAACAGTGTTGTTTAGGATCAAAGTAAGTGGTAAGGGGCCTTTCTCTCAGATGGAGAGGGGGCCCCATTCTTGTTATCAGGTGGGTCCTTGTAGTTGGGCCCCCACTGATCAACATGTTATTTCCCATCCTGTAGACAGGAGAAACTATTATGGAAGACAGGACTTACCCACACTGTGGGCAGTGATCGTTCCAGTTGGGGTGGCCAAAGATGTCTTTATCATTAATGGGGAAGTATTGCTCAGTGCCTTCCTCCACGCTGCGGTCGTGTTCCCCCAGAACTATGCGATAAGTTATTTCATAGCTGTAACCATAAGACATAATCATTATGAGTCCTGTAACCATATACACACTGCCCCCTGCTGTAGGGGCCAAGTACAGCAATCAATGATAATACTGCGCCCTGGTGTAAAATGAAGTCACGTGTAGCAATAGTCACTGCCCCCTGCTGTATCATGGGTTCACATACAGCAATCCATGATACTGCCCCCTGCTGTATTATAACATCGTGTATAGCAATGTTCAATTGTCATTCTCCATGGTGCATTATAAGGTATCATAAAGCAATTTTAAATAGTCATACTGCCCCCTGCTGTATTATATTGTGTGCAGTGATTTACTACTGGATATTACAGAGTCATGTACAACAATGTCTGGCAGTGATACTAATGCTTTGTATGTATTAGGACCATATACCACAATGTTTAGGGATCTTACTGGATCTTCTACTGTCTGCATATATGAGCAGCACAAACCCAATTCTGCCCATAAGAAAGATGGAAATAACTTACTGGATGCAATGAGCTGCAGTCAGGACCCACTGCGGGGTGATAAGGCTGCCACCACAGGTATGGACGTAGCCATCCCGGTACAGATACTGCAGAGATGCCTGGAAGACAGGAATAAGGATTACCATATATACTTGAGTATAAGCCAAGTTTTACGTCACGTTTGTGCTGATAAATCCCCTTATACTTGAGTATATTATAAAAAAACGTAATACTCACCCCCGGAGTCCTCCTCTCCCCTCAGCTCCAGCTTCCCGGCAGTGCGGGCAGAGGTACATCTATGCTCTCTCCCATTGCGTACACAGGGACACAGTGTGACTGTCCGGGAAGCTGGAGCTGAGGGGAGAAGATGAGCTGCAGGGAAAAGAGGACGCTGAGGGTGAGTACTAAGTTTATAATTTTATCATGAAAGGGGCTCTGCTGGACATTTTATTGATGAGAAGGGGCTGCTGCTGGACATTTTATCAAAGACGTGTTGCTGCATTTCCCACCCTAGGCTTATACCCGAGTCAATAAGTTATCCCAGTTTTTTGTGGCAAAATTAGGTGCTTCAGCTAATACTTGGGTCGTCTTATAGTCAAGTATATCTAATAATGTTGTAGATATCCATAGTAATAATAATAATAATAATAATCTTTTTTACAGTGCCATTATATTCCGTATCGCATCCTCACTGCTCTCCCCATATGAAAAGTTAAACTTTTTACTTCATCTCCCACTGATCTTGAGTTAGATCATGGCTTATCATGCTCCTGTCACATCCAAAGCTGCAAACACAATCCTGTTAGTTGATTCCACTGTAACAACACCACTTTCCGTCACTTACCATCCAGGGCCAGCTGTGCGGAGCTGCATCAATTCCATTTACAACCCGAGAGAGGGGCCGGTAGGTGGGCACCCCACAGCCATGGGTGGCTGCAGAAGGAAAAGGCAACAATAAGTGGAAAAAAACAAAAGCAAAACAGAAAAAGATGTTATTAATAAAACCTACCTCCGGCAGCCAGCAGCACAGTTACCAGAAGACTCAACATCTCAGAAGAGACAGGTCAGGGGCTGCGACCTCTACATACCTGGCTGACATCACCAGACGCCTCCACATGGTGCGGGGGATACAGCGCTATCAGCAGTCACCCCCGCCAAGACTAATACAAGCACCTGCAATCTTCATCCAGACATTCTGGCATCATGGCAAAAAGGTAAAATTCCCAACACACACAACACCTGATACTATTCTGTTCTTACTATAAATAACCATTTTACTATTTATAGCAATGTACACCATTGTAATTATATAATGGGGCTCATTTACTAAGGGTCGCGCTGCTCACTTTAGTTGGACTATGCACGTTTTTTGGGGATTGCACGGTTCGGACAGGTATTTAGCAAGTGCCTGCGCCGGGATTTTGGTGCACGCGACAGATTTTTGGCACAGGTGCGCTGGTTTCCATGAGACAAATAAGGGGGCGTACCATCGGACAATCCGACGGTGGTCCCCGCATGGTGCCGTTGTATACACCTTGACATCAGCCGCTTACATCATAGTGTGTCTGTGGCGGGGTATACACTAAGATGTCGGCAAGCGGCTGAAATCATGGTGTGTGCGACACAGCTCGCGGTGACCCAAAGACGGAGCCGAATCTGAAGACAGAAGAGGACCTGTTGGGGGCGTCGGAAAGGTGAGTACACAGGGGTTTTTTTGTCATAGACTCGAGTTATGGTTTTTCGGCACATTTTTTGTGCTGAAAAACTTGGCTTATACTCGAGTATATACGGTTTATATCTTTTATCTCCTATTTATTATCTATCCATCGATCAATCTTCTATCTTTCTTCTACTGTATCTCTCATATCTATCGTCTATCAAGCTATCTATATATAATCTACTTTATATGTATGCATCTATAAATCTATATCATCTTTCATATTAATTTTCATCATCAATCTACCTTTGATGAATGTCTCGGCTAGAGATAATTGGGGGGAGAAAAATAACACAATAGGTGATTTGGGGGGGGGTTGAAGAAGAGGGGGTGGAGTCTTATGTTTTCTGAGGGCGGGCAAGAATAAATTGGGCAGAATAAAATTGGGGCCTAGGCAGAGCGGCGGTACGCAAAATGCCTAGTTACACAACGTAAAGACGCATGCGCAGTGAGCGGCAGGCTCGCTCCTCACCGCGCATGACAGAGATAGAAGGTTCATCGCGCAAGCACAAGGTTTGCTTGTGCAGTGAGCCGACGTCATGAGGGGGAGGGATGGGACGTCATAAGGAGGGTGGGGGTTTTGAATATAGATGAACAGGGCGCCGAGGGAATTAAATATGCTAAATAGAATAAGGATGTTACATTTTGAAATACAGCCGCCCCCAGGACTTTCAGGAAGAAGCTGGCAGGGAGCCACGTAAAGTTTAAGAAGGTTTATTAAGGTTTTACAAAAGCATAGCTGGCATCGGAATACAGTAACTAACAGCTGACATACCAGTGTAACACCTGTGGTCAGAGTGGGCTCAGATCGCAGTGTTTAACCCGTTAAATCCCTCGGCCAGCGTGACCACAACATTAAACTTGCCTGACTGGGGTCTCTTCCCCACAATGACCCCCCCCCCCCCCCCCCGCGCGCGCCGTCTTCGGCATGTGCATGTACATAGGCTGACACAGCTAATACCCTGCAATACATCAGTATTGCAGGGTATTATCATGAACAAGCAATCAGATGATTGCTTATTCATGTCCCATGGTGGAACTAATAAAAAAAAGGAAAAAATGTTCTTAAATAAAAATAAATTAATAAGAATGGCCATACGCCCCACAAACACATAAAGAGACAAATAGCGCAAAAAAAGACAACAAAAACACAAACCCTACCTATATAGCATCACCGTGCCCGTAATAACCCATTGAATTAAAAAAGATCATTATTGAACCTGCCTGATGAACACTGTAAATAAAAAACGTTAAAAACCCACCAAAAATTATGATTTTTACCTATTTCATCCCACAAAAAATGCAATAAAAAGTGATCAAAAAAAACATATGTACTCCAGAATGATACTGGTGCAAAGTACAACATGTCCCACAAAAAAACAAGCCATCAACCAGCTCCGTAGCCAAAAAAAGTAACAATGTTCTGCCACTTGGAAGACGATGCAAAAATGAGAGATTTTACACCACATTAGGGTTTGCCAAATTTATTAAAACGTAAGAAAAATATCTAAGTCTGGTATCCCCGTAATCGTATCGACCCATAGAATAAAAATAACATGATTATTAGGCTATACGGTGAACACCAAAAAAAAAAGGAAAAAAAAAATCCAGTACAGAATTTATGCTTTTCTACTCCTGACCTCAAAAAAAGTTTATACATTTTCAACAATAGGTGATACCGACCCCAAAATGGTAACACTGGAAAAAGCTTCTAATCCCGCAAAAAAAATGCCATCACATGACCCAATAACGAAAAAGCGAAAATTTTATAGACTACAAAAGGGGCCAATGAGGAAACCAAAATCCTGGCAGCTGCAGGTCCCTCCTTCCCTTCTGCGCCTCGCTGTGCCCCCATAAAACAAGCAACGGCCACATGTGGGGGGTCTCTGCAGAACAAATTGTAAGGTGGGTTTTCTCTTTTTATCAACTGTTTCTGATAGTTTGAGAGGTGCAGATTTGAAAATGAAACGTAGGGGGGTTCTAATGTTATATATTTAAAATTTCATTAAAAACAGTTATTATCCCAAAAATAGTCAATTCTAAAAATATGGAAAACCGATATTCTATTTGTAAGCTGCGTGACATCAAAATAAACTATCCCGACATTTCAAAAACGATGAAAATGTAAAGTAGACAAATGGGAAATGTTATTAATCATCTAATTTAGATGGTAAAACTATCTGCCTCAAAATTTTGAAAATGGCAAATTTTCTAAGAAATTCATCATTTGTTCTTTTTTTTTTTTTTTTTTATAAATAAACACAAAACTTATCAGCCAAGTAAAATGAAGTACAACATTTGAGGAAAAAACAATCTCATCATCGCTTTGATAGGTAACAGTGTTCAGAAGTTATAAAGCGCAATATAAAGCGCATAGCTCCCAACCATCCCAGATTCGTCGGGACAGTCCGGGTTTTTCAGGGCTGTCCCACCGTCCCAGACAGTTGACAGATTGTCCTGACTTTCCCCGTTTTGTCCCGCAACTTCTCCACTGCGTCTCGTCTCCCGGTCCCGACAAGAATCTATGATTGGGACCAGTAGATGGTACACAGAGATGTGCAAGACAAAGCTCCTCCCTTTGAGTGTTCTGTGTCCCTTTTACCTCCCTTCCAGTGCTCGGTGTCCTCCCACCTGTTCAGTCCCCTATAATTCGCACTACAAGGAAGGGGTCAGGAGGTGGAACAAGGCTGCTGCCAGCTCCTCCCACAGCGCTGGCTTCAGCCCCGCCCCTCCTCCTCATTTTAAGCCTGTGTCTGGAGACACAGCAAGAAGATGTCCTCGGGGCCCCAGCAAGTTATAACATGTAGGAGCCCAATCTGTACCAGAACCCACCATTTGGGGGTTGTAGTTCCACACTCTCTGAAGCTATAGCTATAGTTCCCTGTCAGTGCATGCTGGGGGTTGTAGTTTCACATTCAATGAAGATATAGCTATAGTTCCCTGTCAGTGCATGCTGGGGGTTGTAGTTCCACACTCTCTGAAGCTATAGCTATTGTTCCCTGTACGTAATACCTTCCATCACAGAGGAGGACAGTGTAAGCCCATATCACATACATATATCACTATATACAGGAGATACCCAGGTTATACCGGCTGTACATATATCATTATATACAGGAGATCCCCAGGTTATACCGGCTGTACATATATCATTATATACAGGGGATCCCCAGGTTATACCGGCTGTACATATGGCCCCCGGTGATGAGCATTCGGCCCCCGGTGATGAGCATTTGGCCCCCGATAATGAGCATTCGGCCCCCGATAATGAGCATTCGGCCCCCGATAATGAGCATTCGGCCCCCGGTGATGAGTATTTGGCCCCCGGTAATGAGCATTCAGCCCCCCGGTTATGAGCATTTGGCCCCATGGTGATAAGTAAGTAAGCTTTGGTGCTGGTACAGCCAGGAATCTTCTTGGGAAGATCCTACAAGTTTCTCACCTCTGGATTTGGGGATCCTCTGCCTCTTCCTTGCAGATCCTCTCCAGTTCCCTCAGGTTGGATGGGAACGCTGGTTGAGGCCATTTTCAAGTCTCTTCGGAGATGTTCAATTGGGTTTAGGTCCGAGCTCTGGCTGGGCCAGTCAGGAATGGCCACAGAGATGTCCTGAAGCCTCTGCTGTGTTATTTTAGCTGTGTACTTAGGGTCATTGTCTTGTTGGAAGGTTCTGCCCAGTCAGAAGTCCAGAGCATTTGGAAGAAGTTTTCATCCAGGATATCTCTGTACTTGTCCGCATTCATCTTTCCTTCCATTACTGGGACTGTATTTGGCAGCTGATGAGCGGCGCCTTGTTTTCTCCACCACTTATAATTAACACCAAAAAGGTCAATCTTTGTCTCATCAGAGAATCTTATTCCTCATAGTCTGGGATCCTTCATGTGTTTTGCACACTGGATGCGGCTTTCATATGTCTTGCAAAGAGGAGAGTGATAGGTGACTCCCATCTCCCTACTGCATCTCTGGAGCTCAGCCATAGGGATCTTGGGGCTCATCTTTACCTCTCTCACCAAAGCTTTTTTCCCAGCCAGCATAGATAGGCTGGACAGCAAGGTCAAGGAAGAGTTGTGGTTGACCCATACTTGCACTGTGATATCTTATATAGACATGGGTGTGCCTTTCCTAATCAAGTTCAATCAGTTTAATTAAAAACAACTGAAGGAGTAGAACCAGCCTAGGCATAAGTTGTTTGGGACTACAAAGATGATATAGGGCAATAGTGGCGAACCTATGGCACGGGTGCCAGAGGCGGCACCCGGAGCCCTTTCTGTGGGCACCCGGGCCATCGCCCCAGCACACCAGAAAGGACTCAAAGAATCTTCCCGCAGTTCCAAGCAACTTAAAAGATGCTGCTTTCAGTGATATTTTGATACTGACTTCACTACTTGGGACTGTAGGAAGAGGGAGAATTAGACAGGGTCGAATTGTTTTTGGAGGATCTCCTTGTGGCCCCACGATTCTCTGTGAACAGAGGGAAACTGGAAAGAAGCTAAAATGATGAAAATTTTCCATCTTTCTACTGTGTTACTGTCCTCAGGAGGGCAATATGATTGAAAGTTGTTGGACAGGGAACAATAAGTTACTGCTTTAATTTTTGATTGGCACCTCGAAATAAATAAGCAGGGTTTTGGGTTGCAGTTTGGGCACTCGGCCTCTAAAAGGTTCGCCATCACTGATATAGGGGATTTTATGAGGTTCAATTAATGATAATATATCTTATATACTTGAATAATTGCTACACTATTAAGATATATTTGATCTATTATGGCTTTTTGTATGTAATTGTATGTGTGTGTTATATACCATTTGCTTTAAATGAGAGTAATAATTAAAGCAGTATACTTTTTATCATACATTAGAATAGCTGTTACTGTAGTATAAAGGGAAGATCTTGTATCACAATGTTATTTTACAGTATCCTATTCTATGCAATACACTGATGTCACATGTCTTGCAACACAATTCTAAATGTTAAATCCTGCACGTTGTCTGAATCCGTTGGGTTGTCTGACGGCCACGGCCCCCAATTTGTGTTGCTTGCAAGCCGGCGTCGATACGCCAAAATCCGATCGCATGCGTCAAAATCCCGGGGCAATTCGGTGCAAAACGGAAACCCGACGAAAATGTGCTCTGCGGGCCCTTAGTAAATGAGCCCCATTGTGCTGTGTATGGAGGGGGAATGGCGTACACTGTCCATGCAGTTTAGTATTTGTAACCTAAACTGATCTCTCTCCCTCCTCTTCCTCACAGGCTGGATCAGTCAACCTTCTCCCACAGACGCCTTCGGTGAGTCACCTAATCGCTGCCATTATTATCACTCTTGTGTTTTATATTGTTATGTTAAAAAGCTGCAACCGTTATATAACACAGAGCATAAAAGGTTATAATTTCTGAGCAAAACTGCATCATATATTATATGTGGATAAGCGTTGGTGGAAGAACATGGCGAGCTGGGCCGTTCTGTATCACACGGGACAGGTTTAGATACATGGCTCTGCAAACGGCAGTGCAGAGGCTCAGCAGAAAGTATCACACATGATAGGCTTACATACAGCAGCTCAGCAGACAGTATTATATATGACAGGATTAACCACAATAGAATAGGTCTTATGGTTGTTACAGGGGATTTCTGGTCCCTGGGCCATTTTTGATACCAATGACCTATCAAAAAGGTCAACAATTATTAAAACACTGGCCCTGGCTAGCCTACCACCGCTGACCATGCAATGTTTGTCAGAACACAATCAAATGTGGACTCCAATGTACTGAAACTGATCCTCAGAACATGTGCATTGTGTTATGTTACGCTCCGGTATCACTGGTCTAATAATCACGCAGGGAAAACACTAACAGTAAAGGAGTCGTTGTCTCTAAGTGGCCATTCAATGTAGCTTTTATATTAGATTCATTTCATTTATGTCAATTATTCGTTAAAATTTTGCCTTGTCTTTGGTGTCCCGTGGGTGGCCCTATGGCTGCGAGAAGATATCTCTGCATATACACTGCTCAAAAAAAATAAGGGGAACACTCAAAGAAAAATCCTACATCTGAATGAATTAAATATTCTCATTAAATACTATCACGGCCAAAAGTTTTGAGAATGACACAAATCTTATATTCATCATGATCTGTTGCCCTCTGGTTTGTCAGATGTTTTTATCACATACAGAGATACAAGTGCATTCATATTATGTAACAAAAGCTTTTATGGACAGTTAGAAGGAGTTACTGCAGCAAGTCAGTATCTGCAGTGTTGTCCCTTCTTCTTCAGGACCTCTGCAATTCTCCCTGGCAGCTCTCAGTCACCTTCTGGACCCAATCCTGACTGATAGCCGTCCATTCCTGCACAATCACTGCTGCATTCTGTCACAATTTGTTGGTTTTTGTTTGTCCGCCCGTCTCTTGATGATTGACCACAAGTTCTCAATGGGATTAAGATCTGGGGAGTTTCCAGGCCATGGACCCACAATCTCTCTGTTTTGTTCCCTGAGCCATTTAGTTCTTCCCTTTGCTTTATGGCAAGGTGCTCCATCATGCTGGAAAAGGCATTGCTCATCACCAAACTGCTCCTGGAGGGTTGGGAGAAGTTGCTCTTGGAGGACATTCTGGTGCCATTCTTTATTCATGGAGGTGTTTTTAGGCAAGACTGTGAGAGAGCCGATTCCCTTGGCTGAGAAGCCGCCCCACACATGAATGGTTGCAGGATGCTTTACAGGTGACATGAGACAAGACTGGTGGTATCGCTCACCTTGTCTTCTCCCAACAAGCTGTTTTCCAGATGTTCCAAACAATCGGAAAGGGGATTCATCAGAGAAAATGACTTTCCCCCAGTCCTCAGCAGTCCATTCCCTGTACCTTGTGCAGAATATCAGTCTGTCCCTGATGTTTTTTCTGGAGAGAAGTGGCTTCTTTGCTGCCCTCCTTGACACCAGGCCTTGCTCCAAGAGTCTCCGCAGTCTCACAGTGCGTGCAGATGCCTCACACCTGCCTGCTGCCATTCCTGAGCAAGCTCTGCACTGCTGGGAGCCCCATCCCCAAGCTGAAACACTTTTAAGAGACGGTCCTGGTGCTTGCTGGTCCTTCTTGGGCACCCTGGAGCCTTTTTGGCAACAATGGAACATCTCTCCTGAGGTGCAATCCTTTCAGCTGCGATACTCTTTCCTGTTAGGCCAGTTTTGTGCAGTGCAATGATGACTGCACGTGTTTCTTTAGAGATAACCATGGTTAACAGAAATTGAAAAGTGTTTTTGGGGAAAATGTTCATTTTCTAGGCAAATATTGACTTTGCATTTAATTGCTGTTAAGCTGATCACTCTTTATAACATTCTAGAGTATATGCAAATTGCCATTATAAAACCTGATGCAGTAGACTTTGTAAATATTAATGGCCATGACTGTACTTTGTTCACTGAGATCCAATGGAGACTCCTGCTAACGAGTGTGAAAGCACAAACATTCAAAGTTGACCAAAACATCAGCCAGAATGCATTGGTACTGAGAAGTGGCATGTGGTCCCCACCTAAAGAACCACTCCTATATTTAATGTGTCTTGTTAATTTCCTGTGAAATTGATTTACAATCAGTGTTGCTTCCTAAGTGGACAGTTTGATTTCACAGAAGTTTGATTTACTTATGTTTTACTTAAGTGTTTGTGTGGGTTTCCTCCGGGTCCTCCAGTTTCCTCCCACACTCCAAAACATACTGGTAGGTTGATTAGATTGTGAGCCCCATTGGGGACAGGGACTGATTTGGCAAGCTCTGTGCAGCGCTGTGTAATCTGTGTGTGCTACATAAAGGATTTATTATAAGTGTTCCCTTTATTTTTTCGAGCAGTGCACATTTCCTCTACAAGACAGATTTTTAGTCACTGAGATGCCAAAGTCCAGCAAAAGGCAATAAAAAGAGGTTCGAACACTATGGATTCATGATTGTAGATAAGGACATCATCAAGGACACAGGCCCATGTCATAGAATTGGGGTAGATAAGGTTGAAAAAAAGAAATCAAAGGTATTTAGTATTTCATGGGAAGGTGTCTCCCACCACAATGACTTAGTCTGACAAAGACCCAGGATATCTGTGCCCAGAGGTCGCATTAACGTCTGTACATCGTCTCTCTCCCTCTTCTTCCTCTCAGGATGGATCAGTCCACTAGTCTGTCTGGTCTGTAGGTTATTGTTTCTGAGGAGACTAAAGAAAGGTTGTGCAGCCCTTGTTTAATGAAAAATGACTATAATTGCCTAAATAGCCAACTAATAACTAAAAAAATCCTTTGATTTTCTCAGAAATCAAAGGTGCGCCTTATAGTCCAGTGGGCCTTATATATGAACTGTACTTACAGACAACAGCTGCCTTGAACTGTGCACAGGTCTGCCACCTGCTGGTCATTCATCCTTATAATCAGGTGCGCCTTATAGTCCAGTACGCCTTATATATGAACCGTACTTACAGACAACAGTTGCCTTGAACTGTGCACAGGTCTGCCACCTGCTGGTCATTCATCCTTATAAGCAGGTGCGCCTTATAATCTGGTGCGCCTTATATATATAGCTAGACGTTTTAGCAGGCATTTATTGATGGTGCGCCTTATAGTCCAAAAAATATGGTATATATGAGTTACTTATTTAAATTATTAAAAATGTTATACTCCTCCTCAGCTAAAAATTCTCCTGAAAAAAATGGTAAGAGGAGTATTGTTACCCTTCTGGAAAAATGTTAGTGCAACCTCTGCTTGTGTCAGTAACATATCTTCGGAGAGTTGACTTAAGCTGATCCAATACATGAGGCAGAAGTAGGGTGATGGTTAATACTTACATCTAAATCCTCCAGGAAAAAAAAAAACTCATCAGTGAAAAACAGATTAGGAAGGAAGATGATAAGATATATTACAAAGCTTCTGTTCACTTTCACAGTGCTGCACCTCCCTACTTCTCTGCCCTCATCTATCGCCCCGTGCCCGTGCTCCTAGTTCCTGCAGTAATCTAAGATTACTTTCTTCCCTATTTCGCACCTCCCACTCACGTCTACCAAGACTTCTCCTGAGCTG
Source organism: Engystomops pustulosus (assembly GCA_019512145.1). Lineage (NCBI taxonomy): Eukaryota > Metazoa > Chordata > Amphibia > Anura > Leptodactylidae > Engystomops > Engystomops pustulosus. The sequence continues at coordinate 157,415,483 of CM033646.1, forward strand.
CACCTATTCTCCGGAATGCCCTACCGCGGACTATCAGGCTAATAACTAACTACCAAACTTTCACACGTTACTTTAAAAAATCATTTTTTAGGGCAGACCCAGCACATTCCCTCCTACATGCAACTTTCACTTTCTTTTCTCTTAACCTCCACTGATCTCTCCTGTCTATGTGATCCCTCACCACTTGAACGGATTAAACGGATTTCTCCAAATATCGATAGCTGCCTGTGACTAGTTCCTTCAACATTTTATATCTATTTATTAATTGTGAATGGCTGGATCATTTTCCAAGTCACCTTTGATCCTTATTAATTGTAAGCAGAGCCTTCATTCCTATTGTTTCATCTGATTATCTTATTACTCTGTAATGTCTTGTTTTATTTCTATATGTACGCCCTGATCTGTACAGCGCTGCAGAATATGATGGCGCTATCTAAATAAACCTTTATTGTTCCTATTGATTTATGATCAGTTTGTTGAAGAATTAGTGGATGTTTAAAGCCTGTTATTTCAGGTGACTCTTTAGATGGATGTACTTACTCAATGCCGACCTCAGACGTCAGCCGGAGCGGCTCTCGAGTCTGCAGCAATGTCTTTAGGGCTTGTTGCAGTTTCTCCTGCTTTTGCGCTGATTGCTTAACTGGAGCAAAAAAACATATAAATTACCAGGGAATTTATTTATAATGGTCATTTTGAGTTAATTGGCGATGCATATGAGGTTGGCACAATGTGAGGGGGATATATATGAGGATGGCACAGTGTGAAGGGGATGTATATGAGGTTGGCACAGTGTGAGGGGGATGTATATGAGGTTGGCACAGTGTGAGGGGGATGTATATGAGGTTGGCACAGTGTGAGGGGATGTATATGAGGTTGGCACAATGAGAGGGGGATGTATATGAGGTTGGGACAGTGTGAGGGGGGATGTATATCTGGTTGGCACAGTGTTAGGGGGATGTGTATGTGGCTGCCGCAGTGTGAGGCGGATGTATATCAGGTTGGCACAGTGTGATAATATGTGCATGGGTAAGGTGCACTATAATGGGTATGTGTGTGCGAGGCGTACACCAAACTATAGGTACATTTGTGAGGTTGGCACAGTGTTGAAGATGTGTGCGTTGTTACAATGAGACATAAGCTATGTATGAGGGTATGAGTTAGTTGGCACAGTGTGAAGGATTTGTATGAGAGGCATAGTATAAAAGATATACATGCGAGGATGGTACAGTATCATGAGTATGTGTGATGGGTTACTAGAACATGAGGGCATGTGTGCTGCTGGCACAATGCAAGGTTGGCAAGATGTGAGAGGAATGTCTGTGATGCTGGCACAGTATGATGGGTATGTACATGAGACTGGCACAGTGCTGTAGATATGTGTGTTTATCAGGCTGGCACAGTGTTATGTGTGAGATTGGCAGCTGTAGGTATGTGTGTGAGATTGGCAGCTGTAGGTATGTGTGTGAGATTGGCAGCTGTAGGTATGTGTGTGAGATTGGCAGCTGTAGGTATGTGTGTTGCCCAGGCTTGCACAGTGTGACAGAGATGAGTGTGATTTGAGAGTTTATGTCACCGTAGTGTGATGATATATGGGCGCTGTGTGATGCCCACCCCTCGCTGTCATCTCCCGGTGTCGGGGAAGAATATAATCTACCGATCTGTTGGCTGAGAAGATCACATTGGGGAGTCACGTGACGTCTGCCTGCTGTGTCTGCAGCCGTTAGTAATCCGTCTGTGATCCCGGAGCAACGTCTGAGGTGATTTTTCCCGCGCAGCCGGTCACTTATTATTGCAGCCGTACTCATCCGGTCCGGGTCCCTACACGCCACCAAATCCTCCATCGTTCCAGTCACAGCCTAGTACTTTCTACACGGACGGCATCATAATTGTACCCCAAAGATGGCACCACCAAAATCTGCAATCACTGTCATCAGCCTTGTCTTGTGTACAGAAGGGATGCAGAGCATTGAGGGTGGGAGAAGTGGTACTGTGCATTGTCATTCAGATATGGGGTGAGAAGTGGGCTGGAATCATCTCAGACTGGTTTCTTGAACATGACAATGAGTTCACTGTACTCAAATGGCCTCCACAGTCACCAGATCTCAATCCAATAGAGCATCTTTGGGATGTGGTGGAACGGGAGATTCGCATCATGGATGTGCAGCTGACAAATCTGCGGCAACTGTGTGATGCCATCATGTCAATATGTACCAAAATCTCTGAGGAATGCTTCCAGCACCTTGTTGTATCTATGCCACGTAGAATTGAGGCAGTTCTGAAGGCAAAAGCGGGTCCAACCCGTTACTAGCATGGTGTACCTAATAAAGTGGCCGGTGAGTGTATATCATTATATACAGGAGATCCCCAGGTTATACCAGCTGTACATATATCATTATATACAGGAGATCCCCAGGTTATACCAGCTGTACATATATTATTATATACTGGAGATCCCCAGGTTATACCAGCTGTACATATATCATTATATACAGGAGATCCCCAGGATATACCAGCTGTACATATATACAGGAGATCCCCAGGATATACCAGCTGTACATATATCATTATATACAGGAAATCCCCAGGTTATACCAACTGTACACATATCATTATATACAGGAGATCCCCATGTTATACCAGCTGTACATATATCATTATATACAGGAGATCCCCAGGTTATACCAGCTGTACATATATCATTATATACAGGAGATACCCATGTTATACCGGCTGTACATATATCATTATATACAGGAGATCCCCAGGTTATACCGGCTGTGCATATATCATTATATACAGGAGAATCCCAGGTTATACCAGCTGTACATATATCATTATATACAGGAGATCCCCAGGTCATACCGGAGATATTATCGAAATTTGCTCACCGAAATTTTGGTTTCCTGTAGTCCGCAGGCAGCACTGAATGGGTTAAGTCTCACATCCTCCTATTGGACAGAAGATAACAATTAATTAGCAATAGAGATTGGCAGGCTGACTTTCTATAAAATACCCCAGAGCCAATGAACACTCGTGTTTTCTTATGCAGCAATAAATACTTTTTATCGGGGGGGGGATCTTTGTGCTGCCTACGGACTACAGGAAACCAAAATTTCGGTGAGCAAATTTCGATATTCCTGGTCGTCCTACGGCAGCACTGAATGGGACTTGAAAAGCAGTAGAACATAAGGGGCGGGTTACTTCGGGCAGCCGAACAAATTACACTCTTGCCGAAGGCCCAGCCTACCCCGGGGCCCACATTGAGCCTATAGTGCCTGATGAAGGTTGAAGGACCCGACCATACTGCCGCCTTGCATATCTGATCCAAGGATATATGGGCTATTTCCGCCCAGGTTGCAGCCGTTGACCTCGTTGAATGCGCTTTCAGATTAAGAGGGGATGGAATGCCTTCTAGATCATAACACTTGGAAATTGAATCTTTAATCCATCTGGCTAGGGTAGACTTACTAGCCCGTTTTCCCTTATTAGGGCCTCTAAACTGTAAGAACAGGGCTTCAGATTCCCTAAAGACTTCTGCCCTCTGGAGATAAGCAAGAACTGATCTTTTCACATCCAGGGCTTGAAGCTTCCCTTGCTCTTCTTCTGGGGCATCTGTACCCAGGACAGGAAGGAAGATCTCTTGATTTAAAGCCGATTGAGAAGGTATTTTTGGCAGAAAACCCGGCATTGTACGAAGAATTATGCAGTCTTCCATGATTCTCAGATACGGTTCTTTACAGGAGAAGGCTTGGATTTCACTAATCCTCCTTGCAGAACAAATGGCCACCAGGAAAACAGTCTTCCAGGAGAGAAGATGCAGAGGGATATCTGAGATCGGTTCGAATGGTTCTTGACATAAATGCTTTAAAACAATAGAAAGATCCCAAGACGGTAGAGGTGACATAACTGTAGGCTTTAACTTCTTCAGACCCCTGAAGAATCTCCTGACCAACAGGTTCTCAGAGAAAATTCCGCCTAAGGAACAATTAAGGGCGGTAAAATGGACTTTCAGTGTATTAAACTTCAGGCCCTTCTTTAAAGGGAACCCGTCACCACTATTTTCATAAATACAGGTAGTGGCAGGTTCCTATAGAGCTCTAGTAACTATCTGACACGCTGCTTTTAGCTAAAAATTGTTCCCCTCAGATCCCCATAAAATCAGAGTTATAATCTTGCCTGGTATCTATGCAGCTTTGGAGCTAGTCCATGGGGGCGTGGCCTAATGTCATGTGACCAGGGTGACATCATCAAAGGTCCTTGAGCTACTTAATATGAAAACTATACCCCATGTACATATCTGACCACATAAAACCATCACAGCAGCCTCCATGGACTTCTACTCCTCTCCATGCAGCCTGCTGTGATTTCATGTGATACAATATGCTGTGATTTCATAGTGTACAGTTCCTAATGCTACAAAAGCTATAGGACCTGCGGTGATGTCACCCTGGTCACATGACATTATAGCAGCATACAGAGATAGGGATGGGGAGGAGCTGCTGGATTCAGCCCGAGGAGGCCACGCCCACCTGGACTACATGTAGCCATGCTTAGTTACCAGATAAAACTATAAAGTTGAATATATGGGAATCTCAGGGGCATAATTTTTAGCTACAAGCAGGGTGTCAAATAGTTACTAGAGCTCTATAGGAACCTGTCACTAGCTGTATTTGTGAAAATAGTGGTGACGGGTTCCCTTTAAGCCATCCTGCAGAAATTGAAGGAGGGAAGGGACGTGAGTAGAAGAAGCTCTTTTTGATAAGCACCATTGCTTATAGATTCCCCAGACACGTTGGTAGACTTTTAACTTCTCCGGTTTCCTAGAGGCCACCAATGTGTCAATAACCTCATCCGAAAACCCTGACCTTCTTAGATTCCCCCTTTCAGCTTCCAGGCCACCAGATGGAGAGGTGCTGGGTTGGGGTGAAGGAACCCGTTCTGGAGTAGCAAGTCCTTCCGGGGAGGGAGAAACCAGAATTCCCCTTTTGACAATGACAGGAGAAGAGGGAACCAGGCCCTTCTCGGCCAAAACGGAATCACGGCTATGACTGTCGTTTTCTCTCTCCTGATCTTCTGTAACACTCTCGGAATGAGAGGGAACGGTGGGAATATGTAAAGAAATTGGTCTGTCCAGTTGAATGAGAGTGCATCCACCACTACTGGGTTCTCCTGCTTGTACAGGGAGCAAAACTGGGGAAGCTGAGAGTTGGACCTCGACGCCATCAGGTCTATCTGAGGAACAATTTGTTGGAACACTTGTTTGTTCAGAGACCACTCCGAATGTCTGACTGGATTGCGGCTCAGCCAATCCTGCTCGGCCCAGGTCATCAGAAGGAAACACTCTCTGGCAAGGGACCGGCTCCTAGTGCCCCCCCGTTTGTTGATATAGAAGACAACTGCCAGGTTGTCTGATCGGACCAAAACTTCCTGCCCGAGTAGGAGACTGGAGAAGTGAAGAAGTGCCAGTCGTACAGCCCTCATTTCTTTGAGGTTCGAAGGCAATTTGGACTCGAACCGTGTCCACTTCTTTTGAACCCACTGGCCTTGCAATAGGGCACCCCAGCCCCAATTGGATGCGTCTGATGCAAGGACCACTGGCTGAAAGAATTGGATGGATCTGCCTAATAGTGGGTTTCGGGACCACCAGATTAAGTCCTTGATAGCTTGGACTGAGACCGTCATTGGTTTGTCCAAGGACCGTAGACTCCTTGACCATTGGGAGAGAATGGACGCCTGGAGACCCCTCATATGGGTTTTTGCCCACGGGACTGCTTCTATAGCCGAGGTTATTCGTCCTAGGACTGCCATGGCTTTCCTGATTGTTGTCCTGGGGTGCAGAATCAGATACTTGATCGCTTTCTTCAGAGCAGTAATTCTGGCTGATGACAAAGAGAGCGTCATGTTGGAAGAGTTTACTATGAAACCTAGAAATTTCTGAGAGGTTGCAGGAACCAGAGACGACTTCTTTTTGTTGATCACAAACCCATGAACCTCCAGAGTCTTCAGGACCACTGCTAGATCGTGGTACATCAAGTGCTCCGTTTGAGCTATCAGAAGCCAGTCGTCTAGATAGGGTATCACCTGGATGCCTTGTTACCTGAGGGCTGCTGATAACACCACTGCGACCTTTGTAAATACTCTGGGCACTGAACTCAGACCGAAGGGTAGACACGTGAACTGGTAATGCAGTACTGTTTTGTCCTGTAGTATAGCGACCCGGAGAAACTTCCTGTGACTCTGAAGTACCTGAATATGCAGATACGCATCTTTCAGATCCACTGTCGTCATGAAGCAGTTCCTGGAGATTAAGGGTATGGTTATTCTGATTGATTCCATCCTGAATCTCTTCTTCAGAATAAACTGGTTGAGGTAAGTAAGATCTATCACCAGCCTCCAAGATCCTCCTTGTTTTGGGACAGGAAATATTCTGGAATAAACGCCTGAACCTCTCCGGGGATAGGGGACAGGCTCCAAAGCACCCTTTTCTATGAATTCCTGAAGAAGACGAGGAACAATTAGACCGCCAGGTTGGTTGATGAAGAACCTGTCTGGAGGAAAGCTGGTTAGCTCCAGAGAATAACCTCTTCTCAAAAGAGAATTGACCCATGCGTCTGAAGAAGTTTTGACCCATATGTGGGAAAACTGGGAAAGCCTTGCTCCGACTTTGACAGGCCTGGCGTCATAATTCAGATATCTTGAAGGGTTCCGAATGAGGCTTTTTATTCTGGACAAACCGATTCCTGAAACCCCTTTTGTCATCTCTTCTAAACTGTCTTCTGACTTGCGGAGATCTTTGCCTAGAACGAAAGGACTTAAAAGCTGTTCTTTTCTTAGGCTTGGGAAAAGAAGTGCCCTTGTCATCATTAATGACCTTCAGGATCTCTTCCAGCTGTGGACCAAACAGACTTGACGGCTGAAATGGTAGATTACAAATATGGGTTTTAGCAGGGACATCCCCCGGCCAGAGCTTTATCCAGAGCGTACGCCTTATGGAATTTATGGAGGCCAGGCTGGCTGATGTTAGCTTGATTGTATCCACATGAGAATCGCAAAGAAACTCTGCCGCTGATTTGAGAAGAGAAATATCCTCTACAATATCCTTCCTTGATACACCATCCCTGACATCATGGGTAAGCTGGCTTAGCCAGATCCTCAATGCCCTCGCCACTGGGACAGAAGCCAGAGAAGCTTTACATATATTTGCAGAATGGGTATAAGCCCGTCTTATGAACGAGTCCATCTCACCTCCTCAGCTGGAAAGATGGAGTTAAGCGCTAACCTGGGCAGAGACATATTCACTTTAGGGAGAGACTCCCATTCAGCTGACAAAGCAGGATCCAATCTGTACACAGACTTAAATCTAACCCCAGGGTTGGGGTTTCTATCAGGTTTTTTCCAAGCAGCCTCCATCAGATTCTTCAAATCTGGAGCTTCTCTCTTAGAGAGATCTTCAGTGTCTTTATCTGACTCCACTGCTTCTTTTACAGCTTTTATAAGCCTGGAAACACCTTCTTTATTAAACAGATAGAAATCATCTGGAGAGGCTTCCGCCTCGTCCTCTGAGCTGACCTCCCCCCTCAGACCTATACTCCTCATGGCTAGAGGGCCCTGGGGAGTCTGATGGTACAGGATATGATCTTTTCCTATTTGTACATTGGGAGTGAGAGGTTTCAGCCACTGCCTGAGCAATAGTAGTTTTAAGCCAAGAAAAAAACCTGGTGGAATCTGCCTGTAAGCTCATCTCCTCCTGGTGTGGAGTGCATCCTTCACACAAGTCTGGTTCCCAATCCTCTGGTAAGGGCTGGTGACAGGTAGTACAACATCTATGCCTGCTCTTTCTGGCACTTTTTCTTCCTGAGGGCATCTGGAAGACACATAGTATTAGGCACAATAACACACTGCCATACAACAGAACCAGCAGGGCACCGGAGGAGAGCACTTACGATTCCCGTGGGTAGGCTCTGCTGCCTGGCAAGCGCTACCCACGCACCGCGCCATATCTGTTTAAATGGGGAAGTCTTGCAAGACCAGACCCCCTGCGCATGCGCAATGGTCGCGGCGCCCGAGCGACAGACCGCGCAAGAAAGGGGCGCAACATAAATCAAGACACGCCCCCCTCTCACGCATATTAGACTTCTCTAATATGTTCTCCTGGTCTCCCCTTGCTAGTTAACAGATCCACGGTTGTCTGTCTGCATTAGCACATTCTGTCTCAAAAGAACTGGTTAAAAATGCTGTAGAACTAGACTGCTGGCTCTCAGTTCTCTCTGGTTGGAAGACAGAGACTTCTTTGCTCGTGACCATTGCTTCAGGACCCGCTTCTCTCCCACATGGGCACCCCAACCCAAAGGAGAAGGCATCCATGGTGACTTTTGTCTGAGGAGGAAGAGTCAGGAGTTTGCCCATGGTACCACATCTATTGTTGATGTCAGGAGGCCTAGTATCTTCATTGCTTGGAAAACTAAGATCATATGGGCTTATATTGGAGAAGAAACACTGGTGATAATATTCTCATGTCTCATTTCAAAAATCTTCTAGGTGATCTTCTGTGTCATGTGAATTTATTATTAACCCCAGAAATTAAATTTCAGGAGTTGGTTCTTTTGTCTGTGACAGAATCAGCCAATTGTACAAATATATAACCACTGATATTCCCTGTAGGTGTAGAGATGCTGTTAGGATTATACCTATTTTGGTAAACACTGGAAGACATCTGAACTAAGTGTAGAATATTGGAAATCAAGCAAGGATATTAGCAGGACAGGGACTAGATGACACCAGAAGGACCTCTGTCCCCAAAGGTATGTCCCCTTCATTTTGTCCCTCACTGCTTTGTGAGGTCTTCTGTGCTAAAGTAAGCTCTGGGGTGTGGACCTCCAGTATTATAGTAACTTCTGGATTAGGGTTTCCAGTAATCTCTGGGGGTCTCCATTATTACAAATGTCTGCCCAGGAGTCTCCAATTATGATATGTCTGGTATGGGGACTCCTTTATTATATTCCTGCTATGGAGTCTCCAATATTATAGACTGCTCTAGAGGTCTCCATTATTAAACATTTGCTATGGGGTCTCCAGTATTATTAGTGCCTCCTCTTGCTGGGGGGTCAACATTTTTATTATCTGCTTCAGACAATTTCCATCATCATTATTATTGTCTGTTAGCATTGTATCTGTAGTCAGCTCTGGGGTTTATTAGTTTTTATACAAAATGTAATATTATGCAGTTGTGGTTTCTGGGGTGGCATTTGTGTTGTACTGTAGTTTTTGGCACATTTAGGATGAAGGTTCCTAGTTCGGCCCCCTGATGTTCAGGGTTATGACATTGCAGCCCTCAGACCAATAATGATAGTGAACCCCTGGTCTGAATAATTGGGCTGTCTGCAGATAGCATAACCTCATTTGGTATTCGCCAGATGATTCAGTTCCCAGGACATGTCCGAAAATATCTTCATTCAAGGCCAACTGAGAGGGCACTTTGGGAATATAAATTGGCATTGTACCTAGTATTAGGTAACCATCCATAATTCTCATCTACAGTTCCTTACAAGATAAGGCCTGGATTTACGGGGCGGCGTTTGTTCACAGTGCATTTTGTGACACAGAATCCATTTTGTAAGCACAGAATAATTTTGTGTTATTACAAAATATTCTGCTTGAAGACAAAATACATTACACTTGCACAAAACTACACATCTACTTTTAGTGAACACCAAATTTATTTTGTGCTTACATAATAGATTATGTGAACAAAAAAACGATTTTGTGTTTACAGAATAATTTTTTGTGACACAGAATTACATTTTGTAGACACAAAACATGTCCTGTGACACAGATTTTTTTATTTTGTGGCACAGAATATTTTTATTTAACAAAATGACTTTTGTATAAGAGTCTTTTCAAAATTACATTTCTGTACTACAAAATGCCATTCTGTGAGACAAAACTCTTATTGTGTACATCAAAAACTATTTCTGTGATACAAAATACCATTCTGTTTGACAAAATTTTACTTCTGCACTACAAAGTACTATTATGTGCGACAGAATTCTACTTCTGTGCTACAAAATACTATTCTGTGTGATAGAATTGTACTTCTGTACTACAAAATGCCATTCTGTGTGACAAAATTATTATTCTGTGTGACAGAATTCTACTTCTGTACTACAAAATGCCATGCTGTGTTGCATAATGCTACTTCTGTACTACAAAATATGCCATCGTACATAATCTGTGTGACAGAAATTCTACTTTTCTTAGCTACAACAATGCCATTCTGTGTGACAGATTTCTACTTCTGGTACTACAAAAATGTCCATTCTGTGTGAACAGAATTCTACCGCTGTTACTCTCAAATGCCATTCTGTGTGACAGAATTCTTATTCTGTGTGACAGAATTCTACTTCTGTACTACAAAATAGTACCAGGCACCAAAAAAAAACCTATATGCACCGCGCAAAAAGGCGCTACAGATGCACCTGGCTTGCCCTAAGACAACCTAACTACCGCTAAAGATACTGTGCAGCGCTATTCACACGGCGCACTGAAAAGTGTGTCCAGTGCAGAACAACACTAACACAGTGCAGTGAAAAGTGCGCTTGGGTTCAGAAGGGACAGACAGGAGATGGGAAAAACGGAGGACAAGTGTGATCACGCATGGTGATCACACAGGGAACACACAGGACGCAGGAGGGAACAGATAGGGATCAATAGAGATAAGTTAGGAAAAATGTGTTTTGGTGCACACAGTAACGCTCTGCTCATCTTTCCAGTGGTACCAAACCAAAATGGTGGCGCTAGAGGAAGGAGATAAAAACACGTTTTTTAGCCCAAAAACGCTGCAATTGGCCAGACGGGATTGACTGGCCAATCGCAGCTAACAGCTGTTGGGACTGATCCGATTGGTCGGGTGAAGTCGGCTGGAGGTTCTCCTGCCTCAGTCACCTGCGTCCCATCGTGATGTCACCACATTACGTGACGTGGTGGTACGGGATAGCCCTGGTGCACTTGCGCTGTACTAGTACAGTGCTAAGCGCTAATCGCCGGGAGCCAGCGCCGTATTAGCAAGGGGTTAATTACTTCATTTATTTGGTAATCTTGTATTTACTAACATTTTTATGCAACAAAAAATTTCACAGTGACAGAATGCATTTTGTGAGACAGAATTAATGCTGTGTTACAGAATTCATTTTGTGAATTTTGTATGACAAAATGCATTTTGTGTGACAACATTAATTCTGTGTTACAAAATACATTTTGTGAATTTTGTATGACAAGATGCATTTTGTGAGACAAAAGTAATTCTTTGTTACAGAATACATTTTGTGAGACAAAATTAATTCTGTATGACAAAATAATATTGCGTGTGGCACAAAATCGTATTTTGTGCAACAAAATGGCATTTTGTAGTTCTTATAGATTTATATCTGGGGCTCAAACCCCTAATCATTGTAAGGTGACTTTCAAATTAAATGAGTCTGTGTCCAGCGCTGGAATGTGACTAACTTGAATGAAAAGACAAGACCTGTCCTTGCAGGAAGTTAGCAACAAGACTGATGAGTTTATTGAGGTACCGACATTTATAGAAAACCATAAGGCACTTTACATAAGGCGTGTAATTAGGAAAGCAACAACTATAATTGGGTGTTCTCACCCAGGAAATGTAACACTATTGGATGTAAGCACACAAAGGAGTCTAATACTATTGGCTACATGCAAATACTGAAACTTCCCATAAACCAAATGTCCAGATGTCCACCTGGATACCTTCCACCAGGTGGTGCTAGTGAGCACTAAGTCTTTGTTACAAGAGGGAAACACCCAAACTTAGTTATCACTACACAAAGTTATGTGAAATAATGCTGAGTCTTTAAAATGTCCGACAATACGTAAGATGGCGTCTGAGTCCAGTGTAATATCTTTAACATAGTCAAACAATTATATTTTGTGACACAAAATACATTCTGTTCACACAAAATAAACTGCATCACAAAATTATTTTTGTGCATTCTGTGGAAGTCTAATTGATTTTGTGCACACAAAAATGATTTTTGTAATGACAAAAGGCAATTTGGGTCAATAAATATTACTTTTGTAAGCACAAAACAGATTTTGTGATGACAACATTGAGTTCTGTGTCCATAGTATGAATTCTGTGATCACAAAATTAATTTTGTGCCACTGAACACATTTTGTTGCACAGAATACATTGTGAACAAACGGCGCCCCATATGGATTTCACTTATTCTGTGAGCACACACCAGAAAACTGTCTTCTAGGAGAGAAGATGTAATGCTATGGCCCACATTTACTTAATAACAGTGCAGTCTGTACTGTGTGCAGTTTGCCTTTGTAGTGTGCAGAGGGCGCCAGATTAAGGATTTGTGGCGCACGCTCTTCATGAATCTGATGCTGCCTGCACTGCTTCGGCAGAGTGCACCAACTTTGCATTGAAATGCCCCTTTTAGTGAAGAAATTTGTGTAGCATGGGGAATAGTGCAGCCGCGATACAAATGTGTTGCGGACACTTCCAAGTAGTTTGTACATAAAAGAATGTGCTAAGTCCGACAGGGGCCTTAGTAAATGTGGCCCAATGTCTTGAATTGGTTCAAAATACTTTAAAACAATATATAAAGTGTGTTGGTATGTGTTCCTAGTTTGTGATCCCACATTTGCACACTATATTACTCCGTTGCATCATAATTGTGTTGAAGCAAAGTACAGCAGTAAAAAGGTGCAACTGTGTCTCGTCCTGAAAACTGACCCGATTTACTAAAAGCGTGCGACACTATTAAATAATGTGGCGCAAAGCGAACATTAGTGACGAAAACTGCTCTAAAGCAGATTGCACCAGTTTTCATATATCTGTGTCAGTGTATTTATTATTTCTTCACTGATTTTGTGAGTTCCCTTTTTCCAGGCCGTGGGGTGAAGATAGTCTGGGCTGGGGTTGAGACTAGCTAGTGTAACAGGTTGCTTCCAGGGACCGGAGAGGCTGGCTGTAGTTGAGACCTAGCACCAAAATGTGTCACGGGGGCTTTGTCCACAGGGGCTTTGACCATGCCAGGGAGATGTCAGAAGAGGAAGAGGCCACGATAAAGATTAGGGATCTCCCTGAGGCACTCCTGGTATGTGTGTAGTAACATATCCCCGGGTAGATGCTGAAGGGTAGCTTGCACAGAATAACACTGCACACAGTCTAGAACATCAGCAGGTAAGCTGTATAGGATCCTTCCTGTAGGTACACACAAGGCGGTGAATTGCTTGGCTGTGGCGATGATTCCGTTGTGGCGGTTGAAATTTAGTAGTAACTCATACTTGACCTGGGTGTCAGAGGGCTGGCATTAGGAGCCAGGTTGTCTCTGCTACTTCTGCAACAAGCTGGGTGCAGCTTGTGCATGTCCCTGGTGGAATCTCAAGAGTGAGATTGACCCAGACCCAAAGACAGAGCTTGAATTTATAGATTTACTCGGGGCAAAACTTTAAATAATGCAACCGCCCTTGTATTATAGACAAGACCCACATCTTCATTTTGCTACATAGTGGGACCAGGCGTTAAGCCCTCCACCCTCAAATTACGGAATTGCTCCCAAACACATTAAATACCACAGAAAATAAGGAGTCTCTCAATTCTCAAATAAAAATACATAAAGTTTTTATTAATACATTAAAAATTAATTAATTACAATGGATGTTAATGGAAGATATCCAAAAATATTGGTCTGAGCTAATTGCCCACCACACTAACAAAAGGGTATGTCCACCATAAATCTAACACA